>OY294059.1:43730797-44980797 GCA_958510865.1 Myrrha octodecimguttata
TATATTGAATATTTTCAACTATTGCCTTAGAGGAATTATGTATTTATGTACTCAACTGTAATCATGTAGTGACGATATGTAGCAGTTTGAAATGTGCATGTAATAAAATGTCTTTTCAGCACTAAGGTGGAAATAAATGGTCAATTTTCACTTAGGATAAATTATTATATTGATTTTTCTATCAACCTCAAATAATCATTTCTGATATGATGATAGGTATTCAACCCTCAAAAACAAATATTTTTGATATTTTCGTTTCAGAGTGCTGGCTTGGTTGGACGTTCGGTAAAGTTTTCCCCATAGCATCTGAACGACCTAACACCTAACACCATTTGCCAGACGTAAGCTTCTGAACGCTAAGGACGCACCCGACGATAGTTGAAGGGACTGGTATCGGAGGGATTAATTAAATTCATAATTCAGCTGTTATTTAACCTCTGAAAATCTGCAACACTTTTACATCGAGACTACCCATTCATTTCAAATTACAGTTTATATTCTTTTAGAACGAGAGAATTGATGTGTGCCTGACATCCCTTTAATCCGTCGAACAATTGCTATTCTATTTCTTTCAAAATGTAGTTCAGACAGACATGATCACCATCATGTTGGCATAGTGCCTTAAGAATAAACATTCTTTGAAAAGTCTCGTGGTCAGTATTCATTGACGTTTTCTTTCAATGATTTCAAAGGAAGACTACACCAATATAATATGTAAGTCCAAGTTCAACAAGAATATTCACTTCCATACCCTAATTTTCTCATTATGTAAGATGTTTATAGGAGGTCAAATACTATAGAAAATTGTGGATTGTCACATGAAATAAGTTCAAAGCGATAAACTTTTAATAGAATATCAATTTATATTTCATTTCTTTTCTTATCCACACTTTTTATGCTAATATTGATAAACTGATTATTATGGACCAACCGTAACACTTCAGGAAAGCAGATACTTTTATAGAGTTCTGGCAAAGCTATAAAATTAATTATGAGGGAAAATGTCTGTTCAAATGCTGGTTTCTTTGCGTAATTCAACAATCAAATGGGTGAATAAAAGAACCACTTTGGTTGTTTTTCTCCCAGGCAGTGCATTCAGTTCCCCTTTAAATTGCTTGGGTAGTTCGAGCTTCTACTCTGATTAATTAATACTTCATATTTGTCCGATCGTCATCAGTGCAGTAAAACTCATTCAAACGAACTCACCCACAACATCGGCTACCCCATGATCTCCCTGTTCTAGATCGATTATTTCTCAACAATGACTCCATTTCACCGTCATGATAAGAAGAATTTCCCAATAAAAAATCAGTTTCTTGGTCTCTATCGTTAAATTCCTGTAATGGATATTCCATACCAAATTGAAATCACATTAAACTACATTGTTTCTCTATCCCACGAATTGTCAGATGTAAAAATAACATGTATGTAATGTCTCTTATCACAGTATTAATTATCCAAAACTGTTATTTTAGATAAGCAAAATTGTAAGTACAATTAATTTTTTCCTCAACAAGAGGACCCACTTGACAGCTCAATTAAGGTTAATGTTGATACGGTACGGCACCTGAAAGAAATAGGAGCCACCATAGAGTACTGATGATTTGCAAATTCTGACGTTTAGAAGGCTTTTCTGTGATTTATCAGCTGTGTTAACGTAAACCTTAATGTCTATATGATGTCTATTTTTGTTATGATTTCAAATCATTTATTTGGCGGATTTTGGAATATTTGAACTTGAACAACTGTGCAAGTTTTTGATTCCCCTTATATTCATTATTTTATAAAAAAGATCAGATATCAGACGCTTCTTATCGTTATGTTATCTTGAATAACTATGAATTCACGAGAAAAATTAATTTAAAAATCTTTTTCATATCCATTACAATGTTGTACGATTATTATTGTTCCATTTAAATTAAATATTGTATTTGTCTTATATATTTCTGTTCCAACAGGAAAGTAAGTAATAGAAAAGTGTTATCAATATTAAAAAAATCTTTCATAAAACTCGTATTGTAAAGGAAAGCTCTTCAAAATTTCCTTTTCTTCATCATTGAAGTACACATCATTTTAACGCTGAAGGGAAAAACATTTTTTGAAGCCACAAAACGAACAATCTTGGTCTTACTCGATTGAAATCCATCTTTGTGATCAAAAATGAAATAACTCAAATCAAAAGGTTATACTTCAAATTGTGACACCATGGTACATAATCAATTTGTATCAATATTTATTACCCAACTTGTGAGTTTAAACAATGATATCACTTTGTAATAACAGAGTTGGTAGATATATCGACTTCGACCAGTAAAAGACGAAAATCATATAATGCAGTTTATTATTACATCGGAAAGCTTTCCCTCATCAAAGTCGTGAAGCTAAACTTTTATATATGAAAGTTCTGGTTTTCCTGGTTATGCACAAGATTAAATAAAGAAAGATTTGCATTTGAACTACCTTTAGAACCATATTGAATTGTGCTGAACAATCTTGTGTAAACACCACTAAATGAATTACAAGTTTTCCTCAATATGAATGCTTCATGTACAACTTCTAAACAAAAATTGTAGCAGAAGGGTACAATTTCATACATGAAAGTTATGCTTTATTTTGTTATGCACAAGTTTGAATAAAGAAAAATTCAAATCCAAATTATTTTCAGTAAAATAATGAATTTGCTAGACAACCTAAAAATACATATACTCCATTCACTTTTATAATGTAGCCCGGTTGGCCATGACATCGTGACAGATTTCACCGTGTATATTTTGAAAATGTTAGGTTATAGTCATTTTCCTGTCAGATAACTACGCAACGTTGTCCTCTCTACATAGAGGTCGTAGTAATTACTTATTTTTCAAATGTCAATCTACATTGATAAAGTAATGAAATTGAGAAAATATTATTTGAATTCAATAATTCCAAAGACCTGGCGAATGTTGAAGAAACTTTTGTCTCTGTTAATACTGGAAATATTTCACGTATATAAACATGGTTGGAAGATTCAGTTATGCTTTTTTCTTGTACGGAAATCAAGAATCGAGTGTTTTGGAATTTTACTGAAAAATGATGGATAGAGTAATTCGTTACTTTGTGAGAGTTCATTAGAAAAAAAAAATAAAAGCACCCGAATAACCCTGCAGTAAAACTTCTAAACGAACCAACAAACCTATGGAATTCCCTACTTTTCGAAATTCTCAAGAAATAAGCCTACAGAAGACATTTAAATACATTATTGCACAACTTGAAATACTCCAGTATCAAAATGAAGTAGTAGGTACTAAAACCTGTCATCTTGAAAGAACTAACTCAATTTTAAGTTCTTAGGAATCTGTGTGAACGATACACTGAATTGGGAAGAACATATTTCTAAACTGGGATGCAGTTTAGCTTCAGTCTGTTATCTTTGGGTGTAATGACAAGATATCTGGATAAATTCTCCATGAAATCTATCTATCTATCATGCAGTATTCAAGTTAAAACCAAGATATGGAATTGTGTTTTATGGACATACTTTGGAGTCAATTCAAATATTCAATCTCCAGAAAAGGGCACTCTGAATAATTCTCAAACTAAAATACAGAGAGACATGTAGATAAATTCAGGAAAAATGAAGTACTCAATATTACAGCGGCAATGCACAAACAAGTATGTCCGATTTTGTCTTGAAAATCAGGAATATATTTGAACTGAACTCATCCGATATTTATAATACAAGAAAAACAAACCTAAAATGTTTCACTCACAGAAAAACATCTATGGAGAAAGGACCGAAATATGTATGCATCAAGTAATTCAATATAATGCCAGACATGAAAAGAATAAAACTACTCTAAAATCTTATAGAAAGATAATATACCTACAATATTGCAGACTTTTTGAAGGGGGCTAAAACTTGGAAGGAGACAACATCTGAATAGCAGCTTATTTTTTGTTTGATGTTATTTCCTTTCAAAGAAAACTTCGTTAATCTTAGTAAAATAGTCATGAAAATGAAGTAATTTCAGTTGAGAATTTATTATGTCCTGAGGCAATGAATCGTCAACCAAATATGCTCTTGAGCGAAGATATGAATTTAGCGTAGAATGTTACTATGAAAATCTTTCACACATTTTATTATATTTTCTTGTGAATCTTGCATGCTCAGTAAAATAGCTATAAATGTAATATTAATTTCAATGAGATCGTATTTATTCATGGCAGGCAATGTGACATGTATATAAGTAATAATTATATAACCATCGTACAAAGAAAAACATAAAATCAATCACTTAAAACATTAGGGACATTCAAAATTAGAAACAATGGGAAGAAATAAGATATATTCTGTGTGATTCATAATGTAATTTGGTGCATTGTCCATTACCACCACACATTTCACAGGAATCTTAGCTAAAGATGGAATCAATTGTTCAATAACCCAATTTTGAAAGATTTCACTGGTCATAGTCTTGTGATAGTCACGGTCATTGTTTTTTGAATCTAAAATGAAATCACAACCCTCTAAAAACCCAAATTTACTTCCTGCGTGTAGAACGGTGAAACGTTTTCCTTCTGACCTAATATTGGATGGATTGCTCATCATATCAGACTCATGTGTCCATCGACGAACTGAAGTACCGTTTTGGTAAATCCAAGTTTCATCTAGAAAGACAAATCTGATATTTTCATCCAACGATTTAAACTGTAAAAATTTGCGCAGGAAAGTAATTTTCGCTGCAACAACATGTTTTTGTTCACATAAAATTTTTCGTTCATTTGCCCTTTTGTATTTGTAACCCATTGATTTTAAAAAGTGATGTCCGTCCTCCGTTATATTCCAAATGTTCGTTTGCAAAAGTGAGTAGTGTATTAATCGAAAAGTGTTCATTTCTCAAATTATAATTCCAAATTTGTCGTTGCAGATCTTTTTTCAAAATAAAGTCTGTAATCAGTGTCATTTTGGGTGCTCCAATAGAAGGAAATTCTTTGTCGTCTCTTTCACTTAAAATCTTCCTTATTGAGTTGATGTGCAGCTAAAAAATAAATATCTATTCATATAAAATAAAATTCCTTGGTTTTCACTCACATACGTCGAAAATGTTGGATAGCTTGTGTTGAATTATTGATTCCAAGTTATCAGGGTCAGTATCAGAATAAGCAGATTTCAATTCTACATAGTACTTCCTGATACTTTGCCTCTCCTTCGTCAAAACTACCTTCGGCATTTTTAGTTTGCAAGCGTTATTATGCTGAGATTTAGAAATCAAGAATCGATTGATATTGATAATAGTAGAAATTGAAATTTGGCAACGTCCTTTGACATTGCCGATATTTCATGAGTGCCAACCTGCGTCAGTTTTAAGGGAAAAAACTTGATAAACCTAAATCATGGCCAACCGGGCTACATTATAAAAGTGAATGGAGTATATATGGGCATTTTGTCCTTCTGTCTAAACGCTTTGCAAGATTTCTTCAATATGAATGTTTCGGTTTCGAGTACAACTTGTAGGCAACAATGGCATAAATGCAGTGAAATGCACCCTCTTATATGTATTCCTTTTAGGAAACAACGAATTTAAGAAATCAAAAACTTGTTCAAAATTCCGAAATCATAACCAAAACAAAGATGAAGGTTAACAGCTGTTCAAGCACAGAGAAGTCCCATAAACGTCGGAATTTCGGCATTATCATTATTCTATGGTGGCTCCTATTTCTTTCAGGTGCCGTACCGAATGTTGATATTTGTAATCTGTGGACTCGTGTACCACAGAATAAAAATAAATCGTGTACTGTGATTTTTTAATGTTGTTATTATTATTCTATGCTTTTTAAGTTCACATAGAAACTAAATAAACGTTTTCTTAACAATAGCTTCGACTTCGAAATCATTCAGATGATGGGGCAGTACAAAAATGAATAACATAACACAAATTCTGGTAATTTTATGAAAATTTGAGTTGCATTATATATTTTGATATTTCATTGTTAATTTAACATTGAAATTTAAAATTAAGAAGAAGCAATGTCAATATGTCTGACAGATGTATTTGACTTCTGAAGTTTTTCGATAGGTTAAGTTCTTTAACTTTGAAATTCTAGATTTGAAATTTCTGGATCTTGAATTTATCGACTTTTATAAAGGTAATCGCTAGTGTTTATATGAAAATCGTAATATTCTCATTCAATTAATACATCATGTAACAATTTCTTAAGTATATTGGTGAGCTGTGTTCTAATAGTATACAATATTTAATTTCAGTTGACGAACAGCAAAAATGGCCAAGTCGAAGAATCATACCAATCATAACCAGAGTAAGTGTTTGGAAGAAAAGCTCTTCTAAGTTTTCGTCTCATTATTTTGCTCATGTGATATGTATATTTCCAGACAAAAAGGCCCACAGAAATGGTATCAAGAAACCCAAGCAGTATAGGCACGAATCAACTTTGGGGGTAAGTTTGGAATATTTACGTTTATGATTCAATATAATATTCACAGGAAATTGAGCTCTAGGTTCCTATAACTTGGTGCAAATTGCATAAGTACAAGATATTTCTCTAAAACCCATTTCATGTACTTGGTGTATGGTTTTGCTTTGTAATGAAATTCATGTGGTGTATCAGAGCAATATATGAATGGAACAAGGAATGCACGTTTCAATTGCGTACATAATAGTTTAAAAGCATCAAAGAAAGATGTTAATCATATCTGGTTTATGAAATGAAAGTAACTCAGTAATAATAAATATCTTGATTGACGACTTATTTCTAATGCTTATCAGGGTTGAGCACTGATTGTAGCTTTTGTTGACCAGAATCATCTGCAAAACTGTGATGAAATTAACTATTCACATTATAACTGACAGTACACTACAATTACCTCATATTATTTCAATATAATGAACGTTAATTCAGTTTTGATAATCTGAAATGTGATTACCATATAGATTTGATAGCTGTTTCAAACATTCACAACTTAATGGATGAAATCCTGATGTTGAATCATCTAAAGCATGTTTTTTTTTCAGATGGATGCTAAATTCTTGAAAAATCAAAAATTCTCAAAGAAACACAATCTGAGCACCAAACAACAGTTGAAACGTGCAGTAGAACGTAAAGCAGCAAGAGAAGCTAAGGCCACAAAATAGGTTATGTTTTATAGATATTTGACATAAAATAATATTAAGTAAATGCAGGGTTTCATTTAAATTTGTGCTGCTATGTCTTCATTTCAAGAAATTAAGTAACAAATCCTCTATAGGAATTATTTATGTGCAAGCAGAAACCAGGGTGGAAACTAACATATTAGTTGATTAACATAATTATTCAACTAGTATATGAATTGATCTTTCGTATCAATGATTGATATTCATACAGACATATATCATCTTAATTTGATACTCTTAGGAAATCCTTCGAATTAGAATGGTCAACCTTGCATGGTTAGTATCGATAAGGTATTGTGTCGCTAAGATCCAGAAACGCTTTACTACCTACCTTTTATAGTTATTTGACCTTGGTACCACTAGTTATATATGTAATAAACAGAAATTAAAGGATCATGGCATGTTTTTTACTATCAAAAATTTGTCGATCTGGGAAAAGTTAGTTGATATTTTGTAGCCTCGCAAAAAATCTGCATATAAGCCAATTATTCATATTTATTGAATGGGGAAGGCTGCTGTACCATAAGGAAAAAGCAAGCAATACTGCAGAAATCTATTTTCCTGTTATTTCTCAAAATATTGAAGTCAAGTAGTTTTTGAAAAATGACTTCTTCAGGTTCAACAGAATCTGACTTTTCAAAAATATTCATTTTACAAACTAAAGGTTCTATTTTGAGCAGGTCATTATTTTATGTGAACAAAACTTCAGATAGGTAAAACTCTGAAACTGTTAAGTTGATTATCCTCATCTATTAACTTGATAAATAGGCGCATACGAAACCTTTCCTGAAAATTTAAAACTTTCTGATTGAGTTATTGTGGAAAAGGATGACCACTAACCCCCAGAACAAGAGTAAAAGAATAATATAGCCGATTCCTTAGTTAGGAGGGCTGCAATTTTTAAGTGAAGAGATTTTTGACAATAATTTTTGATAGTTAAGAATTTTTATTATGCTGAAGTTATGAACCTGAAAAAATTCAATAATAATATTCTATTTCATACTCCGGCTATGATCACATGTAAATATTTTGTAAACAGTGAAAATAAATAAATTAACATAATAATAATGTATAAGACATTCATGGAAAATTTCAGTAGATGCTTCCCAAAACTGTTCCAACAGAATCAAGGAATGGTTTGAGCTAAAGTGCATAACTACTCTCTAGTCCACTTATATTTTCGGTGTCTACACATGCGTTACACGACAAAAATATAAGTAGATTATAGATAGTTATACAAGAAGTAAACATTATTTTGAAGTGAAGAACATTGGTGTCGAAACTATATCCCTTTTCGGGTAACTTATTGAATTAACACTATGCTTTGGATATTAATAGGAATAAATCCCTCGTTCAAAACTTTGAAAGGTAGGAAAGATGCACCGATAGAGAAGAACACGGCAAAAAAATTAATTTCTAGCCGAAAATTCAATATTGAAGGATAACCCTATTCAAAGCAATGAAACTTTTTTCCGTATACTCCTCTTACGCGAATGTTTCAGTTTAAAATATTCTATTTATGAAACAGTTTCCAAGAAACATCTAAAGAGCTTTCCGTGAATAAGAAACCCCTAAATTTTTGTAAATTTATTACTTTGTAAATTCTGTGATTTTTCGAGACGAAGATAATGGTGCTAATTTTCTAAATTTAGTAGCAGGTACAGCAGAAGACGATTTTGTCCTCTTCAGTCCCATTTGAACTGGTTTTTTATCAGGAAATTTATAATAGTCTTCTTTGACTTGACCTCCCAGTCCTGTGTATACTCTTTCTGAGTCTGATGGTTTCAAAGTAGTGGTAGCCAGGGAGGCAGACTGAGGCTTGAATATTGACTGTAAAAGAAACATTATGCAGTTGTAACAAAGAATTTAAATTTGTTAATTGACATAAAACTAGATTGATCCCACATAACAACCGTTTGAGCAATTTTGCCCATTAACGAACTTAACCATCGCATTTTGAAATGCAACCATTCCTGAAATTTTCAAGTCGATAGAATCCTCGTACGACTGGCGGGACAGAATTGATTTTGACACCAGAATCGTCATCTAGTCTTTTGAGACCATTTTCGGCTTGAAATTAGAAAATTACAGACATTTGGACAAAACAATAGCACGCGGTTCCCCTAGAACATACGCGCAAAAACTCGATGTAAAATTCAACTTACCTTTTTTTGGTTGATGGATGTTGCATATCTTGCTTTGAATATTGAAGAATAATTTGTTTTTGTGCTCAAATATGGCGAATCTGATTCCATTATATTCAACACATTTTCGGCCTGCAATGATACTGTAAATAACTTACATCTTTTCAACACAAATTGATATTTACCACAGTCGGTGAACTCTTAGCTTCAGTCTTCTCGTTCGTCAAAAAATGTAATCTTCTAGGCAAAGGAGCAGGACTTTCTGTTAATATTCTTTGCACACTATTATCGATTTTTGTAGGTGTTCCGCTTTTCTGTTCATTCAATGCCTCCTCCAATTCTTTGATTTTTTGTTTGAGGTATAATTTTTCTTCTTCCCAAGCTTTCTTACTTGCTGATAATTCCTTTCTACAAAAGTGAATAACAATTACTTCCAGAGATACATTTTAGGCAACCATCTCATTAATTAATATTATTAGTCAAAACTAAACTACTGAAGGAAATACTTTTTAATAAATCTAGAATAGTACGTAAAGTACTATAACTAATATGTATCATCCATTTATCAATGCACTAGATCCACGATAAAAGAATATTCCTTCTTTATGTTCAAAAGAATAACATCAAATCTACACATGTCTTTGACTTTGAATGAATCACATCCATACCACCTGTGCTAACTTAAAATCACTTGAACTCAGAAGTTCACCAAAACTAAATATGCAACTAGTATATGGATTACATATTTCAGAATTTCAATTAGAATCCCCTGAAAAAAATCAGAAGACATTTTTGATATTTTGTACATTCTACTGACCACTTTGCATTCTTAAATCATTATATTCATTAGTAACACAGCACTAAAATTCCAATAAAAATTATTTGTGATTTATTACCTGAGATCAGAAGTTATCGATTCTATTTGATTATAATCTCTTTTATATTTCATTGATTCATTTTGCGAGTGCCTCAGTCTGTTCTGTAAAATGTTTGTTTTGTTTTCTCTATCTATCAATGACCTAAAATAATGGTTTATTTGAGATAAAAATTACATTAATTTGCAGCATCAATTATGTACTTCTTCAATGTTGCTGATAACAATGCCAATGCCTCTATATTTGTTTCATTTCTCAATATTTCTGTAACTTCCGCTCTTGTGCCATAAATTGCAGTTTGTACTTTTTCTACATTATTCAATGCCGATTGTAGTTCTGAAACTTTCATCTTCAACATATCAACCTCTGAAGCTCTTGTTTTATATACATTTAATTTTTCCTTCAAACCATTCATTGCTGATTCGTACGATCTATAAAAGAAGTGTTTGTCAATTAGAATGTAAAAAGTAAGTGCTAATAGTAAAGTACCTTATTTTCTTTTCTAACTCTGAAACCATTTCTTTTAGCTGAATATTCTGGGCTTCTTTTGAATCAGCTAGCTCTGTCCTCTTTTGAAGGTCTGCATTAAGCGTTCGAATTTTGAACACAGCATTGTCTAATTTGAATTGTAGTGTACCTACGTCGTCTTTTATGTGTTCAGTATTCACAACATTAAAAAACACTCTATAAAGTGATTTCTCTGTAGATTTGCGACGGCACTGCGGACAAGTTTTTGATCTGGAAAATGAATTCCATCAGTTTAAAAACCATTTGAAATTCACACTGCTATATTCACCTTTCTAACCATTGTATAAGACAAGTGTGATGGAACATATGACCGCATTGATTTAAAACAACATCAGAACTATGCGTGAATAGATCACTACAAATTATACAGTTTATTTCCATTTTCAATATTTTTTATCAAATGAAATATAAACTTTTCAGTTTTGTATTAACGGCATTTGAATTTTTTGGATTTGTGAGCAACTGACATTGACATTTCTATGTGATCATTGAACTATGCTCAGTGAGAACTACTATTTTTGTATTTTTATTTGAAAAACTAGGATGCGCAGAAGATAAGGTGTATTCAGAGAAGCGCTTTTCTTTCGCCAATGTTGTACATCCATATTCGTTCCTAGTGTTGAATTACCAACAAACAATTAAAACCTTTGATATGATATTTGATGGAGAAATGACGACCACAATTTTAGTGAAAGTACGCAGTTTCGTTTGTTGATCAACCTAAGTTGTCACGAAAAAGATCCAAATCAGGATCGAAACGTCGACTGCCTAGAATTGATCAGTTTATTTGACCAGTCCTGAAGCCAATAACCAACTATTCGTTAACATAATAGGACGATAGAAGTCAAATATGGCTATTCTATACGATACCATTGTTTAAACAATGATTATACTAATCAAGGGCGGATTTATTGTTGGTTGTTGGTAGGATGAAGGGAGCCCCACCCATGATGTAAAAAACATGGTGTGATCATCTGAAAAATGAGTTACGTCGGCAAGATACAATACAATACAAAGAGTTATATATTCTGTCCTTTGAATCAACATGCAAATTCAAAACGCAGAATATAGGACTCCGTGTATTTTCAACTAGCTGACGTCACTCATTTTTCAGATGAGTACACCATGTTGTTTACATCATGGCCCCACTCTACACCATTGTTGTTAAACAATGCTTATAAACATCCTATACATGAATAAAATAAAATGCATGGAATAAAACAAAATATATACATATTCATTTTCAGCAAAAACTACTACCATTGTTTAAACAATGCTACTACAATTCATGAAATCGTTGCCTACGTAAACTAATAGATAGATTACGTGGGCTACTATGAAATTAATCCAGATTACCCCTCCCGAAAATAAGTTGAACCAAATATTTTTTTTTTCATTTTAGAAATCTAAAGATACAAAATAACAGAAAGGAGATAAAATAAAACAACAGTTTATAATTATTTCATATTTTTTCTATAGAAGATTTATTATTTGAATTTCAACGGAAATTCTGGATGGTCGTCAATTTTGAATCTGAAACAATAAAATAATATATATTTAAGTTCGTCGTATCAATGGCATTTAATTTACCCTTTAAAGTCACATACTCTGCCTGACTCTCCTTTGTCTAGCTTTCTCAGCTTATCCATATCATAATCATCCAATTCAAAGTTGAAAACGTCTATGTTTTCCTTGATTCTACTTGGAGTAATACTTTTCGGGATTGCAGCCAAACCATTTTGAATCAGAAACCGGAGCATCACTTGAACCGGAGTTTTAGAATGTTTTTTGGCAATCGAAATTACAGTTTCGTCAGCCATTATCTTCGGAAGATCTTTTTTACTGCAAAATGATTATAGTTAATGAAGCCATTGTATAATTAATACTAATGTAATAATATTAATGTAATATATGTAGGCCGTTTGGGACCCAAGTGTATTTGACAATAAAATATTCATTTTTGAACCAATATATTCTTTTTTGTGTGACGATATATTAATTTATTTTCTTTCTCATAGACTATTGTTTTTTGCTAAACACAACATATCTACCAGTTGATAATTATAAAATTGTGAAATCCAATATATATATACATTAATGAGATAATGGCACTCTGGCAACATTCAGTACAGTTTATGGCAACATGCATGGAGTTACTCCACTACTAGCTCAGACCCGATTAAAATCATACTTTTCGACTATAGGCTCGTACTCATGGAGGCCTCGAAAAATAAAATTTTTTTTGCCCAATGTCAGTAATTTGTGGCTGACGTCTGTCATTACGAAAACGCGCGATTGTTCATGAAATGTCACATTTCAAATTGTATGAACTTATTTCCACGTGGATCTGGTTCTTCAACAAGTATAGTAATAATTGGTTTTATAACTATATTTTTCGAAGGATTGAATTAATAGACGCTTTTGATTGCTTGGACATGCTTATTGCTGTCGAAAAAATTGTTTTTGCTGGAATCAGTTTGTTCTGCAGAAATGATTAGTTGAGGTAGATAGCTAAATCAATATCATGATTTATCATAAGTGGAAAGAGACATTTTATTTTTGTCTTGGTGTGAAGAGACATTAAATTACATGCATATGAAATGCCACATATCGTCAATATATGGTTGCAATTGAGTACATTAATAATAATAATTCTTCTCATACAATAATTTGAAAAAATACTCTTCAATATACTTATAATTCCTGATCCATTGTATTCAACCTGTTATGACCAAGAACTTATTTTGTAAACGAGAGCCTATAATCATGACAGACGAGTATGAACAATCCCTTGAATGTTTTGAATATCCCGCCATTTTCTTGAAGTTGAAATTATTCAACTACAAAAAAAGAATCGCGTGATTTTGGCGGGAGAGCATCTGAAAACTCATATGTCATCGTTTGAGCGACAAACATGTCCATCAGTTTGTGCCTTATAGCCAGTAAAAATTTCAAAACTGCAAGAAACTGAACCACATACTGTCGGCGCTTTCTGTTGACGACATTGAAATAAATGCATTTGCAAACACACTGGTGTTCCAAACGGCGCCTGATGGCATTGCATGGAGACCTTCGTCTTTATGTCTGCTTACTGAAAATCAGTTAATCAAAATAAACTTACGGATATCCGTTCTGTTCGTGAAATAGGTCAATTGCCGGTGAACCGAGAGGTGAGTAAGCAACCAAAGATATTCCTTGTTGTTTGCAAAAGTCAACAATTTCTCTGTTTTGAAAATATAGATGACATTCAACCTGCACATTATTTGGTTTAATAGTTGCTTTCTCCATAACCTTGATCATCTGATCTTTGTTGAAATTTGAAAGTCCGATAGCTCTAGCCTTACCTAAATCTACCATCTCCTCCATTTTCTGAAAAACATTGAGAGGCTGAGAATAAATAGTTCTGATGAGATATTTCGAAATGTGAAAAGTTGAACTCTTGAGCCGCGTACAAACACGAGAGTTGAGCGGCTTGCGAGGTAAGTTAATTGGGCTGCCTCGTAAGTGTGTACGGTGTCGCGAGCCATTTCAACAACGCGATGCTGCCTTACAAGTGCCTCGCAACTGCCTCGAAAGCCGCTCAGCTCTCGTGTCTGTACGCGGCTTTAGATTATCCCTGGCTCCGCCACTGACAACCGATAAAGGGAAGGTAGGCATACAGGAACGGAAATACCTCGGAAGACAAAAATGACTTTCTCGTTTTCTGGTTTTTATTGGAAGACTTCGGTCCGAATTGCTAATCCAAAAAATGTTGAGAATTTTCTACCGTTGAGGAAGAGAAATTTCAGAATGGATTCGACATATTCAGGTTCGCGTTGCCATTGAGTATTAAACAAAACAGTACTCAATGGCGTTGTGTTCATAAATATCCGCGCCTCGGCTCTTGAAATCAGACAATTGGATCCAAATATCGATAATTGTAAACATCATGTCTGATTGGGTGAAAGCTGCGTTGGAGCTTCTTATTCCAAGTCACTTTATAATATATCGATGTGGGGCTAATAAAGAAAATTTTCCTTAAACCATTTGGGTTGCTAGTTTTCTGGAGCCCCATAAAAATGATATGTTCGGTTGGAAAAGTTTATTCACGGAACTCGGTTGATCAGAAAGCGGTGGATTTTCTGTCACCAGAACGACAAGCAAGTTTTTTTGCTAATATTTATAAAAACCATGGTATGTTGTTGTCTTCTTGTCCGACTGAATTCAATATTTCCGGAATGGAAAACTAGCAACCGAAATAACCAAGTTTATCCACGGAACATATCCTATATAACCAACGGATATTTATTATATGTCGCGGACCTACAATTTCTGAAATTTCCGTTGTCCAACGGTAGCAAATTCACAACATTTTTGGGTTGGCAACTTGGATGGAAGTCTCCATTTGCGGTCAAACTAGACAGTTTCCGTGGAGGTATTCCTGTTCGTGTGTTCCCACCTCTATCATTGTATAAAGACATATAAAGACTTTATACAATGCCTCTATTATCTAGGTGGTCAGTGGCAGCAGTATCATTAATGGTCTCACTTAATTATTCCGATTTTTGCGCTCATGTTCTTTTAACATTGAAATAGTACAATTACAGTTTATTTTACCTTCCAAACTGCAATATGATCAGTGGGTTCTGTTTGTAGTGCACCAGCTTCATTTACCGGAAAATCTATAGTTTCATTATACTTCACGCAGACTGGAAAATGCACTAGATACAGATCAACATAATCCAATCCCAGATTCTTCAACGATCTATCCAGGAACATTTCAACTCTGTTGAAAAAATTGATACATTCATAATACACTGACGTGAAACAATTAGACTTGGGCGTAGTTATGAGGTCTCCGAAGAGGATGCTGTAATGTAGCCTTAGCACAGCCATAGTTTTGAGTTTGTTAGCATTGGTGAAAGTTTAGGTAGCAGCCGTGCAGCGCTGCTTGTATCGGTGAAGGTACGATTCGGATCTCGGCAGTAGCTGCCTAGCAGTCACTACCTGCAGCGACTACCATACCGCTTCCAGGGAATTACATGAAACACTCACCGATACAGGCAGCCGTGCAGCGCTGCTTGTATCGGTTAAAAAGTACGATTCGGATCTCGGCAGTAGCAACCTGGCAGTCGCGACCTGGCAACGACTACCATACCGATTCCATGGAATTACATGCAACACTCAAGGTACGATTCGGATCTCGGCAGTAGCTGCCTGGCAGTCGCGACCCGGCATCGACAACCATACCGCTTCCAGGGAATTACATGCAACACTCACCGATACAGGCAGCCGTGCAGCGCTGCTTGTATCGGTTAAGGTACGATTCGGATCTCGGCAGTAGCTGCCTGGCAGTCGCGACCCGGCAGCGACTACCATACCGCTTCCAGGGAATTACATGCAACGTTAGAGATATTATTATTGTTATCATTGAGAACTTGAGAAGGAGCAGCGCTGCACGGCTGCATGTATCAGTAAGTGTTGCATGTAATTCCCTGGAAGCGGTATGTTAGTCGCTGCTGAGTCGCAACTGCCAGGCAGCTACTGCCGAGATCCGAATCGTACCTTTAAATTTGCATCTACTGCGAAGCGATACGCCCTCTGGCGTTAGAAATTCGAACCCTTTCAAGCTAATAGTTTTCCGACATGCGTGTTGAAATTGTTGAAATTTGGTATACCGAAGTTTTTGTGATTTCATTATTCGATTCATTTCTTTCCGATTAAAATTGTCGATTATATTAACTCCAAAAGGCATCCTCCCGAAATGACTATTGTTGTGTGCTGAAACTCAATGTTCAAAGAATAAAGGATCATCTACTGCCTTAATTTTTCTTTTTTTCCAAAGTCAAATGAAAGTAAAGTTAATTTGGAAAGAGCATTTGTACCCAAATTTTTTTTCGAAAAACACGAACTCTGGCCTCCAAAAGACACTCCGTTATATTCGAGGTACTGTTTACTCTTGGACCATTTTAAGAGTATTTTCACGTTAGAAAACTTTTGGAAACATTCCAATTGTACTCATCCACAAAACAAGTTAAAACTTTAAAAGTAAGAACCATTGGTCTTGTATACATAATCAATTCACCTGTCAGCATGTACTCCACCTAAAGGTAGTTTGGTAGTTATAAACAATTCTTCTCTCTTCGCTAAGCCTTTCCTGATCCATTCCTCAATAACTTTTCCAACTATATTCTCGTTTTTGTACAAATATGCAGTGTCAAAATGACGATATCCACTTTTAAACGCGGCATTCATAGCGTCTCTCAATTGTAATGGATCATTGGCCTGAAATTATATTTTTTTACATGCAATTATAATACTATTTAAATTTTCCACGTACTTGCCAAGTTCCTAATCCAATTAATGGCATTGTTGCACCATTCTGTAGAATTATACAGTTTTTCTGCATTCTGACGCAATTCTGAAATGATTCTGAAGGATAAGATGACATACAATAGTTAAACTCCACTCAGCACCAGAATCAACAAATCTATTTATGTCACACGTGTGCAATCTCTAGATAACCGAGAGCAAGTCATAGATTCACACATTCAAAGGGTGACATATATTGAAAAGAATTCCGAAAAATGTCCTTGATTATAGTTTCCTTTATGATTTTATTGTTGACACTAAAGTGCAGGACCGTCTGCAGATGTAATCGTAATCTAACCCAATGTTCTGCACCATCATTCATAGTTTTAGGGCGGATGCACACATTGCCACGTTAGTGGCCGCTACAAGGATCGATTTCCTGATCGTGTGTGCGCCGATCTATCGTCCACATTTCGTAGCAATACTAACGCGGCCACTATCTTGAATGTGGCACTTTGTGATTAGTGGCCGTGATTAGTGATCGGAATGAGCCACTAAACGCATCTCCTAGCTTCTAAAAATTGTTTGTCACTGCTCATGGCCGAACCAGGCCAATCTGTAGCCGTGTGGGGGCGAACTATTGAAATGTATTTTTTTTCTCAAGTTGTAGTGGCCACTTAAGCTGATAAGTGATCAGTGTAAGTAGCCGTTTTTGCGGCTGTTCCTAGCAGCATATTCCGAAAATAGATATTCATATTACAAATTAAAAATCAAAAGCTCGATCAAAAGTTAATTTTGCACTTCACTACCCCTTCGTTTTTTTTCAATTTGAAAATATTTCTAGTTTAAAATAAGTTTTCTAGGGTCTTCTTCATTACAGAAAACTAGAATTCTCAATTTTAGTTCCTGATTTGTACCGACACCTAAATCGAGCACCCATAAATAAAGGACGGTCGCAGAGGCAACCTAACCAGACCTTTCTAAAGCACAGAGCTATGAACACTATATCGCAACACCGCAAATAGCGCGGAGCAGAAGGCCTATAGGTTTCAGGGAAGCCGCTATGTGAATGCGTAACAGAAGCACGTTTTTCGAACATATTTCAATTCGAAAAAGAAGAATCAATGGCATAAAATGGTTCAAAATCAATTAATCATCTACAGAACACAATGCTTAACCCTACTTGGTCAATAAACGGCCTAGATGTTTGGTCCCGTTTTTAGCCTTCACCGCGGAATGTGCTTTAGAAGGCTGCGATCTAACCCAGTTTGTTATAATCCATCCACAGTCTTATTAGAGCCGGTGCAGACACGTCCACTTTCGAGGGTTAGTGGCCTAAACCACAAGCGATTTCCTGACAGTGTGTGCTCCGATATACCAAGCTGTAGGGGCTACTAACGTAACCACAATCAGTGATGAACGAGCCACTGGTGGTCTCGATTTAGCCACTAAAACTAGTTTGCTAGTGGCTGATTCACAATGATTGCAAGCTGAAGAGGTACGTCGACGTAAAATTAATGTCATTTTTACGGTGTTCACAATGTACGTAACAGAAAAATGTCATTTGCCTACTTCATCTTGTCTATGCTTTGCACTAACCGTGAAAGTTATGGCAACTGTCAAATTTTAAAAATAAATAATAACAGTTCTTTATTGGAAAATCATTCCAAATTTTATTTTATATTAAATCATGTTTACTCATAGATATATTGAACTTATATTTTTATAAGTCTATGTGTTTACTACAATTTAAAGGCCTATTACACCACCCAATATCCCGGGCCTGGCAGGCAAGGACTGTGTAGTGTAATAAGTAATAACGAACCGGCAGCCAGGATCATGATCTAGAGCGATCGAGTGGACCCATGATGTGAGTAAAACATGGTGTGCTCATCTGCTCATCTGTGAACGTATTTACCAATGATGACGTCACTTTTTTCATTCAAATTCAAGGAAAAATATATTCTGTGCTTTGAATTTGAATGATAAAAGTGACGTCATCATTGGTAAATACGATCACAGATGAGCAGACCATGTTTTACTTACATCATGAGTGGACCCGATCTGACTAGCTTCCTACCGCCTGTCATACAGGGCAGTATCATAGCAACGCCGAGAGCGTTCATTGACGAATAGAATAGAAGCGGCTGGCATCTAGGATCTAGGGTGGTGTAATAAGCGACACCCGACCCGGCAGATTGTGCACCCGATATTCCGGGCCCTTGAGATTCGATAGTGTAATGGGCGTTTTAGATGAGTTATTAAAAATCATCTATTAATTCTTCACAAAGTTAGAGATATTATTATTGTTTTCATTGAGAACTTGAGAAGGAGCAGCGCTGCACGGCTGCATGTATCGGTAAGTGTTGCATGTAATTCCCTGGAAGCGGTATGGTAGTCGCTGCCGAGTCGCGACTGCCAGGCAGCTACTGCCGAGATCCGAATCGTACATTAAGGGTCAAGTGCGGACAGCGCGTCCCATTCAATTACATAGAAAGAATAAAATTCCGGTCGGCCCCGGTATGCCGCGGTCCCGGCTGTTGCCGATGAGTGAGCGCTGGCCTTAACCGAATATCACCGTCGTTCTTGGGTAGGTTATTGGGGATATTCTTTTCGTAAATTATTCAAAATGGTAGTTTTATGATTTTATTTTCTGGTCTCTACTAATTCGAAAACTGTAATCCCATAATAAGACCTATAAACGAATGAGTAGATGAAATATTCAAGAGCACAATTCTGAATTTCTTCTTCCGATAGTAGGATGGTTTATTAGGTATTGAATCATTCAGTAGACAATGTCTCGAATTTAGAAAGCCCTAACAAGAGTTCTACTCGAGTTTCTAACCTGATTTCAGACCAAAATACGAAAGACCATGTACTATGTCTTATATGTACATATTCAGATAAAATGACATTATACATTCATAGAACAGAATGTTATAACAATATTTCTTATATATTATCATGAAACTAGGCAATGAATCATATGGATTTGAATGGAAAGTCTGGATGGTCATCAATTTTGAATCTGAAAAAGACACAGCATAAAATAAAGCTCATTGGAATTATTTCATAAATTACCCTTTTCCGTCACACACCCTGCCAGCTTCTCCCCTGTCTAATTTTCTGAGCTGTGCCATGTCACTCTCGTCCAGTTCGAAGTCGAAAATTTCCAAGTTTTCCTTTATTCTACTTGGAGTAACACTCTTTGGAATTGCAGCTAAATCATTTTGAATCAGAAATCGAAGCATCACTTGAGCAGGAGTTCTAGAATGTTTCTTAGCAATCGAAATAACAGTTTCGTCATTCATTATCCTAGGCACTTCTTTTTTACTGCGAAATGAAGATGGTTAGTGAAAGTGATAAAATATTGATTATTGTCTGGATTTAATAGTTTTTGCCCGCATGTTCTAGGAAAAGCTGTAATATCGTTAAGTCCAAATGGTTGTAATTTTCGAATTTTGAGCCCAGAGTGACTAAGTTATACCATTCAAAAATATTTGGCAACAAAATCCTGAAGCAGATCAATTTTTGTTTCACTTTTATCAAATTTCTATGCATTTTTGAATGATTTTTGTTGCACCCTGTGCCATTCCCATCAATCCTACAACAGGGAAAGTAGGTCATGTGGTACGTTTTCGGCAAGGTCTTTGTATCTTCTTTACAGGCGGGCAGAAATTTTCAAGAAAAAAAATTTGTTTTTTTTAAAAATTGGTTAGTTCAAAGAGGTTTTCAGTATGTGCACTTTGCAATGGCTCATTTACTATTTCCAATGTCACTCAATTGTTTTTCTCCATTAAAGGGTTCGTAGAGGTTGAAAGTTGTGCATGAACAAAACTGTAATGGCCGACTTTCATTCGTTGATACCATCGTCTCAAAGTAAATGAGCCATGACAAAGTGCACATACTGAAAACCTCTTTGAAGTAACTAATTTTTCAAAAAAAAAAATGTTCTTGAAAATTTTTGCACTCCTGTAAAGAAGATACGAAGACCTTGCCAAAAAAGTACCACATGACCTACTTTTCCTATTCAAAAAATTCAGAGGGTTTTATGGGGATGGCACAGAGTGCAACAAAAATCCTTCAAAAATGCATGAAAATTTGCTAAAAATGAAACAAAATTGACCTGTTTCAGGGTTTTGTTGCCAAATATTTTTCTTTTGAGAAAATGAATTTGTTCCATAATTTTGACGTGCACTGTATAGAACGGATCTTTCTTAGCGACTTGAAACTTTCAGGTTAGGTCACGCATGCCCTTTGAGTATAATTTAAAATAAATGTTCAATATGTCCTCCATTTTCTTCGATAAAACAATTTTTTTTCTGGGAAATATAAAATTTGAAATGTGATGGCTTACATTGCTTTCGGATTTTGCATTTGGAGCTTCTTATTGGAAACACGAAAGTTGGTGTCACTTCCGGTGAATCCGGAATTCCCACGAATCTCAAAAATTTATAGGGAGTAATCCCTATAGTCAAAACTTAGGTCCCAAATTGCAGACGTGAATTTCGATTACTTCAAAAAAATATTCTAACGTACGATATTAGTGGGACACCCTGTAAAGCTGGTTCAGACAGTTCATATCTATGTGCAGTATGGTAGAAACACTGACTTACGGATATCCTCTTTTCTCAATAAATAAGCCATATGCTGGCGAACCGAGTGGCGAAAAAGCCACCATAGATATTCCATGTTGTTTGCAAAAGTCAGCCATTTCTTTATTTTGAAAATATAGATGAGCTTCAACCTGCACATTGTGCGGCTTAATTGTTGCATTCTCTAAAATTCTGGTTATTTGTTTCGTATTGAAGCTTGCTAGTCCAATAGCTTTTGTCTTGCCCAAATTAAACATCTCTTCCATTTTCTAAAAAACATTTAAAATTTGAAAACGGAGTTATGTTGAACTGTAATTTAATATTTTAAACAGACTTCAAAAACAGCAGGTTCTCAATTCGTCAAAACTATTTTTTTGTTTGTTCAGTCATAACTTCGCGTTGTCCACGAACCAATTTCGATGATTTTTTTTTCAGAATGATTTCTGAGTGGTCGCGTTCCAAAATAAAATATACGGGGTCCTCAAAAAAGGGGAATAATAAGATCGATGTCTACAGACAACTACCAATTTTCATAGGAAAACAAAGAAAACGAAACATTCGTCTACGTAGGGACAATTTTTTATTGGACGATTGGAAAGGCTACATTCTTCTACATCTAGCGAGATAATTGAAGTAAATATACAGGGTGTCTCAAATAATCTATAGGCACAATTCTCTCGATTATCAGAGTGTAAAGACTATAATTCTCTTTATAAAATGCGATTATTAACCACTATCGATGAATTTTTTTTCTCTTTATACCGTATAAAGTTCCACGGTTGAATTTTTCAAGAATGAAAACAGGGTGTTCCAAAAAACATGAAATACACCATTTCAATCGGCAACCACCATATTCAAACCGTAATTTTTATTTATGGTGAAATATACAGGATGTTCCAAAAAAGATATAATACTGCGATGTTTTTTCAATGGTAACTAACAATTTTTTGAGGAGAATTGAAAAAGTCTCATTCTTTCACGCCTTAAATGATAGTTATGGTAAATTACACAGGGTATCTCGAAATATGCATAAACATATAATTCTATTATTCTATTATTAAATTATTTTTCCCTTCCTGTATCCCGTACAGCTTCACGGTGGCCTTATTCAAGACTTAAATATACTGTAATATAATAGTATATCTGCATAGGAAAATTGGATCACGTTCTTCCTACTATAGCAAGATATTTTTGGTGAAATATTCGGGTGTGTCAAAGAATTGCTCTCATAATTGTCTTGTGTACGAACATATTTCAACGGTTTTTTTTACCTATAGCCCTACGGTGATCTCAAATTTTTTTTTCGCATAATTGTACTATTAATGAACCCCTTTCAAAAATCATTGCACTGAAAAAAAAAATTTCTACAAGGTTTTGACACCTTTCCGTAGCGCCGTCCAATGCGTTCAAGAAATCTGTGTTCATTTTTTAATCTTTATTATTTACTCCATACAAATTTGAAGATTGTGCCAAGAAACAATAAGAAAATACATACAATGCTACTGTTTGTCCATATCGAAAATCACTAAGGTCGAGATTTGAAATAATAAATACAAACTTCACTTGGCACCAACTTCGAGTTCATATGGATCAAATGAACAATAAAGATTAAGAAACGAGCAATGATTTTTTTTGAATGCATTGAACGCTACGAAAATAAGATATTAACCTTTTATAGGAAGAAAAATGTTTGTTGCTTTTCAGTTCAATGATTTGAAGCCAGTTTTTTTTGAAAAGTTTTATGAGTATTCAGGAAAGCTCAATTCGTTATTGGTTATTGATGAAATATCGCAGCAATTTCCAAAAATATTACAGAAATAAGCGCTGATTCCAGTCAGACGTTTTTGGGACATCCTCGTATAAACATACAACACAGTGTGTACTGAATTAACGTTTATAAAGGTATTTATGGGGGTGATTCTAGAGATCAAGATATGGAGAAACTTCTTAGGACCTGAAAAATTTGAAGTTTTCTGCATATTTTATCACCATAATCACTATACCCGAAACATATGAACGTTAATTCATTCAGACACCTCTGTATATTATTTGCATCACAAGAATATTTAGATTTTTTCGGAACATTATGAAAAAGTACAATTATCGTTCATTTTACCTTCCAAACTGCAATATGATCTGTAGGTTCAGTTTGGAGTGAACCATCTTCATTCACAGGAAAATCGATGTCTTCATAATATTTTACACATACTGGGAAATGCAATAGATAAAGATCGACGTAATCCAATCCCAAATTCTTCAAAGATTTGTTCAGGAACATTTCAACTCTGTTAAAGAATACATGGAAGAACTTTAATTATACATGCAACTATATTCAAAGAGGATAATAATCAGTTGTCAATCGATATAAATAATTCAGCCTCCATGAAAAATCAGAAAACCCAGAAAAGCACTAATGTGGAGTCAGCAGCTTTTGCGCTCATGTTTGGTGATATCCTTTGAACATGCGCGTAAAAGCTGCTGACTTTAAGTCAGTGCTCTTCTAAATTTTTTCAGTTAAACTACTGGATTTCAATTCGATCTAATCTGAATTCGCGAATGAGTAAAATCCACTCAATGATTCCGCAGATATACATACCCATTCAAAATTTAATTTTTCCAATATTTCCAAAAATACATTTTGGATCGAATTGAAATCCAGTACTATATCGAAAAATTCCAGTTCGGAGGTTCATATATAATTTCATGTGGATAATATGATCAGAAGATCAAGTTATTCCCGTTTAAGATTTCAGGAAATACTGGAAAAATACAATTTCGGTTGGAAATATTTTTGGTGTGTTTTACCATTGTATTTGTAAAATAATTCATACAATGTTTTTCACCAATTCATGAACACGAACTTGCTAATTAATTAAATTGTTCGACCAAGTTCCAGATTTCACATCGATCGGAGCAGTTCTCGAGAATATTTGAAAATGATATTCCAAATGAATATATCGGGGGAATCATTGGGTGAATTATACCTATTCACGATTTCTGACTTCATAATTAAGGTCAAAATATGTATATCGAGAATCTATATGGACTCGATATACAGGGTGGGCAAAATTCGTTGTCTACTGAAGGGATCTCGAGAACTATAGCATCTAGAAGAAAACTGATAACACATTCTCGAGCTCTTTTTTGCCGACTAATCCGAATCGGAAAACAGATCCAGCTTATCGCGCATAGAACTTGAGTTATGACCGAAAATTGAAAAAATTGTCATTTTCAATAATTCTGAATAACTCGCTTGTTTGAACTCGTATTCGAAATCTGTTGATACATTCTACAGGCACTTTTTTAGGAGTAATTCAAATATAATATGACTAATTTTTTCGATCCAGCCATTTCTGAGAAATGAGTAGGATTTTGGATTTTTCAAACGTAAACTATGGTCGAAAGTTATCTCATCTTGCTACAAAATTTTTGCTGGTTTCAAAAATGTATCATATGCCGCTATTTACATGAATATAACATGAGAAAAAGTTCAATATTTTTTTCCGCTTTTCTATTCACTGGTAAATTATTATAAGTAGGCTGGAGTTACCATAGCGACCATTAAATATGGATATTTCTCGAGATAGACTTCCCTTGCAACTCGGCTTGAATATAGCATACCAACATATCGAGTTTTTCGTCATTTAGAATATTTCGGGCCATTAGGGATAATAAACAGATTTTCTTTTGCTAATTTTAAGAACTATGACAAAGCCATTACCATAGTAATATTTATTCAGCAATCGCTGATTCCAATCATAGAGGCGCAAGTTCACGCAAAGATAATGAATGTTCAATGGTCTCTATGGTAACGTCAGCCTACTTATAATTCAACAGTGAATAGAAAAGCAGGAAAAAAGTATTGAATTTTTTCTCATATAATATTCATGTAGATAGCGACACGTGATATATTTTTGAAATCAGCAAAAATTTTGTAGCAAGATAAAAGAACTTTCGACTATATAGTTTACATTTGAAAAATCCAAAATCCTTCTCATTTCTCGAAAATGGCTGGATTAAAAAATTAGTCATATTATAATATATTTGAATTACTCCTAAAAAAGTGCCTGTAAAATGTATCAACAGATTTCGAATACGACTTTAAACAAGCGAGTTATTTAGCATTATTGAAAATGACAATTTCTCAATTTTCGCTCAAAACTCAAGTTCTATGAACGATATGCTGGATATGTCTTCAGATTGGTAAGGAAAAACGAGCTCGAGAATGGTTATCAGTTTTCTTCTAGCTGCTACAGTTCTCGAGATCCCTTCAGTAGACAACGAATTTTGCCCACCCTGTACATATCTTTCAAAATGTCCATTTTCAATATTTCCAAAAAGACGAATCCGATCGAATTGCAAGCTAGTTCTTGGTCGAAATGTGACGGTGTGAAGGTTCATGTAAAATTTTTTGGGAAATTTGAACAAGTGCTAAAAAGCTCCTGATTTACACCAGTGCTTTTTGAAAAATTTTTGACAAAAATTTTCGCGATGTTTCTGAAAAATTCCCACTATATAATCATTAATTCACCTGTCAGGATGTTCTCCACCTATTGGTAACTTAGTAGTAACGAATAGTTCTTCTCTTTTCACTAAGCCCTTCCTTATCCATTCATTTATAGCTTCGCCAACTACATTCTCGTTTCTGTGCACATATGCTGTGTCAAAATGACGATAACCACAATAAAACGCAGCATTCAGAGCGCTTTTTAATTGTAATGGATCGTTGCACTGAAATGTTTTTTTTGAAATGCAATCATTTTAATATACTGCCGTAAGATTGTTTTACATACTTGCCAAGTTCCTAAACCAATTAGTGGAATTGTCGCACCATTTCGTAGAGTTATTGATTTTTGCTGCATTTTATTGATGCTCTTAAATGACTATGATAGAGGACGCGACAAGAGAATCGACCTTCTCTTAATACCTATACCACAATATCCAACAACGCTATTTATATAACTCGCGATATGAGAAATCACTAGATAATAGTGGGTACTTTACGCTAGAAAAAGTTGGACACCAAAAAAAGTAATATGATATTCTTCGAAAATTAATCATTGAATTCAAACAAGTAGAGGTTCTCAATTGATCCAACGATGAATTCACCTTCTTGGACTGATCTATCGCGATCAGAGCGCGAAAATCCTAGTAAAAGACATCGGCACCTATTTTCTGAGCTGCAAAATGACACCAGAGCAGGTATCGATTGTGAGAATTTTTGAAAAATACTCGGCATGGTCGAAATATTACGTTATATAGTTTATTTGTGACATCTTTCTCTTAGCTTTCACCCAGAAATGTGGAAATTCTGTATTTTTTGTATGCATTATTACAATATAGAACTAGTAGAAGACATCGAAATCAGGCAAAATGGCGCAGTAGCAGGGGTGGTCCCTTACCTACTGTGCTTATTTTGAGATATACTTTTTTGAATAATAATGAAATAATAATATTCTTTTCAAATAAAGTTTAATACTTGAAATGAAATTGTGTCAAATTAACTTCGAAATATCATACTCATGAAATTGCTCAACACAGTATGGCTCAACATTCAATAAAATGTTGTAGATACTCTTGTGAAGTCTTTCAATTCTGGTGTGGTTCTCAGTTGGGTCGGTAATTTATTAAATAAGCTTATGCACCCATACTCGGGACTTTTTTCAGTGAGAGTTAATCTATGCCCGGGATATAATTGTGTAGTTCTGGTATTATATGGGCCGAAGGTTTTGGTTCCAAAATGATCTTTGTTTTTGTGGAGAAAGATAAGGCTCTCCTGGATGTACATAGATGTTGCGGTCAAAATTCCAAACTCACGAAATTTTACTCTACAGGATTCTTAGCTATAGGTATAGTTTTTTTTCCTCTCTTTTTTGCATAGTACATAGTACTCTCTCGATCCGTGCAGATGATCCATAGAACCATTGTATAAAGATATATACAATGATGGAATGTCATACCATAACGGAATTTTGACTCAAATACAGCACGGTAAATGGTTTTCATTGAAACAAAGCCCAAATACTCACTCAGTACGCCCAGAGATTAGCAGATATTGCTCAATTTACCACACAAGGCTGCAGTGTATTCAGACCAATTCAAGGTGTCATCTATCTGAAGTCCCAAAATATTTAAGTGTTTACTGAAATCTAGCATCAGATGACCCAAGTTTATATTCTGTGGAGTGTCCAATCTACTTTGAGGAGTCTTGAATAAAATTGCAGTTGCCTTATTCGAGTTCATACATAGTTCTTTGTAACAAAAACAATCTTCTGCTCTTTCAAGGCATACTCCGAATGGTCAGAAAATCATGTTCTTTATTTTACTCGTTAGCTTATTCTCATAGTTTTTTCCCAAAGGATTCAAAATGTTTCCCCAATTTTTCTGCATCGAGTTTAAGTTCGTCACATTTCATACCTTATTCAATTAGGTGGTATTATATTAGTATAGAATGTAATACTTCCGTACCTGAATTCCCTAATACTCACCTATGGTCAATAACTGTGATCATCTAGTTAAATGGAAAGGACTCTATGTTGAGTAGGCAACCCAAGTTACATTCGAAAGATGCAAGGAAAATTGGCGGGAAGCTTAAAATTCAAACAACAGTTATGTCTTAACCTGCTGTGATGTTCAGGGAATGAAAAATAGCCTGCCACATAATTTAAATGAGAATTATAGGATCTTCCTTATTTCATTCCCTGAATTTTACCGATCCAGGAAAAGCACAAACGGAGGCTCTACAAATTTTTTTCAGTATTCCATATTGTTAAGATACCCAGTTTTCTATTCTAGATCAGGAACAGTCTTCCATTTCAATTTAAACTATTTGTGGCAGGGCGTTCATTTTCTTACCTGTATATAACAGGTCTATTTCAGGTATACTGTTTGAGAGAGTAACCACTTTACAATATTCGACCAGGAATGAATTACAATTCGACTTGGCACAATGTAATGATTACGAATATTGGGAAAAAATAACCGACACCTGTTCTTTGATTGTAACATTATATCATGTGTAAACGTTGTTTAACTATTTCATCCTTTAAACTATTTTTAATGAATGATAATAACCTTAAATCGTGAACAAGCCTTGATAAAGAGGAGATCATCCTTCGCAACTTAGGCGTACTTACGAAACAAAGTTAGTTAATAATTTAATTACCCAATATTTTATATATTTATTAGAGAAAATGGACTTTCACCCAACAGATATTTCAATATCTTGAACACAACTCCAGAAAAATATCGATATCATCAAAAATATCAAATATGAAAATCAACTATGCTGTAATTTTGAAACAATCGAATTATGTAAAATATACGGGGGATCCTATTTGAAAAAAAATCATAGCGATGTCACATAAAATATTAGATGGCAGAAAATTGAATTATCGTCATTGAATTCTACGGGAGAAGATACCAGAATATTTCTACAAGCATACAATTTTCAACAGAAGAAAAGTTAAAGCAAAATTTCTAAAATGAACATTTTCGAAAAACACCCAGGAACTATTAATATATGTAATGGTGATAGCTAAGGAATTGCGTCTTTCGCCAATCGCCCTCGACACCGACATGAGTCTCCGTCTATCTAGTACAGAAATAGGACTTCCCCTTCAAAAGTGTCCGATTTGTGTATACCCTAAATTGATTGTTGTTAAAATTGCAGAATAGATATATTTACTTTTCAGAAAAATTGACATTATAACTGACGAGGGAGCGAAATGAAGCTACAATTTATTCTCCAAGATTTAATATCATACCAATTTGAATGGAAATTCTGGATGGGCGTCAAGTTTGAATCTGAAATATAATACTACTGATTATTAAATTCAATGAAATCATCACATAAATTACCCTCTAACGTCACACACTCTGCCAGGTTCGCCTTTATCTAGCTTTCTGAGCTTCGTCATATCACTTTCGTCTAATTCAAAGTTGAAAATGTCTATGTTTTCCTTTATTCTACTTGGAGTTGCACTTTTTGGTATTGCAGCCAAACCATTTTGAATCAGAAATCGTAGCATCACTTGAGCAGGAGTTTTAGAATGTTTCTTAGCAATGGACTTAACAGTTTCATCTAACATTATTTTCGGAATATCTCTTTTACTGCAAAATGATTATAATCAGTGAAGCTAATGAAATATTCATTACTATATTTTGATTTTCTATTGATATCACCTGGTCACTACAGTATTTTTATTTTTACTTATTATCTGGATGAAATTTCTGCACAAAACTTTTGAAATGTCGATATCTTTTGGATATTGTAGAATACATGAACACGGGTGTTGCACGCATGAAATGAAATGGTCCGTTCCTCGCGTAGGAAAAAGCAAATATTATTTTTAATGAATTTTCCAAAGGATATATTTTTGTGAACATCCAAATGAGATTTTGAAAGAAAAGAAAAAAAGGAACTAATAAAATTTAGTATTCATAGCCTCCTTGTCAGGAGTGGTTTCTTGAAAAAATATCGCCCAGTAAAATATCGTAAAACAACAACAAAAAGATTAACGAATAGGACTGTACTATACAGGGTATCCCGAGAAAGCAACAAAAAGATACCATGAATCAAGGTCATCAAGGAGGACTCATATCACGGGATTTTAATCGTCTAAGGGCCTTCGTTTGGAATATACAGGGTGATATTCATCTGATGGGTGAAATTTCAATAACTCTTGAACTGATCGACCGATTGATTTCAAATTTTGAAGTTTTGTCACCCTTTACGATGGCCATATTCCAATATTACTGAAATTGAATAATAAATCAGACCCGGACTAGGAAAATTTCAGACTTTTTCAATTTCCGTTGGATCACCCTGAACATTATGATTTTTTTTCGTTTTCGTAACCACTAAGAATTAATTCATATGACCCTATGTGATAGTGCTAAGCAGAGATATTTGATTTTCTTGAGGGATCACTTCTCTGCACCCATAAAAAGAAAAAAAACGAAATGTTGACGTACAGGATGATATGATATCACCAGAAATGTAGGAAGTCTAAAATTTCCCTAGTCCGGATCTGGTATTTTATTTTGAGGAAAACTTAAGGAAAACAGTCGTAAAGGAAGAAAAAAACTGCATAATTCGAAATAATTTTACCGATAAGTTCAAGATTTATCGAACTATGAAATTTCACTCATAAGGGAATGTTTATTGATCCCCCTATATGACGGTGCCAAGCAGAGATTTTGAATTTTTTTTATAAATTAATTTTAAGTGGTTACGAAAACGAAAAAAAAATCATAATGTTCACGTACAAGGTGATCCAATATTCACGAAAATAGGAAAAGTCTGAAATTTTCCTAGTCCGGATCTGATTTATTCAATTTCAGAAATACTGAAATATGTCGATCGTGAAGGGTGACAAAACTTGAAATCAATCGGTCGATTAGTTCAAGAGTTATTGAACTGTGAAATTTCTCCAATCAGATGAAAATCACCCTGTATATTCCAAACGAAGGCCTTCAGGCGATTAAAAACTCTTGATATGAGTCCTCCTTGATATCTTTGATTCACGGTATCCGTTTGTCGCAATCTTCCCGGGACACCCTGTACATGTAAATATTTCTGACTCCTTCATCGGACAATAAATTCAAAATTATCAGAATTATTCTGTTGCAATATTTTTCGTATAAGAATAATGCAATAAAATAATTTTCAATTTATGGATGGAGGACTCAGATATACCGTGTGTTACTATCGTTACTAAATAGGTGGCGCAACAAACTTCAGAGAGCGATTCTGCAAGAAAAAAATAATGATAGTCTGTTATATAACTTTTGTCCGCACATACTTCGTTTTCCGAGATACAGGGTGTTGCAGTTTTTCTTAAAAACTGACTATTTATTTGATAGAAAAGAAATTTGGTGGATTTTGAAAGGTACCTACATATTCCGCATTTTTGACACGCAATCAATTTTATGTCCATCATTAGCGCGCATACGGCTAGGGATATCATGTTTTTTTGAATTTTTTGAGAAAGAGAACGGTACGCCACGGAGATATTCCAAAATACAAATCAGTTTTGACGAAAAGTACAAATCTCGAAATCATTTTTATAAATAATAGTTCTTTCACACGCATTCAAGTTATTTTTAATAGTTTTCTTTCAGATATTAGGAGGGAAAACCTTGAAAACTATGAAGAATATCTCGAAAAGAATTTACAATTGAAATTCTGGCCAATTTATTAATGGGTCAAAAGTCATGCATGCTTAACATTTTTCCGAAATTTGCAATCGGTAAGTCCACCACATGAAGGTGTACTCCATTCACTTTTATAAACTATCCCGGCGTTGGCCATGATTTAGATCTAACAAGTTTTTTTACTAAAACTGAAGCAGGTTGGCACTCGTGAAATATCGGCAATGTCAAAATAATTCTGAGAGACGTTGCAAAATACCAATGCCAATTTCTACTCTCAATCTCAATATAATCATCACGCTTGGAAACTAAAAATGCCGAAGGTAGTTTTGAAGAAGCAGAGACAAAGTATCAGGAAGGGCTATGTAGAATTGAAATCTGCTTTTTCTGATAGTAACCGTGATAATTTGGAACCAATAATTTATCTCAAGCTATCCAACATTTTCGATGTATGTGAGTGAAAACCCAGTGCATCGTTCACATAGATTCCCAAGAAATTTGTGAGTTGAGTTAGTTCTTTTAAGGTGACATAGGTTTTCTAGTACTACTACATTTTCATACTGGAGTATTTCAAGTTGTACAAAAAGGTCTCTTGTAGACTTATTTATTGAGAATTTCGAAAAGTACGGAATTCCATAGGTTTGTCTGTTCGTTTAGAAGTTTTACTGCAGGGTTGTTCGAGTACTTTTATTTTTTTTTCGATTGAACTATCACAAAGTAACGGACTACTCTATCCATTATTTTTCAGTAAAATTTCAACACTCGATTCTTGATTTCGGTATAAGAAGAAAGCATAACTGAATCTTCCAATCATGTTTATATACGTGAAATATTTCCAGTGTTAACAGAGTTTCTTCAACATTAGCCAGGTCTTTGGAATTATTGAATTCACATAATATTTTCTCAAATTCATCATTTTCCCAAAGTAAAAAAACATTTTGAAAAACACGTAATTACTATACGACCTCTATGTAGAGAGGACAACGTTGTATAGTTATCTGACAGGAAAATGACTATAACCTAACATTTCCAAAATATACACACGGTGAAATGTATCAGAATATCATGGCCAAACGGGATAGATTATAAAGGTGAATGGATGAGTATTATTTCCATATTGCATGTTAATCTAACTTACGGTTCGCCTCTCTTCTCCATAGCAACGCCATGGCCTGGGGCGCCAAGAGGTGAATAAGCCACCACAGATATTCCATGTTGTTTGCAAAAGTCAACAATTTCTTCATTTTGAAAATACAGATGAACTTCAACCTGTACATTGTGTGGTTTGATAGTTGCCTTTTCCAAAATTTTGGCCATTTGTTTGGTATTGAAGTTTGATAGTCCAATGGCTCGGGTCTTACCTAATTTGAACATCTCTTCCATTTTCTGAAATAAATTGAAATTTTTAAAACGAGCAACAAAGAACTAGTCATCCATTCATGAATTGAGATGATGAAGATTTTTTTATAGCTTGAGGAATTCAAATAATTATACAGACAGAAATATTTTCGGGAATAATTTATTATTATTATAATCTGATAGATAATTTCATGATTTTCATTTTTTTATAATGAATATAAGTTTTACTTGTGCCGCAGTCCATTCGTGTCGAATTTCTCACTACGTTTTCCTATGAATCTGGACGTATTGCTTCAAAGGGGGCTTGAATATCAATGCTTCAAGACTTTTTCGACAAATCCAATGACTTAAAATAGCCCCATAAAAATCGAGGGGCGGTAAGTAAGTAGTCAAAGAAAACTACTCTGGAAATAAAGTTGTCTACAAATAGGTCTCTTGCATGTAACACGAATTATCATATTCTTATATTTTTCTCGTTCTATATCGAAACAAAATCATAATGAATGTTATCACACACTTCAACAATTCGCGCATTTTGAATAATTCGGTATTGAAAATGGCCAAAACGGGACAAAAGGTCGAAGTGGTAGAAACGCATCAGATCACCTCTACGTCACTCGTTATTGTACGATTCGCCTATCGATACAGCCCGACGCTGTCTATGGCTTGCTAGAGAGAAAAGTACACGAGAAGTGGTAATATCCCCGTACGTCACGGAAACCGCGAAGGTTCGTCCGTTTAAACAACCGACATGCGGAGCCAAATTTAAAAGAGCATTTTCCCGTTAAGAATTAAAATTTTTGATGCCGGTTTAAGTTTTTCAGTGGATAGAATATTTGATTCCAATGATAAAAAAATCCATGCAATAGAGCGCGCTATATGACTAGTTGAGCCGTCTCGTTGAAACCAAATGTCGTCGATTTTTGCCGATTCTTGGAAACAAAAATAAGTCAATATATATCGATAGAGCAGGTCAGTCACAGTAACCAGAGTTGCTTATCATTTCGAACGAAATAAGGTGATGATGAAGTGTACACCGCATCAAATAGTCAATTGTAATGGATTATGTAATGATGAAATAAATGATTGCACTATCAATAATTGCATAAATTGTATGCTCACTAGGTCGTTTTTGTTGACCCTGAAATAAACGAAGTGCTCTATGAACTTCACGAACAGGTTAATATTTTCAAAGTGAATTTCCGCAATTTGGAAGCAGTGTTCTGGCGTTGAAAGATTCCTCATGACTTCTCATCCAGGCGAAAAACACCCATTAAGGAGCCTTTTGTACGAGGGAGATTAGGATATTCAGGAATCTATCGGCCAATAGGGAAGAATCTCCGATTACCCAAATACCCGAATCTCCCCTCGCACAAAAGGTAGCTTTAGGGGCCTTTTGTGCGAGGGAGAATCGGGTATTTGAGGAATCGGAGATTCACCCTATTGGTCGACGACGATCACGTGATCGTCGTCCGTCAATAGGGAAGAATCTCAGATTACCCAAATACCCGATTCTCCCTCGCACAAAATGTATTTTTAGATTCGAACCAGGAGAATCGAGATTGTCTCAAGGTGAACCCATAGATGTATGGATACCTTTAAAATCTCGATAATCAGTGGTGTATTTTCTCGAAATGAAAAGTGTAACATTTGTATCGCCAAAATATTTTGGTTCCATTAAATAAATCTAAAAAGTTGAATTGTTAGTTTTTACCTTCCAAACTGCAATATGATCCGTAGGTTCAAACTGCGGTGTACCATCTTCATTAACTGGATAATCGATTGATTCATGATACTTCAAGCAGATTGGGAAATGCACCAGATAAAGATCAACGTATTCCAATCCAAAACTCTTTAACGATTTGTCCAGGAACATTTCGACTCTTTTGAAAAATATATGCAAACATTTTATTATAAGAAAATATTCATATAAGATAAAAGATATTTGAAGATTATATCCTACGAAACCTCGACAAAATAATCAGTATTATTGCAATAACTCGGAATGTATTTGTTATTGAGCTCCTGTTCCAGAAATCTACAAACGGCCGATCGTAAACACATGAACTACAAATTCGTGAATGTGTGAAATCCACCCAATGATTCAGCAGACTTACCCATTTAATTTTTTTTTCACAACTATTTCTGAAAAACAGAATGGATCGAATTGAAATCAAATTCTTCATTGAAAATGACGGCCTGTAGAGGTTCATTCATATTATGGGAATAATATGACTAGAAGATAGAAGAATAAAGAGTATTTGAAGAAAAGTTCTCATTTTTTTTTTTAAATTCTTCTGGTGATATATGATCATCATTGTGAATGAATATTCTCAAACTTAATATCATGTTTAATCATGATTGGATCAGTATTTTTTGATTATTTTGGAAATAACATCGATAAATTCGAAAATCACAGAAATTTGGACGAAACGATAACACGCTTTCCCCCAAAACATGCACTCAAAAAAAAAGTTGAGAAACCTTTTATCCCAGAAAATATCAGTCATACCACACTGAAATCTAGCATCAACCTTCATGCCATCATTTTTAGACTTTTAGGTACTTTTGATTTCAATCAATTCTATCGAATCTTTATTTCTAAAAATATTGGGGAAATATTCTACTATTTCTGATAGATATACAGGGTGTTTCATCATAAACTGGTCAAACATATACATAGCCGTATAGATGTTATTGGTGAAGTCATTTTTGCCTTATGACATATACCCCGTTTTCGAAGCATAAGCGAGTTACAGGATGTTTAATGTCAACTTTGAGCAATATTCCGATAATTGTGGTGAGTTATGCGTGACCTTTTAAATAACGGCTTTTGGTCACATCTTAGTATTTTTGGTGGTCAATTCAATTGTTGTGTAGCATTTGAGCAAAAATATTTCAAAATGGCGGAAAACTTACAAAGTTGGAATTTTTTGTTTTCGATTGCCAAATTGAATAGCATTATTTCAATGTACTCAATTTCCTAAGATTTTCCGTGAAAATATTTTTCCATAATTCAAACTCAACTTTTTTTTACATGTCTACAGTGAAAAAAAAATTTCACCCAAAATTGTTGAAATCTTTTGAGGTTGAACTTTTCTTCATTCTAAACACTGGTGTGGAAACAGAATGAAAAAATATCCATTGGTTTCCGTTTAATAGCCTTCCAAACATTCCACTCGGAGTCATCAAATAATTTTTATTCGGGAAACTGGTGGCCCTACGGAGGCAAAAAATGTGCTAATAGGTCCCCAGAATGACCCGGATAGAAGTATGAATTTATCAAAAGAAAAATTCTTTTCAAAAAAACTTTGGTAGAAATCGAACTCTCTTCGCATTCGGAAAATAGGGTCAAATTCGATGAACTACCGCTGCTTGGTAACGGAAGTCATTATAATCAGAATAAATCCAATTTATACGCGACCCTAAGTGAAACGAGTTCGAATCCCATCGAAGTTTTTTTTTTAATTTTTTGTTTTGATAAACTCATATCCGGGTCATTCTGGGGCCCCATTAGCACGATTTTTGCCTCCGTAGGGCCACCAGTTTCTCGAATAAAATTTATTCAAGTACTCCGAGTGGAATGTTCGGAAGGATATAAAACGAAAACCAATGGATATTTTTTCATTCTGTTTTCACACCAGTGTTCAGAATGAAGAAAAGTTCAACCTCAAAAGATTTCAACAATTTTGGGTGAAATTTTTTCGTCACTGTAGACATGTAAAAAAAAAGTTGAGTTTGAATTTTGGAAAAATTTTTTCACGGAAATACTCAGAAAATTGAGTACATCGAAATAATGCTATACAATTTGGCAATCGAAAACAAAAAATTCCAACTTTGTAGGTTTTCCGCCATTTTGAAATATCCTTTCCCGAATTCTACACAACAATTGAATTGACCACCAAAAATTACTAAGATGTGACCAAAAATCGTTATTTAAAAGGTCACGCATAACTCACCACAGTTATCGGAATATTGCTCAAAGTTGACATTAATCACCCTGTATCTCGCTTATGCTTCGAAAACGGGGTATATGTCATAAGGCAAAAATGACATTCCCAATGTCATTCATACGGCTATATATGTTTGACCAGTTTATGAAGAAACACCATGTATACAGAGTGTTCTTGGAGCCTCTTTTCAACAGAAAAAACTTCGTATGACCGTTTGCCGTAAACGTGCCAATTTTTGAGATACTGATGAAGTAAACAGATTTTATTTTTTTTCAATCGAAAACCATGCACCGGAAGAGAAAAATCAGGAAATCAAATTCGTTCCGAAATTAATGAGTATTTCAAAATAATTATTAATTCTAGAAAGAGCAGTGGCGTACCTACCTTCTTTTTGCTCCAAAAATATACAGTTCAAAACTCAGTCTGACGCCACTGATTAAAATACTATAATTAATTATTTGTTTATCAGAAACGATATACGGTCTTATGAAGATTTTTTCTCGAAATGGCTCCAAGAAGCACTCTCTCACATATTAGCATATCATTAAAGATCACCCGGTACCTACATACATGCATATGAAATTTCCGAATATATTTAACGGAAGTAAATCTTGTTTATATACACATATATATTGATATATAAATAGTCGGTAGCTCAGTGGTTAGAGCGTTGGAGTCGTGATGGAAATTCTGGGCTTCGGTCCGGCCTCTGTGGGTCAAAAATTAACAGTGCTCCGTCTAAGGTGGTGTGGGGTCACAGCAACAAAGCCTACAGAGAACACACCCGATATCTTAACCCATACAAGCTTTCAAGCTTCTGAGGGGTTTCCTCGAAGCCTAGGACAATCGGAAAAATACAAATAAACAAAAAAATACAAAAACAGTCTCTAGGCTATTTCGTTGGGGTTACTACCTAATAGATGGGTGTTGCTATGTCTATGAATTTGATGATCAAAAAGTACCTCGAATATAACGGAATTAATGTGTCAAGCCAAAATTCTTTTTTTTTCGAATATTTTTTTGGGTGTGAATGGTTCGAAAAATAGTAAGAATGCGCGATTTTCAGGAAAATGAAACTGAAATGGATTGAAACATGGAGAAATAAAGAACATTGCACATTATCACAAAAGAACTAAGGACATCGAAAAAAAATCACGAAATAATCACTGAAGCCTGCAAATCGAAAGCCCTTTTTCTAATACTCGAATATTTCTCGCTGCTATTGGCAATATTGGCATTGTTGCAGTATGCAAAGCGTAGGCGGTTGTCTATACTTGAGATGTTTATGAATCCTCGATCTTTCAAGCCACATCGATCCCTGAATTAAATCATCAATATACCTGTCAGGATGTACTCCAGCTAAAGGAAGTTTAGTAGTAATAAACAGTTCTTCTCTCTTCACTAAGCCTTTCTTAATCCATTCATTAATAACTTGTCCAATTTCATGTTCGTTTTCGTACAAATATGCGGTGTCAAAATGACGATATCCACAATTGAACGCAGTATTCATGGCGTCTCTCAGTTGTGATGGATCCGTGGACTAAAAATTTATAAAACTCTCAATTATAATGGTCTCATAAGGAATTTTCACCTACTTGATAAGTTCCCAATCCAACGATTGGCATATTTGCACCATTTGGTAAAGTTATTGAAGATTTCTGCATTTCAACACAGCTTTGAAACGGTTATATTTATAATATAGATGACACGACTTTTGAATCAAACTTCACTGCATAAGTACCTATCTGAAATAACAACGTTATTTATATTACACAATAAGTGGAATCTCAAGATAACTGAAAATAATTCACACTATAAAATTTCGGATATCACAATTTACACAATGATAGAATCGATTGAACTGATTGAAATGCTTATTTAAGGTGGATAATTATCTAAGTTATTTTCGATTTCATATTGTCGTAGTATGAATGAGTAAAAATAAATATTTACGGAAGTGTATATCTTGATCCATTCACTTAACTGAGACATGTTTCCAAACAATTCTGAAATATTGTCATCGTTCATCCTTTTCAATAATAATTGTAGCGTGATCACTAAAGTACAGGTCCCACTTCATAAACTTTGAAAACTTTATTCAAGTTTTTATTGATGTGTATTTCACCAAAGGAAATACCTTGTAGCTAGAACTATCCAAACCAAATATTTATAGTTTAATAGTTTGCTAAGTGGGTCTATAGTGGCTTCCATCGGAGCTGTTTTCGCAACTGCGCTACCTACAGCTCGCCCTCCAGCTCTAGAGATCCGATGAACTTCAGTATGTGTGAGGGCTCCGAGAAGGCTTAGCCCTCATTCCTCCTATAATTCTCCTGTCCAGGACATTCTTTACGCCGGCTTTCAATGGCGAGGGATTCTGTAAACTGGTGAACAGGAGTTTCCTATTCTTCCCCACAGAATCTACACTGGTCAGTTTTTGGATGAACCCATTCTTATCATACATTCCTCACGCCACAATGTCCTATGAGGAAGCCAGTGAGAACGAGTAATTTATGCTTACTGAGATCCCAATACTTTTTGGACCTTGCAAATTTAAAGAAGAAACTGTGTGGAATGATCCATTCCTGGAACATTCATGCCGAGTGGTTCGCTCTGAGGTTTTTTCCTTCTACAAAAACTCTTTCTTATAGGTGCATTTGCCAATGCCACAGAAACGTTCAGGAGCAGTAAGTGGCGTTTGTAACCCTTTTCAGGCTTGTGTGTTGGCCTCTTCGTTCCCTAAGGATACCTTGTTGTTCTTGCTTACTTTACTGAGTTTCCTTTGGCACTCCCATATCACCTTTGAGTCAATGACATATGAGTTCAGTGCTTTGATTGCAGCTTGGCTATCAGAATGGACCACCATATCACACCCTTGATAGTTGCTTTGAAGGTTTATTTTTCAAAGTATTTCTTCCTCGAGTAGGAGCCTAGCGATAGTGTACACTTGGTTTTTGCCCCGTATACTCCAGCACCGGCCCCTTTCGTGGTTTGAGAACCATCTGTATTGTAAACCATGTAACGTTATTTACTTTGAAATTGTGGGAAGTGTTATCCTTTTCCCATCCTCCTTTTTACACAGCAGAGTTTGAGTTCTTCTCGATGCTTACTTTCATAATCATAACACCACTTGGCAGATTGGCTGATGAGATTTACTTGTTCAGAGAGGACATGGTCCTTCGTTAGATATTCCGAGGATAACTATATGGGCTACCCTATTGGCCTCTAGATAAAGAGGACTGAGACATATGATGATCTCCAGTACTCTAGTCGGGCACGTTCTCATAGCCCTGGCGATGCAAACACAGGCAAGCCTTTGTACCTTGTCGAGTATATTTTCCTCGTGCTTGTCTTCCCTGCCTTAGCAAACAAGACTACTGCCCTATAAGTAATTATTGGTCTCAACAATCATGACGTACATGCACCGTAGTATTTTAGGGTTACAGACCCAAGTTTTACCGTACAGTCTTCTGCAAGCCATTAAAGCCCATATGGCTCCACTAGCAGTAATTTTAACATGCTCGTTCCACAGAAGCTTACTGTCTAGAGTTAACTTCAGATTTCAATTCTACGATAGCTCCAGTCACCGATATGGATTTCATAACTGAAAGGTTTCTTTTCCGAGTGAATGGAATAACTTTGGTTTTGACTGGATTAATACTGACAAGCACTTTTACTCAATCATTCTGAGGCCCCTCTGCAACAACTCGCAGAGGACTTGGAGTTTCCCTCTTACTATTAGGACGATGTTATCGGCAAAGCCTATACATTCGATGCCAAGCTCCAATAGCTTATGCAGTAGTTCATCCACTACCAGGCTCCATAGGAGGGAAAATATTACTCCTCCTTGAGGTGTTCCGCGAGTGGTTTTGACAGAGATGATTTGATTGCCCACCAATGTCTCAGCTGTCCTCGTCAACAACATCTCATATAACCATTTTATAATGGCATCATTCACTCCTCGCGTCTCTGAAAGACACATGTGTTGTGCTGACAAAGGCCCCAGATATATCTAGGAAAGCGCACAATGCGATTTATTTATTGTTCAGACTTCGGGATGCCTTCAGTCAGCACGTACAGAGCAATTTTCGTTCAACGTTCCGCCCTGTACGCATGCTGACATTTGCGAAGTGTTTTTCCCAAATTCTCCTTATGTAGTTATCAACTACCTTCTCGATCTGATGGTTCCATAGATATAACCATTCAAAATTTCATAGAATATGGATGAATCGAATTGAAATCCAGCACTTGATTGAAAATAACAGCTTGAAGGTTCAGGCAGATTTTCGTGAGGACCATATAATTGGTAAATCGCAAAATATTACACGTTAGAAAAAATATTTTTCAAAATTTTCTTGAACGATCATAACGAAATTTTGCAGAGATTTGCTCAGCAGCGTTTGCCAACTGGTGACCAATGACGTTTTTTCCCGGGTGAAACCATTTCCAGCAGAAACACTGCGGTTCAAAATTTTGGAGAATATGCCAAAAAAATTTCCAATGCAAAAAGTATTAAGCGAAATTTTACTTTTGCAAGTTATTAAATTGGAATTAAAATCATATTGCGATTCCGATAACGCACAACTGGTAGTACAATGAATCTATTCGTGTATGGCTGGCCTGATATTAGTTTCATAAAAGTTTCATTTGGCGGTAATAAGCTTGCGATAATAATGGACCGAAAGAGTTACATTGAACATGGAACAGAACATTTTCAAGGAGGCACACTTCAGACTCGATCAAAATTATGGAAAATATGCCAAAAAATCGTATTCAACGCTGAAGGTAATCGTATATAGAAAACTGAAAAGACGGATCAACGATTTCTGCTGTAAATGATAAAATGTCAAGTTTACTTGCGAACAAATGAGACCGTCACATTTTCTGTTCCAATTTGTCAAAATTGCCGTAAAATGGAAGAACTCTTCCACTCATTCACGAAAATGTTAGCGCACAACATAGTGGTGCACGTTTATTCTCTGCCAAATTTCTCAATTGAAAGTTTCATCACCTCATTGATGTGTGTTGTCCATGTACTACTGATTGTGGAGGTAAATTCTCTCGTTTCCAATATAACAGAAAAATCCATAGCAAAATTGAGGAGACAACGGATTATGAGAGGTGAGTTATTGATCATCATCAATTCATTCTCAAGTAAAATGTTTGATGAATCAACAAACTTTTTCTTCCTGGAAAGGAATTTGAAAAATAGTGAGCCACAGACGATGATGCATCTGTTCTCTATTTATTGACATAAAACCGCCTAGTATATCTAATTTCGAAAGATGAATAGCTTTCAAAGCTGATACGTATGTAAAAACAACTAAAATATTGTATGAAACGTGTATTGCTCTATTTTATCACAATAATATAATATAAGCTGGGTAAATTGGGTATATACATTTTTAATATACAGAGATCATATCAACCAAAAATAAATTCTGTAGCATAAATTCATGGAATAAATTAAAATAAGCGAGATCTATTGAGCTGATTCACTTCTAGGTCCTTATAATGAGATTATTTTTTCTCTGGAGCTGGATTTTCTGATGTGGTCATCATGTCTGTAATAGAGAAGCAATGATGATAGTGTTACTTCTTTTCATAATGCACTCACTACCAGTAGATTCTTGAGATTATCCATTACAAATGTCGATCATTTAATTTTCCTGTCAAAGTAAGATTTTCCGTTGCAGTTTTCCTTCTTTTGGAAGAGCATCGAATCTTTCAGTCCACACAGAATGTTTCGCAAACATTCATGAATATCGGTCTAAGTTTGGCTTCTTGAGTGTCCAATTCCGAAAAACAGAGTACGGCAAGTTCACTTAAGCACCCTGCAAAAAAATATGATTATAGTGCGGTTCAAAATTGTAATAAGTGTCATTTCAGTTATTAGACGATTGAGAATTTTTGTGGAATTAGGTCCTTTCGTTTGCATAGAAAGTGCTACACTTTCTTCGCAAATGAAAGTACCTCATGATGTACAACTTCTATAGTGTCAAAAAAGTACCAGGAATCTGTCAATGAAATACGAAATATTTATTATCGAAACGCCGTGAATTTTTGAAAATCTCAATGACTCAGGGACTTTTTGATCGATTTTGTTCATTAACTAGCATCATCAGAAGCGAAAATTTCAAATCCCATTGATTTCGACTAATAAAGTGGCAACGGTCGGACGGACAGAATTGAATTAAAACTCATGTATTCATTCTGTAAAACCTGTGAATGGTGGCCGGTGCCGTATCAATACAAAAATTTTTTCCTAGTACGGAATCGAGTATTTCCGATCACTAGCCCGACGCTCTACACACTGAGTAATTGACAGTCATAAGAAAGAGACTGTTAATCGATAGTTCATTCGGTTTCCGGCAAATGACCTGACGCGGACTTGATTTCTATCCAATGGCAATCTCGAACGGACATTGGATTAAGAAGGATCTTCTCCATTATAACCTAAAATTATCGGTCTTGCACAATGAATGCTTAGGTAACAAAATCATTCATTCATTCCCTTAAATGTGCTCGGTTAATTTGGTCATTTAGACAAGCTTCCAAACTTTATTTATACATTAACATTCACTCAGATTCATACCGAACTAGAGACTTTTTTTTATTCATACGCACACTGACATATACCTACACCCTAAACTTCACACACCAACCATGATCTCGCTGGGATTCGAACGCAGTACCTTCAGTATCCTAGACAATCTTTCCACCCCCTAGGCTTCCGAGGTAGTTTAAAGCTCCCTTCTATGCGAGAAATATTCGGGTATTTGGGTAATCGGAGATTCTTCTCTATTGGCCGACGACGATCACGTGATCGTCGTCAGCCAATAGGGTGAATCTCCGATTCCTCGCACAAAAGGCCCCTTAACAAAATCATCTATTGTTGAACATCTAGCGATCACAGAATGTCCGTTCATATATGAATATGCATATAGTCTATTATCGAAACAAATAATCTTGTAATTTACAGATCAAATGTGTTTCTAGTATTATATTAGTATTTCACGACAAATGGTCGGTATATTTGTTATTTGGTTATTTGCCGGTACCGGTCTGCTGACTAGATCCTTTTCAATTCAACATGTTCTACAAGTTTTTCTACCCCTGTAAAAGGGCTCTAGTCATTATGCAGTCAGTTTCCTGAAGTTAGGGGATTGAAGTTTGACACTTTCGGCTGTGTATGAGGTTAGGTTCCTGTCAGATGACTATAAGGTATTTGTTGCGTTCCGATATTACCAATCAGTACTGGCCAGTATCAGTAATTTCGAAACGCTTCGTACTCCATAATGGTCATCGTAGTTGCTAAATATACATGGTGTTTCATTGGTAAATGAACATAAGGTAACCTGAGCTAGAGATACTCTAGGCAAGTCCAAAAAACCTATATTTATTTATTTAGTTAGCTCAGGGCTTAACTGGTATGATTTGATTCACAAGTTTGATCGATTTGTATCTTGGGTTGCTTCCCCTGCAACGTCGCGCCAACCTATATGATAGGCCTAATCAATTTCATAACCGAGATACAGGGTGGTTCATGTTTTCACTGATACTTTCAATTTCTCATAACTTTTGAACCACCCAGTATATTCGGTTTATATTTGGAACATATGTTCAAGTTTCACAGGTCGATCGATTCATATTTGAATTACCAAAAAATTCCAGGTCCGTATCTGAAAAATATTGTTATTGCAAGCTGAGATTCAACACCCTGTATATTGAAATTTTGGAATTTGATTGAGATATTCGAAAAGAGTAGAAAATTTTCAATGGGGTTCAGTAGATTCCATCTTCCCGCACGTTATTTTGCTCATAGAAAACTTAAGGGAAAGATTCAATTGAATATTTGAATTCAAATAAATTCTTAGCAAATTAGTTCATTGTAATTAAATCTAGAAATTTTTTCTTGAAATGATTGAATATTTGTATTCTTTTAGTGCTATAACTTCTGGATGTGTCCCTACCATATCAAGGATGTCTTTTTCGATGTCAAGGTGTCGCCTTTTTTGTGTGTTATTCACTTTCGATGTAGGAAACCGGCCATTTTCGCGAACATAATTGAAAACTGTAGATAAAGTTCTATGATATGCTAATCATTCATTGGGGAATCTTGATTGATATTCCCGTACAGCTGCTCTACCATTTCCGTCACAATAACCATACACGAAAAAAATATCAGCATATTCTTGATTCGAAAATGTATGAGGCATTATGATGATATGGATTTTATATGAAACTACCACAGACAAATAATACCTTGAACCGCAGTCTACTCGAAAAATCCCTTGTGGGATACAATACAGATAAATTTCTCACAATTCAATTCTTCATTTTTTTTCGGAATTCTTTTTTTTTTGGATTCTATCAGAATATCGGAAAATACAAATATTCAATCATTTCAAGAAAAAATTTCTCAATTTAATTACAATGAACTAATTTGCTAAGAATTTATTGGAATTCAAATATTCAATTGAATATTTCCGTGAAGTATTCTATGAGTAAAATAACGTGCGGGACGATGGAATCTACTGAACCTCATTGAACATTTTCTGCTCTTTTCGAATATCTCAATTAAATCCCAAAATTTCAATATACGGTGTTGAATCTCAGCTTGCAAGAACTCCAAAATTTTTCAGATACGGACCTGGAATTTTTGGGAATTTGGGTATAAATCGATCGACCTGTGAAAGTTAATCATACGTTCCAAATATCAACCGAATATTTTCAATTCAATTACAATGAACTCATTTTCTAAGGATTTATTGGAATTCAAATATTCGATTGAATCTTTCCCTTAAGTTTTCTATGAGTAAAATAACGTGCAAAACGAAAATTTTCTGCTCTTTTCGAATATCTCAATTAAATCTCAAAATTTCAATATAAAGGGTGTTGAATCTCAGCTTGCAAGAACTCCAATATTTTTCAGATACGGACCTGGAATTTTTTTGGTAATTCAAATATGAACATATGTTCCAAATATCAACCGAATATACTGCGTGGTTCAAAAGTTATGAGAAATTGAAATTATCAGTGAAAACATGAACTCTGGACTCGCCTAGGGTAGCTCTAGCTCAGGTTACCGTATGTTCATTTACCAATAAAACACCCTGTATAACTAAACCATACGGAAGAGTAATTGATAAAAATTTTGACCTTGACGACATTTCACGAGTGTTAACTTCACTCAATTCTACGTACAAAAACTTATTGAAACTATTGCAAGGCCTATACAGACTGACTTTTAGTATACAAGGTGGTCCGCGAGTAACTGTACATCATTCGATGGTAAATAGATGGTACCTTGGGAAACCCAAAAACAACATTCAAATATGGGCTAAGGTTAGCGGTTTCTAAGATACAGGGTGATTTATTGATTTTGGCAGAACGTTTGGATGTCTATTATAACTCGTGGATGATTCAACGTATTCGCTTCAAATTTGGTAGGCATTGTCACCTTGGGCCACCGACCTGTTCATATGAACCATACCGAAATAGTACTGACCAGGGCACGAAAAATTTTATTTTTACCTCCAGGTCGAATGAAACATCTTGTACAAGGAATATCAATTTGTCGTAGATATCATCTGATTCTGCATAGATTTTTCTTTCGAATACTGTTTTCCACGTGAATTTAACACGTTTCTTTGCCGTTATTTGAAAACTGAATACTAGAATGTAATTTCGTCAGATGTGTATCGTTCGGAATTTTGCGAAAATAAGGATGATTTTATATCCATTTCACCTATTTCCGAACATGAACTTCGTGTATTGCTTCGAACCTACCCGGCTGAGCTCGAATCTCTGAGTTTCTTCGTTCGACATCGAGCTAGGAAGACTCCGGACTTGTTTTCGTATTTCAATGAAAAGTTTAGATATTTCCCCTGAAAATTCTGAAAATATTTCATTTCCAGATGACAGCAAGCCAAGTTCATTAGTGTCCCTTCAAAGTGGCGATACTCATATCAAGATGCAACATCATCTCCGAAAATACTACGAAAATCATTCTCCATTGATTCCACCCAACTATACCACTAAAAAACTGACAAGAATACCCGAAATGCAAAGTTCGGATTTCAATTGGATACCTACGACTGTCGAGGAAGAAAAATATGAAAAAATAGATCAGATTCTCTCCGTATCTCCAAGTGATTATATAAAGAAAGACAAGGAGAAGAAAATACACGAAAATGAACTTAGACACTGTCTAAAATCATTAACTACTCTTCTAGAATGCAGCGTAGCATCTAAAATGTCAACTACCAGCCTAGCCAAAAGCATCAGTTTGATCAGAGATCACTTGAAAACTGCTAACTCGACTGAAAACGTCGCTGATAATAACAAAAAGGCAACCGAAAATAACAGAAAAACTACGGAAAGTCTATTTGATATGATGGAACGCTCATTAACCCAAAGTGCAAAAGAAGAAGGGGTGACTTCACACGGTGATAAGGCCCGTAGGGTAAGCTTGGAAGGGAATTTCTCTATATACAGTTCTCCTAGTGATACAAGTGCAGATATGGATTTAGATTCTCAGTCGATCATTACGGATGTCAAACAGTGAGCCATAATTTTGAGAAGTTGTGAAATAAAACGTAATAATTTTTATCTTGTTGGTTTTATTCAAATCTTATCAGATATGATTCAGAATAGAAATCGAGGAATATTTTCTAAAATGGATATTATTGTCTAAGATCCCAATAAAGATACAGCCGAGTGTATGTGAGATTGCGATATCGCGAGTAGGCCTCTCGATTAGTGATCATTAAACTGCCAGCAGTAACAACAAATAGAATCTTTCTGAGATATATACCCAAACTCCATTCACTTTTATAAACTATCTCAGATGGCCATGACATTCTGACACATTTCACCGTGTATATTTTGAAAATTTTAGGTTATAGTCATTTTCCTGCCCGATAACTACACAACATTGTCCTCTATATATAGAGGTCGTAGTAATTACATATTTTCCAAAATGTGAATTTACTTTGGGAAAATAATTAATTTGAGGAAATATTATGTGAATTCAATAATTCTAGAGCCCTGGCGAATGTTGGAAACTTTTTTCTCCGTTAACACTGGAATTATTTAACGTATATAAACATGGTTTGATGCTATTTTCTTGTACGGAAATCAGAAACGAGTGTTGAAATCTTACTGAAAAATAATGGATAGAGCAGTCCGTTACTTTGAGATAGTTCATTCGAGAAAAAAATAAAAGTACTCGAATAACCGTGCAGTAAAACTTCTTGACGAACAGACAAACCTTTGGAATTCCCTACTTTTCGAAATTCTCAATAAATAAGTCTACAGAAGATATTCTAACACCTTGTTGTACAACTTGAAATACTCCAGTATGAAAATGTAGTAGTACTACAAAACCTGTGTCGCCTTAAAAGAACTAACTCAACTCACAAATTTCTTGGGGATCTATGTGAACGACGCACTGGGTTTTCACTCACACACATCGATAATGTTGGATACCTTGTGCGATAAATTATTGATTCCAATTTATCAGGGTTACTATGATTATGTTGAGATTGAGAGTAGAAATTGGCATTGGCATTTGGCAACGTCTCTGAGAATTATTTTGACATTGCCAATATTTCAGGAGTGTCAGCCTGCGTCAGTTTCAAGTAAAAAAACTTGATAGACCTAAATCCTGGCCAGCTTTGATAGTTTATGAAACTGAATGGAGTATACATGCTGAAGTTTGGAGCTTCAATATCTAGGTTGAGTTTGTCTGTTGGCAAAATCCGCATGATGGTTCCATTTTACTCTTATTTTTGTATTTCGCTGGAATGTTGCATAAAACGTTTCCGCCGTTCAACTCCACTGATATATGTTCAGAAACATATATTTTTGTAAAAAAAAAAAATAATTTCCATCTGGCAAGCAGATGGTTGAAGATCGTCCTCAGTTCGGATTCTATCAGTAATAATGAAAATTCCTAGACTGCCAACAGCCAACAGTGCAAAATGTAAAAAGCTATAATAACCGTTATCTTGCATTTTTTAAAGAGCATCATATTACAAGCTTAAAAATTATAAGGGAATGATGACCTGCTGGTGTTGAAATGTAACACGATAATCTAACAGGCGCTTGATTACTCTCAGTAGGGTCACTATGGATCCTCCCACATATTAATTTCGGTTCGTTCCTTTTCGATTATTCGACGCTACGGTTGAAAGTAGTCAACACTACAAGGATTAAGCACCTCCTATCTTCAAATTCAAACTGAACAAAGTTTCATCGAAATGCCTTATTGGTTCGAGAGGTTTATCGATGGCATCTTGCAAAAAGATCTGCCGCGGTTTCACAGCCTGGCGCGCATCCAAAATGCCAAGTTTTCTATGACTGATGACTAACAGACGGTCTCACAAAACTTTGATCGAAATGCATGATTGTCAACCAACAGTATATTCTGTGCTAGATTACAGATCATTTTCAACCCAACCATCGATGGTATTCAAACTGAAATCAGCGAGTTGACCGGAAGGTAAAAGATTTGGGATCCGATCGTCTGTGGCATAATCAGGCTGAATTTGACCAATGCCATGGGTTATGCCCTGATGTAAATATAATAATATATGGTGTCGATTAAAGTTCATTTTGGGAGTATTTAGCATCATTTTTAAATTTTTTTTCCATGAAAATACAATTTTAATTTCATTTCCACGCGCTTGTTCTGGGAAACAGTGCGTTATCATTTCGTCACGATGTCTGTAATCCTAGAATTTTAAGCCGAAATTGGTCTCAAACTACTAAGTTGGACTCACTGATGAAGAATCCGTGGTCAAAATTGATTCTGTCCGCCCGGCCGGCCCAATGCGCTGTAACTTTCGAAAGAAAAAACCTAGAATCTTCTAAACTTCAGTTTAGGTTAAGATCCTGAATATCTCGGTTAAGTTCTTCACCATAGAAAAATTGGAAAATTTTTTTTTTCTTTAGAATTTTCATGTCTCATTTGAATTTCACTGAAATCTAGAAACCGCCACTTCATATCCGAGTACTATATTTCAGCCCAATCAGATTCTCTGAGGAATAAATCAAGAGCAAAATTCAGAGAATTCATTTACATATTTCAACTAGCATATCTCAGATTCCGTGCAAATTTCATTATAATCGACACCGGAAACTCGAAGACTTTGTTTCAGTCCAAGATATGTATTCTTCGAATTTTTCTTACAATAAGTTCAAAATATTTGTTAGCATCGACCTTTCACGGCATCTACTGGTGAATAGTAGAAGCATTTACTGGATCCTAAATTGACAACTGCCTGGCAGTCGCGACCCGGCAGCGACAACCATACCGCTTCCAATACAAGCAGCCGTGCAGCGCTGCTTGTATCGGTAAGTGTTGCATGTAATTATTCCCTTGGAGCGGTATGGTGGTCGCCGCCGGGTGGCGACTGCCAGGCAGCTTACTGGTGAGATCCGAATCGTACCTTTAGTTGAACGCATGATGTAATTAAAACATGGTGTGCTCATCTGTGATTGTAAGTACAAATGATGACTTATAAAACTGCATAAAAATCCAAAGCACAGAATATATATTTCCTTGTATTTTAATCTTGCCGACGTCACGTTTTTTGCAGATGAGCACATCTAGTTTTTTACATTATTTTTTACGTCAGCGGACAACAGCATTTTTTTTCGAAATGGTCAGATTTCACGAGTTCCATCAGTTTTTAAAGAAAACTCTGAATATACCCTGGGCCATGAAAATCTAAATACCAACAAGCACACCAAAGTGTTTAGTAAATCTTAGTTTTTCGAATGCAAAGGAATTGATGAAATTCGAAATGAACAAATAGCAAATTTGACAGCTAACTGCTTCGATCAGCAGTACCTCGGAATAGACACCTATTTATACAGCAGCGTTGGAATGCCATGAAATCTTTGACAAGCTCATCATTTATTTACCTACAAATAAGGTAGCAGAGCGAGCTAGGGTGAAGTCATGAATCAAAAATGATTCGAAACACGCAAAGCAGAGTTCCCCCATGAAACCATCTAAATTTAATCGGAATCTCACATCTATAGATTGACTTTTTCATCCAATGGGGTTCCTATCAAAACCAATGTCAATCCCAGAACAAGAAAGTCGAGACTTTCTTAATTCCGTGATAACCCGTTTCTGAATAATATTCTGGTCATCATTTTTGAAAGTGCTAACAGATGTTGTCAATTCGAATAATCCCATTTCTGCACGCATTCCCTCAAATAATCCTAATATTCAACATACGCGGTGTTTTTCTGATGTTTGTAATTGCTTTTCTGCTACCCACGCCACGTACGTAGGGAACCGTTTTTTCCAACCGACTATATTATTATCAGCGTATTCGAGAGAAAAATGGACCGAAAGAATCGCTCCGTTTCCCTCATTCATCGTTCCGCGCAGGAGTATACAGGAAACCTGAAGGAATAATAATGCGGAAGCCATTTCGAACAGGTAAAAAGAAATTCCCGATTTTTTAATTCTGTTATTACGGTGATTACCCCTCAGCTATTGGTATCCTCTGTTGAACATATTCAAACTACCCTGAACAGCCTGAACTGAACATAATTGCAGCCATTTTCTTGATATCGTCGGTCAATTTGTAACGGGGGCCCACAGACTTTCCGTATTATTTATCTGCTTTGTGCCTTCAGTCAATCAGCCGTTCAATCATTTTAAGATAAACATTCGTGCTAATTCTCCTGCTCACTTCTATTTCGGCCTCGAATCTATACTTTGACGGTTTACCATGTTTTTGACAGGAAGACATGGAACCTTCACTATCATCTTGTATCTTCAGACCAAAAACACAAATTTCTTTGTCGATTACGGCTTCCTTTTTTGCTGACCTTGATTCGCGTAATTTAGTAGCTGCAATATGATTGGCTCCCAACCCTCAGCTCTACTGAAAAACGGATAGGATCGATTCAAAGTCGGCAACAAGTTCACATGGGTTTCTTTAGTCAATGATGCGATAGGAATATCTTGTTCACCTCTGCAAGCCTGAGGTCCTTTGGTTTCTAGGCCAGTTGTTATCCTAGTGACCAATAAAATTGGCTTGAAATATCCCTTATTGATCTGTAGTTCTCCAATTCAGTTATACAGGGTGTTCTACAAGCTCCATGACAAAGTTTGACAGATGGTAGCTGTGCTTATTCTGAAAAATTTTTTTCCTATGAACATATGTCCGATTCGTTTTTGTTGAGAAGATACAAGCATTTGAAAAATTATATTTTCATGTTCGAATCATAATTATAAATGGAAATTTTGATACATTAAAAATTGTTCCAAATGTCCACCTTCTGCTTGAATGCAAGCTTCACATCGACGAACTAAAGATGCCTTTACTCGGCGGATCAGATTTGGGTCGTTTCGCATTTGGTTTGCTGCATCTTGAATTCTATCAAGTAATTGTTGATGAGATTCGATTTCAATAAGATAAACAAGCTGCTTCATATGTCCCCATAAATAAAAATCTAAGGGATTTAGATCAGGCGAACGAGGTGGCCATTGTATTGGTCCTCCTTGACCTATCCATTTATTCGGGAAATGTTCATTCAGCCTCTATGTGGTGGTGCACCATCGTGCTGATACCACATATTTCCTACAATGTTTAGCTTTAAGTCATCAATGAAGTCAAAAAGGTTGTGCTCCAAAAATTTTTTATACAAATCTGCATTTAAACGGTCATTTATAACATGTACTGGCATAAAATCATTGTTGAAAATGCCACCCCAAACGTTTACACTGAAACGTTGCTGAAATCGCCTTTGTCTAATGGCATATGGATTCTGCAGTGCCCATACATGTTCATTGTGGTTATTGTTCATACCGTCCTTAGTGAAACAAGCCTCGTCAGACCACATGACAAGCGAAATAAATCTATTATCTTGGACATGTTTTTGAAGTAACCATCTACAAAATTCTAACCTTCGTATTCCATCGTCAGCATGCAAAGCTTGTACATTTCGTCTATGAAATGGATGCAACATTTCTCCTTTCAAAACACGCCATACGAAATTTGGTGATAAACTAAGATTAGTAGCTATACGTCGAACACTACTAGAAAGGTTGTCACGGACAGCATCTATTATATTTTTCTCATTTTCTACATTCACTTCAGTTGGCCGAATGGCTTTCTTTGGAGCAGTATTGCCTGTTTCTCGAAGTCTTCGGAATGATGCACAAAATACTGTGTGAGCAGGTTGGTGTCTATTAGGATATTTTCTTCGGTATTCTCGAGCTGCTCTTCTGGAGTAACCATTAGAATACCCATATTCAAATACAATATCTGCATATTCCTGAGTCGTGAAAGAATACACGTTATTCAAAACGTACCCCAAGTGTCAAATGAATAATTAAAATAAAGTCAATTACCATATCAACAGATATTTTATATCGGTCTACTTGATCAAAACATGGAAATTAATTTTTTCAAATGCTTTTAACTTCGAAACGAGAACGAATCAGACCTATGTTCATAGGAAAAAAATGTTCAGAATAAGCACAGCTACCTTCTGTCAAAGTTTGTGATAGAGCTTGTAGAACACCCTGTATATGCAGGGTTGCCAGCACTTCAGCGGGTCAAAAATAGTTGAAAAGTGACGTATCGTTCTGAGAAAAAGTGACATAATGGTGACTTTTTCGTCTCGACACATTTTTTCCACCAATTGAGGAATTTTCAATTATTTATACCATTTCAGAGCTCATTTGTAGTATTTCCACGAGGGATTTAGTTGCCTTTCAGTATCTCCAAACTAGCTGTGAAGTTTCATCATGATTGAATCAGTATTTCTTGAGTTTCTCCGAAAAAATCAACGATATCGAGAAGAAAACCATGAAACTTTACATGTATTTTTTCCCATAATGTACCTCCAAAACTGTCAGCCGTATCGAATTGAAATTCGGTACACTGCTGTTAAATATGGAGCTCAATGGGAGCCCTGAATTTTGTTTTCGAATGTGATGAATTGTTCGAGAAAAAAAAATTAAAAAAATTTACTGATTGTATGATATCAACTGAATTGCGCGTTGCTGTACTCCAACTGACTGCCAAGTTTCGATCAAATCGTTCCAGCAGTTCCCGAATTATTGCTTATATAACGCCAAAACTTCAAAAACCTCTAACTTCGAAACCGTTTTTCCGATTTTACCCATTAACGAACTTATCCGTCGCATTTTGAAAAACAACCTACCCTGAAAGTTTCAGGTCGATAAGATTGTCCGTACGACCGTAGTCGTGCCTACGGACGGCCGGCCGGAAAGAATCGTTCTTGACCCCGGGTTCGTCATCAGTGGATCCAACCTAGTCGTTTGAGACCACTTTCGGCCTAAAATTCGAAAATCACAGACATTTAGACAGAACGATAGCACGCTCTGTTCCGCAGAACATGCGCGCAAAAATTGAAGAGCAAGTTTGGTGCTCAATCCTATCCAGCTGAATTTCGTAGGTACGATGTTGTTGAATATCTAAATGAAGCCATGAAGATTAAATTAAATTTCCATAATATGGTCCTCGTGAAATTCTGAACGAACTTTCAAGCAATAATTCTTCAATCGGGTACTATACTTCAATCTGTATTTTCGGACATATTGGATAATAAAACTTTGAATCGGCCCGTCGTGAACTTAATGAGTTCTGGAAGAAACGGTTGAGAAACACGATAGAGAAAGTTTGGACATCAATTAGGAATGATTCCTCGGATATACCAATTCACAATTTTATTTTTCCAATATTTCCAAAAAAACACATTATATTAAATCGATATCCAGTACTTTATTGAAAAATAGTAGCTACGGTGAACCCTAAACACAATAACTTCCGGAAAAAACTACTTAGAAACTCGATATTTGTAGAGTAGGCTTGGACCTTAATTGCGAAGGCCGCAGATATACCCATTCAAAAGTTTATTTTCCCAGAATATTTCCAAAAATACATATTGAATCGAATTAAAATCTAGTACTTGATTGTAGCTAGAAGGTCCATTCAGAATGTGATTCGAACCATATGAAATGAAGATCGCCAACTCTTTCTATCAAGAAGTGAAAGTGTGTTTGGCGGGGACAATACAAGAAAAAATAACCGCTTTGGGCGCCTTGGCAATGAATTTGATTAAAGATTATTTTAATATTATACAATATACATTCAACTACTGACTCTCAGTTTATTTCACAAACGTTTGTATGGAAAATTCCAAATAGCTCAGTCAGTAATCGAGTCAGGGTGGAAATCTGGCCCCTATTAAAACCGGACACCCAAATTGACCAGTTCTGAGCTCTGAAATAGTGACATATAGTGACCAAATTTCGTGAATAGTGAAAAAAGTGAGACGATTTCAAAATAGTGAAAAAAAGTGACTCGCTGGCAAGCCTGTGTATATGCCATTGTGGCAATTATCACGATTGAGGCGTTCGTCTGTAGCTACATTCAGAATGACTTCGCAGGCGAAGAGCAATCTCAACAGTGATATCTGTACGAAATTGGCCATTCGCAATAAAATCCTCGGACGAGCGTGCTTTGTGTGGTTACAATAAACGCTTTTTCTATTGTTTATGTTGTTAGGCTAGGTTGGACCTACTAAATTACATGAGCGCATTCGACAGAAAAATGGACCAGAGAAACCTAAGCTTTCGCTCATTAGTCGTTTCGCGCAGGAGCAGAAGGGAAATGGAGTAGTAAGAATTATGCAGGAGCCGTTTTGAACAAGTTGAATGAACTCCCTTACCGATTTCTGCTGTCGTTGGAACGGTAATAATTTCTCAATCGTTTGTGTCGACTGCCGAACATAGGCCTCCCTATTATTCCCGAATTCAAACTGTCCTAAGCAGCCTCAACAGAATGCAATTGCCTTCCATTTTTTTTATCTGCTTTGGAACTTCAGTCAAGCAACCGCTTGATCTGTATGGTATCAACCTTCGAGAAAATTCTCCTGCTTACTTCCATTGGAGCCTTTAAATGTGCTGAACCAACCCAATTTTGTGATTCAACAACGTTTTTGATGAAAGACATGAATATCTACTCCAACCTCGTATCATCACGAACCAACAGAAAAAATGGCATTGTCGATTGCGGCCTAACACCATGCCGATCTTGAATCGAGTGATTCTGTATCTGCAATTTGATTGTGACCCCAAAGTCGTACGGAATACAGATAGGATCGATTCAAATGCTCACATAGATTTCCTTAGTATATGGTTCGAGTGGAATATCGGCGGCGGAATTTCGAACGATTCAATCGCAATCGTATCGTGTTGACGATTCCTACCGTGCAAGCAAAGAGTAATGATTTAATCTTTGCGTGCAAGATGATCCGCATGTGCGTTGCAGAAAACCTAGATTCTCAAAAATCGTGCTATAGATCCTCGATTGAAATCGTATCGAACCTTCGAAATTGCACAGCAGTTTGGATTGTAAAATCTTACGTTTCAGATATTGTCATTTGAATTCGAGTTCCTAATGACCATTTTATATAGATTGAAATAAAACTCATTGATATGTATTTCTCCTATTAAAATATAGTTTGGTAAGGGTTTACATTCCATTGCGACCTCAAGGTCTATTGTGACCCCTCGTCAGCGCTGTTTTCACACTGCGCCACCTACAGCTCTAGAGCCCTAAAGAACTCCAAAATCTGTGAGGGCTTCAAGGAGGCTAAGTTCTCATACCTCCTGTTATTCTCATGCCCGAGACATTCCTTATGCAGACTTGCAATGGCGACGCATTATGTAACCAGGTGAACAGGAGTTTCCACCTCTTCCCCACAGAATCTGCACTCGTCAGTTTCTGATAAACCCATTCTCTTAATATGCTCCCTTAGGCGACAGTGTCCTGTGAGGAAGCTAGTGGGGAGGCGTAACTTGTTCTTAAGATATATGGCATTCCATTGTCATGGACCCGTACGATTGTACAATTATCACATAATTTACGTCTTTGACGTTAACCAGATGAAGCTACATTCGGAATGCCATCGCGGGCGGAGTGCAACTTCAAAACGAAATTATCCATTCGCAAAGAAATCTCGTACTAGCGTGCGTTTTGGTATGGCACACGACATAACTATTGTTCATGTTGTAAGGTTAGGACAATCCACCAGCTTCAAATGAGCTTTATTGACCTCTTCCACTTATTCCTAATAGTTAACAAATAAAACTGAAAGATGTCCGAAATTCGAAAGAAACCCAACAAATCCAATAAAATTGCCATGAAAAAGCAGTGCGCATGTCCGATAGCCAGCAGCAAGAAGCACGATTTGAACTGAAACCTTGCTACTTGGGGGGAAATTCAGTCGTGTAGCCAAATCGCATATTGCCCACAATATCATTCTCATTGTAGCTTTAAGGCAGAAAAATCATTTTATTGTTTCAATACGAAAGGTAAGAACATTATTCCAGTGAGATGGATTTGCAGGATAAGAAGTTCATATAGAGTAATTTTTGGTCGATTTAGAAAATGTATCACCGGATTCGCTCTGGAACTTGCCAATTCTCGGATAGCAAGCAGTTTCCTTCAGGTATCTACCGATTTTCCAAGGTACTTCATATGCGAATTCATTTGCGTTCTGCAGTTTACTAGATTTCTATAGATATCAGTGTTTCGTTCGCGCCAAGACGAAAATACACCTTTCCTGATAAGAATGAGAATTCATTCAACGTGTGTTTCGTCAATCTTTATTGTTTATTGTCTTTATTATTCTTGCCGATAAGAAATCATCGACATTGTTCCAACACCCATCTCCTTACAAAACAATATACTCCATTCACTTCTCTAAAATCAATCGGTAGGCCTTGAAATAGTTCAACCAAGTTTTTGTAACTGAAACTGAGCCAGGTTGGAACCTTTGAAATGTTCGGGTCAAAATCATTCGGAGTGAAGTTGCAAATTCAGACATATTCCTATCAAGGACTCTGTTCTGGTTCAGTTACATAAGTAGTTACTAATACCTTTATGTAGAACCGACAACGCCGCGTAGTTATCTGACAAAAAATTACAATCTCACTTTTGCTGTTATACAGAGTGGACAGTGTCAAATTTCCATGGCCCACCAACTGACTTTTGAAGAATGATTGAAGTAAATATATGCGCACCAATCAAATGCTTCCCTTGTGTAGATAGGTATTCAAACGAGTACAAATCAGCACACAAACATTTGTACATTGAAACTTCAAGTGGCTCATTTTAAAATTGTCCCAGTCTTGCACGTAATTTCTGCGAGATTGATGAGAAGGAATGTCCCACTCGATTACAAATGATGCTCTGTATTCTCAATATTGATTTGTCTCAACATTTATCATTTGGAGCTATGGACTGTCATGCCAATAGGTCTCTTGTATGTTTCACGAAATAATATGTATATGTTTTCCTCAATCTATTTCGATACCAGATCATAATCACACTTTTTCACAATTCGCGAGTTTTGAATAATTCGGTATGTATTATAAATGTTAAAATCGAGACGAAAGTTTAAATGGGGTGAAACGCGGTAGATCTACTCCTACGTCACACGTCACAACGTGATTCTACGATTGATATAGCCGACGATGTCCATTGATTGGTATGACACGTTAAATCAAGAAACCTCGCCAAGTTTGGAACGTTGAAATGGCCAATATGTTGAACATGCACAGATTTCAAGTGATGTACCAAAAGCTTCGGTTGTCCAAACTGACATACAGGCAAAGGATAATCTGTCAATGTGGTAACTATAACCGGAGCTTTTGGTCCATCGCTTGAAATCGATTCAAATTGAAAAAGATAGTTTTTCCAATGAAAATTTAAATTTGTTTCATTCTGATGGAATCGATTCCAATAATGTAAAATACAAGCAAGAGTCCTATTGACAAAGTGGGGAAAATAAATCAATAAGTTGCGGTGCATTAAAACTTGACAAAAGACAAGAATGCAGTCAACATATTCATTCAGCGATTCTGTTTCCTTCCGATAAACTTGAAAGTAAGTTCGTGAATATTGTTATTCTACAATGGAAATGGCAAAAAGAAATCATTCTCATACTGCAGAATCATAAATATTCCTGAATAAAATATTCAAAGTTTACATAGTAACCCAAACAATATGATTTATTTTTAACAATAACATTATACATTGAAAAGCATAATACAATATGCATATATTTTCTATGTATCTAAATGGTTTGTTACTGAATTCAATTTTTGCAGATGAAGAGATTGGGAGCGCCCTCTTCCTCATCTTGTTCGGTAAAAACTGAAATAAATCCTTGTGCAAAAACCACATCAGCTCTTATCACTATTGAAAATCAGTGGGAGCCAAATCAACAGATGATAGGAATGAATAATAGAGATAATTCCATACAAGTTCTATAATTATTGAACAAACTATGAGTAATGCCAGCTTCTTGATGAAACCCAAATGTTAGCTACCAAACTCAGTAAATAAATTCATCTTTTAAATTATAGAGACCTATTTTATATAGAAAAAAAAAGATTCATACAGCTAATATGTACATGTTTCAAATTTGTAGAGTCAAAAATCGCATGAGAGAAGAATCTGCTTCTTTCTAGAAATTATAAAAGTCGTTTATTAACAATAGCAGAGTTCTACGGGGTCTCCCCTTTTTCCTAACAGGAGGGGCTCTTACCTTTTTACAATTTTTTGTACAACATGGCGCCTCAATATCCACCTCTACCTCTCATATTGCCTCTGAAGTTGTTATTGCCCCTTTGAAATCGAGGATTTCCTCTCCCTTTACCTCGGAAATTGTTCCTACCCCCTCGATTGGAATAATTTTCATTGAAATTACCCATGTAACCTCCTCGACCCCTTGGCATACCTCTGTTATTCATAAATTTATTTCCTTTGAAGTGTTGTTTTCCTCCTTGGTAAGAGCCATTGTTGAAAGGTGCTTGATATGGTGGTGGATGGTCCCCCATCCAATTTGAAGGCGCCATAGGAGGAGGCGGTATCGAAGACATATGTTGAAACGCAGGAGGTGGTTGAAGGTTAGAATCATTATTCCAGAAAGGATCCGCTAGATTTTCATCCAACTCTTCTGGGTTCAAGAAAAAATCATTTATAGCGTTATTCATCTGATCCAATAATAAATTTTCCTCCGTGTCATCAGGAAGTTCTGGCAAAGGTGGAGGAGGCTCCAACATTAAAGGCATATCAACGTTATTTACAGGAAATGCGTTCATACCATCTTGACTATTAGACTGAGAGTTGGGATCAGTTTGTGGTGATTTAGTGGACTGTGAATTGCTATTAGAGTCTAAAAAGGAAAATATCAATCAATATTCTATCAGGGATTCATAAACTCCTCTTCAAAATGATCGCACCACGATAAATTCTGATATTATTCAAATCAAACCAATTGAACACCCAATATGATTCAATTCTTGCACTTCTGCTCTCACAGATTTACATGTCTTATATGACGTGTTCAGTTAATTAATTGGAATGACTTAACTCCATTAACTTCTCAAAAGTCAGTCAGTAGGCTATAGAAGTTTGACACATTACACTATAGTAGTGTTCCATGATTAAGAATTTGAATGGACATAGTGGTACTTTTTACTCTTTTCCAATCTGACATTTATGACATCTGAGTCATCTTATCCACAAAATAGTTTTAAGCAGCTGTTGCATAATTAAACAATGTTAGGTTAGGTCATTTTGCTGAATCAACAACGCGGCGTTATCCGTTCTGCATGAGTTTGTGGCAGTTATTTATGCAACTAAACCAAACCATAGAAACCGAAATGAAAATATTTAGGAATAGACGACTTTGGCCCAAGTTGCCAACCCACAATTTACTTAGCAAGTTTACTATCACTGGGGAACGGGAATTTCAGGACAAATTCGACATGATAAAGTTCGCATTATCTATAAATAACCGTAAAACATGCTTCGGCTCTTCAAACCAGATAATTCCTCTGATTAGCTGATAATTCTAATTATCTCTGATTAGCTGAAATTTAAGTTGGGATTCCTGATTTCATGCAAACAGTGTCAATTTTCATAGGATACGTTCCGAAAATCAACTCTGTTGTTTCGGTTGCCGATTTTCCGCTCCGTAAATATGAAATATTCGGATGGTTCCTGGAACAAGCGCGTGAAAAAGGTTATTTACGGAATCTGGTTGATGAAAATGCGGTCGATTTACTGTCACCAGAACGATTTTCTATGGTAAATATCCATAGCATAGAACAATCATGTTTACTTTAGGTTTGTTTTGGATCCGAGTTCAGAACCACTGACTATTGGTCTATGCTAGAACCGTCCCGAACAGATCTGAACTCGGAACCAAAACAAACCGAAAGTAAACATGATTGTTCTATGCTATGGATATTTACCATAGAAAATCGTTCTGGTGACAGTAAATCGACCGCATTTTCATCAACCAGATTCCGTAAATAACCTTTTTCACGCGCTTGTTCCAGGAACCATCCGAATATTTCATATTTACGGAGCGGAAAATCGGCAACCGAAACAACAGAGTTGATTTTCGGAACGTATCCTATGAAAATTGACACTGTTTGCATGAAATCAGGAATCCCAACTTAAATTTCAGCCAATCGGGGACGATCTTAACAAAAACCAATATTTGGAAGGAATTATCTGGTTTGAAGAGCCGACGCATGTTTTACGGGTATTTATAAATAATGCGAACCTTATCATGTCGAATTTGTCCTGAATTTCCCGTTCCCCAGTGAAAGTAAACTTGCTAAGTAAATTGTGGGTTGGCAACTTGGGCCGAAGTCGTCTATTGACCTCACGCGGAATTATTTTGACATTCCTTGAGTGCCATCCTGACTCGCTACAAGTTACGAAAAATTAATAAAAATATTCCAAGGCCTATCGACTGATTTTATAAAAATGGATGGATACCAACTGCAAATACATACCAAAATAACAAGAGGGTTATTATTGATTTGCTCTAAGTCAAATTATAGTAATTAATCTCAACAATGAAAAAACTAATAAAATGCCTACTTTTAATTACACCAACTATGGTTTTTCACAGTGAGAGTCAATATTATCGAAAACGGGAGTAGTGCGATAAGTTTGAATGGGAGTTCAAATCCGTAAAATGTTACAACTTACTTGTGAAAATTCCATCGATCACAACTTTCAGATTTTCTCTCTGAGACGCATGACCATCTTTGCCATCGTTCAGTTCTTCATCGCTGAGCTCCATGTCTATACTCTCCACATTATCCAGCGGCACTGACAAACCGAGTTTCTTATGGTGATTTGTGCTTGCCACTACAGGTATGGGACAGGCATTGGGATTTGGTGGAGGAGGTGGTGGAGGCAATTTAAGTTGTTCTCCAATGTCAAAAGGCAGTCTGTAATCTTTATCACCTTCATTTCTGAGGAACGATGAATTGCCTTGATGCCGGTAGTCCTTCAGAAAACGAAAAGCTTAGTTGAATCAATTAATAAAAAGGTTGTTGTTTTAGAATGGAAGGTAGCAAATAATTACTTCACTAGAAAGTTTAATTGGAATTTCAAATTCAACTGGATGTCCAATGGGGGTTTTTCCTTTAAACGAAAATGCAGTTATCTCCATGAAAAACCTTTAGAACATTACATTTCAAACATATAATTTCAATATTATATTTTTAAAAAAATTTTTGATCACCTAAAACTGAAAAATAAAAATGGGGATTTTCACCCTGCTCTGGAATCCTTTCATTTGTTTATGCTTGTTTCGAAAGGTTAACAAAAATTCTTAATATACAGGAAGATAGAATAGTAAATTTCAAGTGAAGCTGCTCTCTGTTAGGATTACATTTTATTAAGATGAATCCGTAAAGCGAGCAGTATACTCACTTGATCTCCCCCGCCCCATCCATCATTACTACTCAATTGATTTGAATTTGAATCGGTAGCTGGTGATCCTATCAGACTGATTAGATTCCTATGGTCGACATCCTGATTCCTTCCCAGTAGTTTACCTAATAACAACTCCTTAGTATTGCACAAATAACTTATGATCCAGTCACAAAAAAACAGACACAAAAAGTACAAGACAAAAAAGGTCTCTTGCATGATTTTTTTAACATTAGAGTCGAACACTCTTTGTATAAGAATACCGAAAAAATTCAATAGCCATCAAAAATTTTAATTTTCAAAGAAAAAACGATCTTTTAAATTTGGTTACACATATTGGCCTTTTATACGTATCGATCATAGAATCATGCGGTGACGTAGAGGCGCTCTACCGCGTCTCACCCAATTTGAACTTGCGTCCTGATTTTACATATTGAATACAGGGTGTGAATAAATAGTTACGAAAAGAATTGGGAGATGATTCCTTGACAAAAAATAAGGGGCACCTTTTTTACAATTTTTTTTTTGCTTTTCAGGCGACATCTTCAGGAGATTATATGAAAGACCCACCCAATTTTTCCTCCCACCTATAATTTTTTTCGCGACTATTCATTTACACCCTGTAAATATATATTGTATGATCTATCGCTCCAAAAATTATTGAAATACACACTTTTCAATCTTATTTGAATGAACTGTTTCCCAAGACTGAAAACTGTGCACTTCAAAAAATATTATATTTCTTGTTACATGCAAAAGACCTATTCCAAGAATTGCAAAATTCACAAAGATTCAAAATTACTTTGTACTTTGCCTGCAGTGAAAATCTAAATCTACATCCATACAATACAAGAAAAGGCAATGGATAGATGTCCAATGTTAAATACTAGTATTTTTAAGTGTTGCTCCTTCTTTTGTGCAAATAAATGCATTATCATTTAAAGATTGAAATTTCTACTTCCAAATGGTCGATAAAATATAATAATAATTGCCAAGTTTATACAAAACTACCAGAAAACATATTGTCTATGTTAACTGAAGAAGTTGTATCTATCCCCATCTATTTTGTCTTGAAATCACTCAAATTTCTCTTACATGTCTTCACGATTAACAAGTAGAAAAATAAGTAATTCAGCATACAATGAAAATTAACGATATAAAAAATGTTGTGACACTTGATAATTGTCAATTAAAAATATTTGTTTACACCTAAACTTATCAAGAGGGGCACTGTGGAGGAATTCTCCAGGAATGGAACACTCTAAAAAGTTCCTTCGGAACTTTGAAATTGCTAGATCCAAAAATCATCTGGATCTCAGTAAGAATAAGTTACGCCTCCTCACTGGTTTCCTCACAGGACACTGTCGCCTAAGGAAGCACATGATGAGAATGGGCTTATCAGAAACTGACGAGTGCAGATTTTGTGGGGAGGAGGAGGAAACCCCTGTTCACCTGATCACAGAATGCCTCGCCATTGTGAGCCTGCGCAAAAGATACCTTGGACAGGAGTATTATAGGAGGAATGAGAACTTAGCCTCCTTGAAGCCCTCACAGATATTAGAATTCATCAGAGCTCTTGAGCTGGAGGGCGAGCTGTAGGTTGCGACAACAGCTCTGACAAGGGGGCACAATAGACCTTAAGGTCGCAGTGGAACGTAACCCCTTACCAACTATCAACTATCAAACTTATCAACTCTTGCATGTAACACGAATTATCATATTTTTATGTTTTTCTCATTCTATATCGATACAAAATCATAATGTATGCTATCACACACTTCAACAATTCGCGAATTTTGAATAATTCCGTATTAAAAATGGTCAAATCGGGAGAAACGCGTCAGATCGCCCTCTGCGTCACTCGTTATTGTACGATTCAACCGACGCTGTCTATTGGCTTGCTAGAGAGAAAAGCACACGAGAAGAGGGAGAGAGTGGATATATCCCGGTACGGCCCGAAGCCGCGATTAAGCAGCCGATATGCGGAGCCGAATTTAAAAGATCATTTTCTCGTTGAAAATTGAAATTTTTGACGGCGGTTAAAGTTTATCAGTAGTCTTACGGATAGAATATTTGATTCCAATGATAAAAAAACATTAAGGCAAGAGACCTATTGAGAACAATGTGTCAAATTTCATTATATTGCCGAAACAACTCAAGAAATAGGTACCTCTTTGGTAAACAAATCTAAACAAGAGCTTGAAAGCTTTTGACCTCAAATCTATGCTTTTTTTTTTTAGAATTTTTCCACTTGTTAAATTTCTAGGTGTTTGTGCAGCTCTTAGAGGTTAGAGTGAAAAACGTGAAGGAATGTACGGCCTTGGGTTCATGTGTCTATTTCGACCAGACAAAAAGTACACTCTACAAACCTGTTTCCACTAGACATGAAGGTATCACCCTATGATCCACATCAGTAGCTCCACTACTTGTCATGTTATCATGATATTCTATAGGATCTCCAAAGGCCTCTTTCTCGAAGGGAGGAGGGCTCTCTGGAGTATCTGTACTATCAAGCGGAGGCGGTTGAGTCCAACTCAAGTCACCTTCCCACGTTTGAAGTTCTTCCTCTGGGTTGTATTCTTCACTTGGTGGATACGGGTTTGCACCTACAGGAGTTTCAAACGAAGTTTCGGTGGTGAATAAAGAAGATATAGGGTCATAACTCGAGTCTGCTGGTGCGTTGCTGTATGAGGGAGGATAATTTGATTCAGAACCATACGATGTGTTGGCATTGAAAGATGGAGGACCTAAAAAAATTCAACATAAATTATGCTCACCGACACTTTTTGGATAATTTGAAAGTCATGTTGCATTCTGCTAAGTTGTGCCATAATGAGATAATAAAATCCGTAGTGTCACGATAACTCATGTTTCTTCGCTGAAACACACATTTGGGGAACTTTATCAGATGACTCCGGCCTAAACACTGAGTGAAAATTCTATATGATTAGAAGATCGTCAAATCTTTCTATCAGGAAGAAGAGTTCCGTTTGGCAGGGCCAATACGACTTCACGTCAGAGCTTTTCTCCATTTTTACAGGCTTGTTCTAGGAAACAGCGCGTTATCATCTCATCACAATGTTATTTTCGAATTTTGAGCCGAAAATGGTCTTAAACGATTGGGTTGAACTCCCTGAAGAAGAATCCATGATCAAATTCAATTCTGTCCGTCCGAATGTGCTCTAACTTTCGAAGGAAAAGACTTAGCGATTGGAAATTGTCAGATAAGGTTTGTCGTCCAAATATCTTGGTTAAGTTCGTTGAAGGGTGAAATCGGTTGGATAGTTTCGGAGTTAGGCTCCTTTGAAATTTTGAGGTTAATTCCTCGACATTTCAAGAAGTATTGACTCGATCAAATTGAAACTTCGTGGAAAGTTTTAGAATACCAACAAGCAACTTAAAGCAAAATTTTGTGTGGATACAGTTGTGAGAAAATTTTAAAAAAATTCATTCGAAAATTTTCAAAATTTTTCATGAAAAATTTTTTTTTCCTAGAAATATTGATTACATTTCAATGGAATTTGGCACAAACCTAAGTGGCAGTATTCAACAACAATGTTACAAATTTCAATTCGATGCGATATTTACTTTCCAAGATATAAGGAAAACAAATGTGCCAAATTTCATGATTATTTGGAATTTCAACGTTATTTCCGCAATATCTCAAGAAGTACAAATGCAATCAGATTGAAACTTTGTAATCAGGTGGAGATTGCCAACACGCAACTAGGTGCAAAATTTCGTGTTGATCTAATAGTTAGAATTTGAACAAGCGCGTAAAAGATCCCACATAAGTGCGTTTCTAGATTTTTTGTCATTAGGTCATTTTAGTTTCAGTCACTGATTTAAATAGTTGTTGAGGCCTTTTAAAAATTATATAAATACATAATTTTCTGCAAAATTAAATTAAGAGGAAATAACTTACCATAATCAGGGATTGTTTCGGTCTCGTATACAGGTTCATAATTTGAGCTATTTGAGAAATTAGCATCTTCCTTTGCTCCGAATGGTGGCATTGGCGGTGGTAAAAGAGGAATGGAGTGTGTATTTGCAGGATAAGAATAGGTATCAGTCTTTGGTAGAGGGGGCGGCAATATGGCTGGAATTGCTTGACTCAGTGAGGGAATCACAGAAGAAAGCCCCCCAAAACTTGAGTTTGTTGTTTGAGGTGCCGAACTTGTAGAATTCGCACTGAACAAGTCTGATGTGCTGAAATTCTGTGGAAAGACAGTTTCAATTACCAATGTTTCGAAAAACTATTTTGGGTAGACCCGCAAATTTTCTCGTCGCGAAGATATTGATTTGATTAATGGCTATTTATTTCAAGAATATACGATTTTCAATGAAATAAATTCAAAATACACTATCACAAATTATTAATCAATCTGGAGGTGAAGTCTGGCAACAACGCCTTATTATGGCTGGCGAACTTATATTTCTGCCAGTTGTCATCGAAGAGTACACAGATTTCCAACATAAACAGAAGGAGAAATATTTGTCGATCAATCAACAAATACTCCACCTTGATCTGAACTAATTATCAAATCAACCAAAACCTCTACACTGAAGAAGTGCTGACGGATTGAATTTTGCCAATGGAAAACTTCACATTTGGAGTAAGTGGAAATCAGAAGAAATAAAAATTGGGTGGTTGTCCTGATATATTGGCCTACTCTGAACACATCAGGTATCTTAACTCTTACAAGCATCAGCTTTCTTTTTGAAAGAAATTGCCGCTTGTAGTTGAGTGAAGGTGACTTGTGACCTATATAAAAGAAACGTAGAAAGTGACCTGAAAATTCATCAATTAAGAACTTTGGGGGCCCACATCTTCTGAACAAAGAGGGACCCCCTAGATTGATTGCAGATTTTTTTCATCTATTCATCCACCTTATCAACATCTTCGTGACGAGAAAATTTAAAGGTTAACCTTTTTTGTTTACAGAAGATCCACACACACATGAGTATGACACTTGAATATCTCATTAATTAATTAATTATAATGTTTAACTTCTTTATATAATAGGTCTCTTGCACGTTTTTTTTTTATCATAGGAATGAAAAATATTCTATCCATAAGACTACTGAAAAACTTTAACAGCCATCAAAAATTCCAATTTTCAACGAGAAAATGGTCTTTTGAAGTTGGTTCTGCATATCGGCTGTTTAAACGGACGAAACTTCGCGGCTTTCGTGACATATCCACTCTCTCCCTCTTCTTGTGTACTTTTTCTCTCTAGCAAGCCAATGGACACGTCGGCTGTATCGATCCAGGAATCGTAGAATAACGAGTGACGTAGAAGGCGATCTGACGCGTTTCTCCCTCTTGGACCTTGAGTTCTGATTTGGCCATTTTTAATACAGAATTATTCAAAGTACGCGAATTGTTGAAATGTGTGATAGCGTACATTATGATTTTGAATCGATATAAAATGAGAAAAACATAAAAATATGATAATTCGTGTTACATGCAAGAGTGGATTGGCTTCTGAGATTACAATATAACCAATTATATTTAGGTCACGTATAGCCGTGACAATCTCCCGAATAATCCAATTTCTACCATTTCTATTATTGTCAGTATACATTACTAATGTATATTCTTACTTGTACACTGAAGGGTAGATTTGATCCAATGAAACTAGTGAAGCCATTTGCCACAAATGGAGCCGTTGTCTCTGCTGTAGGAGCTGGTACAGGATTGTAATAGTTCGCATTGGTGATTTGAATATTCATCAAATCGATATCTGAAAATGAGACAAAATCAGGACCTGCACATTATTCCAGTTAATGAAATGAAAGCAGAAACATTTTCCATGTAATGCAAAAGCAACTTGGCAACTTTTTTCTTACGATGTTCATTTTTTTTTTTCAATCAGAAACTGAAAAAGAAAATGCACAGATTCATAAATATGTCGAGAAAACCGCTTTAGGAGGTGAGAACTTGGGCAGTGTTCTTGGATGGAGGATAGGTGCTATAATACCTAGCCAAAATATCAGGTATTTTAAGTATTCGTTTTGTATATGAATAATTTACCTGGGCCTTGCGTTGATGGAGGTTTCTTTTCGGTGATTATGCGATCAGGCGATATCGATTTCTTTGTGATGTTGTCTGTCATTCCTTTGGCTGTGAACGCCTCTGGTAATGATGCAGAATGAAAAATTGTATGTCAGAAAATTATTATGGAAATAAAATTCGAGTTAAATGAGGATTGAAGTCTAAAACCATGGACTGCAGCTCTAATTTTATAGTGAACAATTGCATCTGAAGTGGGCGAGAATGTTTCAACAAAATGTGCCTTGCGCTAGATAACTAGGGCTATGCACAATATTCTTGATCTACCTAATCTACCAATTTTAATTGAATCTAAGATATTTAACAAAATACTACAGCAATTGAATTTAAACTGGGCAGTTAATTGGGGTAAAACAACGCGCAACTTTTTAAGAAATTTTGTTGTTGAGTGCGTATTCGACGGAAAATTTGCTCATACCTGGCGCTCTATATTTAACACCCGTGAATCAAATTTTAATTTGATATGATTTTAATTTCTCGAAATATAGGGAAAAAATATGTAAAATTTCATGTTTTTTTCGATTTTCCTGAAATAACTCAAAAATATCGATTCAATCATGATGAAACGCAGCTAGTTTGAAGATGCTGATATATAACTGTGTGCAAAATTTTATAATGATCGTGTCATTAGAACATTTTCAAAAAAAAAAAAATATTTTTTTTTTCCAAATATTCATATCTTGTGATCAAATTATCCTCATGAAATTACGTATGAATCTTCAAGCAGTCATTTTTCGATGAAGTATTGGATTCCAATTCGATGTCTAATCTGTCTTTTCGGAAATATTGGGGAAATAAAATTTTTAATGGGTATATCTGCGGAATCCTTGGGTGGATTCACTTCCGTATTTGTAAAGTAGGTTTGGGGCTAAATTACGTAGGACGAATTAGTGAATGGGTAAAATCAGCCCAATCATTCCATAGATATACCCATTCAAAATTTTATTTTCCCAATATTTCCAGAAATGCAGATTGGATCGAATTGAAATCCAGTACTTGATTGAAAACTGACAGCTTGAAGGCTCATGCAGAATCTCGTGAGGATAGTAAGATTAGGAGATCACCAAAAATGCGTTTGGTGTGATCAATTCGTGAAAACATGACCACCTTGGCATAGAAGTTGAACATGTGCGGAAAAGCTGCTGACTTCACGTCAGTGCTTTCTATATTTTTAATTCATACTATCACGAATATCAAATTACAGAAACACCCGATCATTAAACAGCACTTAAAATTTATCAAGGAAGAATGAATTCTAACTTCTAGTCATGATGCTAAGATCACAGAATTTGAAACAATCACAGGAGAACTGTGAAATGAGGAATCCTTTATTTGAGTAGGCCTGTCTTTTATTTAAGGTTAAGGGAGGCCTGTATTTCATTAGAGGCCATCTTTAAATGTTTTGTGAGTACGCATGCATATATGTCAAAATAAAGGAAACTTTATTTAAGGCACTTCTCCATTTGGGTTCTGATAACTCTCTATCATTCGGCTGGATTCGTTACGCTTTCTGTAGGATTGACACGTAAATACCGAAGGTGTGTTGTGACAGCACAATAAAATATTATTTTTTAAGGGCTTGCTAGAGTAGAAGATATAACAGTTCACTGTAGATAGAATACAGATACAGTGCCTAACTTCTCTCACGTCCACTTATACCTTTAGTGTCTAAAAGAAATACTAATTTCTGTTAATGAACCAAGGCAATGCCCACAGGAATTACAATATATTAATACAATACAATATATAATATTATTACAATATACAATATATTAATTTCCACTTGATCCTAGGATTCCCAATCAATCGAAAATGAAAATGGCGTGGTCACTTTAAAGTCGATAATATCTCCGTTAAGTTCGTTAATGGGTGGAATCAGTTGGATAGTTTCGGAGTTAAACTCATTTGAAATTTTGAGGTTAATTCTTTGTTATCCCATGAAGTATGGACTCGATCAAATTAAAACTTCGTGAACAGTTTCGGAATACCAACGCGCAACTAAGAGCAAAATTTCGTGTGAATCCAGTTGTTAGAAAATTTGAAAAAAATTAATTCGAAAATTTTTGATGAAAATCCTTTTTTTCTCTGGAAATATTGATTACATTTAAATGGAATTCGGAACAAACCTAAGTGTCAGTATTTAACAACAATGTTCCAAATTTAAATTCGATCTGATATACTTTCGGAGATATAAGGAAGAAAAATGTGCAAAACTTCGTTATTATTTGGAATTTCAACGTTATTTCCGGAATATCTCAAGAAGTACAAATTCAATCAGATTGAAACTTCCTAATCAGGTGGAGATTGCCAACACGCAACTAGGTGCAAAATTTCGTGTTGATCTAATAGTTAGAATTCGAACAAGCACGTAAAAGCTCCTGACCTCACGTCAGTGCTCTTTTAGATTTTTTTATTGAATATTTCACTGATTGTGGGAATCACCATGGCTTTCATCCACCTTCTTAACATAATCTCACTTGGGCTACACAAAATTTTGGAAATAGAAATGTGCAAAATGTAAATAGAAAGACTTGGCAATCGGCAAAAACTTCCTACTTTGCAGAATGAAGGATCTACATGCTACAAGGCCAAATTCTCAGGTGTATTTTCAATTCTTTCAATATAAATAGTTTACCTGGGGTATGCGTTGAAGGAAGTGTCTTATCGCCAATTATGTGATCAGGCGAAATCGATTTCTTTGAAACACCCTCTGTCATTCCTTCGGCTGTAGACGCCTCTGGTAATGATGCAGAATGAAAAATTACATGTCAAAAATATTATTAGGGAAATAAAAGATAGGTACGTTCTGGTCAGGAGTAAATGGAATCAATTTTTCATTTATTTATCAGTATATAATGCAGTTTCAAAGTGCAGCCAAAACAAAACTAAAAATGATATTACTGCTTGGATTTAACTTCAACAGACCCTTATTTCAGTATCAAATAAACTCCTCGTATCATTATTTTGATTAAATTCATGAAATAGGACTTCTTGTATGATAAAACTATTTGGGCAGTTCAGGAAAAACAAGTGGAGATCCAAAATTTCCAATGAACTGAACATCCGAAAATTTCAAATATCAGAACAAAAATTAATCCCTTTGAATGTTCTGGATCAACATCTACTCATAGAACCCACTGTACAAATATGAAAGGATTGAGCTTATCTCTGAAATTTCTTGGTGGATAATTAGTGCTTCGATATTTTCTAACATTGTAAAACTTGTAAATACAAAATTCACACAAATAATATAAAACAAGAGTACAATGCACAATCTGTTACCTTTGTTAACTGCTTGAGGTATCTGAGGCTCCTTTGTCACAGCTGTTTGTGGATCAGGCAATTCAATATCAGAATCAGAAGTCGGCGAGGGTGCATTTATGTCTGGCGATGGTATAGGACTTGATAATGTGGCCTTATGCTCTTCTAATTTTTTTTGGAATGTTTTCACCCTAGTTCCATACGACTTATATGCCTAAATAAGGAATAAAACATATATTTTCACAAAATATTCAATAGAGATATCTTACAAACTTTTGTTTTTTGGCTGTTTTTGCATTTTTACATATATCAACAAACTTACATTGGCCACAACTTTAACATCCTTCCTGTCAACGTCCAGTTGACCTTCAGCTTGTTTTAAAACAGATATTAAATTTATTCGATTCTTAATTTCAACCTTGAGAGCATTGATATAATCCTCCATACAAGAAACATAATTTTCTAAATCCTTTTCTGTATCATCCAAATGAGCACGATCTAAAAATTAGAAGTAAGCAACCACATATATTATTCAGATGATATTCTCACCTTTCAAAGAACTATAATATGACTCAGTCTCCAGAATTTTTGGGTGAAGTTCATTCAACTTTTTTAGTTTTACATCTGTATCGTTCTCCAAGTTGGAGCAAACCCTAATTTTGTTTATCACATATGATGACTAAAATTGAGATTTTACAATGTTGAAATGTCGTAATTTGAACACATTTTACCTGGAACTCGTGGGGTTCATCATTTTTAGGAGCTGTAGGGGTCACACTGATAAGTCCAGATAAATCTGCTATGAAATCTTCAGTATAGATGTTTCTGTCTTCCCAAATTTTGAAGATTCTCAGTATTTTTTGCTTCACCTTATCATCTCTATAATCAAAATTAAAATTATAAATGAGGGTACATCAGGTCAAGGGAATTTTTTGCCAGTTTATTGCAACCAATTATATTCAAAGGTCTAATTATCAAAATATGATTGTGCAAATACTCTTCACTAAACATAGTTCTACAAACATTGAGTGATGATTTTTGCAAATAAGGATTGTTTCACCTCTATAAATGTGTACATACCTGACTAGAGTTGTTGCCTTCTGTAATGCCGTTCCCCAACTTTCTACATACTCAAATTTTTTCCTTTTTGAGTATTGTATGACATCATTAGCCAAATAAAATAGAATGAGTCTATGTTCAACTTTAACCCTCTTCAGCACATTCAACCACGAATTAACAATCTTTTTATGATGTTGTCTGTTATTCAAACACCATTGGCAACAAATATTAATGCATTCTTGTGAGTCCTTCAGGGTTGTTAATTTCTTCTCAAACTGAAGAACATTGAAATCATCAGAATCTTTACCACTCATATTGAAAATAATCTCAGGGAACTTCACATAGCAGAAAAGGGTATATTATTATTGAATTTTGGTGCAAATATCACTCATTCAGAAATGCGAAATTGATTTGTTTGCATGAAATTAGCAAATTTTCGGTGGAACTCAACAGTTCAGCTCGAAATGTTTGTTTTCCTGGAAAATCTGCGAATTGATGGTAAATTGTCGCCTCTCTAAAAGCCTTAGAAATTCCGAAATTGTGATTCTCCAACTTTCCTCAAACAATTTGAAATTGAAACCAATTGTTCACTATTTAATGCATACACGCGCCGGATATAATTCGACAAATTTTGTTGATGGAAACCATATTGTTGATCTTAATTTACTTCAACATTTTTATATATTCTATGATAACCACAGAATATTCATAAAGCCCCATATTGATGGACTCGAAACTATTCGAGCGATTCTTGTGGTTAAAGCATTGTATAAAGACAGTTGTCTTTATACAATGTAGAGATGTGACGGTATTTAAATACCGCGATTTTGGAGCGGTATTTCTCTGGAACCGTCTGTCGCGCTCCAAAACAGAGAAGTAACGCGTTCCAAAGTAACCGACGTTCCAAAATACCGTGTAACTCTCCAATCGTTCCACGCTCCAGTCGCGATCGATACCTATCTCGCTCCACGTTCCAAAATACCGTGTAACTCTCCAATCGTTCCACGCTCCAGTCGCGATCGACCTCGCTCCACGTTCCAAAGTAACCGACGGTTACTCTGGAACCGACGTTCCAAAATACCGTGTAACTCTCCACTCGTTCCTCGCTCCAGTCGCGATTGATACCTATCTCGCTCCACGTTCCTCGGTTCCAGAATACCGCGAACAGAATACCCATCGCAATGCGATTACGTCTGTTACAGGAGTTACAGCTCTAGTGCGCAGTGCGCCTCATTAGAGACTGTGGATGTTTCTACTTCGTTATCAGCTGTTACATTTCCGATACGGTGTTACATGGTTTACTTTCAGAAGGTGATATTGTGACAAGTAGTTCACAACACACAATCTGATGGAATATAATATTCCTTCAGATTGTGTGTTATGCAAGTTATGCTTTCTTTTCGATAATTGCCATAATCATCAATTCTTTATGCATATCCGTAGATATTATTTCAATCTGCTGGTGGAAGATATTGAAGGATAATAAGAATTGAAAATTTATTATGCAAAAGATGTATTCATGTAAAACAAGATATTCAAATAATATTGATACAGTTTGCGTCCTTTATAATGGTAATGTCTATTGTAAATATGTAATTTTAAATAATAATCTTCTCAATTGAGAAAATATTAATCCTCAAGGCATTCTTCTTTTTCAATTGAAATGATATATCTCGAATGTGAAGAAAATATGAGAAAAAAGTTGGAAAAAATCAATTATAGTTTGAAGATACGTCAGGTTTCAACCGAAAATATGTTAGTGGAAGAAGTTCTTGGAAGCTCTAAATCTGAATACAATAGCTATAAGTAGAATAAAAAGAGAATTTATATCATTTGAGAAACAGATTGCCGTACTAATTCATTTTGTTTCAGCGTTGGAACGACGGTTCCAAAATCGCGGTATTTTGTCGCGGTATTTTTCTGGAACCGTCGCGAAAATACCGCGACACGGGTGGAACCGGTATTCCCATCTCTAATACAATGGTTAAAGTTGAAATATGCGCGCGACATGCGCGCAAAAATCGCTCGATCTAATAACAGATTATCAGATCATTTATGGCAAAACAATACTTTACCTGTAGATGGATATCTACGATTTGGCCTTTTTATAAAGACCACATCTCTTTTCTTATTCAAGGACAATGGTTTGGTGAATGGTATTTTTCGTCGCGTCCATGAGTATAAGCCTTTAGGCTGGCTCATAGACAAACTTTATTCATTTGTTAATAAGTCTGTGATCATGAGTTTATTTGACAGTTTGTTGACATGAGATCATTTGATGTGACATTTTAATAATGTTTTTTTTTTCAGACTTTTCAGAGTTCTAAAATGGTTACGGCGAGTTGAGTGAATATGCTATTGGGGTTTGTAGTTTGAATTAACCCCTCGTGAAATGGCCGGGGAAGTAAGTTTGAAGAAAAGGAGTAAATTATGTAGACAGGAATCGAGTAAATCTGGAAAAGATTCAGAAAATGGTTCAGATCGACAAGCTGCTAGTAGCAGTATTAATCAAGACAAAACCAGAAGTGGAGTGAGGGTTTATAAAATCGTTGTATTAGGAGATGGGGGTGTTGGCAAATCAGGTAAAGTAAAAAATCCAATTCAGATAAGAAATATTCTTAACTTTAAGCTTTTCAGCTGTTACACTTCAGTTTGTTAGTCATAGTTTCTTGGATTATCATGATCCTACAATAGGTTTGTAAAAAATTCGAAGTGACATTGATGTTTGATATTATATCGTTCTCTATATTCTAGAGGATTCTTATCAACAACAAGCTGTAATAGATGGAGAGCCAGCTTTGTTAGATATTTTAGATACAGCTGGACAGGTAATATGTTTGTTTTAGGATTTGTCCATATGACAAAATTGATATAACTAATTCTTCAAATATTGAATTCCTATATAAGCACTGAATAATGTCTTTCATAATCAGAATGCTTATGAATTCCTATTCTAAAGGTGGAATTCACTGCCATGAGGGACCAGTACATGAGATGTGGTGAAGGATTCTTGATTTGCTACAGTGTTACAGACAGGCATAGCTTTCAAGAAGCCTTGGAATATAGAAAATTGATACAAAAGGTTCGAGCATCTGAAGATACTCCCCTAGTTTTAGTTGGAAACAAGTTTGATCTTCAAATGCAGAGAAAAGTAACGACTGAAGAAGGGAAATCCTTAGCTAGGCAGTTGGGGTGTCCTTTCTATGAAACTTCAGCGGCATTTCGAACATATGTTGATGATGCTTTCCACACTTTAGTGAGAGAAATCAGAGCTAGAGAAAGGGAGAAGTATGGATTCAGCAGCAATAATCGTAAACCTCAGAGGCATAGTAAATGGTGGAGATTACGAAGTATATTTGCACTTGTGTTCAAGAGGAAACGAAACAGTAGCTACAGTAGCCCGTGAACTAATATACCTTAATTTCCAAGTTTAATTTGGAAGATTGATTAGTTTTATAGGTATATATCCATTAAGTTCTTAACTAATGGCAGAAAATGAAGAATAGAATATGTGGGCTTCCGAGCTTATACAATGTAAGTCCAACATAATCCAAGAGTTTTCCTTACGCAGGTTTTTCCTTTGTAATTGTTGAACTATTGGACAGTATGTATAAAGCATAATCTTTGTTGCTGAACTAGAATAGCCCATTGAAATATTCACATGCAGACAAAATTTCAAATTCAATGTCATTATTGACATACCTATATTAACATTTCAATTTCAAGCGATGGACCAAAAGCTCTGGTTATAGTTACGGTTATCCAAATTGACATATATACCAAGGATAATCTGTCAATGTGGATAACCGTAACTATAACCGGAGCTTTTAGTCCATTGCTTGAAATCGCTTATTATGTGCTTAATTTTCATACAGGCTAAAATGATCAAAATTGTTCTTATGCCGATATGTTGTTCTTGATTGTTCACTCTTTCATGGAATTTGTCAGTATTTGGATTGTTCAATCTCCTCCAAACTATCTGTGTTGTAGCTGCTATGCACAATCTGTTACACAAAAGAATCAAGTTGAGATGTCTATGGGCTATTAGGATCTTATAATAATAATAATATGTAACATTACCACAGCAATAAATTTGTTAATGTTTGTAATTTATCTAGCAGGTATCATGTTTTCCATATTTTGTCTCGGTATGGTATGATGTATTTTTGCGCTTACATATTTGAACTTCATCAGAGTTCAATGTGAAAAAAATCAAAACAATCACTGACCTGAAGTAAGGATTGTTAAAATTCCTAGTCAGAGCAGTTACTTCTCCAAGTATTCACCTTGCTAATCACAGGTTAACTTCCTGATTAAATCAGTTCTGTGCTAATCTTATGATTCCATGAAATTTTTTGAGCCGTCATTTTTCAACAAAGTATAGAATTCGATTGGTCTTGAATCTTTGACAAAATAAAATTTCAAGAAGATATAACTACAGAATCATTGTACAGATTTCTTCTATTTACAAATTGAATCTTCTTAATTAAGCGCCAAAATTACTTTACAAATATCCTGACTGCCTATTGTAAAAGCAAAGGCTTACAAAAAAAACAAATTGGAGACTCGATATAATAATAAATTTATTCCCCCAAAACATTACAAAAATGTACAAGTCGTCAAAAATACTCATTTAGTTTATATATGGTCCTGTCCAGCAACATTCCGAAAACTTTCCTCTTGTATGATTTTCTGTCAAACTTTTTAACATCCAGGAGCAGCCCGTTGTAGAGCCTTACACAGTCATAGTTTACACCCTGCCTGCTGGCCTCAAGTCGGTGATATGATACTTGTATGTCATCTCTTTTCCGAGTTGAATATTCATGAAAATTGCCATTTGTAACAAATTTATCTTTGTTGTCTTGAACATATAAAATACATGACAAGATATATAAGATTTTTCTATATGATTTTGATTTATTCAATAAATAACACAGTGAATGTTATTGAAACAATTTTTCAACAAATTAATTGTTCAGTGATGAAAATTAGCACATATTGTTATTTGCTTTTTTTTCGAATTTTTCATATATATTCATACTCAGATGAAATTCAAATGAGAAGAATAAAGAGACATAACATTTATAATAGAAAATTTGGTTGCAAGTTTAGTTGCATTAATCGTGAATTTTCAACAATTAATGACCAAATTAGTATTCCTTAATGTAACTGATAAAAGATAACGTAAAACCTCAAAAATATTATATTATTTATGATGACGAATAAATTCCCCTAAAAAATGGTAATGTAAAATTCTCTTGTAACAAATGAGAGGAATATCAAGTTTTTGCTGATTAGATGAATTCTGTTACTTTGTCAGTAAGGAACTATCACATATTTATTATAAAACATTTTGATTTTATATCATAGTTGCTACTAATGTCAAGATAATGTAGAGAAACGAATAATTTTTTTTCAATTAGTTCCTTATGTTCCCAAATTTTCACAGAGTAGAAATCGTGCATGTTTATATACCTGGAAATGTGGAATTTATTCAAAGTAACTAAGTAGTATTGATTGTTTCATTATCGTTGAGTAGTGAATCGATGAAGATTAATGAATATTTAGACGTTGATTTTGGGATATCTTTAACAATCAATATGATGCTACATTCAGACAATGTTTATAGGATATGCTGAAAGTTCTTGGAACATTTGCAGATTGCAATATCATTGTATTGTCTTCATACAATGTAGTATACATACATCGAAATACTTGATACATTAATCAATATAAACTGTTTATTTCCTTTGACAAAAAAACATTTAGCTTATCCTATTTACTGAACGATAATTCTATGAACTTTGGAATCATCCAATAAATATATACAGGCTGATACAATTTTTAGTAGAAAAACTTTATCAACTGATTGTTTATGTTTGCCGATAAAATCTTCGTAAACAATATATTTGCTGTATAGCGTCATGAGGAAGATACGAGATAACATTTGTTTGTAAGTTTGGACATAAGAGACAGGTGTGTTTGAATTACCCCCAGAAGGGTAATTTCTTTATATCTAAGCCACTGTTCCTGATTCGATTTAAGATTTGTTTTCAATGAGATAAACATCAGCCTGAACACCTACAAAATTTAGTAGACATTACACCCGTAAATTTAGCCTTTGAACTTACGGTAGTAGTTATCTACAAAATCTTACCTATACACCATTCACTGTTACTAAGTCACTTGGTCGGCCATGGAAGTTTGACACATTTCACCATGTCAAAAACGTTAGAGGTCGTAGTAATTACGTTTGAAAATAAATCGAACTATACAATTCTTGATAAGAATAGGTGAGAATAGATAACGTTCCGCCGACCTTGACAAAATTTCACTATTGCTAACCTGGCTCATTTCTTGTTACAAAAACTTGATAGACCTATTCCAAGGCCTACTGACTGACTATAAAAGTGAATAAAGTATATATTATGATTTCTCTTGGCAGCTTCGAGACACATATATATCCCAAAAAAAAATTTTATTTGTGCATGTGTATCAACTGAATATGGAAGGTTAATCGAATTGATTTGTGTTACTGCTTGCAAAGTTTTTCATGAGATCGTGAGAAAACATTTTTAAAAATCATTTCCAGTGGCGGCGCTAGACGAAGCGTTGGCGTGGGCAAAATGGGCTTTGTGAAGCAATTGGGTGCATTAGAGCCTGAAGCAAGCATATAGAGGTTGTATTGAAAGCAAAAATAAAACCCAAACCGCTTGCACTTGCAATACTATTGTGCAAGACATCTTATTAGAGAGATATCTGACGCCGCCACTGATTATTTCTAACAATTATCTCATTAATAATGTGAGGCAATATAAATAAATTTGAGCTGTCTAGTCTACCACAAAATATTAAACAATCTCTTAAGAATATTGTTAAAATTTATTTAGTTATTTAATTTCAATTATCTATATGACTGTTATAATAATAGAGTATAACAAAGTTAATTGTAAGTAGCAAAGGAAGATGCGAATCAATGTGTGATTAATAAATTTCATTTGGTATTCCTTTTGGGCTTTCTTTCAGATGTGGGTGAAATTGTAGAATGTTTATATTCAAGGTGATTCCAGTTTTGGTTGTTTTGGAGATAACCCAGTTTTCATGAAAGCTAATAATAAAATTCACAAATTGAACAAATTATGTGTATGCCAAACTACTATATCATGTCTTATTCAATTTTTTGTTTAAAAAAGTACCGTTATAACACTATGTATTTTCGTTCACATACCATTTTGTACTTTATGTTAAGTAGAACTTTTGATATCAATATTTCAATTGATCACTTTGGATAAAACAAACCTATTATTGAAAGTAATTTTATATGTAATTATGGATTTTCATTGAAAATCTTCAATAACTACCATATTGTGTTTTAAAAATGCTTGATCGTTTATTTATTTGATTTTTGATATATTTTAAATAAAGAGTTTTGTTAGATTTCAGAGTTTTCTTGCATTCGGCCAGCATTATATGGAAGTTCTAAAAAAGAAATTTTGATTTTCATCTTTCCAATTTTCCAGTTTCCTTCTCAAAAATAACTTTTCTTCTTCAGTTGCAAAGCTATGATCGATCGAATTCATAGATATTTTCCAGACGTCTAATGGAGATAGTTTATAATACTTCAGGACACATTGAAATTCCTGTGCAAGTGTTGTATCGAAAACACCTTTATCATCAGTCTGAAACAATTTTTTGCCAATAAAATATTTTTCTTTTTGTGACAATAAAAAAATAATCAATGGATGATAGGATGAAATGGTATTACTATTAATAAAGAGATTCAACTTGGCAAAGATGCTTACATTTAAAGAGAATGGTAGATTATCTCTCATCCATTCTTGAATATGATGATTCTCATAAATATCTATTGAGCCAGTTATGATATTAGAGGTGAGACAGATTTCTGGAAAAAAAAAATAAAATATTTGCTGCAATGAACAAATATTCATAGTATTGAACCTGTTGGTATTTTAAGTTTTTTCAATGTATTCCAGTTCTCCTTACAGCCATTATAATTAGGGTGTAAATAACAAGCATGTCCAATTCTATCCGGCTTGAACTCTAGCACCTGCCTTATTTCTTCTGAATTAACTATTTCCCCACAGTGAATTGTTGTTGCAAGGGCATTCTCGCGAGCTTTTTCAAAAAACTTCCTCAATTCATAGAATGATCCATAGATTGGATTTCCACTTAGGTCTATTCCTGAAGAAACATAAATCCGTTGAAAAATTAAGTTCCTAATTGAAGACTTATTTTTATATTCACTATATCAGAATTGAATATCTACAAAATATAAATATGAACTGAATGATGCTGTAAGATGTGAATATGAAATATTCTATAACAAATATATATATATATCAAATACTTTATACATAACAGGCTTTCTTTTTGACGATTTGGGTAGCTCGGAGCTCCCCCCGCACATGAAATTTGTTAACAAATTTCGTGCGCGGGGGCAGCTCCGAGCTACCCAAATCGTCAAAAAGAAAGCAGCAATACATGATCTTTTTTAGTTCTAAGGATTAATACTTCCTATCAGACACCACTACATTATATTTCATATCCAATCTCAAGTTTTTAAATTAATAAAGAAAGCACAGGTTCATTCATATAATGAATATTTATTAACTAGAAAAACTACTTAACTACTTTATCCATTGGAAATAGAGAGTATATCAGCACCTTTGATGATATCAGGATATTTGTATTTCATCTTCAATATCAAATCTAAATTTTCTTGACACATTTTCAGACAATGTTGTCGATTCAGAGATAAAATCAATTTAACCAGTATGTCCTTGTCTGTATTTTGTATAGCTTTAATTACACATTCAACGTATTCCTCTGCACTCATTCCTTCCTCACTTCTTGGTGTTGTCCTTAGTTCTAAGTAGATAACATTATCTTCAGCAAATTCTGCAATAACATTTTTTGTTGCAATGAAGACTGCTTCGGGAGATGAGGTAACTTTTTGAGCGATTGCGAATTTTGGAAAACAGTCTTTGAGATGCCTCTGACCAATTGGCACATTTTTTAATTTTTGGTATTCCGTTATATCTGCTTCATTGCAACCCAGAAGAGGCAAAGTTTTGTCACTCAATGAACCATTGAGATGAGCATGTAGTTCCTGAAAGCAACCAACAAAGTGTACATAAGTGATAGTAATAAAATGAATGGTCTATTTCTATTTATTTAATCTTACAATTTTAGGTAAAGACAAGCAGAAATTATTAACAAAAGATGAATCCATGGTGAGTATGTTTCATCGATCATTGATATGAGTTAGGGTTGTGGACGTTGTAGTTCTATTTTCTATATCTATAAATTTTCAAATGTCTATAATTTTCTTTTTCTGTTAAGATATTATTATTTTTAAGAAGCACAGAACATAAAATATTGGTAAACTTTCACAGAATATTCATTTCTTTCAATCATTCCTTTAAATGTCCTCGGCTACTATTCGCAACTACTGCTAAGCGATACGCCCTCTGGCGATAGAAATTTGAACACTTCCAAGCTAGTAGTTTTTCGACGTGCCTGTTATTCTAACGTAATTTGCTTACCTTTGGAGTTCATTTTCGAGCTGTTGTGTTCTCAGAGTTGAAATTTTGGTATACAGAAAGTGTTTGTAATATTCATCAATCGATTCCTTCCTTTCCGATTAAAATTTTCGATTGTATTAATTCAAAATGGCATCCTCCCGAAATGACTATTGTTGTATGTCTCAACTCAATGTTATTCATGGTCAAAGAAGGAAGGATCATCCAGTGCTTCTAGTATTAATTTTTTTCAAAGCCAAATGAAAGTAAATTTAATTTGGAAACAGTATTTGGCAGGGAATAGAAGAAAGGCCTAGCTTTAGAAATTGAAGATTGGAAAACAGGTCACGAAATACATGAAAGAATGTTCACTGCATTTCTCTGATGTTTATTTTCATAAAGGTAAATTACCTACAATGTATTCATTTCGAAACAACTTCATGTCATGATGTTTTCAGGTGTAAATAAAAATAAGAAAATTTTGAAGAAAAATGCTGCTGAGAAACTACCGAGCACTTCAGCAGCTACCTAATTCACATACTTCACAAAATCATATTCTAAAAGAGTGATCTGGTTGAAAACCTGACAAAAAGTAGATATACCTACTGTTAGAGTTGATAATAGCTGCAGTTATTTATATAAATACTTTTCAGTTCTATACAATATAGGTAGGTTGAACATAGACCTAAAATAACATTATATTTATTATTATTTATTATATTATATTTCTATGAGGTTGAACCAGCTGTGACATTTTTCATTTTGTATGTGTATCTTGAGCTGCTGTAATATGAAAATGAAATCAATTATATGTCTATCTGTTTCCTTTTCTTTAGAAATACGATGCAGAAGAACTAAAGCAGAAAATCTGTTTTCATTTTATTGATTCACTCGTTTGTAAACAAAGAACAAGTCATATCATTTGGACTGATTCTAGATTTACTACATAATATAGCCTACATTCAGCACTTCTTCACATAAATAAGAGTCCTTAAATTACTTATTGAGGTGCCTATTTTTCCAGAAATTCAAGTAAACTTAGATAATAAGGAAGGAGCATACTGCCTCACAAAGTGGGTCCGGGATGGATGTTGCATATGGCCGACTTTCCTTTCACTTTGAAGAGAGACAACAACTTGTTCCGAGACTTCTTTGTCTGGAGAAACTAACTAACATGAGCCATACTTTGGAGGTTCAATATGGGTGCCTATGTCCCACTTTTAGACGAAGTAGAAAAGCGTTATGCTCCTTCCTGTTGTTTTTTATTCAAAGCCCTGAATCGAGCTAATCAGAATTTTAGCAGGCGTTTGGGGTGCTTTGGGGTGCCAATCAGATTGCAGGAATAGGATTACGTCACTCTCGCCGTTTTCGGACTCGCTTGAAGAGGTTATAAACCTGTAAACAAACTGAAATGAATTTTTCATCCTATTAATTGATGAATAATTTCGTATCTGTTCCATTTAAGAATATAATCCAAACAGATTTTTGCAACCAAATCAATTGTTTAGTCATCTTTAGGGTTCTATTTTATGATGACAGTCCTCATTATATGTTTTAATTATACAACAAGAATTGGAATCGAACTTATGTGGACTCATTCATAATGTTCATTTTATATAATATAAAGGAATCGCAACTGAAGTAAAAGCATTACAACCTCCATTATTCAATTAAAACGATGGGATGTCTAATAAAATTGTATATGATTGCACAAACACTAGGATTGGAATCGAACAAAGTTGGTCTATTCATAATTTAATTTTATTTTGAAATGAATCGAATTTGATGTGAAACTACAAAGATTCTCTGATTAAGGTAAACGGGTTTTCCATAACTTTTTTCCAAAATTTTCATTTACTCCAACTGAGTTCTTCTACAGGAGTTTAAGGTGTGACAAAACACTCGCTTTGGCGTTGGAAATTTACTTATCAAATGGTTTCATCGAAAAATCTTAGTCTGATTTTGGTTTTGTGATTCCTGAATCCCGACAAATCCGTTTTTACATTTCGATTTTAGATATTCTAAAATTAAGTATTCAATTTGACAGCTGTTTCGAGGAAGAAGAAAGTGTGGTTACGTCTGTTATATTTCTCAAGGTCGGAGAGACGCGATTCCCGCAAACGATGAAGTGATTTGTCTTGTTGGCAGGGTTACCAGATTAGGGGATTTTCCCCAAAAATGAGGGGATTTTTTTTCCTTTGGGGATTTTTTGGGTATTTTTTTTTCTGGAGATTTCTTCTGGGGAAAAAAATCTAACTGGGCATTATCAGGGGATTTTAGGACTTGGACAACTCGACTCGAATCCAGCCTAGTGGTCCGATGAATTTTCCCGTTCTTGATTAGGGAATCAGAAAAACTGCAATTTTCGGTATTTTATGAATCCGGAAACGATGTTACGACGAAAGTACCGATGTTTTCAAGATTCATAACAGACATAGAGGAAAACCAATAAAAATTTCACCCTCGACAGCCCTTTTCGATCTTCAATACAGTTTATTACCTCTCATTATTATGACGGTTATGAGGATAAACAGTTACAGATAAACAAGTTCCATTTTGCGTCGGCTTTGTCGGCACCTCTGATAGAAGGGTAGTAAAATTCCCCAATTTATTTAATACCCACCCAACACCTTCCCATAGACAAGATATACCTTTCGTCGGCATTTTCGGAGTATTGAATTACGGAAGTATAAACGAAAGTGATCTAAAATATTTTTGGATCAGTAAAGTGGTGATTTTTGAATTCATCATCATTCTCCACGAAATAATTTATTCGTATCATTTTGTATGTCATGACGAAATAAACTAGCAATGTAGCAATACATTTGTTGTTTTTGTATTGAAAAGTTTGCGAAAAAATCCCTCTTTCTATTCCTCTTTCGCGAAGACTAACCTCATTCATTACAAACTTGCATTGAGGATTTTTTTTGAAGCAGTTCATTTTTGGGATACTTCGAGAACTACTGAAGATATTCAGAAACAAATATTCAGTAAATACCATAATTTGAAATTATAATAATAAAAAAAATTAATTGGGGATATTTTTCTCGAATTCGAATTCAGAGGATTTTTTAATTTCGACTGGGGAAATCGAGCCAAACGTTCTGGCAACCCTGCTTGTTGGTCTGTGCTATGACAACCGCAGAAGCAGCGTAGGGAGCGACCATAACTGACGCGCTTACGCTATGTTGGAATGAAGTAGCTAGCGTGCGTCTGTCAGTGGAGCCATCGTCTGGCAACTCAGTTAAACTACGCCGCCTACAGTTGTAACGGTTTGTATCAACCCTTGAGCGCGATGACAGCAACACTTAAAATATTTATGGCAAGGTGGGGTTGAGTGTCGCCATGTTATGGAGGTGGTTCGATTCCCTCTTTCAAAAATCCGTGCACTTGAATTTTTCTGTTAGTAGTTCTTCAATTTAATATTCTGAAGAAGCAAACAAATAATTGAAGAATGCAACAATAAATCAGTTATATTGTCGAAAAATGTTCATCATAGCGTCTTGAAGATCTGTTCACTAAATGCACTTTAGTTTCATGACATTTTCTCCTGTTCCAACGCCCAAAGTGGCGTCGCCTATTCGGAACGCCACTGAATTACTGATTTAAACCATCCATCCGAATCTGGAATCCATCTCGCGATATCGTGAATTAATATAAATAAAATGAAGCGATACCCTTGAGGCTTCTCATTTCAAGATGCGCTTTAATTACTCTAGAAGGGGAACGTCCGTTAGGTAAATAAGCGCCGCTGAAACTCCTTCAATATGACTAAAAGACAGACCAGACGCCGAACTGAGAGTAGGGCAATAAGGCATTTTCCACGTTTCCGTCAGTTTACTTTCCTGACTCGCGCCACGACGTCGCTCGTACAGCCGTCCCGACGCGCGCGGCGTATCCCTAGAACCAGGCCGAGATGTCCACGTACGACACCAAGAAGCCATTAGAGTACAACACCAAACTTCCTCAGCATAAACTAAATCCTAGCTATACGGTCAGGGTACTTTGCTGTGTCATTTTCATCTTTCTCACAGAAATTTGTTTGGCTCACTACGTATATCGACTGATAAACGCGGAGATTCGTACGGAATTCGTCAGTAAGAATGAGTTTGATCAATTTTTCGTGAGGGAGATCTTGAACGAGAAGACCCAGAGAGAGATTTTCAGATTGTTCAGGGAGTTTCAGGTGAGGAATGGGACTAGGAAGAGAAGGAACGCCCCCGATATCAACTTGTTGGATTCGTCGAGCACGGAGCCTCATGTTGAATTTTTTAGTCCGGAGATGAAGGAAAGTTTGGAAACGAAGGACGAGATCAGAAGACAGCAGAATGGTGGGAAAGGTGGTGCACCAGGTGGAGATTCTTGGGTCTGGTTGACGAGCTATAGTAGGATTCCTGTAAGTTCAGTATTTCTGATTCTTACGTGTGACATGCTATTGTACGTATTGTACTTTGGTTTATTATTTGAAACCACATATTAAACCTTAGTGATTGACAAAAAAATTACCCCTTCTGAAAATTTCACACTTCACATTTTGAAGTATATATGTATATTTGAATTAACTAATAAAAAAAACACTGCAAATTTTACACAAGGGTTTATTATTTTCTTAGTTAAATAACCCAATATACAATTGATATCTTAAACAACTTAGAACAGAATGCGATTCATTTTCGATATTATTGGAAATTTGCAGCGTTTTTCTTTATATTTCAAGAACCACCGGTCGGAATTCATCCGGGTAAAATTTTTTAGGTTTAGTTATGCAACAGTAATCAACGTTCAGTGTTTCATGAAAACTCGGTGGTAAGTTTTCAAGAAATAATTTTTTTCCTCCTAACCCCCCATTTAGAGCCCTTAAGGTACACCGATCCTGCTAAAAAGCTTGGAGGATCAACCCCGAGTGACACACGATTTTTCTACCAAGCTTCAAGGATTTCCGTCCGACAACGGGCGGCGGACGGACGGATTTTTTTTAATTCGTTCATTCAAATCTACCTAGTCCAAAACCTAAACCGTGAAAATTTCAGGGGGGGTTAAATTTTTTGTTGTTGGTCGATCACTAAGGTTTATTATTTGATTTTATCAAATAATAAACCAAAATCTGTCCGACCGCAGTCCGTTGTCCGGGGCTTTTCTCTGAAAGTACTGAACCGAAATCCGTGAAACTTGGTAGAAAAATCGTGTGTCGCTCGGGATTGATCCTCCAAGTTTTTCTGCAGGATCGATGTATCCTAAGGGATCAAAACTGGGGGTAGGAGGGAAAAAAAAATTTCTCGGAAACTTACCACCGAATTTTCATGAAACTCTCAACATTTATTACTGTTGCATAACTCGACCTATTTGAGATATCAATGGTATTGGGTTATTCAACTGAGAAAATAATAAACCCTTGTGCAAAATTTGCAGCATTCTTAGGATACATGTATGCACAAAGTGTTCGGCGAAGATTTGGCACAACTTGGGACATAGTTACCTCACTTGGACAAAACCTATTCAACGCTATTTCAAAGACGAGAGTTTTTCGATATGGAAAATTCAAATTCATCCAATATTTGGAGTCACAAGCGATCATTAGAATATTGCAACTTCCTTGTGCATTCCAGAATGAATTCAAAATCCGAATTCTGGTAAATTACATCAAGAATCCTTTCAACATCTGAAATGAAATAATACCAGGAGAAAAAATAATACCAATGCTCGATTCCTGAACTTAGCTTGTCGAAAAAAGAATGGGGAGTCTATATGTCACTGAAATATACAACAGAGGTGATTAAAAAATTTACGGAGTAGGTATAAATTAATTTGTAGGTTTTTTCTGAGTTTTCACCCCCAATATCCGAAACAGAACTATTGAAAATAAAATAAAATAGTTTTTTTTTTGAACAATTTGTCAAGGGCAGTTTCTAGGAAAAACAGGTTGCCTGATAAACAATACCGGAACAATACAAAATATAAATAAAGCTGACTGTAACGTGTTTCAGAGTATACAAATCTGACTCTCGCTCAGACAAATGATCAAATTTTCAGGATTATTTTTTTTGATTTTTTATGTCAACAACACGTTTATTTATTGTTTGTATTGCTCCTGTATTGTTCATTAGCAACCTGTTTTTCCTAGGAACTGCCCTTGACAAATAGTTCAATCCTGCAATCCGCAAGGGCTTCTTTCATAAAAAACAATTTTATTTCATTTTTGATAATTCTGTTTCAGATATACGAAAACCCAGAAAAAACCTACAAAATCCTCCCAAAATAAGCTTTAATCGATTATTAGGTATAAATTAGTTGAACCTTTTCATAAAGAAAATCTACAAGAACACATTTTCCTTTGAATTATACAAACTGTGAATAGGAAAAAGGAATTGCGATCATTTGACATATTTGACGTCATTATGTAATGATTGATGATAGTCGCATATTAATTCAACTCTTATTATTATCATTATTATTAGTATTATTTAATATTAAAAAATGATTTTCTCCATTTTCCAAACGAGCTTAACTACCTGATCTCGTTAAAAGCAAAGGTAACTCAGAGAAACTACTTTTCATTTTAAAACCTCTAGAAATGAAGTTTTCTACTTATTTTGATCTCTAGCATGACTCCCCGAAATATATGAACGATAAATACGGACATCCTGTATAACAGTGATACTTTAACAATATCAATTCACTTAAAATGACGTGACTTTTAAAGAGATATTCTTTTAGCAGTTAGGAAAATAACGTATATTTTTTTATAACCACAATAACGCTATATTGTAGATATTCCAATGAAATGAAAATGTCTATTAAAATACACAGATTCACTTCGATTTTGTTAAATAAAAATATTTTTGAAATTCCCGTTCATTTTTGAAGAAATTTGATCTTTGATCTCCTTGTTTCAATTCGTCCGGCACAAGATTTTCCCTTAACAAAAATAGAAATGTTTTTATTTCGTTGCTGAAAATCTCAAAAAATTAAGAGATCTTTCAATGTTTTCAGAATTCTTATTCGTTTTCGAATCAATTTGAGCTCTTTATTTTTGATTCCAGCGGATATGCAAGTAATTTTTACGGAATATATAGTCACCTCGTGACACCTTTTGCAGTTTGACGCTGAAGTAAAACGATTTTATTCTTTCTCAAAAAATATTTCGTTTGATAAAAATCAGTGATTTACCATATTTTCTCCAAAAATATTCTATGCGAAACCCAGACAGACGCGACTGGTAAAAATAATAATTGCTTGTATATCAGAAAATTTCACTTGGTGCAGTGAAAATATGTACCTAATTCCGTTGAAATACCTGCAATAATAGCATCATTGTGGTTTTTAAAAAAAGGTTTTCTTTTTCTGGAAACCTTAACACCCTGTATCTCTAAAGGTAGTACACGTTTTATATCATACGTTCATATAAAGTTGTTTTCTTAGAATGGCGAGATTTAATTCCTTGAATATTTGAGAATTGAAATGTTGATTTTTTGCTGATATGGACTAATTTATCTTGTGAGCTGAAAATCACGTGTTGAGTTCAAGAAGAAATCCTTCAAATACGCATCAGCTTCCTATTTAGCATTCATATCATCCAGCTATGTCAGATCTAGAGAACGCACAAGGGGATGGCAAGCAATTCAAACCCCAATTCATAGAGTTTTGACATCGCTTTCATGAATATATGAGCCAGGATCTCATTGTGAATAAAGGGAATTTTTGTCCTCTGAATACGGTCGTCATTCTTTGATTTCGTCTTTCAGAAGTTTCAATGAAGAAGGCATCAATTGTCTCCTGTGATTATCATACGTTTCCTCATGAAACGTCGCTAGTTTTAGTCGAAGACTCATCATTGAATTTTTACGCGTATGTTCTAGGGAACAGCAAGTTATCATTTCATCACGATGTCTGTAATTTTCGAATTTCGAGCCGAAAATGGTCTTAAACGATTTGGTTGAAATTCCTGAGGAAGAATCCGTGGTCTAATTTAATTCTATCCGTCCGTATGTGCTCTAACTTCCGGAGGAGAAGACTTAGCGACTTGAAATTATCAGATTAGGTTTGGAGTCCAAATATCTTGGTTAAGTTCGTTAATGGGTGGAATCGGTTTCGGAGTTAAGGCGCAAACTGATGGACGCGTTTGTCGCTCAAACGATGACATATGAGTTGTCAGATGCTCTCCCGCCAAAATCGCGCGATTCTTTTTTTGTAGTTGAATAATTTCAACTTCAAGAAAATGGCGGGATATTCAAAACATTCAAGGGAATGTTCATTCTCGTCTGTCATGATTATAGGCACTCGTTAACAAAATAAGTTCTTGGTCATAAGAGGTTGAATTCAATGGATGAGGAATTATAAGTATATTGAAGAGTATGTTTTCAAACTATTGTATAAGAAGAATTATTATTATTAATGTACTCAATTGCAATCATATAGTGACGATATGTGGCATTTCAAATGCATGTAATTTAATGTCTCTTTACACCAAGACGAAAATAAAATGTCTCTTTCCACTTATGATAAATCATTATATTGATATATATTCTTTATATTCAATTTTATTTTCTTTATTTCATACCTTTATCATATTTCATTGTTTTCAAAATTTCACTTCAAATTAATTAATTTACTTTCAATCCCCCTGTATACCTTCAAATCCATCTTCACGTCTCTCGAGGACATATGGATTCATATTCATTCCGTTTTCTAACACGAAGCTGAAGGAAGTTTGTCCGTGCTACGTATCAAATATAAATTTTCATTTTTCATATTTTCTACTGAACTTATAACAAGAAAAGTCCAGTTTGGGACCCTATTCCCACCTACAACCTGGAATTCCAGTTCAAGACACACACACGCACACCAAATACCCAACCAAGCCAGACAATAAAGGTAGGATTTGAAGGTTTTCTTTAACATCTAAAACCATATTTATATACAGTTCACTAGCTTAAATCCTACATTATTTGGTTATCTACCTCAAATAATATTTCTGCAGAACAAACTGATTCCAGCAAAAACAATTTTTTCGACAGCAATGTGCATGTCCAAGGAATCAAAAGCGTCTATTAATTCAATCCTTCGAAAAATATAGTTATAAAACCAATTACCAAACTTGTTGAAGAACCAGATCCACATGGAAATAAATTCATACAATTTGAAATGTGACATTTCATGAACAATCGCGCGTTTTCGTAATGACAGTCGTCAGCCATGAATTACTGACATTGGGCAAAAAAATCGCGCGATTTTTATTTTTCGACGCGTCCATGAGTACGAGCCTTTAGGCCCGATTGAAATTTTGAGGTTAATTTCTCGATATCTCATGAAGTATTGATTCGATCGAATTGAAACTTCGTGGGCAGTTTTGGAATACCAACGTGCAACTTCGAGCAAAAATATTGATTAGATTTCAATGTGATTTGGCACAAATCTTGCAATCAGTATTCAACAACAATGGTCCAAATTTGAATTCGATCCGATATTTCATTTCGGAGATATAAGGAAAAAAATGTGCCAAATTTATTTGGAATTTTAACGTTATTTCCACAATATCTCAAGATGTACAAATGCAATCAGACTGAAACTCCGTTGTCAGGTGGAGATTAACAACACGCAACTAGGTACAAAATTTCGTGTTGATCTAATAGTTAGAATTTGAACAAGCGCGTAAAAGCTCCTAACTTCACGTCAGCGCTTTTCTAGATTTTATTCAATATACAGGTGGTTTTTGAAGATTATACTTTTGTATGCATATTTTCGGGAAAAGCATTTTCTCAGTTCGAGTAATTATAATAATGATATAAGAATTTTGAGTCGGAAATACGAGTTTCAAACGCAAAAAATCTCATGAATATAAACCAATTGAGGAAGAATACTCCAAATGAAAGATGATAATTGTAGAAGAGCACTGAAATGAGGTCACGAGCTTTTAGACGCTTGTTGCCAAGGCGATACCGATATCATCCACAAGAAATTTTGCATTATATTGCGCGTCAGTATTTTACAACCAGTCACTAGGTTTCGATCTGATGGCTTCAGTAATTCTTGAGATATTGAGGAAATAATCTCATAATTTGTAAATGACGAAATTTCACATTTTTTCGTCGGAAATAAACAGCGGATCAAATACAAATTTGAAACACTGCTATTGAATACAAACTTCAAGGAATGTGCGTAAATTTAGCGTGATCTGCTGATCTGAAGATTGTCTCCGGAAAACCCAGATTTTTCAACGAAAATCAGTAAAATTTTCGAATGTTTATGTTAATTTTCCGACGGGTAAAATCTTGCAAAATTCCGCAAAAACTGATTTCGAAGTTTCATACTGACCGCATCAGTACTTCTTGAGATATTCAAGAACTAACCTCAAAATTTCATGTCGCAGAAACCGTTCGGCTGATTCCGACTATTAACTCACTCAATCTAACTTAACATATCAGGAGTCCAAACCAAACCCAATCCGACAATTTCCATTCACTTATGTTATTGCTTTGAGTGTTAAAGCACACACGTGTGGAGGGTCGGCGGACAGACATAATTGGATTTAATCACGGACTTTTCTTCATCGAGTCCAACGTAATCGTTTAATAACATTTTCGGCTAAAATTTCGACATTTTGACGAAACAATAGCGCAGTCCACCAGAAGAAGCGCTTAAAGAGGTTGTGAATTTCACACGAATGTTTATTATTTCATGTGCTAATTTGCGAGTAATATCTTACTCATCACTTATTTAATTTTATACAATCCTTCATCGTCCGAACTGTTGGCAGTAAAATATTCGGTTAAAAATAAGAATTTCATATCAAACAAATCAATCATCCCAAAATTGCACTGGTATTTATTATTATTATTGGATCGGCGTCGTTTGGCTTATTGGTTCAGCCTTTCAAGACTGCTTGCGATAGGCTATTTTGTTCTGAACCCTTCTTATTCAGTCCTAAGGACTCCGTTAATGGTGTTAACAAATCTGATGACATCCTCATGGGAGCTTTGGCATATAGTCAACCATTGTATAAAGATTTCTTTATACAATGATTCAACTGATAATGTCGAGCTCTTTTCTGATGTGAGGAAAACACCCTGAATAACTTTCGTATGATTGAATTAAAATTGGAGAGATGGCGATTTTATCAGAATTGATCAGAAAAACACGTCCTTCAGTAGAGACATGTTGTCTCAATTTTCACCACCGCTTATACTGAAATGATTTTCCGTTATGTCTATCAAATTCAATAACAACACGCCTTTTGACTTTTCCTGATGATTTTCGTTAAAGTCTGGCCTCCCAAACAGTTTTCTCTCTCAGAATTTGTAAAACAGTAGATTTGCAGGTTTTCAGACATCGGTCAGCAACTTTGAATTTTTCCTACCACGGTATTTCAAGTATTTAACTTATATTTCTGTTCTATATCTTTCGCTTTTGTTGCCAAAGTGACCGGTAAGGGCGATATGTTTGAGACTGGAATTTTGTGGCTTTGAATCATCCACTGGTTCATCAATACAGCAGATTTGTTATATTTCTCGGACTGCCGGTAGATGACTAGGTATTCACTTTGCAGACATTTTTGAAGCTATTTTTACCGAAGAGGTGGTGGAAGATCTTGATGGCCGGAATGTTGAAGAAACTTTTAACACTAGAAATATCTCACGTATATGAACATGATTGAAAGAGTCAGTTTTGATATTTTCTTGTACGGAAATCAAGAATCGAGTTTTGAAATTTTACCGAAAAATAATGGATAAAGTAGTTCGTCACTTTGTGATAGTATATTCCAAAAAAAAAATAAAAGTACTAAAATAACCCTGCAGTAAAACTTCCAAACGAACAGACAAACCTATGGAATTCCCTACTTTTCGAGATTCTCAAGAAATAGGTCTACAGAAGACATTTAAATTCCTTGTTGCACAACTTGAAATACTCCAGTATAAAAATGTAGTAGTACTACAAAACCTGTGTCACCTTGAAAGAACTAACTCTATTTACAAAGTTCTTGGGAATCTATGTGAACGATACACTGGGGTTTCACTCACATAGGGTCGAAAATGTTGGATAGCTCGTGATAAATTATTGATTCCAAATTTCCAGGGTTACTATCAGAAAAGCAGATTTCAATTCTACATAGCACTTCCTGATACTTCTTCTCTGCTTCTTCGAAACTACCTTCGGCATTTTTAGTTTCCAAGCGTGATGATTATGTTGAGAATGAGAGTAGAAATTGGCATTGGCATTTGGCAACGTCTCTGAGAATTATTTTGACTTGCCGATATTTCACGAGTGCCAACCTGCGTCAGTTTTAAGTAAAAAAATTGATAGACCTAAATCATGGCCTACCGGGATAGTTTATAAAAATGAATGGAGTATATGCCAACTCAACCACTAGGAGATACTTGCTCTTTTTTCATTCTTCATCACAATAACGACAGCAAAAATGGAAAAGCACATTTCTATATTAAACTAGTTGCAGAAAAACAAAGATATATATTCACGATTACCGACCGACCCTTTTTCAAGAAAAATTTACCGAAAACTTACGCTTTTTTCAGCCATATCGACAAACTATCCTCGCATTCACTGGCCAGAAAATACAGAGAAATCGACTAGAACTTAGGCAGATGACAATTTTCTGGATTATACGTATACAAATGATAACAAATTTGGAACGACAACTGAGAAAGACGTTGCATGCCATATCATCAACTATGCCGTCTCAGACACACTTCCCATATATCTGAGTCCTTCATCAAACGATAAAGAGAAATGTTGCAGAATTATTTTCTTTCAATAATTTTGTTTTTCAATACTATATTTTCACGAATTTGAACATGCGCGCAAAAGCTGCTTTTTTAGGTTCCTTTTGATAAAGTACTAGAGTTTAAAGGGGGTTTTTCCTTCAAACGAAAATGCAGTAATTTTCATGAAAAACCTTTAGAACATCACATTTCAAACATATAATTTCAATATTATATTTTTAAAAAAATGTTTGATCACCTAAAACTGAAAAATAAAAATGGGGATTTGCATTTAACGGAATTTGTCTTGAGTGCACGATATGGCAACGTCGAATTCAGCTTTCTCGGAAAGAAAAGGACGTCAAATGTGATACTTTGCTTAGGGAAACAGAGGTAGCTATACTTCGATCTGGTTAGAGTAGAAGACAACGACCAAGGAATAGAAAAAGAAGAGCACAGACTGTCATACTGTCATATTACTGACAAATCGCAAACGGAAATTGTTTGGTTATATTGACAAAGAACACGTGTGTACCACAGAATAGGAAAAAATATTTCATTATTCTATAGCAGAAAAAGCTATTCTACTTAACACCGTTGTCACTTCGTTCATGCCTGGCAAATCCCAAAGCCCAATTTTGAAATCTGATTTTGAATACTTTCTGAAGGTAATTTGGGAAAATGATTAATCAAATCCATAATAATTATGTTCAAATTAGCATTTGCAGTAGTGACCCAAATTCAGGAAAAATCCACATTCGATCTGATGTATTTTTGGATATATTGAGCGAATGAAATTTTGAATGGATATATCCACGGAATCATTGGGCGGATTTTACTCATTCAAGATTTTATTTCCCCAATATTTACAAAAATACAAATTCGATGGAATTGAAGTACAGATTTAATCCAGATTTCCATCGAAATATGACAGTTCGAAGGTCCATACAGAATTTCATGAGGAAAGTATGATTAGAAGATCACAGAATATTGAATATTTGGGACAAGAGAATTTAAAATTTTTTTTAAAAATTGTTTTAATGACACGATCATCACGAAAATTTGCACAAAGTTGTTCATCAGCATTTCATGATAAGCTGCCAAGTTTCATCATGATTGAATCAGTATTTTTTGAGATAGTCCAAAAAATAAAGATATCGAGAAGAAACCCACGAAATTTGACATATTTTTTTCTGAATATCTCCAGAAACTATTATTGCATCGAACTGAAATTTGGTACACTGCTACGGAATATGAATCTCAAAGTATGACCAGAATTTTGTCCTGATGTAATTAATGGTTTCTGAAAAATATGTTGAAAAATTTTTTTTTTCTTCAATTTACTGACAGCGCGATCCGATTTTACCCATTAATGAAAATCTCTTGTTTCGCCAATTTGACAGTCTTGAAATACGAATTCATTGAAAGAAAAGAAATCTCCAAATTTCCTCGTTATAGTCCGCTGACGGGTTAGAACCGCAATCCGTAAAAGCGTTACTGATAAAATAACAACTCTATTTAATTTTATAGTTGATGTTCAGATATTGGGGATTGACAACCTGGAAAACAACATATCTTTCCATCTCTCCAATCCGTAAAAAAACCCTGCAAAACACATAGTTTCCCAGAGTTTTGATTGATTTCTGTGTCTATTAAAGAGCGGTAGCCCAGTCAGGTACTGGTCTCGCTCAAAACTGCTCCACTTTGAGATTTGACTTCATAATTATCATCTTATTGGACACCGTGTATACAAAATTATTGATCCACCATTAGCAACCGAATCAATTCATAAGCCAATCATAATTCTAGTGACTTATTTCCTTTATTTCAATCCATACGAGATTTCTTGCCATAGAATCGAGTTCCTCTAATTTTACACTTGAGCGAAATCGTCGTTGAAATTTCTCTAGTCTAATGGAGTTATCCCGAAGAAAGGATTTCCGTTTCCGTACTTGCTACGCTGCTGGTAGCTATCTGAATTATTTGTTACCTTAGCCAGACAATTTGGAAACAGTTCGCGTTCGGAACCTAGCCCCACTGAGCTTTCCACAGCTTACGACTAATTTGATTGTACACAAAACATTCTATTCCTCCTGACATCCAACAGGTATAATTAATGTCAGCGCTTATTCAACTGCTGCATGGAATAGAGGATGGCTTACGGATGTTGGAGAAGAATTTCCAGGAATATGCTCAGCTGGGATGGGTTTAATTTTCAATTTTGGTATCTTTTGAATCTTGCAAAGAGAGACATGTAGACATACTTTTCCTTGTAAAGGGCCCCATACACTATGCGATATTCGGCAGGGATTCGCCTCAACCGATGACCTCCAGGCTTCTGTTCGAAGCTTTCACATTATAAGGCTTTAACATTCAGGCGGTCTCAGTAAATGTAGATTTAGTCTGTGAGTACCACTACCACACAGTGCAATGAGTCCCTGAAGGTCTTTCGTTCATCGGCCGGTCATACGGCAAAAGGTTTCTGCTTCCATATTGATCATTATTCATTTATTTATTTACAAATTAATGCACGCAGGTGAAAAAACACCCAAAACAGCGTTCCCACTATTGCTAAGAATTCAGATTTGATCGCATTTAAATCTAGTACGACGAGAAGATGTATGCGTGCGAATCTTGAATGAATACACTATGCGATATTCGGCAGGGATTCGCCTCAACAGATGACCTCCAGGCTTCTGTTCGAAGCCTACATACTACCAGGCTTTCACCTTCAGGTGGTCTCAGTAAACGCAGATTTAGTCTGTGATGCCCGTACGCATAGTCGATACTCCGTACTTAAGAACGTCTTAGGGCCGATTGCACCGTTTTCGTCTTATAGGCTTCAGTAAGTTAAGCGACGATAATCTTACTAAGCTCTGGTTCAAATATTCGGCTTGCACCGAGGCTGAATGTAACTAGATTAAAGTTAATCTACAAATCTAGTTACTTTCTCATGAATTGGTACTTGTGACTAGCTTCATGTTGTTTATTTTAACCCTAATTGATGAAATATTTTAATTCAAAAGATGAAACTCATTTTATGAGTTCTACCATATTTCCATAAGATATGAAAAATCAAGATGCATCTATTGAAAAACCCACCGAAAAAATATATCTGACAGACTTTATAGCTTCCATAAAAATATACATGCATATATGCATGTAACTTTCCCGTCTTGTTCATTATCATTAAGACTAGGGATCTCTTACTACAGGCCTGTGCTCTTACTTCTGCATCAGGCTTTAAACATTAAACATAAACAAATTTATAGTTATATACTCAAGTAAACTTATATTTTGTAATATCATAAGATTTGAGCTTCTGCATGGAATTACAATCCTGACGTTTGTAAAATGAATAAATAAATAGTATTGATTTATCCGAAACAACTTTCCGATAAGGAACGGCTCACCTAAGGATAGACTTCTTATTGAATCATTTTGTTTGTAATAAGTATATTATGAATTGAGTTAATTTTGGGTCGAATATAATGAAGTATCATGTATGGATGGATTGATGAAGGTGTACGTTTGAAGATCGACTAACACGAGGATGCAATTTCTTTTACATTAATTCGTTTGTAGTTATATTTTGAGTCCAGTTAATATATAATCGAGGAGAATGATAGCACAGAGACAGCACATGCACAATGATAAAGTAGTATATGATAGCTTTCTACGTAATACATCACTAAATAAAATAGTACTGAAGAATCTTCATGAAACTAAGGTTTTTCATTCCAAATATGTCTTCGATTTCATTCTGCTATTCGCTCTTGGAAATAAATAAGCATATCATTGTAACTTTATCATTTCAAATAGTTGAAGGCTTCTAAGAAATGCCATTGAGTTTACGAACTCAATGGAAATACTGATGTTCTTCATGCTCTAAAAGATACGAATCAATGCCTACTGATGTCATTATCTCTCTATATCATTTTTCATGAATATCATCTGAAATTCAATAACTTCTAATCAAAATTTGATTATCAAATCCATTAACTCGTATGAGTTCTTCATGAATGTCCAATGTAAACAAAAAAAAATGTAAACAAACTGGAAGTTACGTCCAGAAAAATGCCAAACTTGTGCGAAAGTAGGGTTAGATTTCGAAGCTTACCATTAATCCTTCTTTTAAACCCCCAAATTCCAGGGCTTAAATTTAACAGTCAGTTAAGGCCATTAAACGAGGATTTCGTGACGGTGCAAGATAATTTTTTACCTAAACCTTGGTTATGGTCTTAATCTATGGTTTTGTAATACGGAGCAAGTGGCCCTTAAGGGCCGGTATTATAAAACTTAACTGGAAGTTATCTTTAACTTTTATTGACAGTTTTGACAGATATGTCCTAACATAACTGTCAAAACTGTCTGTTAAAGTTAAAGATTAACTTCCAGTTAAGATTTATAATACTCTAAGTCGACGCGTCCATCCCATATTGGTTACTTGTCAGCCGAGCACCACATCTTTGTAATCTGGAAGAAATACTGTCATATAATAGCAAGTCTTCAGTGCGACAAACATGAAAACGTGAAAACATTATGGATTTTACCGATATCCATGAACTTCGCCGAAGGTGTGTTTAATGGATAGAACACTGGCTAAGCATGGGTCGATACTTGAGCTTGTCCCAGCGGAGAATTTCTCAAGTAGGAGTTCTAGATCCTAGATCGGACTATGAGTACCACACACTGTGCAATGAGTCCCTGAAGGACGCCTTTCGTTCATCGGCCGGTCATACGACAAAAGATTTCTGCTTCCATGTTGTTCATTAGTTCCCAATATTGCTAAGAATTCAGATTTGATCGGATTTAAATCTAGTACGACGAGAAGATGTATGCAAAATTTCGTGCGAATCTTAAATGAATAAATATGTTATCGAGCGAATTTAACCCATTCTACCTTAGGAATCAAGCCCCAAGTTACTCTACAAATATCGGAATCCTATGTAATTCCTACCAGAAGTCACATTGTGTTTACGTCCAACCAAAAGGCCGATCGTGAAAATAATTACTTCTGAAAACAACAAAACTTATAGACTGTAAATAAATAGAGCTGAATTAGAGCTCAACAACGAAATCTGATACATAGTTTCAGAGAAAACAAATTATTTAAGGATTCTCAGGAATTTTTGCAATGGTTTCACAGGTAATGTTTGAATTTTCAAGTAAATATCGTCAAAATTCAAAATGAGTATACCTTCCAAAATTTTTGGGTGGAGTTTTCCATTTACGTGCTCCAAATCCATCCTGAGAATTTCAAGACCCAAATTTTGAATGGGTACATCTGCGGAATCATTGGGTGGTTTTTACCCATTCACGAATTCGACCTTCGGAACTAAGCCCCAAAACCTACTCCACAAATATCGAGTTCCTAAGTCGTTTCTTCGGGTTATTGTGTTCGCCTAACGGCTGACTTGTAAACACAATTACTTCCTATCGGAACAACCTGGAAACTCGATATTTGTACAGTCGGTTTGGACCTTTATTATGAAGGCCGAATTCGTGAATGGGTAAAATCCACCCAATGAGATATACTTATTCAAAATTTTATTTTTCCGATATTTCCGAATATACAGATTAGGTCAAATTGAAATCCAGTACTTAAAATGACAGTTTGTAGGATCATACAGAATAATATGATGAGATCACAGAATATTAAATATTTGAAAAAAAAAATTTGAAATTTTTTCTCAAACTGTTCTAATGGCACGATCATCACGAAATTTTGCGCAACGTTGCCCCTCAACATCTTCGAACTAGCTGCGAAGTTTCATCAGGATCGAATCAGTATTTCTTGAATTTTACCGAAAAAAACAACGATATCGAGAAGAAATTCGAAATTCTACATATTTTTTTCCAATATCTACAAAACTGATAGCCGTATCGAATTAAATTTGGTACACTGCAGTGAAATATGAAGTTCAAGGAATGGAAATTTTCTCGAATATGAACAATAGTTTAAAAAAAAAAATTTTTTTTCGAAAAAAGTTTCAGACCATTTTCGGCTCAATCATCGACAATTACAGACATTTGGACAAAACGATATCACGCTGCGCGCATGAATTAATTCCTAGCATTCAAACCTAGAGGCTCTGAAACTTAAAGATCACGAATCAACGCAATAATGCTGGTAAAATTTTATTTTTTCTATACTCACTTCGGAGCCTTTTGCGTATTATGTCGATGTGTATTTTATATTTGGAAGAGAATAATAAAACAGTTAGAGTACTTTCAACATGAGTGATTTATGCTAGAGGCTGTGTACAACTGCGAAGTTATAAAACATCAAAATAAATAAGATATTTTGAGTCATGGGATGATCTAGAATCATTGTGTCCGAGAACATAGAAAGGATGGAAATTAGCGGCAATCCTTGAACTTTTTTTTAATTCCCGGTATTTTCTTGGAAGTATGTATTCGAATTAACCCGTATATACCCAACATAGGATTATTCCTACTCTACCCTTTTGAGTTAATACCAGGTAAATCCATATAAATGAAGAGGAATAAAGTGCAGAGATTAATAAGATTCATGGTTTCCCCCGAATGAATTTGCAAGTCATATGTTGCCCATTCGGTATGCATATTTTATGAGGTCCTTAAGGCTTTTGGCGTTTCAGATGTAAAGTGGTAGGTTCATAACTCCATGGTTCACTCAAATCATACAATTATATTATCATTGCAGCTTCCATATCTGGGTGTTCGTATGTTTGCGAAAAATAAGGTTCTTCAGATGTGCCAGACCCTGATCATGAGGTTCTTTTTCTCTGCAATAACTCAAAAGGTTTAATTGGTCCTTCTTCAATACAGGTATAGAAATGGTAGAATTAAATTGATTTCGACAATCTCTTTTGTTGCTTCAACGCCTGGTTGAGAAATACTGGAGTTTATCGGTTTCAGACTCAACATCTATTCTGAAGTATTTGTTTCGATGTGGTGAGTTTATCATTTTCCTGTAGCTTTATGCTAAGATTTGGAGTGGAATGATTTAAAGAATCGCCTTAAGGAAGATTTGAGGACAATTTGATCAAACATGATTGGACATAATGACATTGCATATCTCATTCATTCAGTTACTTCGAACTTCGAACATTATTGCGTGCTATCGTTTTGTCCAAATGTCTGTATGTATGTATGTCGAATTTTTAGCCGAAAATGGTCTCGAATACTAGGTTGAACTCACTGATGACGAATCTGGTGTCAACATCGATTCTGTACGTCCGGCCGTCCGTTTGTAGGCGTGCGGAAGATTCTATCGATTTGAAAGTTTGACTGTTAAGTTCGTTAATGAGCTGAATCGGACGAATGGTTTCAGAGTTATAGCTATTGAAAATTTGAGGTTATTCAGTTGAGATTTCGAGAAGTACTGGAGAGTGCATTCAGTAAATTATTTTTTTTTCAGGAACTATTCATTATATTCGGACAAAATTTTGGTCATACTTTGGGCTTTATATTTCGCAGCAGTGTACCAAATTTCAGTTTGCTACGATAATAATTTTTGAAGATATTGTGAAAAAATATTTGAAATTTCGGTGTTTTTTTCTCGATATTTTTTTCGGGATAACTCAAAAAATACCTATTCAATCATGATAAAAATTGACTGCTAGTTTGAAAGTGCTGATGGACAATGTTTTGCGAGAATTCGTGATGATCGTGACATTAGAACATTTCGAAAAAAAATTCCAAATTTTTTCAGATATCGGGAATGAAAACCCAGAAAACAGCTAGAAAATAATGCAAAATCCTGCCAAAACAAGCTTCAATCGAGACTTTTCATAGCTTCGAATGGTTCACGACTTGCAGTCAAAGAACCTCTTGGTTCTTAGTGGCGACTTGGTGACAGAAGCGGTCTCAATCCTCTCTTACTGTCCAAAATGGAGACACAATTAAGCGATAGATCACATTCAATTGTTATGTCGTAGATAATTACCAAAGTAATTGAAGCCTTTATCGAGTTTCGAGTGTTATTCCCAAACCCCTCACCTGTGCCGACAACTGCACGAACCAACCCCAACCAGGGTACATCACATAGCGATCCTGCCAGTTAACTGAAACATAACACTAGGAACACGTCCCTATAGGCCAGACTTCAGTTTGCAGTTGGACATAAGCAGACATTTCCTCTACTGGTATTACTTCACCCTTTCCTCGAGGTTATTGATGATCACTTCAGTTGCCATAAAAATCATTGAACTTCTAGGGAGTGAAGAGTAGCACATGCCCAGTAAAATATTTACACATACATACTTGATTCTACAGTTGTGACAGCTCCTGAAAATCTTCAGTTTTGTGAAGTGAGATATTTTCGATGGAGCTCTTCGCGAAATTGTAGATATCAGTTTTTGTAGTCCCAAGTATTCGAAATGATATCAATCTCAGTTCATTCTATTTTCAAATATGTTTTCGATAGGTGGATAAATGTTTCATAGAAGCCACTGCATCAAAGACCAAGGACGGTTCATAGTGAGCGATTTTTTATTCATTCAGCATCGCCATTCTGCAAGTTGAAGTCAAACCGAATAAGATATCAATTATCTGTCTGTGATTATTTCATCCAGATTATTGCAAATATTTGCTTTTCATAAGTTGCATTGTAAGCTTCAACAAAACAAATACATCAGACTTCAAGGGAAGTAATCCTAAATAATCAAATGATTGTCATATCCATTCCCTTTGCGTGCACTGAAATAACGACAGGAGAAGAAATCGATATGTAAACTATGGATGCAACTCTGTGCTTGGTACGGATATGGAAATGACAGCTACATATTATTTATGAATATCAATCTGAATAATACATAATAGTTGGTGAATTCGGGCAATCTGGATTACACAACTTCGAACGACATGGAAGGATCGAATCCAATGTACAGGGTCCGGCAGAGGACTCAGACGTTTTTGAAAAAATCATAACCTCGGTAATTGTTCCTCAAAGAAAATTTTATTGAACAATTTTGATTCAGAGTTTCAAAACATTTTGGAATTTCATGTGTGGAAAAACACATCAGTCAGGTGGCTTCCTTGTTTCGCGATACACTCCTGCAGTCTTTGTTGGAAGTTTCCGAAAACTGTTTTCAACGTTGCTCTCTCAACTGCGGCGACTTCCACGCGAATTTATTCCTTCAATTCCTCCAATACTCGGGGCTTATGTTGGTAAACTCGTGCTTTGAGATGTCCCCACAGAAAAAAAATGACAGATGGCCAAATTTGGGGACCGAGGAGGCCAATAAACGTCACCAAACTGGGAAATAAGGCGGCCATGGAAGGGAGGACGAATAACGTTCATTGTTGCTCTGGCTGTGTGGGCGGTCGCCCCATTCTGTTGGAACCACACACGTCGGATTGGTACACGACGTCTCCTCAATTGAGGTGCAAAGAAGTTGGTTATCATTTCGATATAGCGCTCAGAGTTTGTGGTAACAGCATTGCTATCAACGTTTTCAAAGAAGTAAGGGCCGATGATGCAAGTTTGGGATACAGCGCACCAAACGGCCACTTTAGGCCTATGCAGCGTCTTGCGTGTAATTGTTGGGGATTTTCATCAGCCCAATAACGGCTTTTTACTTAAAACTGACGAGGGTTGGCAATCGTGAAATATCGGCAATGTCAAAATAATTCTCAGCGACATGCCAAATGCCAATGCCTATTTCCACTCTCAATCTCAACATGATCATTACGCCTAGACACTAAAAATGCCGGGGGTAGTTTTGAAGAAGCAGAGACAAAGTACAGGAAGTGCTATGTAGAATTGAAATCTGCTTTTTCTGATAGTAACACTAATAATTTGGAACCCATAATTTATCACAAGCTATCCAACATTTTCATATTGGAGTATTTTAACTTGTGCAACAAGGTATTTAAATGTCTTCTGTAGGCTTATTTTTTGAGAATTTCAAAAAGTAGGGAATTCCATAGGTCCGTCTGTTCGTTCAGAAGTTTAACTGCCAGTTTATTCCAGTACTTCTAGTTTTTTGCGAATGAACTATAACGAAGTAACGGACTACTCTATCTATTATTTTTCAGTAAAACTCAATTCTTGATTTCCGTACAAGAGAATAGCATCACTGGAACTCCCAACCATGTTTATACATATATGTGAAATATTTCCAGTATTAACAGAAAAAAAAATGTCTTCAACATTCGCCAGATCTTTGGAATTATTGAATTCACAAAATATTTTCCCAAAGTGAATGAATATTTTGATAAATACGTAATTACTACGACCTCTATGTAGAAAGGACAGACCTATCAGGTTATCTGATAGGAAAATGACCATAACCTTACATTTTCAAAATATACACGGTGAAATGTGTCAGAATGTCATGGCCAACCGGGATAGTTCATAAAAGTGAATGGAGTATATGTTACATAGACAAATTTCATAGGTACATTTCGCTTGAGGAAAAATCCTGCACTCGATTTGAAAAGGCAATCGATGTTCCAGCTTTCAATTTCACGAATTGACTTCACTAGAAGGAAAGGCGTTGTAAAATACGCTTCGAATGAAACATGAGGTCTCCAGAATGGTGGGGAACTTACTACATGGAACGGACATTGACTGGTCTGAAAGTGCTGATGTCTAAAACAATTGAAAGCTTCTTGGATATATGAGTGGTTTAGTGTTGCACGTCTCTTCGAATTCTTTTCAGACTCGTTCAGTTAATGTTGGATAATACTCAAAGAGGAGAAACCCAATCGTGGGGATGGCCTTATATTTCGCAGAATAATTGCATATACCGGGTGTCACAGGAATAAAGTTCACCCCCAAAAATATATATATAATGAATACTGTGTGTCTATTGCTTATACTCCATTCATTTTTATAAACTTTCCCGATTGGCCATGATTTAGGTCTAACAAGTTTTTTCACTTAAAAAAAAATATCGGCAATGTCGAAATAATTCTCAGCGACGTTGCCGAATGCCAATGCCAGTTTCTACTCTCAATCTCAACATAATCATGACGCCTGGAAACTAAAAATGCCGAAGGTAGATTTGAAGAAGCACAGACGAAGTATCAGGAAGTGCTATGTACAATTGAAATCTTCTTATTCTGATAGTAACCCTGATAATTCGGAATCAATAATTTATCATAGGCTATCCAACATTTTCGAAGTATGTGAGTGAAAACCCAGTGTATCGTTCACATAGATTCCCAAGAACTTTGTAAATTGAGTTAGTTCTTATAAGGTGACACAGATTTTGAAATTTTAGTACATTTCCATAATGAAGTATTCCAAGTTGTGTAATAAGGTATTCAAATGTCTTCTGTAGACTTATTACTTGAGAATTTCGAAAAGTAGGGAATTTCATAGGTTTGCCTGTTTGTTAAGATGTTTTACTGCAGGTTTATTCGAGTATTTTCGTTTTTTTCTCGAATGATCTACCACAAAGTAACAGACTACTCCATCCATTATTTTTCAGTATAATTTCAACACAAGAAAATAGCATAATTGAATCTTCCAACCATGTTTATATACGTGGAATATTTGCAGTGTTAATAGAGAAAAAAGTTTCTTCAACATTCCCCAGTTCTTAGGAATTATTGAATTCACATAATATTTTCTCAAATTCATTATTTTTCCAAATTTAATTGACATTTCGAAAAATACGTAATTGCTACGACCTCTTTGTAGAGAGGACAACGTCGTTTAGTTATCTGACAGGAAAATGACTATAACCTAACATTTTCAAAATATACACGGTGAAATGTGTCAGAATGTCATGGCCAACCGGGATAGTTTATGAAAGTGAATGGAGTATATGTATATTTTTGCATAGTTGCGAATTCTTCTTTGAATTTTGGATGAAAAACAGTCGAGAGAAATACAGAATGAAGAAAAAAATTTAATCAATAAATTTTTTTGTTTTTCACTTCGGCTCGATTGTATTTCGGATAAAACAATTATAACAAATCATTGAGAAAAATTATTTTTGTGTGAAACAAGGTTAAAAATCGAATGCTTCTCGGAAATCCTGAAACATTTTCCTGTATAATGCTGCTCTATGGTTGAAGAAATTCTGCGTAAAATTCGAATATGTGAAATTGTATATCAGTTCGATGCGGGTTTCGTCTATTTCCGGTTGAACTGAATGTCATAGACACACATTATTCACCCTAGTCGATGAGAAACAATATCTGTACTATCAATATCAATTTCAAACATTTTTATCCGATATCTCGAAAAATGAAGATGGTGAAATCGTGAGGTATTCGAAACCTTTAGGTTGCTTCCTAGTTTCGAGATACCGCACGTTCTTTATGCTCAAGCTGTACAAAGGAAATATAGATAAGTACTGACGTCAGGTCAGGAGCTTTTACGAGCTTGTTCAAATTCTAACTATTATATAGATATAACGTTAAAATTCCAAATTACAACGAAATGTGACCATTTTTTTCCTTATGTCTCCGAAAGAAAATATCCGATCGAATTGAGATTTGAAACATCGTTGTTGAAAAATGACTCTGATATTTTCAGAAAAAAAAAATTTTCATCAAAAATTTTGAAAATTTTCGAATAAGGGTCTTTTTTTTTCGAACAACTGTATCCACAGGACATTTCGCTCTAAGTTGCGCTTTAGTATTCGAAAACGGTGCACGAGTTTCAATTCGATCGAGTCAATACTTCATGAGATATCGAGGAATTAACCTCCAAATTTCAAATTTGCCTAACTCTGAAACTATTCAACCGATTTCACCCATTAACGAACATAACTGAGATGTTTGGACTCCAAACCTAATTTGACAATTTCAAGTCACTAAGTTTTTTCCTTCGAAAGTTAGAGCACATACGGACGGCCGGACGGACGGAAGGACAGAATCAAATTTGACCACGAATTCTTCTTTAGAGAGTTCAACCCAATCGTTTGAGACCATTTTCCGATCCGAATTCGAAAACTGCAGACAACGTGACGAAATGATAACACGCTGTTCCCTAGAACAAGCGCGTAAAAACGAAGAGAATCACACCCTCCGGTATGAATGTCGAGGACTCCAAAGCAGCAGGCACATTATGAGCGCGTTTTCTCATAAGAGCAAAGTAAAAGCCTCTTCATAATTTCCTTTACCTTCATGTAGAAAATGAAATACATCTTCTCATTAGTGATAAACAAAGGGACCTAGTTCCGTCTTCTAGAAAAATAATTTCCTGCCCCATGAGGGTATTGTTTTGGCAGAAGATAAATAATTTATCGGTCCAATTATAACGACGAACATTCCAGCCCTCTGAAGAATCTCTGAAGAATCGTTATTAATTAGAAAGCAGATTATAATCGCAGACCTTTCAAATTCTCATAAATAAACAGACTATATTGAATTTATCGGTTCAAACTTGGAGTTCATATCTTTACAAAAATGAGGAATCAACTTTGGTCGTTATTTTTGATTCAGACAAGAGTTGGTCGAATAATGAGGATACATAAAAACAATATCCAAAGAATTAAACGAAACAAGGACATTTCGGCTCCTATTTATATTCTCATTTCAATTAAATTACTTTCATTGCGTTCAAAAACGAAAAATTTCGATCGTCACGTCTGGAACGTGGAATACAAATTTCAGATGAAATGAACGTCTGTTTGTTCGCTCCTGAATGTTCGATTGTTGAAACAGTTACTTCATTAAGAAATTAATTACTCACTCGATATTTGTAGAGTTTGGGGCTTAATTATTGAAATTGACCCAATCAATTCAGTTGAAACTTGGCTGGCAGAGTGAAGATTTGAATGTTCATGTTAATTTTCGTGACTATTATATGCACTGAGAATATAATTATATACAGGGGGCGTCAAAATTATGGAACAAATTCATTTTCTCAGAAGAAACATATTTGGCAACATAATCCTGAAACAGGTCAATTTCTGTTTCACTTTTACCAAATTTATATGCATTTTTGAAGGATTTTTGTTGCAACCTGTGCCATCGTCATCAACCCTCTAAATTTTTTGAATAGGGAAAGTAGGCCATGTGGTACTTCTTTGGTGAGGTCTTTGTATCTTCTTTACAGGCGTGCAGAATTTAAAAAAAAAAATTTTTTTCTTGAAAATTGCTTCTCGCCCATAAAAAAGATACAAAGACCTTGCCAAAGAAGTAACACATGACCTACTTTCCCTATTCAAAAAATTTAGAGCAAGGGTTGATGGGGATGGCACAGGGTGCAACAAAAATCTTTCAAAAATGCATATAAATTTGGTAAAATGTAAAATGTTCATGTTTATGTTTAAAATTGAAACAAAAATTGACCTGTTTCAGGATTTTGTTGCCATATATTTTTCTTCTGAGAGAATGAATTTGTTCGATAATTTTGACCCGCACTGTATATTCTATCTTCACTGATCATATGTTAGAAGATTGAAAATTGTTTTCATCTGAAAGTCTCGCTGAATATGTGAATGGGAGACCTCTTTGAATATGCACTTTAACAAGTACGCAATATTTATTGATAATATTTGAATAATATACGAATTGATGAATTGTAACTAGAGATATTTATTTCAGGAAAAAGCTCTAGAAGGATATTGTCAAAAAGTTCAACAGTTTTGTCCCCCAGGAAAACCAGGACTCCTCGGACCACCTGGTATTCCAGGTGTGAAGGGAGAGAGAGGCGACAAAGGCTTTCCAGGTATTCCAGGCCCTATAGGTCTGAGAGGTACGTATTTGGAATATATTATCGTTCAAAGAACCGTTTGATCAGAATTCTTTCTTTGCTCCTCCTAGGGCAGATGAGAATCAGGAAATATTGGTTCTCGCTTAAATCTGTAATATCGATATAGATTACGCGTGAAATACTTTCATGAAGATTGTGGGGCATTCACTAATTAGGAGGCGTAGAACACAACTTTGATATCCGTAATCATTCCGGTAAATTTTCCTAAGAGATTAATTAGATTTGCATCAATTTACTCAGTCTTCTCCTGAACAGTCTCTCATAGTTTGCAAGATATGGACGCTTAAACTTTCAAAATAACTTCCTTGATTTCATTCACAGCTTATCTTTGAACATCAACAAAACGATGGTTGGGGTCTTTTTTTCGAGAATATTCGATATTTAACCCTCTAACTGCTATTTCCGTATCCAGTTTCTAGAAACGTACTAATAACATACCTACTTAAGATCATAACTGAAGCGCAGTGTTTCACAGATTCAAATTTTTCACGTGAGGGGGTTGAAAGGGGTTGAATGATGTCCATGAACAAAACTGTAATGGTCGACTTTCAGTCGGGGACAAATTTCATCAGGTACCATCTTCTCAAAGTAAATGAGCCCATGACAAAGTGAACATACTGAAAACCTCTTTGTACTCACTAATTTTTGCAAAAAAAAAGATAAAGTGCTGCTTGGTGGGGTTATTCAGTTTATTTGGTTCGAGAAAAAAAACATGAAGAATTATGTACCATTTGGACATTTGTAGAAATGGGAAAAATACGAAAAATTTATTCAGTGCGCGTTAAAATTATGGAACAAATTCATTTTCTCAGAAGAAAAATATTTGGCAACAAAATCCTGAAAAGGTCAATTTTTGTTTCACTTTTACCAAATTTATATGCATTTTTGAAGGATTCTTGTTGCACCCTGTGCCATCCCCATCAACCTTTCTAAATTTTTTTAATAGGGAAAGTAGGTCATGTGGTACTTTTTTGGAAAGGTCTTTGTATCTTCTTCATAGGCGTGCAGAAATTTAAAAAAAAAATAATTTTTTTTTTTTGAAAAATTAGTTACTTCAAAGAGGTTTCCAGTATGTGCACTTTGTCATGGCTCATTTACTTTGAGACGATGGTACCTGATGAAATTTGTCACCGAATGAAAGTCGACCATTATAGTTTTGTTCATGCACAACTTTCAACCCCTACGAACCCTTTAATGGAGAAAAAAAATGGAGGGGGTTGAAAGTTGTGCATAAATAAAACTGTAATGGTCGACTTTCATTCGGTGACAAATTTCATCAGGTACCATCGTCTCAAAGTAAATGAGCCACGACAAAGTGCAAATACTGAAAACCTCTTTGAACTAACTAATTTTTCGAAAAAAAAAATTTTATTATGAAAATTTCTGCACGCCTGTAAAGAAGATACAAAGGCCTTGCCGAAAAAGTACCACACGACCCACTTTCCCTATTCAACAATTTAGAGGGTTGATGGGGATGGCGCAGGGTGCAACAAAAATCCTTCAAATTTGCATATAAATTTGGTAAAAGTGAAACAAAAATTGACCTGTTTCAGTATTTGGTTGTTTCTTCTGAGAAAATGAATCTGTTCCATAATTTTGACGCGCATTGTATAAATGTTTTGACTAAATGTACGTTGTCCATATTCATAAACTCAATAATAACTTCGTATTTATGCGTACGAGAATTTTATTGCAGCTCTGTTCACGTCTTTCCCTCCTATTATGAAATCGAGGGAGGAAGGCCGGTTCGACAGTGTCATTGAGTTTTGAAAACTCAATGACAATATTCGAAGTTCAGTAGTAGTTTGAAACAATTGGTGATAATTTGGTTCATGAAAATGAAAGGGTTTGTTGCATGACAGATTTTATGCCAAAAAAAATTTGTTCGGGAATACGCAAAATTCATCCATTTGATATAAAGTTTATTAATAACAGTTTAGAGAATGGGTAAGAACCCGAAACATGCATGTCGACTGTATATTTTATTTCTTTAAAAATTATGAAACGTATCGTGTATTTGTTCACCCTGTTATTAATACCAATGTTTCACCGAGTGATTTGCGAGCAATCAATTTCGATTAAAGTTTATTGATTTAAAATACATTCTCCTAGATAATTTCAAGAAATACAGAGTCCAGTAATAATTCAAGTTTCTAAATGTAAAATTTCGCAATGTTTTCCTAACGAGCGTTCATTACCACAATGGGGATTTTTCCTGAATTTGGGTTATTACTGCAAATGCAAATTTGAACATAATTATTATGGGTTTGATTCATCATTTTCCAAAATTACCTTCAGAAAGTATTCAAAATCAGATTTCAAAATTGGGGTTTGGGATTTGTCATGCATGCACGAAGTGACAACGTTGTTTAGTAGAATTGCTTTTTCTGCTATAGAATAACGAAATATTTATTCCTATTCTGTGTCAATATAACCAAACAATTTCCGTTTGCAATTTGTCAGTAGTATGACAGTATGACAGCCTGTGCTCTTCTTTTTCTATTCCATGGTCGTTGTCTTCTACTCCAACCAGATCGAAGTATAGCTACCTCTGTTTTCCTAAGCAAAGTAACACATTTGGCGTCCTTTTCTGTCCGAGAAAGCTAAATTCGACGTTGCCATATCGTGCATGACAAATCCCTTTAAATGCAAAATCCCCATTTTTATTTTTCAGTTTTAGGTGATCAAACATTTTTCTAAAAATATATTATTGAATTTATATGTTTGAAATGTGATGTTCTGAAGGTTTTTCATGAAAATAACTGCATTTTCGTTTGAAGGAAAAACCCCCATTGCTTGATCCAAAAAAATACACATAGAGCACCTCGATATTTATGGATCAAAGCTCAATTGCGAAAATGTCGAACTCATTAATGGTTCGGCAAGATTTCAAGAATTTATTTCCCAAAAATTTTCGGGAATACAGGTCCCATTTCATTGAATTCTAATTGCTTCTTAGTTGAAAAATATCCTCTTGAAGGATCAAGCATTCGAAAAAATCGTAGAATCGTTTTTATCCGGAAGTCAAGCTGCGATAGTTATTCTAGATTTGATAAAAATGAATTTTCGAAAAGTACAGATTCAATCAAATTGAAATCTAATATATGATTAAACAAACGCCGCTGGAAGGTTCATGTTAACAGTCGGTGGAATCGAACTGATGCATTATGAGATACAGAAGAGTTCGCACCCTCATTCGCCATTTTGCACCACAAGAATACTTCCCCCAATAGTATGCATAGTTTGAATCACTCGTTGCTTTCACCAAAATTATAATTCTTGAATTATATACTCTCTTTTTGAAGGGATGCCAGGTTTGCCCGGTTCTAAAGGTGCTCAAGGACGACCAGGACTAGATGGAAGAGACGGCATACCCGGAGAACCAGGTTTGGACGGCATACCTGGTAGAAATGGACACGATGGAAAAGATGGTTCTCCAGGAATTCCAGGCAGAGACGGAAAAGATGGAGTTGATGGTAATGAAAACGAAGAATTAAGTATTATATGTGATTTTTCTCGACAAGTTCAAATATGAATTCCATAAGTGATGGACTCAAATCTTCTTCGATAACAGTAGGGGACTTAGTGTGGTAATCTGCCTCTAAAATATTACAATCCGAAGGCCGTTCATTTTCTGATGTGGTTTGAAAATGAATTCATATTTTTGCAGGTCGACAGGGTCCACCTGGTCCACAAGGCCCTACAGGTCCTCCAGGAATTAAAGGTGAGTTATCATTGATAATAATTCTAGTCTAGTACAATGAACTCTATATTATATACCTGGAAGGGACCCGTTTCGAGCGACAAGTGAAGCCAATTCGTTGCTTATGCAACCCGCGAAGTGGACGGGTATCTATCTCTTTCTTCCTCATTGCAATAAAGGGAACTCTGCCGCATTCATTCTAAATCTTTTTAATTTTTCGTTTCAAATTAGGAGAACCTGAATTTTTTTCTGACTAATTCGTGAAGAAGGTAGGATTGAGGAAGATCGCAAGTGAAATTTCAACTTAGTGAGCGGTTTTTCTAGGAAAGAGCGCGTTATCATCCTGCGTAATTTTGCGTTTTTTTGCCGAAAAAGGTTCTAAGCGACCAGTTTGGACTCACTGACGAAGAGTTCAATGTCAAATTGAATTCTATGCAGCCGCCCGTTGCCACGATAACTTACTACCGAGAAAAGATATAGCGACTTGAAAAATTCAAAATAAGTTCGTTGATGGGCAAAATTTACCTAACAATTTCGAAGTTATATCCATTTCAAATATGTTATTTTATTTCCTCTATATCTCAAGAAGTACTGATGCGATCAGATTGAAACTTGCTAACTGATTGCATGAAGAATCGTTAAACAAATATTTTTTTCGGAAATTATGAATGAGATTCCAATGAAACTTGGCGCAGACCTTGAAGTCGAATCTGAACAGCTATGTTCGAAATTTCAGCTCGAATCGACACACATTTCCAAAAATATCGGAGAAAAGTATGTCATATTTCGCATTGGCAATGAATTTTAACCAGCGCTTAAATTTTCCTGACTTCAAGTCAGTGCATTTCGATAAGTATTTTCCTATGTTCCTATTATTTAAATTTATTGTAATAATGATGAAACTATCGTCAATCGTCAATGCACAGCTCACACCAACATAATTCTTCACTTTTTGAACCACACGCGGTGAAGGCAGAGAAAGTAATGGCATATCAGAGAAAAATAGATATTCATTTTCAAAAATATTGCACTTTCTAAACGATGTAATACCCAAACTACCTGAATTTCCAAGTAAAACCAAATTTGAGCCGTTCAACACCATTTACTTCAACGGGTGTGACAGGGAGAGGTTACCGTAATTAGCGCTATCTTTGTTTCGTTGCCCCTTGTTACGCTTTAAGCTTAGTTGAAGAAGGGTTGGGTCCTTTCCAGGTAGTAATATAGAGTTCTATGGTCTAGTAAAACAGTAACTCATTAGAGGTAAGGTTTTGTAAGGTGCTCCTGAGATGGCGCTGTATGATTTTATACTCAAGGCAGCTATCTAGAACCCCCTTCGTGATGAAATGAATAGATAATAAATAACTTTTTAGCTTCATTATTCATTCTATATTCACCAGGAAAGAGTTATGCATAATTATCCACAATTATTATACAGTGTGCTCCAATTTGAAAAGCAATCATCCTTGATATTTCGTCCCCATGCAGAATTAGAAAAAATTCGAAAAGAGGTGAAGTTTGGTCAGTAGGGATTCATTCGATATTAGTTCACGGATTCAAATTAATATTTCTAGAAAGAGAACTGAAAATTTTCAGACGGCGCCTGAAATAATAACAGTCAATTTTATGGCAGTACCATAAGAATTTAAAAAAAAACTATGTGGAAGGGCTATTCACATCTTCCCATGACTAACCTTATATACAGTGCGCGTCAAAATTATGGAACAAATTCATTTTCCCAGAAGAAAAATATTTGGCAAAAACATCCTGAAACAGGTCAGTTATTGTTTCACTTTTACCAGATTTTATGCATTTTTGAAGGATTTTTTTGCACCCTGTGCCATCCCCATCAACTCTCTAAATTTTTTAAATAGGGAAAGAGGGTCATGTGGTACTTTTTTGCCAAGGTCTTTGTATCTTCTTTACAGGCGTGCAGTCATTTTCAAGAAAAAAAAATTTTTTTTTGAAAAATTAGTGAGTTCAAAGAGGTTTTCAGTATGTGCACTTTGTCATGGCTCATTTAGTTTGAGACGAGGGTACCTGATGAAATTTGTCACCGAATGAAAGTCGACCATTACAGTTTTTTTCATGCACAACTTTCAACCCCTACGAACCCTTTAATGGAGAAAAAAATGGAGGATGTTTAAGGGGTTGAAAGTTGTGCATGAACAAATCTGAAATGACCGACTTTCATTCGGTGACAAATTTCATCAGGTACCATCGTCTCAAAGTAAATGAGTCATGACAAAGTGCACATACTGAAAATCTCTTTAAACTAACTAATTTTTCAAAAACAATTTTTTTCTTGAAAATTTCTGCATACCTGTAAAGAAGATACAAAGAACTTGCCAAAAAAGTATCACATGACCTACTTTCCCTATTCAAAAAATTGAAAGGGTTGATGGGGATGGCACAGGGTGCAAAATCTTTCGAAAATGTATATAAATTTGGTAAAAGACAAACAAAAATTGACCTCTTTCAGTATTTTGTTGCCGGATGCTTTTCTTCTGAGAGAATGAATTTGTTCCATAATGTTGACGCGTACTGTATAACGCATCTGATCTGTAAACGAATGTAAATCATTATAAACAGACCAAATAATTCAATTGCAATATTCCAACTGTTGATAGAGTTTCTTTTCATTCGATTGTGAAGCTTCCTGTTCAATTTGGATCTTTCCACTCAAATACGCGTTGATTTATCAAACACGGACAGCAATTCATCCATTTCAAATATCCCTTCAAATTGATTGATCATCCAGTGACCCGGATTTCATGTTACACATAGCACTTCATTGAAAATTACTTCAACAACATCTCTCTGTTGGAAATTGATTTACTATCCAGAATTGCGGTAGTCCTGTCAAATATTTGTCCAACTATTTGACGCACTGCTCTGTTTTCTTTGTTGTCTGGGCATTCAAGACCAACGCATAAGTTTTATTGGCCTCGTTCATTCAGGGAGATAGCAAGAGGGTGAGTATCAATCTCCTTTGTAGAACCCAAATCTTTTTGAGGTTTAGGAAAATCTTCAATCTACAAGACGAAGGGAAATTGGACAAGGAAGAAGAGAGGTTTATTTTTTTGCACGCATTTTCTGTGGAACAGAGTGCTATTGTTTTGTCCGAATGTGTAATTTTCGATGATTGAGCCGAAAATGGTCTCAAACAACTAAGTTGGACTCCCTGTTGACGAATCCAGTGTCAAAATCGATAACTGTCGAACGGATTGCGCCAGCGACTTGAAACTCTCTGGGTAGGTCGCGCATTGGAATGCCGCGGTTAAATTTGTTAATGGGTCAAATCGGTCGAACAGTTTCGGAGTTATAGACATTTGAAATTTTGATGTTATTTATTTTTTATTTCAGAAACAACTGAAGCGATTGGATTGAGACTTGGCAGTTAGGTGGAGTATAATGACGCGCAACTTTGAGCGAAATTTTGTCAGGATCAAAAAATCTTTTTCAGAATTTTTTTCCAAAAAATTTTTTTTTTCGGAAACCGTCCATCATATTGATTACAAATTTCCACTCGGACTTTGAACTTCATTTTTCACAGCAGTACACCAAATTTCAGTTCGAAACGATCATAATTTATGGAAATATTAGGAAAAAATATGTCAAATATCGAGGTTTTATTCCCGATATCGTTATTTTTTTCGGTATAACTCAAGAAATTTTTCGATAGAGTACTGGATTTCAATTCGATCTGATCTGTATTTTTGGAGATATTGGGAAAATAAAATTTTGAAATGCTATATCTGCGAAACCATTGGATGTATTTTACCCATTCACGAATTCGACTTTCGTAATTAAAACCCAAACCTTCTCTACAACGGCCGACCGTAAACACAATAACTTCCGGAAGAAACGACTTGGAAACTCGATATTTGTAGAGAAGGTTTGGGGCTTAATTACGAAGGTCGAATTCGTGAATATGGTAAAATCCGCCCAATGGTTCCGTAGATATACCCATTCGAAATTTTATTTTCACAAAATTTCCAAAACTACAGATTAGATCGAATTGAAATCCAGTACTTCATCGAAAAAATCTAGAAAATCACTGCAGTTAAGGCAGCAGCTTTTGCTCGCTTATTCAAATCCGTTGCCAAAGCGGTCATTTCCAGTGAACCTGCGCGCAAAAGCTGCTGCTTTCACGGCAGTGCTTTTCTAGGTTTCATTTGACGAAAAGAAATCGCTTCAAGCACGAAGGGATATCAGCGATGTTATATTAAGTGTAATAGTTGGTATCTATACTTCGTTGAAAAGTTGAGTTTCATTACGGAATGATATAATATTCTTCACTTCACACTCCCAATATGTCTCTCAGTGTTCCTGAAATGAAATGTTCCACTCCTTCTTTGCGATATAGTGGAAACTCACATAACATATATTTCACTGTTAGTTTTGTTTTCAGCGTGTCGCATGGTGTTTCTACTTCTCCGTTGAAGAGATGTCGATGTGTGAGTCTAGTGTGGCCGATTCGAAGTCGACTTAAGAGCAAACAGTAATACGTGGTGTTGAATTACTACCAGACAACACAGTCACATTCAAATTTCATTAAACCTGATTAATATCTCAAGGTCAGGCACCTGAATCGCAGTGTACATGTTTTAACATAGCCAAGAGCCGCGTGAAATCTTAGAATTCGGAGAAACTTCGACGTTTATAGGAGAAAACGGGTGTCGTTCTGCAGGTGTCAGTGGTGGCAAGGCATCCTTGAGAAGGCCTTCAAGGCGCGACCATAAATACGGCCCTTAGGTGCCTTGGCTGTCGCGTCGAGAGTGTTTAGAACTGACTCGCCTATATGTGAAGTTTATTCGGCGTACCAGAATGGAAATTTGTATACTGTATGTTCGGCTGTTTACGTTTTCAATCCTAAGAGCTTGCATATGTCATCTGCTGACTTGCCCACGTGGTACTTGCTTGTACCGATAATGAACTGTCAGCAGTCCTATCCTTACATGAAACTTGGCTCGTGATAGCTACAGAAGCTTCCGGGGATAGAATGGCTAGAATTCCAGAATATTTTTTCTGCTGCAAATCCTAGAGTATTTCCGTAGCGACTTCTTTAGTTAATTAGCTCCCATTGTTGGACCTCTACCATATAGTGGTATTTCAAAAATTCACAGAAGAGTTCTTGTCCGGAAGGTGTCACCTTTCAGTTCTTTCTCGCTGGTTGATCAGCCTTCTCATTTCTCCAATACTGCAGCCACCGTGGGAGAGTTACTTTGTTGCTCCTAGCCAGTTGCTTCTTCATGTTATTACCCAAGTCCAAGATCAATAGATAATTTTTTTAGTGGGTGATTTCGGCCCCTCACTGTTGCCTGTCTGTCTCTTATAATGTACATGAAGGCCCCTCGAGGGAAAAGAAATTCAAATGTATCAGTTTGTTTTTCGTAGGATTGACTGGTCCAAGAGGAAGAGCTGGTAAACCCGGAAATCATGGTCTGCCAGGAACTCCAGGTATAACAGCATGGCACACCAGAGTGAATGGTACATCTGAGCTTTTGATACCACCATCTATAGGAAGTAAGTATAAATTGTTCATATAATTCACCCTCTGAAGGGAGAATATTTCAACATTATCTTTGAGAGATTTTCCTAGGAAAATGAAAGAATTTTTCATGCTCACCTTAGTTATCATGAACTGAAATTTTTCAGTTAAATCTTCATTACAAACAGCTTTGTCTTTACATGGACCTTATATCATTCAACTTCAATTTTCTTCTTTCGAATGCTCGATTTGGCCATTTTTTCATCGGCATAACGGAATTTCAATGAAAAAGGATTCTTTTGTCAGTAATTAGCGATATCTCTTCGACGACTAATCGTATAGAGAATTGAGACACAGTTTCAGGATCTGTAACGAGGAGCTGAAGCGGTTATTGGAAACTTTGATTTCCATACTCCTCACGAATTCTAATTGGTCAGAAAAACAGCTACTCTAAAAATACCAAAGAAATGCCAAATGATGAGAGTGAGTTTTGTGATAACAATATAAACATTTAAGTTTGTACGAACAAGATCTTTGAGTAATTTTGGTTGTAAAGGAAGCAGTTCTAGAGACCACAATAGTACTGATAATTTAGTTATTTCCCTGCGACGACCTTGTATTTAGCCTAGTCTTTGTTGCCTGTCGAGATGTTAGTTTTTTCTTTCGCGAAATAAGCAGTCATGTTAATTGTACTGGAATGACAGTTATGCTTGAGTGTAGTATATCGTCGAATGAAGATAGAGGTTCACGAAGAAGAGCAACTGGTCAATCGAGGCGCATCACAGAAACTCAAGAAGGACACTTAAGGCAACTGGTTCTTTGCGATCGTTCTGCTACTACGCGTCAAATAAGGAAGTAGAACTGTTACTAAATGCACGTGATATCCCCGTATTGGAGAATTTTGACTCTTCTTATAGCGTTCATGATAAGTGCTGCCTTGAACTACGGACTATTTCAGTCAACGTTTAGAGTTTGGACTGGCGCAGAAAATAGCTGTAACTGATAAATTGATATAGTTATATACAGTGCAAGTCAAAATTATGGAACCAATTCATTTTCTCAGAAGAAACACTTTTGGCAACAAAATCCTGAAAGACGTCAATTTTTGTTTCACTTTTACCAAATTTATATGCATTTTTGAAGGATTTTTGTTGCACCCTGTGCCATCCCCATCAACCCTCTAAATTTTTTGAATAAGGAAAGCAGGTCATGTGGTACTTTTTTGGCAAGGTCTTTGTGTCTTCTTTGAAGGCGTTCAGAAATTTTGAAGAAATTAGTTAGTTCAAAGAGGTTTTCAATATGTGCTCTTTGTTATGGCTCATTTACTTTGGAACGATGGTACCGGATGGAATTTGTCACCGAATGAAAGTCGACCATTACAGTTTTATTTATGCACAACTTTCAACCCCCTCCATTTTTTTTCTCCATTAAAGGGTTCGTAGGGGTTGAAAGTTGCGCATGAACAAAACTATAATGGTCGACTTTCATTTGGTGACAAATTTCATCAGGTACCATCGTCTCAAAGTAAATGAACCATGACAAAGTGCACATACTGAAAACCTCTTTGAAGTAACTAATTTTTCAAAAAAAAAATTTTTTTTTTTTAAATTTCTGCACGCCCATGAAGAAGATACAAAGACCTTTCCAAAAAAGTACCACATGACCTACTTTCCCTATTAAAAAAATTTAGAAAGGTTGATGGGGATGGCACAGGGTGCAACAAGAATCCTTCAAAAATGCATATAAATTTGGTAAAAGTGAAACAAAATTTACCTGTTTCAGGATTTTGTTGCCAAATATTTTTCTTCTGAGAAAATGAATTTTTTCCATAATTTTGACGCGCACTGTATAGTTTTTTCGTATTTTTTCTATTTCCACAAATGTCCAAATGGTATGTAATTCTTCATGTTGTTTTTCTCGAACCAAATAAACTGAATAACCTCACCAAGCGGCATTTTATCCGATTGTACAGCGACAGGAAATTGAAAATCCCTACGGTACTTACTTAGCATTTCCGAAGAATATCCCCCAAATTTATACCCCCTTGCAGGACTTATAGCCAATTTTCTCTAAGAATTCCTGCCGTTTCAGCGTCCAGTTTCAACCCCACGATCCCGATAGTTGTCCAGGAGAAGGAGAACGTACGACTTCATTGCTCTGCGACGGGTCATCCCAGGCCCCACATTACATGGCTCCGTATGGACAACAAGCCAATTAACAGGGGATCCTGGCAAGGTAATAAAAGACGAGTGGTGCGTATTGATAAAGGATTGCGAGCTTCATAGCGAAAAAAAATGCGGTTCGTTATAGAAAGCTATTTGGAAAACTGGGTTGCGACAAACGTTGTAAGATTGGTTTTATAGTGTATTTAATGAGGCCAGTAGCGAATAATGGGGGTTTTTCCTGAATTTGGGTTATTATTGCAAATTCAGATTTGAACATAATTATTATGGGTATGATTCATCATTTTCCCAAATTACCTTCAAAAAGTATTCACAATCAGGTATAAAAATTGGGGTTTGGGATTTGTCAGGCATGCACGAAGTGACAACGGTGTTTAGTAGAATAGCTTTTTCTGCTATAGAATAATGAAATATTTATTCCTATTCTGTGGTACACATGTGTTCTTGTCAATATAACCAAACAATTTCCATTTGCGATTTGTCAGTAATATGACAGAATGACAGTATGTGCTCTTCTTTTTCTATTCGTTGGTCGTTGTCTTCTACTCTAACCAGATCGAAGTATAGCTATCTCTGTTTTCCTAAGCAAAGTAACACATTTGACTTCCTTTTCTTTCCGAGAAAGCTGAATTCGACCTTTCCATATGGTGCACTCATGACAAATCCCTTTAAATGCAAATCCCCATTTTTAATTATCAGTTTTAGGTGATCAAACATTTTTTTTAAAATATAATATTGAAAATATATGTTTGAAATGTGATGTTCTGAAGGTTTTTCATGAAAATTACTGCATTTTCGTTTGAAGGAAAAACCCCCATTTCTGCTGCTAGTCGATCGGAGTTTTGGTGACATTTGGAAGAATTAAAAACCTTGAAAAGCTGGTGCCTTAACGACAGTGTTTTTCTGGGTTTTTTCGTACTGGATTTCAATTCGAACTGATCTGTAGTTTTGAAATATTTGGGAAATAAAATTTTGAATGGATATTTCTACGGAATAATTGGGTGGATTTTACCCATTCACGGTTTGGACCTTAATTACGAAGGCTGAATTCGTGAAATCAACCCAATTATTCCGTATATACCCATTCAAAATTGTATTTTTCCAAAAATACAGATTAGATCGAATTCAAATCCAGCATTTCTTCGAAAACAGCATTTCGAATGATCACATAGAATTTCATGAAAATGATATGATCAGATGATCACAGAATATTGAATATTTGAAAATATAAAATTCGAAATTTTTTTTTCGAATTGTTCTGATGACACGATCATCACGAAATTTCGCACAAAGTTGTCCATCAGTATTTCCAATCTAGCTGCCCAGTTTCATTATGAATAGTATTCTTTGAGTTATTCCGGACAAAAATACTGGTATCTTGGAAAAAACCACGAAATTTGACATTTTTTCACCATATCCTCGAATCGTATCGAACTAAAATTTTGTATAGTGCTATAAAATATAAAGCTTAAAGTACGACCAAAATTTCTACGAATGTAATGAACGGTTTCCGAGAAAAAAAAAATTCAAAAATCAGTGACAGCACGATCTGGACAAAATTTCGCAGAAAATTGCAAGTCCCTACTTTCCAACTAACCGCCAAGTTTCAACTCGACTGCTCCAGTTTTCCTCAAAATATCATGAAAAAAACCTCAAAACATCAAATGGCTATAACTCCGTAACCATTTGACCGATTTTGCCCAGTAACGAACTTAACCTCCGCCTTTTGGAATGCAACCAACCCTGTAATTTTCAAGTCGATAGATTCCTTCGTGCGCCTGTAATCGTGCGTACGGCCGGCCAGACAGAATCGATTTTGACACCGGATTCGTAATCGGGGAGTCCAACCTAGTAGTTTGACACAATTTTCGGCCCAAAATTCGAAAATTACAGAAATTTGAACAAATAGATAGCGCTCTGTTCCCCTAGAACTTGCGCGCGAAAACAAGCGGGTAAAATATTCCAGCCCGTATCCAATTTCAAGGGAAATTTTTCCGAATGGGCTATAAAATTTGTCGAAGGAGCGCAAACCAACATTAGAAACTATGAACGAAATGCATTAGGAAATCTGTGATACAGAAAACTCTCCTTCTATAATTTTAATTATGAATAAGGCATCTGTCAAACTTCGACGATCGAACAGACTGAAGGGGCCTTTTGTGCCAGGGAGATTCGGGTATTTGGGGAATTTGAGATTCACCCTATTGGCCGAGAGATTCACCCTATTGGCTGACGACGATCACGTGATCGGCCAATAGGAAAGAATCTCCGATTACCCAAATACCCGAATCTCCCTCGCACAAAAGGTAGCTTAACCGTCGGTTTCACAGAACTTTTGATTAAGGTTTGCATTCGATGGTTTGTTTAAAAATGATCTGAAATCGAGCACAGAATTTACTGTTGACTGACAATCAAGTCCTTGATCTGGCAATCAAAGTTTTGTGGAACCGGCCGTCAGCATGCCAAATTCACGCCGAGAAGCCGTATATGAGGGGTGTTCGTTTATTACCCAAGACCTCAAACAAATTTGGAGCGAGTACATAACGATCTTTTTCGTCGAAGTATTTTGAAATAGCAGAGCGAATTATCGATCTCACAGAATATAATAAATTCGACAATTTCATTTCCTTCAGATTAAATCTGAAAAATCCTTCTGTGATCTGTGTGATCTGTGGTCGCGTGACCTTTTCAGTCACGCGTTTAGTCGCCTCTCAGATGCAATTATCGAACGCAGCTAGTTGTGATTATATATTAAGGAGTTACTTCTATATGCTAAATATCTATAGAATCTATTCTGAACACTCTTCAAGCGCTGCGCATAAAATTTATATCTTGGGTTCCACACAGAAGAAACAAAATTTAACCTAGTATAGGTCACTTGCATGTATTACGAATTATCATATTTTTATATTTTCCTCATTCTATATCGATACAAAATCATAATGTATGCTATCACACACTTCAATAATTAGCGAATTTTGAATAATTCGGTATTAAAAATGGCCAAATCGGGACTCAAAGTCGAAGCGGGAGAAACGCGTCAGATCGACTCTACGTCACTCGTTATTGTACGATTCACCGATCGATACAGCCCGACGCTGTCTATTGGCTTGCTAGAGTGAAAAGTACACGAGAAAAGGGAGAGAGAGGATATATCCCCATACGTCACGGAAACCGCGAAGCTTCGTCCGTTTGAACAACCGACATGCGGAGCCAAATTTAAAAGAGCATTCTCTCGTTAAAAATTGAAATTTTTGATGGCGGTTAAAGTTTTTCAGTGGTCTAACGGATAGAATATTTGAATCCAATGATGAAAAATTTATGCAAGAGACCTATTTTCAGAAGAATTATAAAGCATTTGGATTGCAATGAAATCCTTGGTTGAAAAATTGCAGCGTGAAGGTTCACGCAGACTTTCGTGAAGGTAATATGATTAGGAGATCGCAGAATAATAAAGTTTATTTTGATACCGGACTTGTAACCAGTCGAAACTAGGCATTTCCGGGAAAAATTCGAGAATTACAGACATTTACATGATCATTATATAAAATTTACAGAAGAAGTTCACGAAGTTCTGGCTCTAGGAAGGAAATTTTTGGAAAATGTTAAATAAAAGTTGTTTCTCTAGACTTTTCCCTGAATTTTTTTCATATAAAATTACTATCATTCTAGAAGCTCATCATAAACCAAAATACTGTCATATGAGAAAGTTAATGAGTTTCATACATAAAATTTTTTTCTGGTAGGAACAGCCCTGATAATTGGGTACCTATCACTCCTCTTTATATTTTCTCAGGTAATGAAAAATTATAATTCATAGCCCATTATTTTCAGATATTGGGATATCTGGTGCAACATTGAATATAACTAGAGTGAATAGGATACATATGGGACAATATTTATGCATAGCCAACAATGGAGTTCCACCAGCTGCTAACCAAACATTTAACGTGGAAGTTTATTGTGAGTATGAGTAATGATATTTGAGTTTGATTAGTTGGAGAAATTCTTGAAGTTACCTGAATTCACATTGAATAATCGCTGGATAGTATGAAGGCAATCATTTCACGCGCCATTCGAGCACTCAGTTTAAAGTCTCATCCGAATATAGATATTCATAATAAGATGATATCTAAAGTTAACAAACCTAACTGAAACGAAATTTAGGAGTTGGAATAGGTGGCAAATATAAGCCTGATGCGATGGATTCATGTGAAGTATTATTAACTTCATTACAGATACATGTACAGGGTGAGTCATTGAGTTGTACATTCATTTCAACCGTAGATTCCTCTCATCAAATAAATTTCATTAACTATTTTTTCTGATTCGGATCCTGTTAAAAGATACAGGCTGTTTAAATTTCCAAAAAAAAATAGTTTTTCGTTTATAGCTTTGATATGGTAACTCCGAATGAGATGAATTTCAGTGTAAAGTTTTTATAAATATGGCACATATTTTTCAGTAATCACTTTCAGCCTACTTCAAACAGTTTCCGAGTTATAGACTCAACGATTCATAAAACTATATGAAATTAGCATGAAGCATGCAATAAAAAAGTTTATCTTATGTAATAATAAGAATGTTCAATCATTTAGAATACTTAATTATTCTTTATAATTTCTCCTTAAACGCACCGTTTTGGAGATATTCAACGTTGAATGTTATAAAATGTGATAAAAATTCGAGAAATTACCTCATATTTATGGTTCCGTCCCTGAGCTAGTAAAGGCGGTAAATTAAGTTCCGTTTACGCTTATCCGAACCATAGAATACACAGAAATATTGATCTATTTCGCATAGAACTTATGTACTTATAATAGGTCTGTGCTATTTCGTGATGAGACCACAGATATGGAGGATAGGTCTTCATGTCTATGAACCTGGCTTTCCATAGAGTTCAATTAATGTGTTTAGGTTAGTTGATTGATTTCATATAATTCATGTATAAATTTGATGAGAATAAGAATAATTATGTAGTTTTTAATATGAGAGTGGGCGAGGATGGAATTGTGTATAGTTTTTAAGTGGAATTAAATTGAATATCTCAAGAATATGAAGTGCAAAATCACTGTTTCAATAGTCCAGTGCAGTGAAATGTTTATCTTGCGATAATATCGCAAAAAGCACTAAATCATAAGAATTGAGTGAGTAAATGAGGTTTTCAATCATGTTTCTTTGAATTTCAAACATTGGATTGGTTATTGTGCCAAAGAGATCACCGTAAGATATATCTTTGGTGAACTTCGAAAGGTAGTGCAGGAATGTATTACCACACTGAGAAATATTCAAATGTTTATAACTTTTTACCTGAGCCGAATCTGGAAAAATGACAAAGAAAGTTTTTTATTTGATCAGAGGAATCTATGGTTAAAATTAATGTACAACTTAAAGACTCACCTTGTTTATTCAAATTTTGCTTTCTTTGAAGTCTTTATCATTCATTTTCTTCGGGATCACCTTGAACCTCTGATTTTGTCTTATTGGGTAGTCCAGTTAATTCGTCTTGTTCCACATCTTGAGGATGTACGAAGTTGAATTCAAAACAATCGATTATTTCTCGTTGCATTTTCGGTATGTATATCATCCATGATAGTATTCCCTGAGAATTTCGAATAGATCCGTTAAGTATTGGTCTGAATATACGCATATTTGTGAAGACGTCTATGTGTAAACTTCCTCTGAAACTTGAAACGCGTTTTTCTGTTAACTATTTTTTCCGAGTTGGTTGCCTAAATTCCTTGGAAGAGAGTCGAATGATTGATTGACTGAAATTTCGAATAATTATCATTTTCTTTTATTTTATGTGGCAATTTCGTTCAAAAATCCAATTAATTGTTTTAAATCGTGACTTTGTCGAAAATCAACTATAGAACCTTCATTCGAACAAGACTCTATTTCATTCATCCACTAGATGAATTTTTTCGGTTTTCTGATTTCAAATTTACTTTACTGGAGCAATCGTGGTCAGCGTCGAATACCTTTTCACAAATAACTGGCGCCATTATGAACTGAGATATTACCACTAAATATATCAGTATATTTTGTTTTTGTGAAATGAAATATAATATCATTCTTACTTCGTATAATCCAAATTTCAGAATAAAAGGATTTTAGAATTAGTCTACTTCAGTTTCGATCAGTTCATATTTATTGATTAATTCCAAAAGATGTTTTTCAACATGGTCCATACGTAGTTACACGTAGAATGATTGAATTCAGATGATTGAAATGATTATGAAATTGAATTCGTTTTCCTGTACTACTTTATACCTTTTCAACTTCAAATTGAGACTTAACACATTCCAATTGGGAATTAACTTATTCAAATTGGTACCAAACAAAATCAAATTGAGACTAAACACATTCAAATTGGGAATAATCAATTTCATATTGGTACAACATTCAATCTTGTGTGAATTGGAGTTTTATAAGCTTCTTCAGTTTGAATAATATATACACTCCTGCTATTTCGTTGGCATTTTTTTTTGTATGTGTATGTGCCCACCTTAGGGGGTGGTTGACTTCTTGATACCCAAAGATTTGTAAGTCCTTTCCAATCGCTGTTTTCATGGACTGCAAATCTTTGTTCGCCAATTGATTCCGAATCTCCTTTTATAATACTTCCGAATTAAAATCGGATTTGCCGTCATTCACTACTCTCCTTCGACACTAAAGTGTTAATTTCATAAGGTAATCGAAAAATCCGATTCAAAGAGCAACGAATGTTGTAGCCATATGAAACTGATTATCACCAATTCGAAATATATATATTTCAAATTGGGGGTAATCATTTCCATATATTTCACACAGGAACGTTTATAAAATATAAATGATAAAAGAAACGAAAGAACACTTGAATGAAGTTGAAAAAACGCGAAACTCAAGCGAAGTTTTCTTTTTTTTTTATTATTTAATTAATCATGTTTCACCAAGTGTTATGTGAGGAATCAATTTCTAACTTCATATGAAGATGATATGACCCTATTGTATTGAATCATGACAGGTGATGAATATTTTTTTATATTATATGTGATATAACTCTAGGAATTTTAATGAATCAAAATACTTCATTTTAGTCCCACCATTAATAAGAATCAAAAATCAAATGGTGGCCGCTAGAAATGGATCTTCAGCTATCCTCGAATGCGAAACAGAGGCTTTCCCAGAACCCTTGAGGTAATATACAATTCAGTTTTATGCAGTTATTGCAGTTATATAGTGATATAGTGCTTTGTGGGGCTACAAACCAGAAATAACATATACTCAAAATATTATTTCTTCCTGATAATTTTACAAGCATGTATCATTTCAATCAAGCTCGTCTACTAATACATCTGAAAATGATGATCTTATAGAAAAGTATTTTTCCATCAAGATGGAAACTAAGCAGTACAGTACGTGATACTCTGAATGATGAGTTTTCGGGAATCTATTGATTGGCCGCCTAAATACTTTTTTCGTTCGATGTGTGCCGTGTTCAAAACAGTTCCTCCTTCTCAAAAAGATCTGCGTCAGAAAATAGTGTGAACTTGTAGTGGAATACCACTTTGAATGTAACAGAATTTAAGAGAACGAAGACGCAATTACTGTTTACGAATGAATGGTAATCAATTCGAAAATCTTATCAATTGATATTTGGTTTATGCAAGAATTAAATGCAATTCCAATCAGCTTGCTACATGAAAACGACAGTCAAACAGAAAATTTTCAGCATATTCATGTATGGAATCGTAAAATATTCCAAATTGCAACCTCGCTCTCAGGAAGTGAACTTTTCTTTTCTTTTTCCGGAAAATTCCATACTCGCGGAAACATTCTGTTGGATTATTTTATGTGGACCACCCTGTATATAAATGATGAGATTATTGAAGTTTTTTCTGCCATGTATTCCACTTGCAAAATGCTGTTGATTCCAGATACTGGGAAAGATCCGATGGAAGACTGCTAGAAAATAACGATAAGTATCGTATCGAGTACTTCGGCCAACGAGACCCCTATCGAAGCATCATGAGGCTGAATATCACTAGAACGACGGCATACGATTTCAACTTTGTCTACTTGTGCGTCAGTAAAAATGAGCTTCAAGCAACAAGAGGGGAAATCACCCTGTTCGGTAGGAGAGGTGGCTGCTTTATTATACTAACAGTATACTCCATTCACTTTGATAAACTATCCTTGTTGGCCATGACTTTCTGACACAATTCACCCTGTATATTTCGAAAATGTTTGGTTATAGTCTTTTTCCTGTCGGATAACTACGCAACCCTGTCCTCTCTTAATAAAGGTCGTAGTAATTATGTATTTTTCAAAATGTTTATTTACTTTGGGAAAATATTATGTGAATCCAATAATTCCAAAGACCTGGCGAATGTTGAAGAAACTTTTTCTCTGTTAATACTGGAAATATTCCACATGTAAAAACATGGTTGGAAGATTCAGTTATTCTATTTTCTTTTACGAAGATCAAGAATCGAGTGTTGAAATTTTACTGAAAAATGATGGATAAAGTAGTCCGTTACTTTGTGATAGTTCATTCGAAAAAAAAATAAAAGTACTCGAATAACCCGGCAGTAAAACTTCTAAACGAACAGATGGACTTATGGAATTCCTTACTTTTCGAAATTCTCAAGAAATAATCCTGCAGAAGACATTTGAATACCTTGTTGCCCAACTTGACATACTCCAGTATGAAAATGTTGGATACCTTGTGATAAGTTATGGATTCCAAATCATCAAGCAGAATTCAATTCTACACAGCCCTTTCTGATACTTTGTCTCTGCTTCTTCAAAACTACTTTTGGCAGTTTTAGTTTCCAAGCGTGATGATTATGTTGGGAGTGGGAGTAGAAATTGGCATTTGCATTTGGCAAAGTCTCTGGGAATTATTTGGACATTTCCGATATTTCACGAGTGCCAACCTGCGTCAGTTTTAAGTAAAAATACTTGATAGACCTAAATCATGGCCATCCGGGATAGTTTATGAAAGTGAATGGAGTATAGATATCAGCTTCGCCTATAAACTTATATTGGATCTTTTTCTCCGAATCAAAATCTATGTTTACAACACATTGAATGCAATGTTCAATTATTATACAGTCTCAATTTGAAAAATAAACACCCTTTATTCCTCGGCCCCCATTCGAAATGAGAAAAAATGCAGAAAGAGTGAGACATTCCATACGATTTCCACACAATTTGTCTCAACTCAGTGAGCGTGATCACAGCAACCCCTGAACTCTTGAATCGGAAGGTGACTTGAATTGCTTCGAAGCTGATTCGATTGCGTTTTAGAAAATGCTATACAGTTGACCTTCTTTGTACGTATCTCCGAAAAATAAAGAGAAATAGAATAGAATAGAATAGCAATAAGATTTCAGTTGTTGCTGCCATTTAACTCACACGGTTGATACGAATTTAATAATAATATATAATAATAAGCCATTTATTTCCTACAGGAAAAACCCAATTACAGGAACATAATCAAAATTAAATATATCAGATCAATTAAACCTAGAAAAAAATCAATTAACAACATTGAGATAAAAGCATAACTTGTCCACAGTTTACACACCATATTGCATTGAGAGTCCAACAATACATGGTAGAGAATCAAAGTTGACATCAAAAACCGTAAAGACATGATTGAATGTTGGGCACATAAATTCAATAGGAGATTGTAGGAGAAGATTGGTCCTGGGTGTGCGCAAATAAAAAAGTTCTGGTGATCTCGAATTGTGTCTTCTTACTGTGAAATTGAGCATTGAGAATTGATTGGAAGTCCCCGTATGAAATGTCTCCCAACCAGCCAAGGTTAGATCTTGCAATGGACCGAAATATTAAGGGCGGTAACTTTTCAAATTGACAAACTGTATAAATTGCTAATTGGATTAACGGAGATGTCTAGAGTTCCAAGTACATTATATCATTTCAACCAAGTCTGAGGTGGTATGTCATCACTCAAAGCATCTATACCAAGAGGAAAGTGTCATTTAGGACAACTGCGTACCGGTTACACTGTATCACATATGATGCAGTGCATCTCTACATCACAGAGTTTGAGTTCGTATAGATCTCCTAAGATGCTAGAGATGTATTCCACTAAAGCATTCCAATCCATGGAGATTACAGAGAGTTTGAGTTCATATAGATCTCCTAAGATGCTAGAGATGTATTCCACTAAAGCATTCCAATCCACAGGTCTTGAGTTCCTAAATGTTGTTCGCTGCCATTTGAGGTCCGCTGAAAAGAATATGTGATACAGTGAAATCTGTACGGGAGTTGTTTCAATAGGGAAGCATTTTGAGCTTCATGAGAAGAAACCATAATGACCCATATTGGGATTCAAATCAAGAAATGCTCTTGAAATGGAAAAGTTTCAGGATGAAGAAACTATAAAAGAGTCCCTGTTAGGATCGATTTTCTTCATCCTGAACATTTTATGTCCCCGAACTGTCATAATATCGAAATCACTAACATTCTACATTCAATTTCATAAGAAACCCTTTCTCATCATGTTTTAGAACCTTGCCACGAAATCTCGGAAAATGAAAAAATTAAACTCCTTGTTTAACTCAATTGAAATATAGCATCTTTCAACAGAAGGGGATGGGAGACACCCCCACAGACCATCTGAGAATAAGGAAACAATTTACGGGATGCTACCACCGGACACAGTGAGTTTGGAAGACATTTGTGGGCCGCAATTCGAATGCCCTGACTGTGGTAAACTGGAAATGAGGTGCAATGGAAGCGGTGTGTCCCTGATCGATTTGATTAGCAAATGGGAAATAAGGCCTTATGGTTCCGAGAAATATAAAGGGTACCCAAGTAGAAAAACAGGTAAAGATTTAGCTATTTATTAATTAATCATTATGAATTCAGTATACAGGGAGCACTATCGAAGTAATACGGTTGATATCTGCTCACTCTGAGCTGTAGGAAGGGTAGAAAGTGTCTTCATGTGAAGTCCGTTTTCCGGATGTGTAACATTGTGAACAGCGGTAAGCCATCATTAGTTTGTGAAAAACAACGCAGCGAATACTTATAAAATGCTTTATGAGGCCTCAACGGAGGAATCCAGAAAGAATTCAAGAAACAACCAGTAAGTGACTAAAGTTCAAGGATTCAGAACCATGGCGAAGCATTCAGACAATCGCTGACAACCTGAACTCGTCAACATTTGCGATACATGGGAATGTGATTGAAGGTTTGCGAATGCAAAAGGCCTCTTATCCTCCTCGACAATTCCTTGAGCCACATCGCATCGGTATCTGCCTCAGAACTGGGCTCCTGTTGTGCTCAAGCATACTTACAATCAAGCCTTTGCTCCTTGTACCTTTTTTCCGATTGAAGAGAGAGCTGATAGGAATGCACTGAGAGTCGGTGTACAACATCCACAAGCTAATGTCATAAGAATAATAAAAAGCCTTTATTTTCTACAGGTAACACCCAATTACAGAAAAAATTTACGAGAATATCAATATATAAGGTACAAGAAACTATCATCAGATCATACAAGCTAGGTATCTTTCCTTAATTGCTGGTAATGAATCATTAAATATGTCACAAATCTCACACAAGGAATTAAACAACGTACACATGAAATGCATGGGTGTTCGTAGCATATAATTAGTCCTACTAGGAACCAGATAAAACAGGGGTCTAGCTCTCGTATTAGGTACATAAAAATTCACTTTTTCTAATAAATATGGACAATCAACTCTACTGTGAAAAAGATCGTACTAGAAAGAAACCGCCTGCAAACCACGCCGATCATCCAGTGATAATGCTAACTAGAAAGTACCAACTAGAAAATTTGCGCACTGTAGATTCACTGTATTTACGGGTTTATCAGTGCAACTGACCATAAAAGATACTGAAAGAATTCTTGTTAATATTATCCTTTTTTGATGCTAGCCTTTGACAGGTGCGTACTGCTACCTTTCACTCAAGCAGGGCTGGGCAGTATTTCAATTACTTGTAATTGCAATACGTATTTGAAATACAAATACGTATTTTGTATTTCGATCACTTCTTGAAAATGTATTTTGTTATTGGTATTTCGAATACCCAGCGCTAAAGTATTTTGTATTTCGATACTTTTGTCTTCGAAATACTTTCGATCAAATACATTTAGCGCTCTACAGAAAATAGTCCCTGAACCTCCCTTCATCTGCTTCTTCTTGTTTTTCTACTAGCAATCATATTTTCGGCAAATGGAAAGGCAGAAAATGTTTTGCGCAATGGTAATTTCCGAAATACTTGTAATTGGATAGGGACAGGTTAACTCTTTAACTGTATGTTTTGAACTTCTCGTAAGGTTTTTTGCCTGTTTTTAAACAGTGATTTTCATTGTTTGAATACTGTTTATTTTACGAGTTTATTATTAAGAATTCAATGAAGGATGATCCATTTCCTTCCTCGGTCCCATACGACGGCAGCGATGGAGACGTAGTGAATGCGGGGACGTATCCACTAATCTTAAGTGGAGAGTATTTTACAGTGGTCAATAGCGATAGAAGAACCAACAAATCCAACAATGATAATCACAATGTAAAGGCTTTAGGTTATCTTCAGGGCAACAATTGTTACTACGGCAAACTTCCGCCCACTTTTATGTCCATAAGAACTAGATTAGATCGGCTGCAGGATTCCAATTTGAGAGATTTCACAGTTATTATATTATGACTGAAAGAGAGTTTAAAACGAAGCTTCGATAAGTTTTTTCAAATGTCATCTGAAGTAAACGGAGCTATTGTGGCGTCATGTTATCATCCTAGCTAAAAAATGCGTTGGTTGCCAGAAAGCATCAACAGATGAGATGCAGAGAATTCAAAATCTGGCTATTCATGCCTTAGAGGCAAATTCAATGCCTGGGAATAGCAGTAGCAGTAATAAGGAAGAAGGCGGATTTATTGTACAGAGACAGTGAGCAGCCACAGACTTCCAGAATGGAGTTTTAGTTAGTCAGCTTCCAAAATCGATAAGAGCTTACTATATCAGTGAACACTATCCTAATGTGTTCATACAATATAGCACAAGTTTGTGCTCAACAGGACCTGCAGAAAGATTGTGTTTTAGCAGGTTTTATTCATTCCCCAACAAGAGTTTCTCTGATACCACAATCAAAAATCTTGTGTTTCAGAAAGGACATTTTTCTTTCAGCGATTTGTTGGCTGAGCTTAAATAGTTGTATTCATTTTAAATTTTACGTATCACCTGAATGTATTTTGTATTTCAACTAAAAATTGTTAAAATACTGTATTTTATATTTCTTATTTCAAATACCCGACATGAAAATCTTTTGTGTTTTGTATTTCAAATACCTGCGAGAAAGTATTTTGTAATTCGTATTTCAATTAGGCCAAGCATGCATTGTGCCCAGCCCTGCATTCAAGTATGATTCAAACCATCTCAAAAATGAACACATATTCCGATCCAGCTCAATTTTGTGGCAAGTTTTTGAATATGAATCTTGTTGAAAGCTCCACTGAGACCGCTGAAAATGTTATTGCCAATAACCCCCATTTTTCACTCTAAGGAGTTTGAAGATGACCCTTCCTACTTATATCTTATTTCAGTGCACAAAATATTTAATTTTTGAAATTTCTTGATAGATTGTGTTCTGTACGCCGTTGGAAAGCCAGTATTCCATAGAATATCAAATGAAACCTATGGCAGTTGGATGAGGGATCCACATCCAAGTGATAGTGACGTGGATAAAATATGGTCAACAAATGAAAAAAATGATACATATCTCTTCCAGTACGACAATAAAACAATGTTTCGAATGGATGTTCCATCCAGGTAATAGTATTTTCAATACGCAGCAGTTCGATGATATTTTCCTCGAATTTTGGGAAGATTAATAACATCCATTATAACGATAAAGGCAATTTATTGACTGATCTGGCCGATAGGTCATCTACAGTATTTAGTTCTACACCCAGTTGAATTCAAAATAATAGAAATATGCGATTTCACAAAGTCGCTGGGTTAATAAGTTGAAAAATCAAGTTCTTTTGTGTGAAAAAACTTATTTCAGTAAATAGAGTTGAAAAGATATTTCTCTGTTATGGTCATTTGGCGGTTCACGTGAGTTCGCGCCATCTGAAGGACGGCGCGCTCTTAGGGAAAGTCGTTTCGTCCCAGTGCCAGAGGTGGACTCATCAGATAGGCTGAATCCTCTGCCACTTGCCTATGATAACCGCAAAAGCGGCGTAGTGAGCTACCATGACCGAAGCGCTTATGCTATGTTGGAATGAAGTAGCTAGCGTGCGTCGGTCAGTGGTGCCACCTTCTGGCAACTCAGTTAAACTACGCCTCCTACAGTCACTTCAGCGTTTTCGTCGATCGACTTGAGGGGCCTTTTGTGCGAGGGAGATTCGGGTATTTGGGGAATCGGAGATTCACCCTATTGGTCGGTAGATTCACCCTATTGGTCGCGGACGATCACGTGATCGTCGTCGGTCAATAGGCAAGAATCTCCGATTACCCAAATACCAGAATCTCCAACGCACAAAAGGTAGCTTTAGAAGAGTTTTTCAGATTTTTTTCGATTGAAATAATGACATGAGGTTCTACGCTTGGTAAGAGTAAGACTTCTGGAGGTCAGTTGAATTTTGCAAACTCCTTAAAGCCTCGAAGGTTTTCTTATATGTTTCTCAGAGCATGACATCGTTAATAGCTTTCTTCAATAATTTTTTTTCTGACGTTTTTTGGAACTCATTCTGGAGAACTTTCCAAAACTGAAACTTTACGTCTTCTATGTGCACCATACTCCTTATTGAGACAATCAGACATAGAGTTCGAAAATGGTCGTCACGGCGTGATGTCTACTTTCCACGCGTCCCATTTTCGAATTCCACAAGTTTTGAAAGAGCCTGAAACTATTGACGTAAAGTCAAAGATTTCATCGTGTTTTGTGAAATTTTATCAGTGTTTGTCCAAATTATGTAGTGATTGTTGCAAAAAAGTGTGATTTAATCCGGCTGAGTATTGGAGTATCCAAGACCTGCTAGGTATGGCAGGCTCAGCTGGTAATTTTGAAAGCCTGTCTAAATGGTCATAGTAACCGAGGACAAATAAAGGAATACTAATCAACCAACAATCAGATATCCACTGAACTGCGACAAAGCTGACTCTTTTTACTTTTGAAGCCTCCAAAGCACTTGATAGAAATTTTCATAGAATGTTCACCGTAGATGATTGGGCTCCTGAGCAACAAGAGTCTGACCAAAGTTTATGATTTATGCTGCGATAGTTCCGGAGAGAGTGAATAAAATTCATCTTTGAAACTGTTACTCTACCAAGAAGATTTTTTGGAATTTCCTCATTATTTTTGATCGTAGAATAAAAAACGCTGCAAATATCACACAAGGGTTTATTATTTTCTCAGTTAAATAACCCAATACAGTTGATATCTAGAATAAAACTTATATATTATTCATAACTCATTGGTTTTTCACAACACGAAAACCTATTCAAAAATTCATGTGAAACATTGAAATCTCAATAAATACTCTCGTATAATTGAATAACATTTCCACATGCAGAACGCTAATTGAGTAGCATAATTTAAAATAATATTTTGAATGAGAAGAGACGTTCCAGAGGCGTTTCACCTCTATAAAAATCTTACTCTTTTCCACACCAATCAAGAGGTAGAGTAAAAGGAGCTTTTTTCGAGGTGGTTTCCCCTGAAGGCCTAATTCACATTAAGGTTCCCTACTTAAATGAAAATTTTCAGAAAATTCGGTTGATCGGGAGTTTCTTAGAATTCAATGCTAATATCCTCAACTGGATTAAATCGATATCCAATATTTTTCTCACAGAGACTTTGACATGTACATGGATAATAAAATATAACGCTATAAATACCAACAATTGATGAGTTGTCTGGTTTGTTATTGATATTTTTGCAAATATCCTCATGCTCATTATCTTTTATATTCACCCTCTCAATACGAAAAATATTGGATTTGAATTGAAACCAGTTACGGATATCCACATGTTGACGACAATTGTACTTTGCAAACCAAAATTGATGGAAACCTCCGATCCACCGAATTTTTTGGAAATCTTCATTATTTTAAATAATAAGCTACTTAATTCGCTTTCTGCATTTAAAAGTGGTATTCAGTTGTACAAGAGTATTTTTTGAGATTTCAATGTTTCAAATGAATTTTTTCATGGAATTGGTTTTTTTGTGTTGTGAAAAACCAATGATTTATGATTTATAAGTTTCATTTAAGGCATAAATGAACTTAAATCCCGTAATACGTAGGGTGATTTCTATAAATAATAATTTTATCCGATTTTTAGTAGTTATGTTTCGGATATTAGGAGAGAAAACCCAAAAATATTTAATTTGAAGTACTTACAATAAATAATGAAATTGTTAAGAATATCGATGGGGCATTTGCACATTATTGTTTTCATAAAATAATAAACGAATCCGTTAAAAATTCCTCGATATGAAAATTTGGTTATCAATCTCTAATTTTTTTTTCGATCGATCACTAAGGTTTATTATTTGATTTTATCAAATAATAAACTAATAGGAAATTAAATTCTTTATTTTCATGGTTCAATTTATAGAATACCTTTTCAATTAATTGCTGAATGAGTTATCCATTGGCCCTTTTCATGAACATTTTCTCAATAATTTCCAGAAAATATTTACTGGATCGGCCATTCAAAGGAACTGCCCACGTGGTATATGGAGGCCATTTTTATTACAACGAAAAAGACACTGCTCGTATTATCAGGGTGAACCTTTTCGACGAAAGAACAGCGGCCTTGGATCTACCCATAAAGAATATGAACAGAACTTCGAACTTGTACAGTAGTCAGTATAATTTCATGGATTTCAGCATAGATGATAACGGTTTATGGGTAATATTCGCAGTTCCAGAAACTAATAATACTGCTGTTATGAAGGTGATGTATTGTTTAAGCTATATATACGCTCTGAAATTCACATATGTCAATTATAATTCACAAATCGATTTGTGGACCTCAATTCCAAGAGACTCTGGTTGGAATTTCATCATCAATGTTGTGAAAAATTATACAGGGTGTTACAAAAAGAAGTGACCTCGTTTATAGGATAGGTAGAAAAGTGAAAGAAAATTATATATGAAAAAAATTTAATTCACAGAATACATACTAATTTATAATATGAAAAAATTGTTTTTCAACTTACTGACAGTATGACAAAATTCTGCAAAAAGATGCGCGTTGTTACAATAGAACTAATGGGGGTTTTTCCTGAATTTGGGATATTACTGCAAATACAAATTTGAACATAATTATCATGGGTTTGATTCATCATTTTCCCACACTACCTTCAGAAAGTATTCAAAATCTGGTTTCAAAATTAGGGTTTGGGATTTGTCATGCATGCACGAAGTGACAACGTTGTTTAGTAGAATTGCTTTTTCTGCTATAGAATAACGAAATATTTATTCCCATTCTATGGTACACACGTGTTCTTTGTCAGTACAACCAAACAATTTCCGTTTGCGATTAGTCAGTAATATGACAGTATGACAGTCTGTGCTCTTCTTTTTCTACTCCTTGGTAGTTGTCTTCTACTCTAACCAGATCGAAGTATAGCTATCTCTGTTTTCCTAAGCAAAGTAACACATTTGACGTCCTTTTCTTTCCGAGAAAGCTGAATTCGACGTTGCCATATCGTGCACTCATGACAAATCCCTTTAAATGCAAATCCCCGTTTTTATTTTTCAGTTTTAGGTGATCAAACATTTTTTTAAAAATATAATATTGAAATTATATGTTTGAAATGTGATGTTCTGAAGGTTTTTCATGAAAATAACTGCATTTTCGTTTGAAGGAAAAACCCCCATTGCCAAGTTTCAATTCAATTGTTCGAGTAGTTTCCGAGTTATCACGGAAATAATCCCAAATTTCAAAGGGCTACGAAACCTCTTGCTGATTTCGCTCATTAACGAATTAACCTTCAAATTTTGAAATGAAACCTACCCTGAAGGTTTCCTGTCGATAGGATTCTTCGTACGCCCGTAATCGTGCACAGGGACGGCCGGCCGGACAAAATCGATTTTGAAACCGGATTCATCATCAGTGAGTCCAACCTGGTCGTTTGAGACCATTTCGGCTCAAAACTCGAAAATTATTGACATATGGACAAAACGATAGCAAGCTGTTTCCCTAGAACATGCGCGCAAAAATTATATTTTTTTTCAAATATTCAATCTTCTGTGATCTCCTGATAATATTTATCCTCATTAAATTCTGTACGAACTGCATTTTTCGATGAAGTACTCGCTTTCAATTCGATCTAATCTGTATTTTTTGAAATATTAGGAAATTGAAATCCAGTACTAATCGAAAAAAACCTAGAAAAGCACTGACGTGAAGTCAGCAGCTTTCGAGCGTGTTCAAAGGATATCACCAAGAGTGAATAGAAGCGCAAAAGCTGCTCACGTCAGTGCTTTTCTAGATTTTCATTTATATTGCTTAAGCAAATGAAATTTTCTGAAATTGTTATAATTTCATATTATTTTTGTAGGATAACGTCCTTGCCACAAATGAAGTTTACTTGGTTATTCTTTCTAGTTGTAATACTTCTAAGGTGATTGAATATTTATTTTATTAATTCAAGAACATTTCTTTCAGATGGAAGAACACACGATGGAAGCACAATACATTTGGAATATTTCAGTGCAACACAAACGTGTTGGTGACATGTTTGTCGCATGTGGTGTGCTTTATGCTGTGGATAGCGTAACTACAATATCCACCAGTATAAGATTTGCTTTGGATCTTTATCGTGGAATTTTATTAGATGTCAATCTGGCTTTCACCAATCCATTCAAGAAAACTACCATGATTACTTACAACCATCGTACGAAGGTAATTTACGTAGACACATTTGCGGCGGTGTACGAGCTGCCATATAAATGAATGTGAAAACATACTGACGATAATATTGCTTATTACTCGCTGCGTATTGCTCCGGTGTGCGAGCCGCCTAAGGAAACTCATTGATTTTATTGAAGCAATAATTTGAATTTATTTTTCAGGAGATATATACCTGGGACAGAGGAAATCAACTTACATATCCTGTAAGGTATCATGAGTTAGATTATAATTCAACCATAAGAGACGAAAAATTCGACCATTTGGATCCTTCCTTCTCGAAGCTTCAAACCGGATATGACATATTCTGAATATTGTATCAACATAATTCTACCTATACTTATTCATTTAATTCTAAGCAATCATTTTGACAACTGTGTAAGGAGTGTACATATATATTACCAATTTTTTCACTCTATTTCCTCCTTTGCAAATTATTACTCTTCCTTCCATAACTCTGGGGTTAAAATTCACATTTACGTTTATTTCTGAACTTTGTGATCAGGCCGTATCTGAGGCGTGGCAAAGGTGGTACTTGCCACGGGCGCAAAAAAATAAAGAAAGATAAAAAAATAAGAACGCCAGGCCAAATAATTCGAGATATCACAACTCGGTTTTCATGTATACGCCTCGCAATAAGGGATGCCGAGGAATCTTGAAACATAAATATTGCTGGCCTTCCCTGGAATTTGCGTACTAAGCACAAGAGCAGCAAAACTCTAATTTAAGGTGAAAAAAACTATAAATGTACCTAGATACGGCCCTGTTTGCAATATATTTCACAATCTGGTATTAATCTCAGGATATACTCGATTAATTCTGAATATTCTAATATTCAAATGATGGAAATAACTATTATACTTTGATGCCCTAACTTGGGATCTTTAAATCATCTGATAATAAAACGATAAATTATAAATTACATATACCTATAGGTTGGTCGGAAGATACAGGAATGACCTTAATACTATATAAATATTTGAGAAAGTTATCCTGATGGCGTTACGATCAATTTTTACTAAGCAAACCCCAATTATTTTTCATTTTTCTACCTGTCCTAGAGGCGGGGTCACCTTTTTCAGAACACCTTGTATTTTCGAGAATATTATAAATTTAATTAGTTATTCTCAATTTCCCTCACTTCGAGAGAAATGAAGATATATACAGGTCTCAACTTTTAAGCTAGGGTGCCCAAGTTTCTCAAAAAAAAATCATTTTACGATATTTTTATTCAATCCCAGATTTTTGTGTGAAACATAGTTCACATCTTTCATGCCGTAACTAGTATTATTGGCGTGAAATATGAGTTTTGATTCTTGTCAGTGGCTCTCGTGTAAGAGATCAATAAATTGATTGGAAGAAAAGAGTAATCCGCCACAATTTGCGAGCATATCTGATTTTTAATTTTTTATTTTGACGTAGGGATTCTGTATGAGAAATCGAATTCACTTGTCGGCATTTCACTCTGGACAACTCACGAAAAAAAATTAAACTTATAACTTCAACCAAAAATTCACTCCAGAGAAAAAATTTGTTAATTTTGAAATAATAAAATTCAATAATTTGAATGAATTTCTATCTGAACCTTCACTCAAATCAATGCTCATTATTTCTCACCGAAATTGCAACATTTCCAAAATATTGCAGCTTGAAGAAAGAAGATTAGGTTATGATCTGATGGAAGTATACTTATTTGTCCAAACGGAAAAAGTCGACTTGATTTGAACCTCAATTTGAAATACCTAGTTTTAGGATTTATAATATTCATCGATCTGCTTTCATGAGCAAAAATTTAGGAGAGGTTCTGGAGAATGAAAAATACTGATTTAAAAAAATGATATATATTTATTAGTAAAAGCATAACGAAATATTTGTCAAAAATAATGAAATAACACAATAAAAGAATATCTTCAAATCCATAGCAATAACGTAAGCAAATTGAAAAATCATGAGAAAGCTCCATAAAATGGATTATTGGCAGAAAAATACGATTCATATTTTTTAATGAGTGAAAGCAGAAATTACTTAGTCGGAGATATCACTGGTACAACTGGAGCGTAGAATTTATGAGATTTTGTATCTCTGGTATGTTTGAACGGACCCTTGGGTGTATCCACCAAGGAAGCAGGGCATGGTCCCGTATGTCTCGGTAAATATTCCCTCTTGTACGAAGTAACAACAGCCACATTGCTCTCTCCTAGAGAAATGTTGGAAACATTAGATCTTCTTGTCACTCTTTCTACAGACTGTACATTCTGCTGTTTGGTAAACTGTCCGTATGACTTAGCTTCGGATTGCCCATAGAAATGCCCACCTACAGACAAATTATCCCTACGAATAATTTTTTGTGGTCGTTCTACGACTTGGTATTGATTTGAGGAACTGCTATGTTGAAGACTTCTTCTGTTATGCTCTTTGGCTTCTTGATTCGATCTGTGTATAGAGCTCAAACTACGACGTTCATTCTGAACATGGCTTTGACCTTGATCGTGCAAGTTACAGATAGATTTCCTCATATCCAAGGCCGATTGGCTAGTAGCATGTAAGGCTTCTGAGGATGTATGAAGACCTTTACGATACAGAATTTGATTATTCACGTTTTCGGAAGCGGTAACCATACTCTTACGATGATGATGGTTGACAGTATGCCCAGTTTCCACGTGTTTTTCTGTACGAGAAGAAATATTCGAACTGCTGGAAGACTTTATCACTTGTGAATTACTTGTAGTTTCTCTTCTGTCTTGGTTTATGATGGAATTGTTGTTTGGACCACCATTAATACTTGACTTCGTAGTTACTAGACGGTCATTCGATGTTCCTTCGTTCTGTCTCAGAATATTTGAATTATTGATAGTTTGAGATATGTTGGTGTTACTCCGATTAATGACTGTTGAACTTTGAGAACTCTGATTTGAAACATGATCAGAAGTTATATGAGTTGGCTTATTCACAACGATTGTATTTTTTATTATCGAATTTCTATCGTTTCCATCTGTACTGTATTGTTTGATTTCTTTCCGCTCAATCACAACATTTTTCTGATTGACGATATTTCTTGTCTGCCTCTCTACGTTGATACGATCAACTTGATTTGTCGTTTTCATTACTGAAGTGTCAGATCCTAGAGATATGTGAGATTCCATATGACGTTTTCTATTAACACCTGCAGCTACGTTGTTTGAAATAACTGTTTCTTTTCTGGGCGTGACGATAGAGTTCGATATTTTTGTGGTTGATTCAGTTTTCTTATTTTCAATTCCATAATGTTCCTCTTTAATATTCAAACTATCTCTTGGCTTTTTCATTGGTGTACGTTCTATATGCGTGAATCGATGGCTATCCCTTCTTTCAGAAGAAAATGAAATATTTCCATCTGATTTTCTACTTTCATTGTTTTTGATGATGGAAATATGATCATGACGGTTATCAGTTGGGGATAGTGTTCGACTTAAATCTATTGAAGAATTGTCCAAGGACGTATCAGGAGACAAAACATTTTCGGATATTGTCTCGTTAATAATACGATTTTGATTATTCCTCTCCACATTCTCCACATGATTTATAATGGACCTCCTTTCAGTAAATGAAACATGTTCGTTTTTCTTATTAACTAGTTCATGATCTCTTATTACTTTTATGTTATCTTCACGTGAAACTATATCTCTTCTGTCAATTCTAGTGTCATTTCTCGAATCAACATAATCATTTCTCACCAACGTATGATTTTCTCTTCTTACCAAGTCTACCCTATCGACTTCGGTAATATCTACATGATTGGTACTCCTTATGTTATGATCTTTCCTCATTCTTACATCATCGTTACGTGTAACCACATCTTTCCTATCAATTCTACTCTCATTCCTATAATCAACATTTTCGATCATGTTGTTTTCTCGTTTGATTACTCCAACTCTATCAACTTTAGTAATATCTACACGACTAGCGTTGTTGATGTCTTCTCTAACTATATATGAATCTACACGATCAATCCTATTGTCATCTGTAATAGTTTTCCTGCTCATGTGATGTTCTCCTTCCAGAACAAGATTGTCTTGGTGTTTTATTGGACGACGAAGTTCGCATGGGCCAACTTCTTTAAATTCTGGTCTGTCGAATTCACCTTCGTTACGTAAATTATCTTTTGGCTTTTGCTGCATTGGCCTTTCAGCAGGAGCAAATCTATCTGGGGTTCTCTTTTCGAATTGACCATCGAGGGGTTTGAGATTATCCTCAGGTTTTCGCTGTTTAGCTCTTTCTGCAGGGACATACATTTCTGTTCTTTTCTTCTCGAATTCACCCTCTGCTGGTTTGAGATTGTCTTCTGGTTTTATTTGTCTTGGTCGTTCCGCAGGAACATATCTATCCGTTGGTCTCTTCTCGAATTCACCTTCTAGTTTCAGATTATCCTGTGGCTTTTTCGGCAATGATCTCTCAGCATTCACGAATTTTTCTGAAGTTCTTTTTTCGAAGTCGCCATCTAATGGTTTAAGATTATCCACAGGTTTTTTTTGAGCTGGTCTCTCTGCAGGAATGAATTTGTTTGGAGTTCTCCTTTCGAAATCTCCTTCCGGTCGAAGATTATCTTCTGGTCTTTTCTGTTTTGGCCTTTCTCCAGGTTGATATCCTGGTTTGGATGGAATTTCTAAATTACCTTCCATATGGAGATTATCTTGTGGTCTTTTCTGTTTGGGAATTTCAGCTGGTATAAACTTTTCCGGAGTTCGCCTCTCGAAATCTCCTTCAGGTCGGAGATTGTCCTCAGGCCGTTTCTGTTTCGGTCTTTCTGCAGGTATAAATTTCTCAGGAGTTCTCTTTTCGAAATCACCTTCAGGTCGAAGATTATCCTCAGGTATTTTCTGCTTTGGCCTCTCTGCAGGAATAAACTTCTGTGGAACCCTTCTTTCAAAATCACCTTCTGGTCGTAGATTATCCTCAGGTTTTTTCTGTTTCGGTCTTTCTGCAGGTTGATATCCTGGCCTGTTTGGAATGTCAAAATCTCCCTCCATATGAAGATTATCTTGTGGTCGTTTTTGTTTCGGAATTTCAGCCGGAATGAATTTCTCTGGTGTTCTTCTTTCGAAGTCGCCCTCTGTTCGAAGATTGTCTTCTGGTCTTTTTTGTTCTGGTCTCTCAGCAGGAACGAATTTCTCTGGCTTTTTTGTCTCGAAACTTCCCTCAGGTTTAAGATTATCTTTAGGCCTAATTTGTTGTGGTCTCTCAGCAGGAATAAATTTTTGGGGGGTTCGTTTTTCAAAGTCACCTTCTGGTCGCAAATTATCCTGATACCTTTTCTGTTTCGGACGTTCAGCTGGAGTGAATTTTTCGGGTGATTTTCTTTCGAAATCACCTTCAAGTCGAAGGTTATCTACCGGTTTCTTGGGCTTTGGTCTTTCACCAGGTTCGAATCCAGGTTTTTCTGGCCGTTCAAATTCTCCCTCAGTCCTCAAATTATCACTCGGTCGTTTCGGTGTTACCCGTTCCGCTGGACGGTAACCATGCTTTTCTGGAGTGAAGAAATCGCCTTCTGGATGTAGATTGTCCTGAGGCTTTTTCTGTTTCGGTCTTTCAGCAGGAATGTACTTAGGTTTTTCTGGTAATAATATAGAACCTTCCAAATGTAAATTATCTTCATGCTTAACGATAGTCCGTCTCTCAGTTATTGTTGTGAATTCATCACGCTTCCTATATTCATTGAATTCACCGTATAATTTCAAATTATCTTCATGTGTAACAATATCTGATCGTTCGCCCTTCACAACTTTATAATCATCTCTTGAACGGGTATCTGTGAATTCTCCCTCCATACGAAGATTATCTTCTCTGATAACTATATCCACTCGTTCACCACGGGTAACGTTATAATCGTCCCTTCTACTCATATTTATGACTCCTTCCATCCTTAAATTGTCATCACGTTTAATAGATCGCCTCAGTTCACATGGTCCAACTTCTATTATGTCAGGTCTCTCGAATTCACCTTCAGGTTTGAGATTATCCTCCGGTCTTTTTTGCTTAGGTCTTTCAGCTGGTACAAATTTTCCTGGAGTTCTTCTCTCGAATTCTCCTTCCGGTCGAAGATTATCCTCTGGTTTAATTTGTTTGGGGCGTTCGGCTGGAATAAACTTCTCATGAGTTCTCCTCTCGAAATCTCCTTCAGGACGAAGATTATCTTCTGGTTTCTTCTGCTTGGGACGTTCCGCAGGAATGAATTTCTCGGGAGTTCTTCTCTCGAAATCTCCTTCAGGTCGAAGATTATCTTCATGTCGTATTTGCTTAGGCCTCTCTGCAGGAACAAACTTTCCAGGAGTTCTTCTTTCAAAATCTCCTTCGGGTCGGAGATTATCTTCGGGTTTTATCTGCTTTGGTCTCTCACCTGGACTATACCCTAGTTTTTCCGGAACTTCGAATTCTCCTTCAGGCCGGAGATTATCTTCTGGTTTTTTCTGCCTTGGTCTTTCAGCTGGTATGAATTTCTCTAGAGTTCTTCTCTCGAACTCTCCTTCAGGTCGGAGATTGTCTTCTGGTTTAATTTGCTTTGGTCTTTCTCCTGGACGATATCCTGGTTTTTGAAGAATTTCGAATTCTCCTTCAGGTCGAAGATTATCTTGTGGTCTCTTTTGTTTGGGTCTCTCTGCGGGAATGAATTTCTCTGGACTCCTTTTTTCGAATTCCCCTTCTGGACGGAGGTTGTCTTCTGGTTTTATCTGCTTCGGCCTTTCTCCAGGGCGGTATTTTATTTTTTCTGGAACTTCGAAATCTCCTTCCGGCCTCAGATTATCCTCAGGCCTTTTTTGTTTCGGTCGTTCAGCAGGAATGAATTTCTCAGGAGTTCTCTTCTCAAATTCACCTTCAGGTCGAAGATTATCCTCAGGTCTCTTCTGTTTAGGACGTTCAGCGGGAATGAACTTTTCAGGATACCTCCTCTCAAAATCTCCTTCGGGTCGAAGATTGTCTTCTGGTTTTATCTGTTTGGGTCTTTCAGCAGGAACAAATTTCTCTGGAGTTCTCTTCTCGAATTCTCCTTCAGGTCGGAGATTATCCTCAGGTCTCTTTTGTTTAGGACGATCAGCTGGAATGAACTTTTCTGGAGACCTCCTTTCGAAATCTCCTTCGGGACGAAGATTATCTTCTGGTTTTATTTGTTTTGGACGTTCAGCAGGAACAAACTTTTCAGGAGTTCTTCGTTCGAAATCTCCTTCAGGCCTGAGGTTATCTTCAGGTTTTTTCTGCTTTGGTCGTTCTGCAGGAACAAATTTCTCTGGTGTTCTCTTCTGGAATTCTCCCTCAGGTCTCAGATTGTCTTCAGGTTTTTTCTGCTTCGGTCTTTCTCCTGGGAAATACTCGGGTTTTTCGGGCTTTTGGAAATCACCTTCCATATACAGGTTATCTTTAGGTCTTTTCTGTTTAGGTATTTCAGCTGGTATGAATTTTTCAGGACTTCTCCTCTCGAACTCACCTTCCATTCTCAAGTTATCATCGTGTCTAATAGGTCGTCTCATTTCACAAGGTCCCACCTCTTTTATATCAGGCCTCTCAAATTCACCTTCTGGTTTGAGGTTATCTTCAGGTCTTATCTGTTTCGGTCTTTCTGCAGCAATATACCTGTCAGGAGTTCTTTTCTGGAATTCCCCTTCTGGCTTTAGATTATCTTCTGGTTTAATTTGTTTGGGGCGTTCAGCCGGAGTGAAAATTTCCGGAGTTCTTTTTTCGAAATCTCCCTCTGGTCTGAGATTATCTTCCGGTTTAATCTGTTTGGGTCTCTCTGCTGGACGATATCCTGGTTTTTCAGCAACTTCGAATTCTCCTTCAGGCCTGAGATTATCCACTGGTCGCTTCTGTTTGGGTCGTTCTGCAGGAACAAACTTCTGTGGAGTTCTCTTCTCGAAATCTCCCTCAGGCCGTAGATTATCTTCTGGTCGTTTCTGTTTTGGCCTCTCCGCAGGAACAAATCTATCAGGAGTTCTTTTCTCGAAATCTCCTTCAGGTCTGAGATTATCCTCAGGTTTTATCTGCTTTGGTCTTTCTGCTGGGAGATATCCTGGTTTTTGTGGAACTTCGAAATCTCCTTCGGGTCGTAGATTGTCCTCTGGCCTTTTCTGTTTTGGTCTTTCTGCCGGAATAAACTTATCGGGAGTTCTCCTCTCAAAATCTCCTTCGGGTTTCAGATTATCTTCTGGTTTTATCTGCTTCGGTCGTTCAGCAGGAACAAATTTCTCAGGAATTCTCTTCTCAAAATCCCCTTCAGGTCTCAGATTATCTTCAGGTCGTTTTTGCTTTGGTCTTTCTGCAGGAACAAACTTCTCTGGGGATCTCCTCTCGAACTCCCCTTCTAATCGGATATTATCCTCTGGTCTTTTTTGTTTTGGCCTTTCGGCTGGAATAAACTCATCGGGAATTCTCCGTTCAAAATCTCCTTCTTGTTTGAGATTATCTTCTGGTTTGATCTGCTTTGGTCGTTCAGCAGGAATGAACTTCTCGGGCGTCCTCTTTTCGAAATCCCCCTCAGGTCGTAAATTATCTTCAGGTCGTTTTTGTTTTGGTCTCTCTGCAGGAACGAACTTTTCTGGAGTTCTTCTCTCGAAATCTCCTTCGGGTTTGAGATTATCTTCTGGTTTTATCTGTTTCGGTCTTTCTGCTGAACGATATCTTGGTTTCTCTGGAACTTCGAAATCACCTTCAGGACGGAGGTTGTCCTCAGGTCTCTTTTGTATCGGTCTTTCTGCTGGAACAAATTTTTCGGGAATTCTCCTTTCGAAATCTCCTTCTGGGCGTAAATTATCCTCAGGTCTTTTCTGCTTCGGTCGTTCTGCCGGAACGAACTTCTCTGGAGTTCTTTTCTCAAAGTCCCCTTCAGGTCTTAGATTATCTTCTGGTCTTATTTGCTTTGGTCTTTCGGCTGGACGATATCTTGGTTTCTCTGGAACTTCAAAATCTCCTTCAGGATGGAGATTATCTTCTGGTCGTTTTTGTTGCGGTCTTTCTGCAGGAATAAACTTTCCAGGCGTCCTTTTTTCAAATTCACCTTCTGGTCGGAGATTGTCTTCTGGTTTTATCTGTCTCGGTCGATCTGCAGGAATGAATTTTTCTGGCGTTCGTTTTTCGAATCCTCCCTCAAGACGAAGATTGTCTTCTGGTTTAATTTGCTTCGGCCTCTCTGCTGGTATGAATTTATCAGGCTTTCTTCTTTCGAATTCACCCTCTGGTCGAAGGTTGTCCTCTGGCTTCTTCTGTTTCGGACGCTCAGTGGTGCGGTATCCAGGTTTTTCTGGTCTTTCAAAATCGCCCTCTGGCTTCAAATTATCCAAGGGTTTTATAATAATACGTTTCTCGAAATGTTTTGGCGTATAATCTTCCTTCGATTGTGGTGTTCCTTCGAAAGGACCTTCTGGCCTCAGGTTATCTTCTCGGATAATTACTGCATCTCTAGTGTCACGGATATCGGTTATATTGAACTCCCGATAGTCTTCGTGAGAGGTTGTAGTTACAGTAGTATTTTTTTGGGAGTAGAATTTCTCCACATCTTCCTTCGTCCACGTTCTTCTTCTTCGTTGGATTGGTGTTGTTTTCTCTGTGAATTCAGTGGTGTTCGAGGTATCGAAAATCATTTTTCCTTCTAGTACCAGATTATCTTCTCTTCTTTCAATTGAAACATTCTCAACCATGGAGGTGAAGTCAATATATTCACTCTTGTTAGTTGTATCTGAGGTAAAGTCTCCTTCAACTTTGGTAAAGGTGTTACGTCGAATAGGTTTCGGTTTCTGAACTTGGATTCCGGCGAAGTCAACTTGTGAGGTGGTCACGTCTGTGAATGAACGATCTTTTATATTTAAATCATTATACAAATAACAAACATTGGACTTATCAGGAATATTGATTGAAAAGAGGAATGCAAAAATTGAATGGTAAGTATATCATCAATTCAATTCTACACTTATATTGATGTTTTGAATTGAGGTATTCATTGGAGCGAAGTTAAACGGATGACACTTATCCTCAAAGCAATTCTGCAATCTCTTTTTCGAGTTGATCATAATTTGTTTAGTAGGGTCTATAGAAATAGATCTATCATTTTTAGGTATAAGTATTCTGGTATCAATACTTTTGGACATTTCCTAGAATTGGAATTCATGAAGGAAAATATAGAAAAAATCATAATGACGAATCGGTTAAGAATGAAAGATACTTACCGATGAATTCCCCTCCTATAGTGAGATTGTCCTCGTGCCGGATAATTTCTGTTCTCTGTATATTTTCGATTTTGTAATCCTCTGTCGAAGTTCGAGTACCCGTAAATTCACCTTCGGGATGGAGATTATCCTTTGGTTTTTTCTGCTTTGGTCTTTCTGCAGGAACAAACCTTTCTGTTGTTCTCTTCTCAAATTCTCCCTCTGGTCGAAGGTTATCTTCTGGTTTGATCTGCCTAGGTCTTTCAGCTGGGCGATAACCCTGTTTTTCAGGCACTTCAAATTCTCCTTCGGGTCTCAAGTTATCTTCTGGTCTTTTTTGTTTTGGGCGTTCTGCAGGAATGAATTTCTCAGGAGTTCTCTTTTCGAAATCTCCTTCTGGTCTCAGATTATCCTCTGGTCTTTTCTGTTTTGGCCTTTCTGCAGGAACGAATTTTTCTGGTGTTCTCTTCTCGAACTCGCCCTCTGGTCGGAGATTGTCCTCTGGTTTTTTCTGTATAGGGCGTTCTGCAGGTCTGAACTTCTCAGGAGTTCTTTTCTCGAAATCTCCTTCAGGTCGGAGATTATCTTCTGGTTTTATTTGCTTTGGTCTTTCTCCTGGACGATATCCTGGTTTTTCTGGCACTTCAAATTGTCCTTCAGGTCGGAGGTTATCTTGAGGTCTTTTTTGTGTCGGTCTTTCTGCAGGTAAAAATTTCTCTGGAGTTCTCTTTTCGAATTCTCCCTCTGGCCGGAGATTATCTTCTGGTCTTTTTTGTTTTGGACGTTCCGCGGGAATGAATTGATCAGGAGTTCTCCGTTCGAAATCTCCTTCAGGTCGAAGATTGTCCTCTGGTCGTATCTGTTTCGGTCTTTCCGCTGGTTCGAATTTATCTGGTTTTCTTCTTTCGAATTCACCCTCGGGTTTCAAGTTATCCTTAGGTCTCCTGACTTGTTCTCTTTCACCAGGTTGCCATTTTTCAGGCTCACGTCTCGCAAAATCTCCTTCTGGTCTCAAATTATCATGTGGTTTTTTCATTGGTGCCCTATCTCCAGGTTGCCATGGTTCTGGATGTCTTTTTTCGAATTCTCCTTCCTCTGGTCCAAGATGGTCCTTTGGTTTTTTCACAGGTTCTCGTTCCCCTGGTTGCCATTTTTCTGGTTGTCTTCTTGAAAAATCTCCTTCGAGTCGTAAATTATCTTGTGGTTTCCTAGTTGGTTCTCTATCTCCTGGTTGCCAAAATTGGGGTTCTCTCTTAGGAAAATCTCCCTCAGGATGAAGATTATCTTGAGGTTTGCGAATTGGTTCTCTTTCACCTGGTTGCCATTTGTCTGGCTGTCTTTTTTCGAATTCTCCGTCCAATTTGAGATTATCATGAGGTTTCTTCACAGGAGTTCTTTCACTAGGCCTCCACTGTTCATATTCACGCTTCGCAAATTCTCCTTCAACTTTCAAATTGTCTTGAGGAATTTTGATAGGCGCTCTCTCACCGTAAGTTGCGTTGTATTCATCTTTAGGTTGGCCGATGAAAGGACCTTCAAGGTGTAAATGATCATTATAGTTTTCCGGATTATGAGGACATGTGTGACGTCTGAAAAAGAAGGGATTTTTGAGTTATTTCGCGACTACTATACGAAAAATGCTTGCAAATTGAATGAAAGTAATCTGGATATATCTAGAAAATTGATGGCTCCCTAAATTATTGAATATTGATCAACAACAGTGTACTAAATTCCTATTTGATTCGATTATAGCTTTCGAGAAATTGCGGAGAACTACGTGAAATGTCAAGAGTTTACATTAAATTAGACCTTTACTCTTTGTAGTATTTTTTTGTATTGAATGCTGGAAATACAGTGAACTATACCATTTTGAAATCTCAATGGAACATGCATGTTTTCACTTAGTTTGGCAGTCATGTGATAATATTTTTACACCACGGTAGGTTAAACTTAGGGAAAAAATGAGCAAAACATGAGATTCGAGCTAGAACCTCGAGAGAAAAACTATGCACTTCCCCAAAAATCACAGAGTTCACATTCTCTCATCCAGTAATACCATCCAAACAAACAGATTCGAGAAATTCCTTCATTTGGAGTCTTGCGACCAAAGAGGTCAAAAGGTGTAATTTTTAAGCGCTTGTTCTAAGGAACAGCGCGTTATCGTTTCGTCACAATGTCTGTAATTTCCGAATTTTGAGCTAGAATTGGTCTCATACGACTTGGTTGGACTCACTGATGAAGAATCCGTGTTCAAATTTGATTCTGCCGTGTGTGCTCTAACTTCCGAAAGGAAGGACCTAGAGTCTTGAAATTCTCAGGTTAGGTTTCGATCCTGTATACCTCGGTTGAGTTCGTTAATGGACCATGACTGCCTTACAGTTTTTGTGTTATAGCCATTTGAAGTTTTGATTTTTCAATAACTCGAAAAATTTTTTTCTGAACGAGATGAAACTTTGTTGGTGGATGAAGAATAATCCATAGAAAAAAAAATTTTGTTTGTAAATTTTCATATTTTATTGAAATTTCACTAAAATTCCTAAGTCGCCATTCCCTAACCGAGTACTTCATCTCAACCCAATCAGATTTTCTGATTTTCCTGAGGAACAAATCAAAAGAAAAATTTGTAAGTAGAAGTCCATTCTTGAAGCGGAGTTGCCATGATAGAGGGTTAGAAGAAGGGGAAGTCTTTTCTCCCCAAATGAAAATGTTTATCTTTTAACAAGAGTAATGCATTTCGATGAGTTCACTCATCATTCGCTGAGCAGTGTGTGAGTTTGATGATGAGAAAACTGATCGAAAGGCATTAGTCTTGTTAAAAGATTAACATTTTCATTTGTGGAGAAAAGACTTTTCCTTCTTCTGACCCGCTCCAATACAAAAATCTATGAATTTATTTTAGGAATTCATAAGTTTCAGAAACTTTATCTCCGATTCTGTAGAAATTTTACTTTAATAGAGACCGGAGACTCAATTTCAGTCCAATCAGATATGTATTCCTTGAATTTTCCTGGACATAAAATCTGGAGTTTAGAATATTCGTTTGAATCAACCTTTTAAGACATCTACTAATATGAATAGACGAACCATTTACTGGATTCTACAGTGACTCTATATAGGACAGTGGCGTCAATAGATCGCCAATAGACGTATTGCAGTCGTCTGTTCACACTCTATGCTTCATGAGGTGATTCCCTGGAAGCTTAACCGGTACTTCCCCGTATCGCATGAGCAGTGTATCGGAATCGTCTATATTGCTGATACTAGTCGATACTTCCTTAAACAATGATACTAACTACAGACTGGAGCAGACCTTGAGGTCACTACTTAACGGCAGTGTCCCGAATTTCAGCTTGATCGGATATTCGTCTTGGGAGATATTGAAAAAAATATGCGTGATTTCGTTCTGATTTCCTGAAAATCTTTGATATTTCCTAAATAACTCAAAAAATATTGATCTGATCATGACGAAACTTGATGCGCAAATTCGTGCAAAATTTCTCAATCATTTCATTGGAACAATTCAAAATTTAAAGATTTAGTTTATGAATACCTTATATCTTCTTATCATATGGTTCTGGGCAACAGCGTGATATCGTTCCATCACATTGTCTATAATTATCGAATTTCAAACCAAAATTGGCCTCAAACGATTAGATTGGACTTCCTGAGAAAGAATCCGTGATCAAATTCAATTCTGTTCAGCCGACCGTGAGTAAATTTTTTATGGAAACAACCTAGAGTCTTAAAATTTTCAGTCCATGATCGAAACCTGAAAATCTCGGTTGAGGTCGTTAATAGGCGAAATTGGTCGAAAGGTTTCGGAGTTATCACAATTTGAAATCAGATCCGGATGAAATTTGGCACATACCTTGAAGTCAATATTTAACAACAATGTTCCACATTTCAACTCGATAAGATATTTATTTCATTTTATGAAACATATTGAACAAGAAGTTATCTTCTTTCATCACGCGCTTGTGAACAAAGGCCTTATTGATTTGCCCCAAAAGTGGTCTTTAGCGATTAAAAAAAAAATTCGTTTTTTTTCCGAAAAACATCAGAATTCAATGAAAATTGGCACAGACCTTGAAGTCAAAATATAACAATAGTGCTCCAAATTTCAGTTCTAACGAATATTCATCTGCAGAGAAATTGGAAAATAATATTTAAAATTTCTTGGCTATTTCAAATTTCGAGATGATTTCCTCAATTTCTCGAAAAGACGTGGAGGTGGTCAAAATAAACTTCTTTAATAATAATGCCAACGTATAACTTTCGAGATAGTTGTTGAAAATTTTTTTTCTCGAAAACTATTCATAACCTTACCATGAAGTTTGGCACAGACCTTGAGGTCATCATTTTAAAATAGAACTTATATCAAATTTCGGAATTCGATCGAATATTCATCTTGAGAGATATTAGGAAAAAAAAATTCAATTTCGTGCTGATTTCATCGATATCATTGTTAATTCTTTCCGGAATAACTCAGAAAATACCCATATATCCGATCATCTACTGCAAGGATATGTATAACTGCGGGATTACAGATTGGATTCCGAGAATTTGGCATTCGTAATTAAACTCCAAACCTGTTCTACAATTATTAAGTCTCCAAGCAGATTCTCTCGGTACTTATTGTGTTTACGATCAGCGGTTAGGCCAGACTTAAGGGGATTAATTATGGCAGCCGAATTCGTGGAATTGAGCAAGCGCGTAAAAACTGCTGACTTCACGACAGTGCTTCTCTAGTTTTTTTTGAATATCCAAAAAGTCAAATTTTTCCAAAAGCGAGGGACTTCCATTGAACATGAAACATACTTTTCTGAACCGCCACAACGTTCTCTGTAACCGTAGGTAAAATGTCATTTCGTCACACCCTGTATATGGTATAGTTTGCATTCTATTACATTTAAGCTTCGGAATCTCCAAACAATATAATGAACAAAGCTATGTAAACGGGAATATTCGAAGAATGAGCACCTAATGTAAATATTTTCCTGCATACGAACACCATTTCCGCTAAGCAAGCACATAAAGGTCACGCTACGTTGAAAACCCATCGAACCGAGAATTTGCAAAAGTTATCCAGTCAAAAAATTTGTTATCTTCGAGTGAAGTCTAAGAATTGTGCTTTTTCTCGATGGAGAATCGGGATGTCGACAATTTGTTTATAATTGTCGAAAACGCAGAAGCCTTGTTAGGTCACGTGTAACACGCCATCTTAATTAAGGACATAATCAGATATAAAATGGATTTGTAATATCTGTTGATTCAATTACGGAATGAAAGTGTACTACATACAGGCAAATTTAAAATAAGCCGGATTTAAGTCAGTATTCGTATTTTCGTGAACTTGAAATTCGGAGTTATCAGTTAGGAATAGAGTTTATAGAGTAAAAAAATTTAGAAAAGCACTGCCGTGAAGGTAGCAGATTTTGCGCGTATGTCCAATGTAGATGACGGCTTCGACAACGAATTTGAACATGCGCGGAAAAGCTGCTACATTCACGACAGTGCTTTTCTAGATTTTTTTTCGATAAATTACTAGATTTAAATTCGATTTAATCTGTAATCTTGGAAATATTGGAAAAATTAAATTTTGAATGGGTATATCTACGGAATCCGATGACAATTACCACCCTTCTCCTAACTATACAGGGTGAACCTGAATAATGATGAATAAGATGTAAGGGGTGATTCTATGGTGAAAATTAGGGTAGGTATTTGGTATGAAATTTTTTGAAAAACGGAAAAGTTACACCCCTCCGAAGATTACCATGAATTGCTCCTTTTTTTTATTTTCCCTGTATATTAAGCTGAAGTCGAAACTTGGTAAATATTATTTGTCAATAAAACTACACATTTTGTAATTTTTTTAACCCTGAAATATGCTTAGAAGGGGTTGAAATAGTCAACATTTTTTTCCAAAATTTTTGAGATTAAAACCCAATTCATTCGCATACTTTTTATCTCTTCAAGTTCTTTCGAAAACTCAAACATTTACGAAAAAAATTTCAAAAAGCACTGCCGTGAAGGCAGCAACATTTGCGCGCATGTTCAATGTAGATGACCGCTTCAGCAACGAATTTGAACGTGCGCGCAAAAGCTGCTGCCTTCACGGCAGTGCTTTTTGAAATTTTTTCTGATAAATTATTGGATTTCAATTCGATCATATCTGTATTTTTGGACATATTGGAAAAATAAAATTTTGAATGGGTGTATCTACGGAATCATTGGGCGGATTTTACCCATTCACGAATTCGACCTTCGTAATTAAGCCCCAAACCTACTCTACAAATATCGAGTTTCTAAGTAGTTTCTTTCGGAAGTTATTGTGTTTAAGCAGTCGGCCGTTTTTCCAATATTTCCAAAAATACAGATCAGATCGAATTGAAATCCAGTACTTCATCGAAAAATAACAGTTCGAAGTTCATAGAAATTTTTTTTTCAAATTGTTCTAATAACACGATTATCACGAAATTTTGCATAAAGTTTTCTTTCTGCATCTTAAAACTAGCTGTGAAGTTTAATCAGGACTGAATCAGTATTTCTGGAGTTATACCGAAAAAATAAACGATATCGAGAAGAAAACCTCGAAATTTGACATATTTTTTCCCGATATCTCCAAAACTTATGATCGAATCGAACTGAAATTTGGTACACTTTGGAAAAAAATTTCGAAAAAAATTTTTTTTTTTAATTACTGACAATATGATCCTGACGAAATTTGGCTCAAAGTTGCGCGTCGTTGTACTTCACCTAACTGCCAAGTTCGAATGCAATCGCTCAGGTAGTTTCCGAAATAAAAAATAAATAACTTCAAAACTTCAAGTGCCTATAACTCCGAAACTATTCGACCGATTTCGCCCATTAACGAACTTAACCGCGGCATTTTGATGCGCAACCTATCCTGAAAGTTTCAAGTTGCTAGCTTGCTTCTGTCGACAGTTATCTTGTCTACGGCCAGACGGCCGGCCGGACAGAATCGATTTTGACACCGGATTCGTCATCAGTGAGTCCAACCTAGTCGATTGAGACCATTTTCGGCTCAATCATCCTAAATTACAGACATTTGGACAAAACGATAGCACGCTGTTCCCCTAGAACATGCGCGCAAAAATAAATCATGTTAAATAGCAACAGCAAACCAAATTATGATTCTACTAGGCTAAGACTTTACAACTCAAACAATAGCGAACAATGAACAAAAAGCGGTCGAATATCGACAATACAATTATAATAAATATTTAAAATGGCTACCTTCAGCTTCAAACAAGCATTTACTATTTTCCTCATTGAAATGCGTATGCGATGAAATATGCCTACTGAATTTCTTATCGTTTCACACCCTGCTACAATGCGGTTTCGCAGATCATCGATATTTTTTTCTCGTAAATGCTTGAGTTTTCGAAAAAAATTGTAGAAAAAAAGTTAGTAAATGAATTGGGCTTTTCAGGCATGTGGTTTTAGAAGGAAAATGTGTTCCCAAAATAAAGTTGTAAGAAAAAATATCCTAGGGGTTGACTATTTCAACTCCTTGTACGAATACTTCAGGGCTGAAAAAATTCCAAAATGTGCAGTTTTATTGACAAATAATATTTACCAAGTTTAGAGTCTTCAGCTCAATATACAGGTGAAATATAAAAAGAAACAATTTTTCCTGTTAATTTTCGGGGGGTTTAACTTTTTCGGGGGAGGTTTTTCAAAAAATTCCAAACTAACCACCCACGTTAATTTTCATCACATAATCACCACTTAAATTTTTTCGGTGTTATTCGGATAACCCTGTATATGTGACTAACCTTCAGCACATGTGGGAAAAATACACCTCATTTATAAGCATCAATCTATCTCAATGCCACATAGGAGTGATGCGTACTGAAGGTATGTTGATATAGAAAATCGTTATCTAAGCATATAATGAATGGATTCCTATTGTGACTGCACTATTGCAATCAGTTTCGTGGCCAGTATCAAATACGGATGGAACAGAATGGACACACCCTTGGATGATAAACAAAATCAGAGGGACAAAATTTCTATGATTGGAAAATCAACAAATGTATACTCCATTCACTTTTATAAACTATCCCGGTTGACCATGCCGTTCTGACACATTCCACCGTGTATATTTCGAAAATGTTAGGTTATAGTCATTTTCCTGTCAGATAACTACACAACGCTGTCCTCTCTACGTTGAGGTCGTAGTAATTACGTATTTTTCAACATGTGAATTTACTTTGGGAAAATTATGAATTCCAGGAAATATTATCTGAATTCGATAATTCCAAATACCTGGCGAATAATGAAGAAACTTTTTTCTCTGTTAACACTGGAAATATTTCACGTATATAAACATGGTTGGAAGATTCCTTTATGCTATTTCCTTGTACGGAAATCAAGAATCGAGTGTTGAAATTTTACTGAAAAAAAAATGAATAGAGTAGTCCGTTACTTTGTGATAGTTCAATCCAAAAAAAAATTAAAGTACTCGCAGTAAAACTTCTAAACGAACAGCGAACCTATGGAATGACGTATACTTTTCGAAATTCTGAAGAAATAAGTCTACATAAGACATTCAAATACCTTGTTGCACAACTTGAAATACTCTAGTATGAAAATGTGGTAGTAATACAAAACCTGTGTCGCCTTTAAAGAACTAACTCAATTTCAAAGGTTCTTGTAAATCTATGTAAACGATACACTGGGTTTTCACTCACATACGTCGAAATGTTCAGTTCTACATAGCACCTGATACTTTGTCTCTGCTTCTTCAAAACTACTTGCGGCATTTTCAGATTCTAAGCATAATGATTATGTTGAGATTGAGAAGAAATTGGCATTGGCATTTGGCAACGTCTCTGAGAATTATTTTGACGTTGCCTATATTTTACGAGTACCAATTTTGCTGATATAAATGAACTTATATGAATATCAGAGGTACGTACCAAAATTCATCGGAATATGATGGGTGATTTCAGAAAATGAAAAATTCCAAATATGTTGAGAATTTTTGAAGTATTTTTTTCGGCGAACCGTCCGTTGCCACGACGGATACTTGAGAATGGAAAGAGCTAGCGGCCTGAAAAGTTTACGGTAGGTCGCACATCAGGATGGGTGGGTTCGTTAATAGGCCAAATCAGCTTTATGGAATTTGGAATGTTGAAGTAATTTCCTTAAAATCCCAGGAACTATTTCATCAAACGAATTGAAACTCGGTTATTAGTTGTAAAATACTGACGCGTAAATGCTTACGAAATTTAGTCGGATCCTACAGTTAAGAAATTTAGAAAAATAGTCTAGAAAAGCTCTAACGTGAGGTCAGAATCTTTTACGCGCTTGTTCCAATTCTAACTATTACATCAACACGAAATTTTGCACTTAGTTGCGTGTTGGTAATCTCCACCTGATAGTTTCAATCTGATTGTATTTGTACTTCTTGATATATTGCGGAAATAACGTTAAAATAACAACGAAATTCGGCAGACTTTTTTTCCTTCTATCTCCGAAAGTGAATATCGGATCGAATTGAGATTCGGAACATTGTTGTTAAATACTGACTCTAAGGTTTGTGCCAAATTCCATTGAAATCTAATCAATATTTTCAGAGAAAAAAAAATTTCATAAATAATTTTGAAAATTTACGAATAAAATTCCTTTTCAAATTTGTGAACAGCTGGATCCACACAAATCTTTGCTCTAAGTTGCGCGTTAGTATTCCACAACTGTCCAAGTTCCAATTGGATCGAGGCAATACTTCATGAGATATCGAGGAATCAACCTCAAAATTTCAAAGGAGCCTAACTCCGAAACTATCCAACCGATTTCACCCCCTAACGAACTCAACCGAGATATTTGGACGCCGAATCTAATCTGACAATTTCAAGTCGCTAAGTTTTTTCCTTCGAAAGTTAGAGCACATACGGACGGACGGACAGAATCGAATTCTACCACGGGTTCTTCTTCAGGGAGTTCAATTCCTTAGAACAAGCGCGTAAAAAATCGAAAATTCTTCAAATTTGGGTTGAAAAATATGTCAATTTTCATTCTTTTGGTTTATGTTGCTCGGTATAGTTTATATTTCTGCCATAACCGAAATAACATTTATACGATCATGATGAAACTCCATAACTAGTTGGTAAATACAAATGTACAATTATGTGTAGAATTTCGTTATGATTACATTTTTTTGGTTCACCAATTTGAACATGCGTGCAAAAGTTGCTGAATTTTTTCCAGATTTTTTTGGCGAATGATTTGAATTTCTTGTAAGAATGACAGACTTAGGGCCAATTGCACCGTATTCGTCTTAAGCTTCAGTTAGTTAAGCGACGATAAACTTATCAAGCTCTGGTTAAAATATTCGGCTTGCACCGAGGCTGAATGTAACTAGATTAAAGTTAATCTACAAATCTGGTTAGTTTCTCATGAATTGGTACTTGTGACTAGCTTCATGTTATTTATTTTAACCCTAATTGATGAAATATTTCAATTCAAAAGATGAAACTCATTTTATGGGTTCTACCATATTTCCATAAGATACGAAAAATCAAGATGCATCTATTGAAAAACCCACCGAAAAAATATATCTGACAGACTTTATAGCTACCATGAAAATATTGCATGTAACGTTCACGACTTGTTTATTATCATTGAGATTAGGGATCTCTTACTACAGACCTGTGCTCTTACTTCTGCATCAGGCTTTAAATATTATTCAAATTTATAGTTATATACTCAAGTAAACTTATATTTTATAATATCATAAGATTTGAGCTTCTGAATGGAATTACAATCCTGTCGTTAGTAAACAGCTTACCCAAGGATAGACTTTCTATTGAATTATTTTGTTTGTAACAAGTATATTATGAATTGAGTTAATTTTTGGTCGAATATAATGAAAACTCTAATGTGAGATCCGCAGAATAAAAAGTATTCTATATGAATATTGAAGTATCATGAAGAGATGGATTGAAGAAGGTGTACGTTTGAAGATCGACTAACACAAGGATGCAATTTCTTTTACATTAATTCGTTTGTAGTTTTGAGTCCAGTTAATATTTAATCGAGGAGAATGATAGCACAGAGACAGCACCTGCGCAATAATAAAGTAGTATATGATAGCTTTCCACGTAATACATCACTTAATGAAATAGTACTGAAGAATCTTCATGAATCTATGCTTTTGCATTCCAAATATGTCTTCGATTTCATTCTGCTATTCGCTCTTGGAAATGAATAAGCATATTATTGTAACTTTATCAATTCAAGTAGTTGAAGGCTTATAAGAAATACCATTGAGTTTTCGAACTCAGTGGAAATACTGATATTAATTCTTCATGCTTTAATAGATACGAATCAATGCCTACTGATGTCAATATCTCTCTATATCATTTTTCATGAATATCATCTGAAATTCAATATTTTTTAATCAGAATTTGATTATCAAATCCATTAACTCGTACGAGTTCTACATGAATGCCCAATGTAATAAAAAAAAATGTAAACAAACTGGAGGTTACGTCCAGAAAAATGTCAAACTTGTACGAAATCGCTCGAAAGTGGGGTTAGATTTCGAAGCTAACCATTAATCCTTCTTTTAAGCCCCCAAATTTCAGGGTTTAAATTTAATAGTCAGTTAAGGCCATTAAACGTGGATTACGTGACGGTGCAAGATAATTTTTTACCTAAACCTTGGTTATGGTCTAAATCTATGGTTTTGTAATACGGTGCAAGTGGCCCTTATGTAAGACCACCGAAATCATTCTGCTGGGGCCTGCAAAACGTTCTGAAGCTACGTTAGTGCTTTTTTCGACTTTAATGACAACACTAACAATTCCCAGTAGGAAAAGTTAGCACAATTCTCGGAGAATCAAACAATAATAACCGTGTGGCATTGGATAATTCTATATGTGAGTGGATCGAGATATAACTGTGTCGAAGGCGAGATCCGAGGTCTCCGGCCAACTCGAAAACAGGTTATACCCATAAGAAACAAACGACTTTTAACATTCAATTCCTAAATTGGCAAATAACATTCTGAGCGATGATGTCATCTTGAAGTTTCCAACAACTACTTGTCCGATGTCGGTCAGACGTTACATGCATGATACGGATTTATTCAATTTCGACTTTGGTATTTTGATCGAGGATAATGTCGATTTGTCAATGCGATTCAACGAACCCGTTGAATTCGTGTTTTGTGAATTAATTGGCAACATTTCTGTTGCTTTTACTTTCACTTGTAGATCAGTGCTGAAGACTTTATGGTAAAAAATGGAAAAAAAACCTAGAAAAGAACTGAAGTGAAGTCAGCAGCTTCTTGGAAACTTCAATGAAATTTAAATGAAATATGAAAATTTTCAAAAAAAAATTGCAGATTGAGATCTATTCAAAATATTGAATTTTATTATTTCAAAATTAACAAAGTTTTTCCCTGGAGTGAATTTTTGGTTGAAATCATAAGTTTAATTTTTTTTCGTCAGTTGCCCAAAGTGAAATGCCGACAAATGAATTCGATTTTCTCATACAGAATCCCTACGTCAAAATAAAAAAATTAAAAATTCAGATATGCTCGCAAATTGTACTTCAAAAAAAAACAGTGGCGGATTGCTCTTTTCTTCCAATTAATTTAATGTACAGCTTACACGAGAGCCACTGACAAAAATCAAAACTTATATTTCACGCCAATAATACTAGTTACGGCATGAAAGATGTGAACTATGTTTCACACAAAAATCTGGGATTGAATAAAAAATATCGTAAAATGATTTTTTTTTTCGAGAAACTTGGGCACCCTAGCTGAAAAGTTGAGACCTGTATATGGCTTCATTTCTCTCGAAGTGATCAAAATTGAGAATAACTAATTAAATTTATAATATTCTCGAAAATACGAAGTGTTCTTAAAAAGGTGACCCCCCCCTATAGGACAGGTAGAAAAATGAAAAATAATTGGGGTTTGCTTAGTAAGAATTGATCGTAATGCCATCCGGATAACTTTCTCAAATATTTGTTTAGTATTAAGGTAATTCCTGTATCTTCCGACCAACCTATAGGTATATGTAATTTATAATTTTTTATGATTTATAACTTATATTTCACGCCAATAATACTATTTACGGGATGAAAGATGTGAAAATCTGGGATTGGATAAAAAATATCATAAAATGTTTTTTTTTCGAGAAACTTGGGCAGCCTAGCTTAAAAGTTGAGAACTGTATATGTCTTTATGTCTCTCGAAGTGATTAAAATTGAGAATAACTAATCAAATTCATAATATTCTCGAAAATACAAGGTGTTCTGAAAAGGGCGAACCCGTCTCTAGGATAGGTAGAAAACTAAAAAATCTAGAAAAACAGACGTGAAGTCAGCAGCATTTACGCGATTGATCACATTGCGAAATAGCTACTTGGAAATTTAAATGAAATATGAAAATTTTCAAAAAAAAAAATTCTTCAAATTTTTCCATGGATAATTCTTCTTATTGACACTGTTCATTTTCCAACCAAGTTTCATTTCGATCAGATAAATATTTTTCGGGTTATTGAAAAATCAAAACTTCAAATGGATGTAACACAAAAACCATTCGGCAGATTTGGCCCATTAACGACCTTGACCGAGATATTTAGGATCAAGACCTAACCTGAAAATTTCAAGACTCTAGGTCTTTCCTTTCGGAAGTTACAGCACACACGGCCGGCCGGACGGACAGAATTTAATTTGACCACGGATTCTTCTTCAAGGAGTTCAACCCAATTGTTTAAGACCATTTTCACTCAAAATTCGAAAATTACAGACATCGTGACGAAATGATTATGCACTGTTCTCTAGAACAAGGACGTAAAAATATCGATAGGATGAAATTGATTGAAAAAGGAAGAGAATTTAACAAAAATGAAAGGAAAAATAATTTGGAAGAGATCTGTGGTTGGGAGGGGAAGGGGGTGAGTGTTTGAGCGTAAAACGAGGTTTATCTCGATTTCCGGAACAAGTCCTATGGAAAGAAGTTGAACCGCAAAGTTGTAGGTAATAGAAGGAACTGAAACTTTTGTATTCCCACTTTTTTCACACAACATCGAAATTTATGTGAAAAATTCGAACACCCAAGATTTTAGTTTTTTATTGTTATTTTTCATTAAGAAAATGTTTTTCATGAAATTCTGTGATGACTCACCTTTTTTATCTTCTCAATACACTGTAATTTTTTTGATTTTAAATATTTATTTGTTCGCCTTATTTTCGCTAAATATCGAAAAAGCACTCTGATTTTCAATCGAAAAAGTCTCACGTCAAAATATCTAATTTTTCAAATAAGTTGGTGGACTTTTTCTCCGTTGAAATCTCTTCTATCTGATGTTGTCAGATCAGCCAAAAAATTTTGGAATATGTATACCCATTTAAATTTCCTCGATAACTCAGGAACTACTTATTATTAATTATTATGCGATCGTATTCGAACTCCATAGTTACTTTCAACGATGTCGATGCGCAATTGCTTGCAAAATTTTATTGAAACCACATGGCAAGAATATTCTGAAAACAATATTTTCGGAAATTTTTCAAACCTTTGTTGAAAAAACAATGTTTTTAGGAAACAAATCATCAGATTTCAATGAATATTCGCACAAAATATAAAAATCATTATTCACAGCAGCGTACCAAATTTCAACCTCATCGGATTTCGAATTTCCGGCGATAGGTTCTGAAAAAAAAACTATGCAACATTTTGTGGTTTTTCCTGGGTATCTTCTTAATTTATAGAATAATTCAAACAATAATTCTGATCACATCATGATGAAACTCGGTAACAAGTCGACAAATGCTGATACACAACTATGAGCATTTCGTGACGATCGAGTCATCAGAACAATTTGAGAAGATTCCAAATTTTTATTTAATATTTTATATTTGTCATCTCAAAATGACTTTATCCTCACGAAACTCTGCACGAACCAATAAAATTTCAAATGGATTCGTCTATCTGCAGAATCATTGGATGAATTTCATCCATACACGAATTCGGTCTGAGCCTTCTCTTGAAATATCAAGTTTTCGAAAAAAACGACCCGATATTCCTAAAGAAGATTTTGGGTTTAGTTACGAAGGACGAGTTCGTGAATGGGTAAAATATGCCCAATGGTTCCGTAGATATACCCATGTGAAATATTATTTCACCAATATTTCCAATGATACAGATCGGATCGAATTGAAATCTAGTATTTGATTGAAATCTTCACATCAGCCAGTAAAGCTGCATCTAGCGGTGTCAATACGTAAAAATCTAGAAAAGCAAAGGTGAGGTCAGGAGCTTTTACGAGCTTGTTCATATTTTATCTATTGGATCAACACGAAATTTGGCACTTAGTTGCGTGTTGGCAATCTCCACCTGATTAAGAAGTTTTAATCTGATTGCATTTGTACTTCTTGAGATATTGCAGAAATAACGTAAAATTCTAAATAACAACGAAATTTGGCACAATTTTTTTCCTTATATCTCCGAAAGTAAATATCGGATCGAATTGAAATTTGGACTAGTATTGTAAATTACTGACTTTAAGGTTTGTGCCGAATTTCATTGAAATCTAATCAATATTTTCAGAGAAAAAAAAATGTTCATATAAAAATTTAAAAAATTTTCGAATGAATTTTTTTTTTCAATTTTCTAACAACTGGATCCACACGAAATTCTGCTCTTAGTTGCGCGTTAGTATTTCAGAACTGTCCACGAAGTTTCAATTTGATCGAGTCAATACTTCATGAGATATCAAGGAAAATTTCATTGGTCTTAACTCCGAAACTATCCAACTGATTCCACCCATTAACGAACTTAGCCGAGATATTAGGACTCCAAACCTAATATGACAATTTCAAGTCTCTTCTTTCGAAAGTTGGAGCACATACGGACGGACGGACAGAATTGAATTTGGCCATGGATTCTTCTTCAGGGAGTTCAATCAAATCGTTTAAGACCATTTTCGGCTCAAAATCAGAACATCGCGAAGAAATGATAACGCGCTGTTTCCTAGAAAAAGCGCGTAAAAAGATGACCGCTTTGGCAACGAATTTGAACATGATCACAAAGCGGCTGACTTCGTGCTTTTCTAGAATTTTCAAATATAATTTTAAACGCGTAAATTATATTGCCTAACAACGCTGCAATTTTATGGAGAAGTTTATCAAGGTTCACCTCTCAAATGGTTTTAAACGAACAGACTTTGATTGGTGCTAACGCAATAGAATTCCTTGATTGAATGCTATTGATACTGATATTTTATTGTGAACATCAGTTTCGGAGTGACTGACTGCATCTTCCTAGTATTTGGTTCGATTATTTACTCAAAAAAGTAAAACATGAAAATATGCATCAAAATATAATCCTTCTTGAATTTTGTATTCACCTTTCTTGTGTAAAATTCGAAATTGCGTTGGATTCTGCATTATTGTTAAAAGCTGAAAGAGTTCCACACTGACTAAGCTGATTATTTTCAATTTCTACTCCTTTCACTGAACTTCATGACAATTTTGCATATTTACAAATTTCATTCGAATGAATCTATCGATACGCATTCCTGAAAGGCATATTCCTTCCCAATAGACGACTTCGGCCCAAGTTGCCAACTCACAATTTTCTTCACAAATTTACTGACACTGGGGAACGGGAATTTCACGACAAATTCGACATGATAAGGTTCGCGTTATTTATAAATATCCGTTTAAAATGCCTCAGCGCCTCAAACAAGATAATTCCTTCCAAATATAGGGTTTTGTCAAGATCATCTCTGATTGGCTGAAATTAAAGTTGGGATTCCTGATTTCGTGTTGATAGTGTCCAATTTATGTAGGATATGTTCCGCAAATCAACTTGGTTATTTCGGTTGCCGGTTTTTCATTCCGTAAATATGAAATATTCGGTTGGTTCCTGAAAAAAAAGTTAACTACGGAATTTGATTGATGAAAAAACGTTCTTTCTCTATGGTTACGTATCCATAGCATAGAGCCATAGAACAATCTTTACTTTATGATCCATAGAACATAGAAGAGCCAACAATCAGCAATGGAAAAATTACTAGGGGCCGTATTTATAGTTGTTCCTTGAGGCTTCCTTATACTGAAGGCCGCCTTGAATTTGCTTTTCTATGTTTCTATGCAAACAAACTTTTATTTGTTTCCATAGAAAAGCAAATTCAAGGCGGCCTTCAGTATAAGGAAGCCTCAAGGAACAACTATAAATACGGCCCAAGGTAAGATCTATGGATCATAAGATAAATGAAGATTGCTATGGATATGTTACCATAAAACATTGATTGTCGTTCTGGTGCATAGACTTAATATGTCTATGTTCTGGTGACAGAAAGATTGCCTTCTCATCGATCAAATTCCGTAATTAACCTTTTTTTTCAGGAACCAACCGAATATTTCATATTTCTAGAAAGGAAAACCGGCAACCTAAATAACCAAGTTGATTTGCGGAACATATCCTTTATAAACTTGACACTATTAATATAAAATCAGGAATCCCAACTTAACTTTCAGCCTAACAAAAACCTATATTTGGAAGGAATTATTTTTTTGGAGGAGCCCAGGCATCTTTTACGGATATTCATAAATAACGCGAACCTTATCATGTCGAATTTGTCCTGAAATTCCCGTTCCCCAGTGATAGTAAATTTGTGAAGAAAATTGTGGGTTGGCAACTTGGGCCGAAGTCGTCTTTTATTAAGGGGCCTTTTGTGCGAGGTAGATTCGGGTATTTGGGTAATCGGGGATTCATCCTATTGGTCGAGAGATTCACCCTATTGGCTGACGACGATCACGTGATCGTCGTCGGCCAATAGGAAACAATCTCCGATTACCCAAATACCCGAATCTCCCTAGCACATAAGGTAGCTTTAGTGATTCCAATTGATTCCAATTTGATTCCAAAATTTCGGAAGAATTTGCAGAAGAGTTCATACGGGACTGGATTCTATAATTTCTAGTCAACCTTCGATTGAAATTATATCATAAAGAATTGAAGGTTAGATATTTCGATTTCAATATAATGAAATTGCATCCTTATCGGACTCATATTTGAGTTGTGCGCCCTCGAATCAATAAATGACGATCATGTGTATATTCATTTTTTTTTTAATTTTCAATAAACAATTTGAAAAAAAACAATTTTTTCATAATGTGTATCGTTCTTTTGATTTGAGTGAGTGGAATACAAATTTGCAATAATTTCTCCTATATCTCTATGAATTTTATTATATGATTAAAAGTTGCACTCGGTAGAAATTCATTTTCTTTCAATAGCGAGAGTGCTTGAATCATGTTAATAAGGATCCTAATGAAGGTAATTAATTTACAACTATGCTTTCTTCGATTAGCGTGTAAATCCTCGGTGATTTAAATGATAACCAGGAATAAGTAGACTTTCTTCAGCACGAAAACCTATCTAGCAATATGAGAAGAAGAAAAATGACCTTCTTCATATTTTAGAAAGCCGGTCTTGAAAAGGAATCATATTGAACTCGTATACCTACTGTTTACACAGAAATAATAATGCATATAACTGGAAATTAATTGTCTATGAAGGTATTTCATCTCTCAAACGATTGATCTGCAATATAGTATCGCAAGTTTTATAGGTACCTTGATTTATGGAATCATCTTGGATACAAAAGGAAACACTGCATTAACTGCTTTAAAGTTGAAATGTAATTCGCAGAAATTCAAAAAATGCTGTAGATTATTGTCCCCTTCCTAAATTGAATTTTGATAAGTAGGTACATTTTTTAACCATAATTGACTCTTGAAGGTCAAGGTTGAAAATTGATTGCGGATAAATCGAACAAAAAATTCAAGAACATTAATGTATTACACTTCGATTCTGTATTAATTCTCAAACACCTATTTCTCAAGGTAAAAGACAACGAAAAACTTCAGATATACACAGCGGATTTAAACATTGGCTAAATTGATCAATTGTCGAATTAAACGATAGAAATAACGTCACATAAACTGCAGTAATTCTTTTATTTGATTAAGAATATAATCGTTACTGCTCTCTACCAACTTCAATTCAATGAATCGCGGGCTTCTTATTATTATTATATACTCACCCACAAGTACAAAGTTCGCAGATGCAGGCTTCTTTCTTCGGAGGAATATATTTCGGTCCCGGTAATGTTTCTTTTATAGTTTTTTCGATATTGATTACTTTGTTATCGACCACCTTCTTGATGTTGGTTATGTTTTCCACTTCGTTCTGAAATCAAACAAGTTATAGGCGACACTTTTTCTTTTGGACCTTCTTACTTACAATGTCTGTGATGTTAGTGATAGTCTCCCTCAGGATCGTATCGGATTTATCCACAGTATCTCGTATGTCGATTATGTCGGTTTTGCTCTCCCTTATGTCCACAACATTGTTGAAGATTGACTCTGATCCACTGGTTGTCTTCAAAACAATGTCTTTTTCAACCTCGAGAATGATTTTTTCTTCGTTTTGACTGACTATATCGGATACCCTAATATCAACATGCTCAACAGCATCGATAATTTTGACAGGTTCGTTTTGCCTTGGTCTTCCATCTCTAGATATTTCTCGTATATTTTTGTCCACTATAGTGGATTGATTCAACTTATCTTCCAACTTATGGATTTCATTTTCGAACTGACGTATATCTCTGGTGATTTCCTGCTCAATTATGTTTTCTGTAATGCTGGTTGAACTATCTGATACGAATTTTGAATTGATCACTATGTCTGAGATATCACCATATGTTTCATATGTTGTAATTGAAACATTGTCATCATTCAGAGGTTCTCTTCCCTGTGAAGGTCGAGGTCTTCTTGAAGGGCTAGGTGTGGAACCTCGTTGACCTTTGATTATTCTTCTGGTTGTGTCAGAGTTATCGGAGATATATTTCTTATCAACAATGAAGGTTGAATCTTCCACCACTGTCGTTGTATAGTCACTGATGTCAGAGATATCCGAGATGTTCTTGGTGATTATAGTTTTGGAATCGTCTTTTCTACCAGAAACTGGACTTATTACATTTCTTCTCTGTGGAGACCTTGGACCACCCCTTTGGCTGGGACTTCTGCTAGTTCCCTGCCTTCTTGGATGTGATTGCTGAGGTATTCGCCTGCTTGGGCTAGCACTGGTATCTCTTCTACCGTGTGTTGTTCTATCTGCAATGCCAGTTCGTGTCTTTTTTTGGTCCATAGGCGACTTGGATCGTCCTGCAGATGTAGTATGAGTTTCAGTTTTATACCTCTCATCTGAAATAATGTTAGAGTCTTGAATTATCGTTGATTTAAAATCCACAGTATCACTTGAAGTATCGTAGTATTCACTTGTTCTTGAAATATTTCGGTTTACACTATGTCTTGTTGGACTTGGACTTGCTCTGGTCCTTGGACTACTTCTTAATACATCGTTACTTCTGAATGTGCGATGTGAATCAACCAACCTGTCATCAATATTCTTGTCATCAACCGAATATTTATATTCTTTGGAATAAATTTTCGAATTCTTTAAATCCTCTATGCTATCTTTAGTATATGTGGCATCAGATTTTACACTTAGATCATCCCTTATGTTTGAATTGCCATATTTTCCCATACTATCATATATTTCTGTCTGTATGAATTCATTAGTTTTATCTGTTCTGTAGTCTTTTGAATTCTTATCCCTAATTATATATTTCTTGTTGTAAATGTTGTCTGTCTGACTTTGTGCAGTATTATCATTAATTTCACTCAATATGAAGGTTTCTACAGATGATGATGATGAAGGTTTCGTATGATACACTGTACCAGGTGATGATTGATTGGTGGTACTTGTTATTCTTCTAGAATCTGCATTGGTTTCGTCAGAACTTTCGATGATGAATTTCCCATTCCAGCCAGAGGTGCCTCTAGGATTCCTTACTGTTTTTTGATCAGATGTAATTTGAGTACTCTTGGCTTCCTTTCGTTCAGTACTACTCAGTTCGCTGCTAGTATGATATTCACTAGTTTTCGATGATACTCTATTTGTGGAATCATCAGTTGTTGTGTAGGTGGTGTTTAAAGCAGTGTCATCACTTACATATTGTATTTCTGATGCTCCATTCCTATTTGAAGCTTGCATGGAGTTTCTGTCTTGGTCTCTAGTTATCACTCTAGAAGCACTAGTTGCACTATTTCCACTTCTACCTAAAGATTGCATGTCTTTTCTATTTTGATCTGTTGTTTCCCTGGTTATTATTCTTGAAACACCAGATGTTCCAACTCTATCAGTCGATGTCTGCCCAATCTGTTTGGTGAAGGTTGTGTTATGGGAGTCCTGTATGTTGGACGTGCTGTCAATAGTGAAGGTTTCATTGAGTACTGAGCTCTGTGAGATATTTTTCGAGTTAGATGTAGTACTTCTTGTTGTTTGTTGGGTGGAAGTATTTGTTTTTCCTCTATTCGAAATTGCTGTGGAATCTGACTCCATGATGAACTTGCCATTCCAACCCGAATCATTGACGTTATATGTTAATTTATATTCCTCCTTGGGTTCAGTCACTGTGTATGTGGAAGCAGAATCCACAGATATATTCGAAGATGACTGATTCAGTACAGAGTCGATTTGTTGGATGTTGGTACTGTGCGACGATTTGTCATGTTCTATGAAATGTCTGTACTCTGTGGAAGTAGCACCACCGGTGTGGCCATATGTGGTGATTTTTTCACCACTGCCGGCCGGCAAAACTTCGGTGACTGTGTAGGTGACATCGCTCGATTTGACAGGTAGGTGAGATACGTCGGCAATCTGAAGACTAGAAGCTGATGATGATTTCGAGACATTACCTTTGGAAGAATGATGGGCCTCCGTGGATACTTTCGAAGTTACAGCTTTCGACGAAGTTTTTTGGGAAGTCGAACTTGCACTGGTCGTTTTCGAACTAGTTTTTTTCGTAGTTTTCGTGGATTTGTTGACCGTCATGCTTATCAGTCGGCGAGCGGTTTCATTAAAAATTCACTCACACCTCGCGTAATTCGTTTCGCCAACTAGATCGGTGCGCGTAGCTGTTTCGATACTGGAGAGAGAAACCGAATGAGGTCTAGCGCGCTCGCTGTGGTCGATGTGGTACCGCTCTTCTTGTCGTAGGTGAACCAGTGCTGCGTCATTCAGAGTCTCCTACGTAACTCTCGATCATCTACTAATAAGGATAGTCTGCGAGACGAGTTTCTTTGGGGATTCGCTGCTTTCTACGCCCTTTTTTATTCTTGTTGTGAAATTAAGAATGCCAAAACAGTCGTGATTTTCTGAGATAATGTGTTTCTTGTAAAGGAACAGTTTTTTCAATTATTTGGACGGTCCGGGTGAAAGTTGGATTATTATTATGGAAATGGTTCACATAACATGTGGTGTTTATCTCATTAGTACTTCGCACTTGATAATTGCCGTTAGAAATACTGAGACAGTCTGTTTAAATTATGTAGATTGATATGAAATTATACTTGAATGGAAAACTTGTTTATTGATAGATATTTATTTATGCGGTAATTGAATCAATTCAGTGTAAGTTTTGACATATGGCTGGTAAATACTCAAGAACGTCAACATGAGGATCTGAAATTACAAAACTCAACAAAGAAAATTGAAAAATATACTGATATTAAATGAAGAGCTGTTGCACGCTTGTTGAAATTCGTAGCAAGAATGGTCACGCATCCATAAATATCAACTGGCTGACGCATCTTGACTGATAAAAACGATAATTCTCATGAAATTTTGCATCCACTTTTTACGCGCTTGTTCTGGGGAACAACGCGTTATCATTTCGTCACGATGTCTGTAATTTTCGAATTTTGAGCAGAAATTGGTCTCAAACGACTAGGTTGGACTCACTGATGAAGAATCCGTGGTCAAAATTGATTCTGTCTGTCCGCCCGTATGCGCTGTAACTCTCGAAAGGAAAGACCTAGAGTCTGAAAGTTTCAAGTTAGGTTAGGATCCTGAATATCTCGGTTAAGTTCGTTAATGGGCCAAATCTGCCGAATGGTTTTTGTGCTACAGCCATTTGAAATGTTGATTTTTCAATAACTCGAGAAATATTTATCTGATCGGAATGAAACTTGGTTGGAATATGAACAGTGTCAATAAGAAGAATTATCCAAGGAATAATTCGAAAAAAAAATTTTTTTCTTGAAAATTTTTCTTTGAAAATTTTCCAATTTCAATGAAATTTCCAAGTCACCATTTCGCAATGTGAACAAGAGCATAAAAGCTGCTGACTTCACGTCAGTGCTTTCTAGATTTTTCAACCAAGTACCATAGATTCCAATTCGATTAGATCTGTCTGTCTGAGAATATTGGGAAATAAATTTCATATGGATATGTTTTCAAGCGCTTGTTCTGGGGAACAGCGCGTTATCATTTCGTCACGATGTCTGTAATTTTCGAATTTTGAGCAGAAATTGGTCTCAAACGACTAGGTTGGACTCACTGATGAAGAATCCGTGGTCAAAATTGATTCTGTCTGTCCGCCCGTATGCGCTGTAACTCTCGAAAGGAAAGACCTAGAGTCTGAAAGTTTCAAGTTAGGTTAGGATCCTGAATATCTCGGTTAAGTTCGTTAATGGGCCAAATCTGCCGAATGGTTTTTGTGCTACAGCCATTTGAAATGTTGATTTTTCAATAACTCGAGAAATATTTATCTGATCGGAATGAAACTTGGTTGGAATATGAACAGTGTCAATAAGAAGAATTATCCAAGGAATAATTCGAAAAAAAAATTTTTTTCTTGAAAATTTTTCTTTGAAAATTTTCCAATTTCAATGAAATTTCCAAGTCACCATTTCGCAATGTGAACAAGAGCATAAAAGCTGCTGACTTCACGTCAGTGCTTTCTAGATTTTTCAACCAAGTACCATAGATTCCAATTCGATTAGATCTGTCTGTCTGAGAATATTGGGAAATAAATTTCATATGGATATGTTTTCAAGCGCTTGTTCTGGGGAACAGCGCGTTATCATCTCGTCACGATGTCTGTAATTTTCGAATTTTGAGCCGAAATTGGTCTCAAACGACTAGGTTGGACTCATTGATGAAGAATCCGTGGTCAAAATTGATTCTGTCCGTCCGGCCGTGTGCGCTGTAACTCTCGAAAGGAAAGACCTAGAGTCCTGAAAGTTTCAAGTTAGGTTAGGATCCTGAATACCTCGGTTAAGTTCGTTAATGGGCCAAATCTGCCGAATGATTTTTGTGCTACAGCCATTTGAAATTTCGATACTTCAATAACTCGAAAAATATTTATCTGTTGGAAATGAAACTTGGTTGGAAGATGAACAATGCCAATGAGAAGAATTATCCATGGAAAAATTTGAAATTTTTTTTATTTTTCTTGAAAATTTTTATATTTCATTAAAATTTCACCATTTTGCAATGTCAACAAGCGCGTAAAAGCTGCTGACTTTACGTCAATGCTTTTCCAGATTTTTGGAACAATTAGTTGGATTTGACTCATTTATGAATTTAACCTTCGTTATTAAGCCGCACCCTGTTCTACAAATATCGAGTTTCTATATCGTTTCTCGGGAGCTAATTGTGTGGCCTAACCTTGACGGCTGATTTTAAATACAATAACTCCCCAAATAAATGAACTCAAGAATCGTCATTTTCAGAGCAGATGTTGAGATCAATAACCGTGGTTCAATTCTTCAATGGGTTGAGATTCCGGAGTTATATAGTAATTTGAAGATTTGAGATTATTCCCCTTATATTTCAGGAATTGTTCGAGCGATCGGATTGAAACTTGTTAACGAACTGCTTGTTGCATATTGATGCGCAAAAATTGGCGAATAAGAAAAAATCAGATTTCAGTTCGATGCAAATATAGTTCGAGATATTGGGAAGAAATATGTAAAATTTTGTGGATATATCCTCGATATCGATATTATGTTCGAAAAAACTCGAAAAACACTGATCCAATCATAATAAAACTTGGTAGCTAGTTGGAAAATGCTGATGCACAACTTCATGGAAATTTTCGTGACGAGCGTGTCATTGAAACAATTCTAAAAAAAAAATCCGAAATGTTTCTCAAAAAAAGTTTTCAGATTCCAAAGGAAAATCGCACTTTCCTCGAATCTCTCATTTGATAACAGGGTAACCAATTTCAGTTGGATCCGGTTTGAAATTTTGGAGATTTTGGAAAAAAAGATGTCAAATTGCGTGTTTTTTCTTCGGTATCATTGGTTTTTCCGGAAAAACTCATGTAATAGTAATATATCCTATCGTGATGAAAAAAATGTGGCCGGAAGTTTTTGTGCAATATTTCGTGATGATATTGACATTAAAACAATCAAAAAAAAAAAATTCAGATCGAAATCAGATTTTGAATAAATTTTGCACAGACCATGAACTTCATGTTTCATCGCAGTGTACTAAATTTCAATTTGATTCGATTTTAATTCAACGAAAAAACTCAACTTCCGAAATGAACAACTTAGGAACTGGATTTTCGTAGATTTGCTAATTCATTTCATGTAACTTCATAGAAAAAAAAATCAACTCTGCGTTTTCAATAGAATTGTCATCACTAGCTCTCCAATTTAAACCCAGGCTATTCTTTCGCAATTCTGTGGTTTGCATCAATTTCAATTCCATGCGGAAGAAGCATGTGAATAGCAATTATAAGCTCCAGTGAACGTACATTATAATCTGTTACTTTTTACTGAAAGAAACTCGTTCACAATGAATCAATCTTCACAATTGGCCATATTTCTTGTTCATGGTTGATGAAATCTGCAGCATGTAAACACAATATCAACTATCCGGCAATTAGCTGATTTTTTGCTCTTTTCCATAACAATTATAGATGAGGTCATCTCATATGATTATGGTCCATTTATTGAAACGAACACCAAAATATAAATAAATACCTACTGATATAGAATAATCCTTGAACTCGATAACCTTGATACTTATTAACATATAGCTCTCGTTGGCATGCATAAACCAAAATAGATATGGTTTTGTCGTTTTCAATTTTGTGTTACAATATGAGACAGAGAAAGCAATATGCTATTAAGCAAATTTCTCACTGTATTGTAAAGATTTCATTCAATAGGAATGTTGTGAAACTATTAACACTAGAAAATCATTTTTGAATGAGTTTCCAATTTATTCATGGAGAATTGAATGCTTTGTACACCTCCCTCAGCTTTTATTCGAAGGGGATGAACAGAAATCGATGGAACGTGGTAGAGATATACCTACAGAGTGTTACTCCTATTCGAAACACCCTGTGGAATGAATCGTTGACAGGCGAGAACGTTAATAAATACCCATAGGTTGCCTCATTTTTCTGAACATTTCCATTCTACATTCGTTGCGATATCTTCATCTTTAGAGAAATTACAGCACTTTATGAATGGTACCGTTCGTTCTACCAATCTTTGAATTTTTTTTTAATGGTCTGCGGTGGAATTCATGTGAATAGAGAACTAACCAAAATTCATGTTCCTACCCAGAAATATATACACACCGGGAAAATTGGATTGAAACTTGACAGTTAGTTGGAGCAGAACGACGCGCAACTTTTAGCAAAATTTCGTTGAAATCGTATGGTCACTCAATTAAAAAAAAATTTCTTCAACATTTTTTTCGAAAGAATTTTTTTTTCTAGAACTTTTCCTCACATTCGAGAAAAATTTTGCTTATACCTTGAGCTTCATATTTCACAGCAGTGTACCAAATTTCAATTCGATACGGCTACTAGTTTTAGAGATATTTGAGAAAAGTATGTTGAATTTCGTGTTTTTCTTCTCGATGTCGTTGTTTTTTTTGGTATAACTCAAGAAATACTGATTTAATCGTGATGAAACTTCGCAGCTAGTTCAAAGATGCTGATGCACAACTTCGTGCAAAAATGATCCTGTCATAAGAACAATTTGAAAGAAAAATTAAATTGAAAGTATCGTATGTTATTACAAAAACCCAGAAGAGCATTGACGCAGCTTTTGCGCGCAGTTCAGATGCGTTGCCAAAGCGGAATAAAATCATTTTTATACCATGGAAATAGTCCTTGCGGATTGCAGGATTGAATTATTCGCCAAGGGCTGTTTCTTGGATAACAGATTGTCTAATGAAAAATACCGGAACAATACAAACGATGAACAAAGCGAATTGTAACGTTTAAGAGTATAAATCTGACTCCTTCATCAGACAAACGTGATAAATAGCAGGATAATGTTCTTCTGGTTTTTATCTTTCTGAGACTTTTGTCAAATTGACACTTTCAAAGAAAACCTCGGTAAGACAGATTCACCATCTCTTTCTATTCAACAAAATGCAGGAGGACCCTTTAATTTTTTTTTCAGATTATCAGTATCGTTTCGACATCAGTATTTTTCCTATTGTCCCAATCATCATGTGATTTCCAATGGTTGAAAATATACATTGTTCTCTGTTTGCGATCTTCATATGTCTCTATTCCTTAAGATGATTTGTAGATATATCATTTTCAATAGTTCTGCTTCAGATATTGGGAGTGGAAACCCAGAAAAAAACCTACAAGGGGATATCCTATATAAACTATTAATTATTAACGTGAACTCAGGAAGCCCAACCTTTTCAGCCAATCAGAATTTTTGTCAACAAATACCTATATTTGGATCCAATTATCTGGATTGAAAAGCCAAGGGGCAGTTCACGGATAATAATAAATGAGGTGAGGTGAACCTCAACCTGTCGATTTTGTTTTGAAATCCCCCCTTTCCAGTACAAGAAAATTCGAGAAAATTTTGGATTGGCAAATTGCACCGAAGTCTTCTAATGGGAGCTTCTGCGAAGATGCCAGCGCCCTTACGCTTAAATTTGGAACCTGTCCAAGCTAGTAGTTTTATGTAAACAAGCAGTAGAAATGTGGTGGAGAACGAATATTCATTAAGCAGAACTAAAATATTTAAAGAAATTATTATAATTTTGTGTAAGATTTCTTGAGAACGGACTTTCCCTTTGGATCGCGATATAAAATCGTGCTTTAAATCGTTTCTGGAGGATAATTTCGATGTTATTTCAGTGAACCGATATCTTAACCTCAATTTCTGGAAAAATAGGCAACTCAATAAGTAATTCGCCGACTCTTATTAATTTGAAGAAGTGCTGAATGAAGGCCATATTATGTGGTAAATCTATAATCAGTCCGACTGATATGACTTATATTCTCTTTGTTTACAAACGAGTGAATCAATAAAATGAAAAGAAAGCTTTTCTGCTTTAGTTCTTTCACATCGTATTTCGAAAGAAAAGGCAACAAATAGACATATAATTGATTTTATTTTTATATCACAGCAGCTCAAGATACACATACTAAACAAAAATATCAGCTGGTTCAACCTTCCTATATAGAAATGAAAATTATTGTATTTATATGAATAATCAACTATAACAGTATATCTAGTTTTTGTCCGGTTTTCAACCAGATCACTCTCTTTGAATATGATTTTGTGTATTATGTGAAGTAGGTAGCTACAGAAGTGCTCGGTAGTTTCTCTGCAGGAACACTATTTTTCATCAGAATTCTCTTACTTTCATGAACACCTAAAAACATCTGGACATAAAGTTGTTTCGAAATGAATACATTGTTATTTACATGAAAATAAACATCTTCATGCAGAGAAATGCAGTGAACATACTTTCATGTATTTCGTGACCTGTTTTACAATCTTCAATTTCAAAATCCAGGTATTTCTTTTATCATTGAGTTCCCTGCCAAATGTTGTTTCCAAATTAACTTTACTTTCATTTGGCTTTGGAAAAAATTAAAACTTGAGGCAGTAGATGATCTTTCCTCCAATGGAAAATATTAATCGGAAAGAAAGGAATCGATTGATGAATATTACAAACACTTTCGCTATACCAAAATTTCAACTCGAAGAACAACACAAAAGCTCGAAAATGAACTCTAAAAGTAAGCAAAATACGTTAGAATAACGGGCACCTCAAAAAACTACTAGCTTGGAAGTGTTAGAATTTCTATCACCAGAGGGCGTGTCGCTAAGCAGTATTTGCGAATTTGAAATAATAAATATGGATATGATTCGATTACTGACATTTCCGAACTTTGTCGAATAACGAAAGAAAGTTTAAAACTTTCGAATATGTATGGACGCTCTTTCAGATTCAAATTTGTTGTTAGATTTTCACGAGAAATTTTCATTTTCTATTATTTTCGAAGAACATGAACAATTCATCACAAAAATGAGCCATCAACTTTCTGTTTGGGGAGCATTCGATACCTACTTAATTTCCAAAATCCCATCACCCAAAGTCGACCGAATTTCATTGATAACTAGCGTTGGCCCACAGCTTCGCCCACTTTACAATGTCCTTGTCATCAACGAATGGCTATATTCTTTCAAGTAGGTACTTGAAATGAGTCATAGACCTTTGTCAAGAACTTCATATCGTTATGGTGAATCCCACGTTTTCATTCACTTCAATGCATTCAGACAAAAATATTCTACCGTTCAGGAGAATTAGTCACCCTTGATTGCCTTCGTAAACAAACACAATTTCGGTATCGAAATTTCGTTATTTAGGAGCAATAAACCACAGGATTGGAAGGTCAAAAAAAACATTCTTCGCTATATTCTCTGTAATATCCTTTATTCAACTGTTGTGATGAATCGAATAGACGACTTCGGCCCAAGTTGCCAACCCACAATTTTCTTCACATATTTACTATTACTGGGGAACGGGAATTTCTGGACAAATTCGACATGATAAGGTTCGCGTTATTTATAAATATCCGTAGAAGATGCCTCGGCTCCTCAAACAAGATAATTCCTTCCAAATATAGGTTTTTATTCGGATCATCTCTGATTGGCAGAAATTTAAGTTTGGATTCCTGATTTCATGTTAATAGTGTCAAATTTAGATAGGATATGTTCCGCAAATCAACTTGGTTATTTCGGTTGCCGGTTTTCCATTCCGTAAATATGAAATATTCGGTTGGTTCCTCAAAAAAAGGTTAATTACGGAATTTGATTGATGAAAAAATGTGCTTTCTGTCACCAGAACGACAGTCAATGTTCTATGGTAACATATCCATAGCATAGAACAATCTTCATTTACTTTATGATCCATAGAACATAGAAGAGACAACAATCAACAATGGAAAAATTTCCAGGTATGGTCTATGGATCATAAGGTAAATAAAGATTGTTCTATGCTATGGAGATGTTACCATAAAACATTGACTATCGTTCTGGTGCATAGACTCAATATGTATTTGTTCTGGTGACAGAAAGATTGTTTTTCATCAATAAAATTCGGTAATTAAACTTTTTTCAGGTACCAACCGAATATTTCATATTTACAGAACGGAAAGCCGGCAACCGAAATAACCAAGTTGATTTGCGGAACATATCTTTTATAAACTTGGCACTATTAATATGGAATCAGGAATCCCAACTTAAATTTCAGCCTAACAAAAACCTATATTTGGAAGGAATTATCTTGTTTGAAGAGCCGAGGCATCTTTTACGGATATTTATAAATAACGCGAGACTTATCATACCGAATTTGTCCAGAAATTCCCGTTCCCCAGTGATAGTAAATTTGTGAAGAAAATTGTGGGTTGGCAACTTGGGCCGAAGTCGTCTATTGAGTATAGCTGACAAATTATATACTTACTTAAGTTTTCTTTGCAAATTTTCGATTATTTTCATCCGAATTTCGAGAATCTTGTTAATGTGACATGAATATAATCATCTTTGACGGACGATATATTTTCGTATTCAGAAGATACTGGGTGTTCCTAAATTGGAAGTACAAACGAAAAAGGAAGGGTCGTTAATTTTAGGCAAAAATAGTCCCATAAACATGAGACCGCAAAATTAGGCATATATATGTATTACAGTTTGGAGTTCACACCATGTGACATGCCAATTTCTATTGCAAATCTACAAGTGATAGGCTATATTGTGCTGATGGACCTCCTGAATGACCTGGATAGAAATATTTAATCATCGACAAAATAACTTTATGGGCGTTTTTTTTTTGTTTTCACAGCAGTGTTCAGATAAAAGGTTAGTTAAACTTTGAAAAATTTCAACAATTGAGAGTGAAAATATTGGATTCTCGAGACGGTTAAGGTAAGAGAAAACTCTATTTCTGGAAGGTAACGCAGCGTAGTCATGTTACCTCGAGTAAAGACTAAACGTGACCTACTTGCATGTGCAATAGCACCCCATACTACGTCTACTCTCCGGTTCACATGACGCTCAACATCAAAATGACTTCTTTCTCCCCGACGTCGTCTAACCCTTTTTCGGCCATCATGTGCACCCAATTAGAATCGAGATGCATCAGAAAAGACGACCTGATACCATTCCACATTCCAATGTTGCCGTTCTCTGCACCACTGTAGTCGTTGCCGGCGATACTCAACCTTAAGAGGGAACACAACATGGGATCGATAATGCTGCAGTCCAAAAGACCTTATACGGCGGTAAACCATTCGGACAGTTACAGGATGGTCCTGTTCTCCGAACAACTCATCAGCCAAAGATCGAGTTGTCGCAAATCGGTCTCTAATGACCACAAGTCGCAGACGTCGATCTTGAAATTCATTTATGCCCCTTCAACGTCCGGTACCTACTCTTCTACTTTCTGTTCGTACGGTGTGCAATTTCTCGAAATGACAACCCCGCCCCGCCCTGGCGATAAATTCCGCGTACATGTGCTCTAAGCATTTCAACAACAACTAAACATCGAATTTGGTTCTCCTCGAACAGCTGGTTGGTTGTTAAATTCAAAAAAATTACAAAAACCGACTACAATATTTAAGTAACAAAAATTGTTTTCATGAAAACAGCTTCACGATTTTTTCTCCAAATTTCAATCATTTACTCCTTGCTATACTATCTCTGTTTTACCAGAAAAAAATTAAAATTCAAACAGCTCCTTCTGGGTGTTGCAGTTTCTTTTTCTGTTAGTTTATAACAGTTTGGCATATAAGGATCAATTAGATTTTTGGTTTCATATACCTACTCAGTTGTCTCTGAACATAAAACCTGTGGTCGAAACTCTATCTTAGTTTCGAAGATATGGGCACCCCAAATACCGAAAAAGTAAATTTTCAGGTCACTTTTTCTACCATCAGAAAAATTCCTTAATACTTTCAGATAAATCACAAATAATCCTGCAACCTTTTCTCAACGATTCGGGGTGTTTTCTCCGAAATATTTCCACTGTTTGATTGAAAAAAATATTATTTATCGAACAACTATTCCATCTGTCATTAAACGGAATTTCACTACAAACACGAGTGAAGTTTGGCATCGGCGCAATTTGCCCACTGTTTGGAATGAATATATGAAAGTCTTATCAATCAATCCAGATAAATTATTTAGGTCCTAGGTCAGGTAAAGTTAGCTTAATTCAGGACTGTTCCATTGAATTTCATCATTTTATTTGGCCTTATAGATCCACAATAACGTACTAGGAACTGTGCAGCGATGCCAAACTTAATTCATGATCACAGTCGAATTCCATAAAATTGAATGTGAAATGGTTGTTCGATAAAATCTATACATTTCAATCAAAGATCAAATACATTTGAACGAAAACAACGTGGAGAGTTCTGAAATGGTAAGACGAAGATTCATAAACTGACAAAAAGTATTCATTGAAGCTGATTTTTTCTGGGTGTCACTCCCAATATCCGAAACAGAACTATTAGAAATTTAATTGAATGGCTTTTCTACGGAAAACGTCCCTGCGGATTGCAGGGTAAAACCGAGAAGAATAAAAATAAATTCTCCAAATCTCTCGTTTTTGAAGGGGGCAGCTTTGGACTCCGAAACTTTACTTTTCACTTTGTTGATCGTTTGCATTGTTTCAGTAGGTATTATTCAATAGGCAACATTCGGAAACACGCCAACATTCAAGTTTCATTAAACCTCGTAAATATCTCAAGGTCAGGCACCTGCCCACAGTCTGCATGCTTTAACATTGCCAATAGCCGCGAGAATTCAGAGAAATTTCGACGTTAATCGGAAAATTTCTTTCTTGAAAAATTTTTTTTTTGGTATGTACTTTTAATTATAATTCTTTTGTGAGAAAGCGCAATGTAAGTAATTATTTCCATTTTTCACTCCATTGAAGTTTTTATTCCCCCGAAAATTCTTGAATATAAAAATTGGCATTCTAACAAGAGGGCTTTTTCCTCGAAACAAAAATGCAGTAATTTCCATGAAAAACCTTTAGAACATCACATTTCAAACATATAATTTCAATATTAAATTTTTAAGAAAATGTTTAATAACCTAAAGCTGAAAAATAAAAATGGGGATTTGCATTTAAAGGGATTTGTTTTGAGTGCACGATATGGCAACGTCGAATTCAGCTTTCTCGGAAAGAAAAGGACGTCAAATATGTTACTTTGCTTAGGAAAACAGAGATAGCTATACTTCGATCCGGTTACAGTAGAAGACAACGACCAAGGAACAGAAAAAGAAGAGCACATACTGTCATACTGTCATATTACTGACAAATCGCAAACGGAAATTGTTTGGTTTTATCTCTGAATAAAGAAAATTGCTCTTCATTCAAAGGGTTATATCTCTGAATAAAGAACATAAGGAAGGGGCATAATGCCTCACGAAGTGGGTCCGCGATGGATGTTGCATATGGCCGACTTCCCCTTCACTTTGAAGAGAGAACAACTTGTTCCGAGGCTTCATTGTCTAACATGAGTCATACACGGAGGTTCAATATATGGACGCCTATGTCCCACTGATTTACGAAGAGGAAAAACGTTGTGCTTCTTCCTGTTGTTCATTAATCAAAGGGTTATATTGACAAAGAAGACGTATGCACCACAGAATAGGAATGAATATTTCATTATTCTATAGCAGACAAAGCTATTCTACTAAACACCGTTGTCACTTCGTGCATGCCTGGCAAATCCAAACCCCTATTTTGAAATCTGATTTTGAATACTTTCTGAAGGTAATTTGGGAAAATGATGAATCAAACCCATAATAATTATGTTCAAATTTGCATTTGAAGTAATAACCCAAATTCAGGAAAAACCCTCATTATTATTAATTGTAGATACAACTTTCTTCTCAACTCTGACAAACGAATGAGCTCTATTCTATTTACGACTTCAACTCCAACGAATTTGAGCGACTGTGGATCTCCCACGAGTACCTACAACCATTGAGTTTTAAACATAAATCATTTCTTCGAACCGGGTTATATCTCTTTGTGTTTAATACTCAATGCTACAACCTAACACCGAATATTCAGAAACCCGTTTGCAAATATTGAAGTTATTTGTAAGATAGAAAGAGTCAGTTGTTGATTTAGGTGTGATAAAATATTCACGCCTAGAATGTACAAAGGTGACTTCTAAAGTGATTATTTTGAATCCCACAGTCAATGTCCTCTTAATGGACATAAGACGAGGCATTTTTGTGAGCTAATGTGGAGTTTATTTCATCATTGTTTTCACGGATGGTTCAATCAAAAATGATGAAGATAATGTGAATTCTAGAGAAGCACTGACTTGAGGTCAGAATCGAATAGACGACTTCGGCCCAAGTTGCCAACCCACAATTTTCTTCACAAGTATACTGGGGAACGAGAATTTCAGAACAAATTCGACATGATAAGGTTCGCGTTATTTATAAATATCCGTTTAAAATGCCTCAGCTCCTCAAACAAGATAATTCCTTCCAAATATAGGTTTTTGTTAGGCTGTAATTTAAGTTGGGATTCCTGATTTCATGTTGATATAGTGTCAAGTTTAAAAAAGGTTTGTTCCGCAAATCAACTTAGTTACTTCGGTTGCCGGTTTTCCGTTCTGTAAATATGAAATATTCGGTTGGTTCCTGAAAAAAAGGTAAATTACGGAATTTGATTGATGACGTCAGATTCTTGTGTTACAAACTTTCGTTTAATGCATTTCCGCAATAGTTTTTTGATTCTGGACGAAATGAAAATGGAATCGGAAGCGGTAATTTCACGTGGTGCTAATGCAGAAGTGGAAATAGTTATATTACACATTATAATTGGCATGGTTCAAACTATTTCTAATTTCCAACCCCTCATGTTGCTTCCAAAAGTATTTCTTGATTCGTGAAAAAGTATCAAATACCTATTTATGAAAAAAAATTGCTTAGGTAGCACTAATAAATCTTAATGTCTAATATCAGTTGTATGTAAGAGGTATTGTAAAATAGATTCGATAAATCTGAGGAAGTTGTGTAATTAATTTCAAAAAACATATTAACAAACATCTTTTCTATGACAGTGATCGGAGCCGGTAGAACTCGAAACTTAACGATTCCTTCCGATATAGAATAGCGCAACGTAAATTGCGGCCCGCAATTTTCCGTAAATAACGTTAGACGCTAACGCTATTAACGTCGCGTTATTCTGAAACTGAATCTGCGTATGCTTAGATGTCAAAAATAACGTTTCCGTTAATAACGTCACACAAATTTAACACTGCAATATCTCTCTAGTTTCAGAATAATGCGACGTTAATAGCGTTAAGCTAGCTTTTGTGCGAGGGAGATTTGGATATTTGGGTAATCGGAGAGGGTGCTGAATCTCCCAGCCAATAGGATGAATCTCCGATTCCCCAAATATGCAAATCTCCGTAGCACAAAAGGCCCCTTTAGCGTCTTACGTTATTTACGGAAAATTGCGAGCCGCTATTTACGTTGCGCTATTCCATATCGGAAGGATTCGCTAAGCTTCGGGTCCTTCCGGCTCGAATCACTGTCATATGAAAGCTGTTTGTTTATATGTTTTTTCGTGTTAATTACACAACTTCCTCAGTTTTTTTGAATCTTTTTTATAATACATTTTACACACAACTGATATTAGACATTAAGATTCATTAGTGCTAGCACAACAAATTTTTTTCCTATATAGGTATTTGCTACTTTTTCACGAATTAAGAAATACTTTCGGAAGCAACACGAGGGGTTTGAAATTAGAAATAGTTTGAACCATGCTAATTATATTGTGCAATATAACTAGTTCCACTCCTTCTGCAATAGCACCAGCTGAAATTACCGCTTCCCTTTGTCCAGAATCGTAAAACTAATGCAGAAATGCAAATTATTAAACTTTAGGAGTTTAAACGTGGGTTTGTAACACAAATATCTGACGTCTCACATAACCTAAACAACAAACTAATAACTAACGCAACGGTAACAAAAACGTGTAGCAATACGAATACTTTTAACGACCGTTAAAACCAAAACGTAATATTTAGCGTAACCGTAATAACATAACGTTTGCGCTATTCAAAAGTTGCAATATCTCTCTACTATACATAAATACTTATGTGTTACATAAATATAAAGTTTTTATACAACGAGACAAATATAATAAAACCAAAGTGCTCTCGAAAAAATTTCAAATAAATTCTCTAGTTCCATAAAGGGTTCAACATTCATGTAATATACCTAGGAAATTAATAAATTGAATGTTCCACCTAACATACTCATGTTTTCTTACCATGATTTTGCCAGGGATAAAGCACCATTACAATGAGAAATCCTAAACCGATAAGCAGAACTGACTGTATGAAATAATATTGTAGCCATGACGAAAACTAAATTCCAATTCAAATTTCAGTTATACCCACCGACACTATCAGAAGACTTCTGCTAGTTCCAGTCGAAAAATTTATTTGTAAGGAAAGATTGTATATAGGACAAGGCATTGATTAGAAGGACAGCCTTCGAACACGTAGATGAGAGACGGCCTAGTTTACTTCTATCGACCAAACTTTAGTGTTCCTGGCCGTGTTCGATTACTTGAAGTTATGCATAAGCATTGGTGTTTTAATACTCAATGGCATAACTGAACAGTGAGATTAAAGATTGTGACGATAGCCCAGAGGATACTTCCAAAAGCCAAAATACCGAATTATAGAGAAGAATTTGATTTTCAACATGTGCGTAATATTAAAAATACCGAGTGGATTCTTTGTTGGTCTTTTTGCGCTCATGTTCTGGGGAACAGTGTGCTATCGTTTTGTCCAAATGTCTGTAATTTTCGATAATTGAGCCGAAAATGGTCTCAAACGTCTAGGTTGGACTCACTGATGACGAATCCGGTGTCAAAATCGATTCTGTCCGGCCGGCTGGCCGTCCATAGACACGATTACGGTCGTACGGAGAATCCTATGGACCTGAAACTTGCAGGGTAGGTTGCATTTCAAAATGCGACGGATAAGTTCGCAAATGGGCGAAATCGGCCAAACGGTTTCGGAGTAAGAGCCCTTTGAAGTTTTGACTTTATTTTGGCGATAATTCGAAAACTACTGAAACAATTGGATCGAAACTTGGCAGTTTGTTGGAGTATAGCAACGCGAAACTTCTCGCGAGATTGTGTTGAGATCCGTAAATTTCGAAAAAAAAATTTTCAAAATTTTTTCCGAAAAAAAATTTTTTTCCCCAACAGTTCATCACATTTGAAAAAAATTCAGCACGAACTCTGAGCTACATATTCCACAGCAGTGTGTCTAATTTCAATCTGATACGGTTATTAGTTTTGGAGATATTGGGAAAAAATATATGAAATTTCGTAGTTTTCTTCCCGATATCTTTATTTTTTCGGTATAACTCAAGAATTACTGATTCAATCATTATGAAACTTCGCACCTAGTTTGAATATGCTGAAACACAACTTTGTACAGAATTTCGTGATGATCGTGTAATTAGAACAATTTGAAAAAATTTTATATTTTTTCCTTCGAATACATATTCAATATTCTGTGATCTTCTTGTCATATTATATTCATTGAATTCTTTATGAAACTTCGCACTGTTATTTTTCGATAAAGTACTGGATTTCAATTCTATCTAATCTGTATTTTTGGAAATATTGGGAAAATAAAATTTTGAATGAGTATATCCACGGAATCATTGAGCGGATCTTACCCATTCACGAATTCGACCTTCGTAATTAAGCCCTTCTGTACAAATATCGAGTTTTTAGTAGTTTCTTCCGGAAGTTATTTTGTTTACGGTCGGCCTAACGGCCGGACCGTAAACACGTAAAAATACAGATTAGATAGAATTGAAATCCAGTACTTTAACGAAAAATAACATTTCGAAGGTTGATACAGAATTAAATGAGGATAATTTACCGGAAAAAAAATCTAGAAAAGCACTGCCATGGAGGCAGCAGCTTTTGGGCGTATGTTCAAATTCGTTGCCGAGACGGTCATCAACATTGAACATGCTGCTGCCTTCAGGACAATGCTTTTGTAGATTTTTTTCATTGAGACATATGGGATAGAGTAGCGAAAATTTTCCTTAATATTCAGGTTTTTTGAAGTTCCGATATTTATAGCATTCTGAAATTTTTTGAAACAAAACTGCAGAAAGCACCTGTCATAAGAATAACTGGCCACTTGAGATGAATTTTCGAAGGAAGGTCCGACTGAAAGAGAAAATTTCCGTTGACGGCTCATGCAAAATTTCGTGGGGATAATGTTATTATGAGATCGCAGAATGAAGACTACTGCACTGACGTGAAGTGATGTAGCACGCATGTTCAAAGGAGATGACGCTCTGGAAACGAATTTGAACATGCGCACAGAAGCTGCTGATTTCAGTGCTTCTCTCGTTTTCTTTCATTAGAGGACTGAATTTTAATTCCATACTATCTCTATTTTTGAAATTATAGGGGAAGTTAACTTTCAAATGGGTATATCTGCGGGATCAAACGCACTTTTGGTGATCTCCGAATTCGTGAATGGCTTAAAATCCACCCAATGATTTCTGAAATATAGCCATCAAAATTTTTTCGAATTTTTCCAAAAATAAGGATAAGATCGAATTGAAATCCAGTACTTCATCCACAAATGACAGCCGGAAGGTTCATACAGAATTTCATGAGGATAATATGATCAGAAGATCGCAGAATATTGAATATTTGAAAAAACAAATTTGCAATTTTTTTTAAAATTGTTCCACTGACACGATCATCAAAACGTTGTCCATGAGCATTTTCGAATTAAATTTGAAGTTTCATCATAATTGAATCAGTATTTTTTGAGTTATTCCGGAAAAAGCAAAGATATCGTGAAAAACCCGCGAAATTTTACATATTTTCCCAATATCTCCAGAAATTATGGTCATGTTTGGTCGAAATGAGATTTAGTACACTAGGTACTGTGAAGTATGGAGTAACAGCTTCCGAAAACACAAATTTTCCGAAAAAAAATTCTTCAAAATTTACTGGCAATTTAAACTATATAATCTCAAAAGTTCAAATGACTATAACTTCGTAACCATTCGACCAATTTGTCCCATCAACGAACTTAACCGCCGCATTCCAATGCGCAACCTAATCTGAAAGTTTCAAGTCGCTAGCTCGCTTCGTACTAGTTAGCGTGTCGTCGGCCGATCGGAGGGCCTGCCGGAGGGCAGCGATTTTCACCCCGGATTTGTCATCAGTCAGTCCAACCTGAGACCATTTTCTGGAAAAAATTCGAAAATTCCAACAATTTGGACAAAACGATAGCACGCTGTTCCCCAGAACATGCGCGCAAAAAATTTAGAAATATTTTCGGATTGTTCTAATGACACGATCATCACGAAATTCCTAACACAATTGTGCATCAGCATTTTCCAATAAAAATCTCATCACGATTCGATCAGGATTTTTTCAGTTATTCCGAAAATAACAACGACACCGAGGAAGAACCCCGAAATTTGACATATTTTTTCGGATATTTTCAAATATTAGGAACAGATCAAACTGAAATTTATACACTGATGTAAACTATTGGTTATGGTTGAAGGTATGTGCAAAATTTCTTCGGAATCTGATGAACAGTTTAAAAAAAAATTTTTAGAGAAAATTCAATTCGTCAAAATTGTTCTACTCATGCGATCATCACGAAATCAGCCCTCTTCAACCGGTTTGCAAGTTTCATCATGATCGGATCAGTAATATCTGAGTTATCCTTAAAATAAAGATGACACCAAGAACAAGAAGAAACCACGAAATGTGACATATTTTTTCCTAATTTCCCCGAAAGTAAGAATCGGATCGAACTGAAAATTGGCACACTCTTGTAAAACAGGGTTCAAAAGTCTGAAATCTGATGAATAGTTTGAGAAAGATGGATTTCCATGAAAAATTCCTAAAAACAATTTTTTTTCAATGGGGGTTTTTCCTAAATTTGGGTTATTACTGCAAATGCAAAGTTGAACATAATTATTATGGGTTTGATTCATCATTTCCCCAAATTACCTTCAGAAAGTATTCAAAATCAGGTTTCAAAATTGGGGTTTGGGATTTGTCATGCATGCACGAAGTGACAACGTTGTTTAGTAGAATTGCTTTTTCTGCTATAGAATAACGAAATATTTATTCCTATTCTGTGGTACACACGTGTTCTTTGTCAATATAACCAAAAATTTTTCGTTTGCGATTTGTCAGTAATATAACAGTATGACAGTCTGTGCTCTTCTTTTTCTATTCCTTGGTCGTTGTCTTCTACTCTAACCAGATCGAAGTATAGCTATCTCTGTTTTCCTGAGCAAAGTTACACATTTGACGTCCTTTCCTTTCCGAGAAAGCTGAATTCGACGTTGCCATATCGTGCACTCATGACCAATCCCTTTAAATGCAAATCACCATTTTTATTTTTCAGTTTTAGGTGATCAAACATTTTTTGAAAAATATAATATTGAAATTATATGTTTGAAATGTGATGTTCTGAAGGTTTTTCATGAAAATAACTACATTTTCGTTTAAAGGAAAAACCAGTCATGCGGTCCCAAGAGTAAAAGTCGCAATCAGTCGAACTGATTTGCGAAAAAACCTGACCGTTAAATTTCATATATTTTATTCAATATAAGGCTTCTCCTAATCGTATATAATTATAAAAATAAAAGCAATAAGGAAATATACTTAAATGTATACAGCAATAAGTTTATTTCGATACTAGTTTTGGTCATATCATATAAATTATAAATTAGACTTCATAAAACCTAATTTATAATTATAATGTACAATTATAAATCAGGTATCATAAGCTTCCCCATATCTTCGCTTCACTCTCTTATACCTAGCCAATTCACCAGCATAACTCTGAGGCAGCGCCCCAAAAAGCTCAGCATCTGTCATTTCAGTGAGGAGTTGCTGAGGGGGTTCCCTAAACTTCCTTCTAACATACCGCCTATTTCTTGCTGCAGGCATAAAGCTAGAACTACCTCTATTCGTATGAAAATATGGCGACTTGTTTCCAGAAAGATACAGTTTAGACTCTGAATTCCTTTTATTCCTATCGTAACTTCTGGGCTCATTAGCAAAATCTTCTATACCTCCTTCAGCGTCATTTTCAAAAGAAAGATCAATTTTATCACTGGATCTTTTGGAGCCCTGTCTTTCTTGAAACATAGATGGACCATTTTGATATTCTTCTTCCTCTTCATCCATCTGTGGTGCATTACTACGAGGAAATGTCAATGAGGGCCATAACCAGTATCTTTTTCTTCGAACATCTTGATGATATTCAGGTTGAATGCTCCTTTTTCTTCTCTTCCGTTCTTCAGATATCAAGTTTGCATTCTGCACGATTAAATTATTTTTGTCAGCACCTAGATCAGTGGAATTCAAGTCAGTAATATCAACAAAAGTTCTGTTGCTAGATTTAATATTTTTTTCAGAGGAATCACCTCTGATGATTTTATCTGATAGTCTGATTTCATCTGGATTGCTAGGAGGAATCGTTGTCAATTCTTCAATTATGTCTATTATGGTTGTTGTTTCTGTATCAAATTGCTGAACACTTGAATTGTCTGAAATAGATGTCGCTACGGAATCTGTATAATAATCATACTCTTCTTCATCAGTTTTTTTATGGTAATCATTTATTTTATTCGCGTTGTTATCGAGTTCAGGGTTCCCTGAGCAGTTCGTTTTGATACTATTCCCGCTCGAGGTTACTTCTGGGTCTAAAATTTCTGCTTTTCCTTGAATTACTTCAGGATCTTCATGTACTAACCAGGACATTTTCCTAGTGGTAAACTTTCCTCCGTTATCATTCGTTTCTTTCGACTTTTCTGCTAACTGGACATTTCCTAGATTACTTACTTCTGGTTCTGATCGCTGCATGGTGTTCGTATAATCAGAGTTAGAACGGTGTTCATAGAAGTTTTCTGCATGCCCTGTATTTCTGTGATTCTTGAATATGGTACTGTTGCGGGGTTTGTATGGATTTCCGTTTTTTCTCTGTGTTCCATCATTCAGCTGTATCTTCAAATTGCTGCTTCTTGCTTGATTGACAACTATATATTTTTTCATCACAGAGTCCCAAGGAACCAAAGCCTTTTCTCTGGATACATCACGGTTGGTCCTAGAGATAATCTGAAATTGAAGTTGAAGTTGAATGTTTAGAGGGTCATGCTTGTAAGGTGTGAATTATACAGCCAATAAATCTCAACTTATATATTTGATATTTATTTTCAGTGATTCAATACACCATATCGATACAAAAATTACAACCTCCTCTAATGAATCAAATTATACCAGCAGTATATACCTCACGGCAACTTCATGCTGCTAAAACGACCGAAGGTGTTAAAGATATCATCATCAACCTGTCATTGCCTGAGTCATTATGGATATTAAATATTTTCAAATCTGGTCTGGCTGGTCTAGAAATTTCGGAAATCAACACGAATTGAGACAGTAATAGATACATAGACACAAATATCCAACAACACAATCAAACACAAAATTTCCAAAAAACAAGATGAGGCAGATGTTCACAAAAAAAATGAAACAGGTCCTCATCTTAGGGGATGTAGGTAGCAACACAGATGTACCAACAAAATTGCCAGATCCGAGCGATCTTTCCAGAATCTTGATCTTTCTACTAGAAAAAGATCCCTGTTTCTGCTTCAATATACGCAGTACTCACATATTTACTTACCTTACCTGTTTCTGTTAAAGGTTGGCCTGTCATATTCCTTGGTTCCTCATTTGTGCCATTTTCCTCTGCTGATCTGATTGTTTTTATTCCAAAAGTAATCTTGGGTTTCCCAGATCGAGAATTGATCCAGTTGTTCGAGATGGCTGGCACCGAAGTATTCCGTGGGAAAGTATTCGTCACAATTGCATCTTCTGCATATGGCGGTATCATGAGATTAACGAATCTTTTACGGCGTCTTGCTGAAGGTTTATCGAATCTTGTCTGGAAGGCTCTATTGTTGGAAACTCCATTCACATTAGCCGCTTTATATTGCTTGCCATGAAACCGATTCATCGTGTTGTAGAATTGGTTTGGATAGTGCCCAGTCCAACGTTGGTACTTGTACATGGGATTCATCCGATGAGCATTTGTAAGAGAAGGTGTCATTCTGTTATTTTTATCATTTCTGTTTCCACCAACGTAATAGTAGACATATTTCTGGTTGTAGCTTTGTAGCTTTTTGGGAGAATGTTCTGCTCTTGCGCTGAATTGCTGCCTATTCACGCTTTTTGTTCTTTCTGCAGGATTTCTCGTCAGATCAACCACTGAATTCATAGTGGCATCAGTTTCTTCTTCTGAGTCAGAATTCAACGCGTCTCCTTCATAATCGTTGGAGCTCCCACTTTCGGAGTTGAGATCGTTTCTTGAACTCCTTCTTGAAGTTAGGGCAACAAATTTATCAGGACTTCCTCTCTGATATTCAGGAAAATACAGTTTCCCTCCAGCTTTCAAATACATCGGGGAATCATTCCATCGATAGCTTTGACTTCCTGTCTCATCATCGAGGTTATGGTTGATATTGTTGGCTGTCCTCGTTCGTACGTTGGAATGCATAGCATCCTTTTGGGTAATATCGTCCTTTCTGAACAATTCCTGGTTGATATTTAATTGACCATGACCAACTGATTCGCCAGAATACCCACTAATGCCGAAATCATTTTTTTTCTGAACAGAGTCAGAATCGAAATTAATCAAATGTACATCTTCATCCTTTCCGTATAGACTTAAGGGGGCCTTTGGTGAACCGTAGGTCATCATGTCGGTGGAAAGAGTCCTTCTTCGTCGTACATGTGGTTCCAATTCTGAATTCTCCAAATTTTCGTTAGGATCTATATTGTGCGTTTCTTCGTCCATCAAAGTGTTCACGATGAAACGTTTCTTCCTCTGACTTTCTCCAACGGTTTCATCATCGTCTTCTTCCTCTTTATCCGGTTCAAAAGCACCCAATTCTCTCTTAACTTCCTCCTTGAGTTGTTTTATTTTGTTCTTGATCTCACGGGCAACTCGCTGCTCGTACTGATCGTAAGTCTCTGTTGTGACCAACGATGGCTCCTCTGATCTCTTGGAGACGGATCTTTTATCTTCAGGAACACTTCTTTCTTGTTTTTCGTTTTTGATTTCTCTCTTGTTTGGTATAACTGAGGGCTTACTAGGACAAGACTCTTGCTCATTTGCATTTCCACCTAATGATGTTTTATCATCTTTTGAGGTGAAACTGACTTCTATGAATCGTTTACCGGGCTCATTTGCAGCTGAACGTTCCTTGGGAGAAGGATTTACTGATCTATCGGACGAGTCAGAACTTCTTTTTTCCAATGATGGAATACGAGACTCCATTTGCTCCCCACGTGCTCTCTTCTTTCGCTCTGGTGCCATCTGGTTGTCTCTCTTGTTATCCACTTGAGGCTCTTCTTTTTCTTTCTGTACAGTTGTATCCAATGCTTCTTCAGAATCCTCATCCTGCACTAGTGCACTTTTACTTTCTTCCATTTCTTCCGCATTCTCTTCAAGATCATCTTCTATCAACCCCATGTCGCTCAGGAGACCTTTGAGATCCTCCTCTATGACTTGAATATTTCCATTAGAATTTCGTTTCGAAACACCTTTCTTCAAATTTTCGAACTCTGAGTCTGTAAGTCTGCTTTGTCTCTTCTTCATGTTCGATTTATTTTGTTCTGTGTTGGAATATTCACTATCTGTCTGCTGTTCCTGTATCGACGCTGTCGATTTCTCAGTTCTTTTATGGGTCTCTTTTCGGTCTTCCCGTTTCTGCGGTGTTGAAATTTGCTCAGTTTGTTTCTTGTTCATGGAATTATCCCGCTTTTGAACATGTTGGTCCTCACGTTTATGTAGTTTTTGACCGGATATATCTGAATTTCGACTCTCGCGCTTCTTTTTTCTCTTATCGTTGCTCGTTGGATTATTTTCTTCTCTCTTTAAATTGAAGGTGGGGGAGGACTTCGCATTATATCCAGATGGATGCAATTTATTATGAATTTTGAAATCCACTAACATAGAGGGATAGTGTTTGTCGAGAAATTCTGCTTTTGCGGCTTCTAGTTCAGCCATCCTGATTGCATCTTCACTTCTTGTGAACCTAGCGAGAGGATACATCAAGTTTATGTAAGGTTCTTGTTGATCTATATTTGATCTTCCTCCATCCACGGAATAAACGTGCTCTTCTTTTATCGGCATAAACTTGAAAGATTCTTGGTAAGGCTGAAATACCAAGAAAATTTAGCTATAAGAATTTGACTGAGTATATTTTATTCGAATTTTAATGTTTGTACAGAGCTTTCATGATATTAGCGACTGTGGTGTTTGTATTCAGAGCAAATGTCTTACCGAACCAAGCATTCCGACGTCGAAAAACTCGGTAACAATAAAGAAAGATCTTGAAAAAGCAGAATCGTCTGGGCATGTTCAACGCTTAAATATACGAATTACCAGTTCAGAATGCATGAAATTCCAGTTATGGAGATATGTGCATTTGAAATCTCAAAAATGCATACACGATCGGTTAAAATTGAGAACGTGGATATAAGATGACGATGCTTTTCATATATAAATATAAAATATAATAAAAAGGACACACTTTATGTCCAAGGGAAGTAGATAGTAATCAACTGCATACTGAAGTTTGAATCTAAAATATGGATAGGGATAGGCAATATTTTGTTATTAATTGGAAAATTACTAGCGAATCTATGCTCAAAAAGTAAACCGCCTGTAGGTGGATAGAAAGATAAAGAAGAAAAATGACAACAAGATGACAGGAGGTGAGCTTATATGAATTTGAATTCACAAATTAAGGAATATTGTACTCATATGAAATCGATTATTCCTAATTTGAATTTGTCAAGTCCCAATATAGCTTTGGTCACAGACGTCTGGAACTCAAAAGCGTTCAAACAGCCAATATGTGGAACCAAATAGGAGAGATCGAGTTCTCGTTGAAAATTGAAATGTTGACGGGATTTAATCTCCTCAGTATACTCTGGATATAATAATCGAATCCAATCATAAAAAATACATGCAAGAGATTTATTTTATGTATAAGCAAGGTTCAACATCTAAACCTTCTGAAAATATGAATTTCCGTATCGAGAGCGAATGGAATTTACCTGTAAAATACCTATGGGTTTTCCACCGCCATATATTATCCCCGTCTGTCTTTGACTCGGATTGTGCTCTCTCAGAGATCTCTTTATCAGGTTCGCCCGATAATTCGCCATATCGTACATTGATCCTACTTTCGAAAAGCCGCTATTTTCATCATAACCGTTAGCAAATCTTGAGTTTTCGAAGAGTGGCTCTTGACTAGCAATTTCGTCCTGCTGAATTTCCCTGGATAAAAAATAAAACGAATTTAATTTCATTGGGTTGATAATTTCCAATTTAGCTTATGATCACTCTATAAATTGGCAAACATATCGATATTCGAATGTCTTCGATCCCACTAACTTCCATACAAGCATTATCATTATTATCCTTTGATGGAGGTAGTGTAACCTTTGTTCAGCCTTTCAGATTTGTGACTGAAAAGATAATACAGGTCTGTGACATAAAAATTGTGGTTTTTATGTTGTTTTCAACGCTGATTTCAGAAAAAATATTAGAATAATTCCATCACGAACAGTTATTTCACAAACTGCATGTATAGTTTCAGCTTTTTTCGATATTTTTATACATATCTCTGTACTCTAGTGAGTGTGAACTTTGGTATTTTGGATCTCCAGTAACTGTTATTTAGCCTAAAGTACTTTTAAAACGTATTAAAAAAACTATAATATAATATAATGCATTTTCAGTTGCATAGCAATTTTTATACTACATGAGTTATACGTAAAATACATGGTAATTACGAAAAACCAGTAGTATTTTGATTTAAAAGTGGTTTCAATGCTGCTTGGTCAACAAAGTGGCTATACAAAATTTCCTTGCTTTCTCTGTGAATGGGACAGCAGAGACAGAACGAATCACTACATAAAAAGAGATGAGCCCTTGATAAAAACCTTACAGGTTGGGGTTAAAAATGTTGAGAGGGAAAGCCTTGTGGATCCCAAAAAGGTCTTACTTCCACCACTTCACATTAAGTTGGGCCTGATGAAGCAGATTGTCAAGGCATTGCCAAAAGAAGGAGAATGTTTCAGATATCTTTGTGGACAGTTTCCTGGTTTATTCGAAGCAAAGCTGAAGGAAGGAATCTTTGTCGGAGCAGACATTAGAAAACTAATGAGAGATCCTAACTTCGAGGACACAATGGAAACAAAAGAAAAAGCAGCGTGGACATCTTTTAACTTGGTTGTTACCGGTTTTCTAGGAAACAAAAAAGATCCAAACTACGGGACAATCGTCGCAGACATGCTCGACAACTTTAAGAAACTTGGTTGTAATATGAGCATTAAAGTTCATTTTCTCCACTCATATCTTGGCTATTTCCCTGCAAACCATGGTGATGTAAGTGAAGAGCAGGGTGAAAGATTCCACCAAGACATGAAGGAAATGGAAAGAAGATACCAAGGAAGATGACGTCAACATGATAGCGGAATACTGCTTGATGTTGAAAAGGATGATCCTCAACGAGTCCACAGCCGGAAAAGCAACAGAAGAAGCTTCAACAGCAAGAGAAAACAATATTATCATGACTTATAAGCTTAAAGAGAAATAGAAGTGCACTGGAAACGTGGTTTAGAACCTGATTTATAAATAAAATAAAATGTTTTAAATTTGGAAAAATGGCTTAAATTTTATTATTATACCCAAAAATATTCCCTTTTTGTGAGAACACCTGACGTGATAGAAAAAATCGGATTGCATTTTTGAAATCAGCGCTGAAAAGTACATGAAAGTTAGTTATCAAATTTCAAACAATTTCTTGAAAATTTTTTTTTGCAGACCTGTTTAATTTGTCATATCACTCTTCTTATTAATTCCTAAGGACGTCGTCGATAATATTCACAAATCTGACGAAGTTCTTAGGAGCCTTGGGCCCTTATCGGAGTTTGATCCATCAGTGGATGCATTTTATCTAATCGATTTATCAAATTAAATCCACTCAGACTACTCAGACTCTCCTTTATAACCACTGCAAAGTCTGTTCCGAAATCAAATATGGTTTGCATTGCATCTGAAGACTTTGCTAAGAGGCTTGAGTTCATTTGGGGCAGATATTGGTATACCACGATGATCCCTTGCCAGATCATTAAATCCAATACAATGTACGGATGGTTCGATACATTCCAACTTGTTAAGAGCTAAGCTTAAAGGAAAATTTTTTCCAAGTTAATTTTCAACGTCAGGTGGCCCAGACTTCATTCAATTCAGGATCTGTGATAATGACCTTCAAGAGTGATCTGAAGATCCAAATTGTTTATATCACAAATATTATGCTAATTTTCAGAGGATCTCAATATTTTGTCTGGGTTGGTCATCATGATGATCCATATAAAAAGTGCTCTTAAATTATGAATATTCTTGTACCTTTCATTATTCATTCCGTCAACAAGTGCCTTAGCTTCGATACCACAATTGAAGAATATAAAGGTATGTAGAAAAAGAACACTAATTTTCGTCATTTTAGTAGGGTGTGGTATAAAATGGTATAAAAACTGTCAGATTCAGCTAATCTGTCAGTTTGAATATTTGTTTCGAGTTGACTATAAAATTTTCGAACAATATTACAATCGCTATTCTATGGGTGCGGCCAAAATGCAACTTCCCCCTTTCGAGAAATGCGTTTTGACCATAGACAAAGGTCTATGGTTTGTCTAAGGTTTTGACCATTTGGGTATGTAAAGTTACAGGAGAGGTGGTCAAAGTGTAGGAAGAATAAATGCGATTAGTATTGAATGTGATGGAATGAACGTTCTCTATCGTTCCATCAAAAATACACTACGTTTTCTTGACGACAGAGTCGACACGCCAATTTTCTCCCTTCCCCGATTAAAGAATAGGAACCCAAGAGAACATCATTTATTCAACTCAAGCTGCTAACAATTCGCGATATCGCAAACTCGCGTGCGCTGTACGTGGCCATACCCTACGAATGGAATTGGCGCTTGAAAGTCGAATCAAACGAACGTACTTGAACCTATTCTTGCCACCCGAACTTAATAATAGTTCATTATTCCTTATAGGAGAGCACGCATCCTCATTTTTTGTGGATGCCTTCAAGCTTCTCAATAGTACACAAAATTCGAAAAAACTTCTGGTTTTTGCCTACCAGGAGTTTTGCTCTTAAATTTTTGAGATATTTCTCTTGAAAGGTACATTTTATTCAGTCGCGGTCGCCCACTCACGTACTGTCCGGCCAGCGCTGCCTGAATTTGGTAGGAGAACAATTTTTCAATTATATTATCCTAGCGAAATTTTGCATGAATTTTGAAACAATTTTTACATCCTATCGCTAGATTGTTCTATTAGACAAAATACAGGAAAAATGGATGAGGATTGTGAAACTCTTTAAATACTCGTATATTGGATCTTATCTAACAACATAAATCATAGAATTGTCAGAAAGCTCGGATTTCATTGTAAATGGCAAATTTTGTGTCGACTAGCGTGCCGAAGTTGCACTTCGCCCGCGAATTGATTCTATGTAACTTCGGACGCTCCAAGTGCCTTCAGCAAGCAACTTAGGTTTTTCTTCGGCCAACCAGCGATAAATAGTAACGATGTTAGAGAGACGGAAATATATAGAAAAAGATCTATGGGGATGTAGATTTGTCTATTTCTCTTTCTGGGGGAACCGATTTTATGATATTCATGTTTCTATATCTGGTTAAACGTCTTGTATTGTGTGATAGATTTTGCGTAAAATGAATATATTTTTTGTTCAATACCATGAGTTTTTCATGTCGAGTTCTCACTCGAGGGATTCGTATCATTGTATAAATATTGAAGATTATGCGACGGTAGTTCAGTGGTTAGATCAAGCCTCATGATCGGTTCAAGCCTTTGGAAGGGAAAGAATTTTTCCGGTTTTCAGGGGACCGTCCAACCATTTGACGTTGGCTTGAAATTAACAGTGCTATTCAATTCATAACGTGACGCAAGGAATTAGTTACAAAGCCCCTACACAGAACACACCCAGTCTGCTGACTAGCTCAAGCACTAGCTTGATTGTTGTTGTTGTTCTACAGACTTACAGAGGAACCTAGGAGAATCGGCAACAATACAACACAATCAGTCCATGACTAGAATACAATATAGACTGGAATGTTCAAACATCGGCACTCCTATGCAATACTCATGATCCAAAAGGCCGGGACAAAATTCTGTGTCGTGGTTTACTTCTTCAATACGGAAAGTGAAACATTTAAATTTAGTATTTGCCTATATCTCTATCATTGAGTGGAATCTTTCAAATTCCTTTCAATTTAAATACGAGTCTGTTTTCGGGAATTCGTATTCGCACCGAAATGCCACTTGTGAAGAATACGGGCCCTGGTCATCATAAACTTTGTAGGCTTTGATCTGTTAAGAAATTTGCATTGATTACCAATATTGAATTTTTTAAGAGGTTCATGATGTAAGTAAAACATGGTGTACTCATCTGCTCATCTGTAATCGTATTTACCAATGATGACGTCACTTTTTTCATTCAAATTCAAAACACAGAATATATATTTCCTTGTATTTTAATCTTGCTGTCGTCAGTTTTTTTCAGATGAGCACACCATGTTTTTTACATCATGAAGAGGTCGAATATTTTCCGGAAAGGAAAACGCACAAAACTGCCTGGTATATTGTTATTCTATGTAGGTAATGAATGGTGAGCATAGAATATACAATCAAAGATGAGAATAATCTTTTGATAGAACGAAGCCTACGTAATTTATATCTAGATTAAGGATTTTGTTGTATATAGATTATGAAGGATAGCATTACAATATCCTTACCATGATGTAATTATGCGACATTATGAACCTAACCATAGAATAGCAATATCCTTACGAGGGCTAATTAAAGAATAATGAAAAGTGTATTCTGTGAGTGTAAAAAACAACAAAATTCTGTTAACCGACCATAATTTTCTGCGTATATTTAATTTGTATTCTGTGGTTTCTGCATAACCTAAATTGTTGTGCTTTTTGAAATCTTTCTTTCCGTATCTGTCGTTACACGAATTAGGTTAGTTAAAGTTGGTTTTTATCTGCTTTATTTATATTTCAATCAACTCATCCTAAAACATTCGATATACAAATATCAACATATTCCTGAAAAGCATCTAATTTAGTTTATATTTTCATTTCAGGAGACCACAATGTCTGACGCTGAGGTGTAAGTTTAAGCCTTGTTTTTATTATTGTAGTATTGAATATTGTTGTTGAAATAGTTACATTACATTCGCAAGACAAAACTTATTCAAAATCAATTTTGCAATTTCATTTCAATCCACCGATGAATTCACAATCACTGATATTTTTAAATCTTTTCAGGGAGACCGTTCCCGTTGCCCCTGTTTCCAGTGGGTCAATGGATGTTAATCAGGCTCTGCAAGCTGTGTTGAAAAATGCTATCATAGCTGACGGAGTTTTACATGGTTTGCATCAAGTTTGTAAGGCTTTGGATAAAAGAGAGGCTCTCCTCTGCATTTTAGCAGAAAATTGTGACGATGAGAGATACAAAAAATTAGTCTCTGCTCTCTGTGCTGAGCATGGAATTCCTCTTATCAAAGTAGACAACAACAAAAAGTTAGGAGAATGGTCAGGGTTATGCAAAATTGACAGTACAGGCAAGGCCAGGAAGATCGTTGGATGTTCAAGTGTTGTGATTAGTGTGAGTATGAAAAGCAAATTTATTTTTGAGCCTCTAGTCGGTTCAAACTTTTCTGCCAGTGCTGAAAATCTACATTCACCAGGTTCCAAATAATTCTGTTCATTAAACCTTATCTGATTTTTCAATTCCAAAACGATTATTTGGTAGATACACTACCACGTATTGAGTGCAGTCCAAAATCCCAATATGAATTTGTTTGATCTAGTCTTCACGAGATGTGAATGTAGTCTTTATTTCAGTTATGATTAAAACTAGCAGTAATTTTGCCCAAATTTGTACTTGAGAGTTGAATTTAACTGGGTTGTTTTTCTTTCAGGAATGGGGAGAAGAGACACCAGCACTTGATGTTCTCAAAGAATACATCAAAACGAAGTAATGTAAATAGGATAATAAAAAAATTTTCACTTATGCATGTTTTTTATTCTCAAACTTGAATACAACTTTCTTTATGTTGTTGCCAATGGCTAAATTGGCATTTTCTTGAACAGTACCATGATTTCTTGCAACGGGAGCATCTTTGTGTAGAATCTTTTCCACATCTCGCACACGGTAAAGTGTTTTTAGTATCAAACTTCTCGAGGAGGTCAGTGTTGTAAGCTTCATTCAATCTGAAATATTGTAATACATATATGATAAATATCCTGAAAACAGTTCACAGGTATTTCATTAAGTTTTTGCTTGCTGATTTTGAATTTCAATCAATTTGTGAATAACTATCACAAAAATTCTACATGGAACGATATAAAAATCTTTTATTATTACATTCTTGCACTCTCCATCAACAGTTCCTTCTCACTAGAAAAAATAACAGGCAACTGATTTTTTGCTATTTCTTTCCATTTTCCATCAGCTTGATGCAATATCTGCTCTTTAATTTCTAAACAATGTTCTAGTAAAATAGGTTTTGGTGGAGCAGTTGGCTGATTCATAACTGATATGCGACTCAACCATTGTTTCAATTCTATCAGTGGTGACAACTGGTCTAGAACGACTGGAGTTAAAAATGATAGTAGGCTTAGAAGCTGTACCCTTCTCGATTCAGTTACAGGGTAATACTTTGGGCATTCCTGATCAAGCAGTATGTGCCTTAATGTAAGCCAAGTCTGAAAAAAACAAGAATTTTATTGATGCTTGTGAAAATTCATCCAAGATGCAATGGTTCACAGCTGTGCAGGACACTTAACAATCACTCCCTTTTTTTATAGTCATTTAACTCTTGCGTGATAAAGCTACCACCTTGAATAAGTATATCTTGAAAACACAGTGATAGTCTTAGAGACTTTTATAACAGTGTTTTTTAATGTTATGCTGATATTTAAGTGGGCAAATCTTGGAGCTTTTTGAAAAAACCTTTTTTTGTTCTCAACGGGCTAACTTTCGAGTTAGTTTGGTAAAGTTTTCAGGAAAAAATCTTTTATTTATCTACAATGCTGCATTTGCATATATATCTATGAAGTTTGGTACACGTTTTCACTGCATCCTGATGAATTTTCTGATTTTCATCAGTGGCGTCTGGTTTCACCTTGAATATTTTTGCAGAAAAAATTGTACGACACTGCTTTTTTCTCTAATTAAAAATTGTTTTCAAAATTTTCATTCATTTATGAATACATTTTATTTCTTGGTTTCGTTCAGCGCATGGTTTTTTCTCGATAATATAAAAATCATATTTTTCTCCAAAATTATTCAATGCGAAACTCAGACACTGATAGTGAACATCAGAAAATGAGTATTGATGCAGTGAAAACATGTATCAAATTTAAAAGGAATGTCTGCAATAGCATCATTATGGATATAAAACAAAATTCTGGCAACATTCAACCCTGTAGCAGTTGGCACATTTTGAATATACGTTCAAATACTTTTTTTTTAGAAATGGCCCCAAGAATCGCCCCCTCAAATAATAGCATATCTTTAAGGAACTTCCTGTTTATCTCAATCCTTTTTCAAGAAACATTATTTTAAACAAAACATATAATTTTACCTGTGCTTCTGCTGGACAAATGACTTCTCCATCCCAATCTCTCCATTTTCCTGAAATGTATTGCTTATCCTGCATGATCCAAGGTTTACTGCTTAAAATTTCAATGAACAAGGTCGGTATGTCATACTGGATGTAAATATTTGAGCAAAGACTCAATGGCAACCTGAAAATTCACTTTTTATCAGAAAAACAAAAGTCAGGGCATATACTATCTAAAAATATTGGATAGAGTAGTCCATTACTTTTGTGATAGACCATCACAGATCTATCATTGTCTATATATTTATACCATGGTCCTAACACTATATTTTATTTAAGGTTTTACAGTGACCACTACTACTTTTTCAAACCTGTGTAACAAGGTATTTTAATGTCTGAGGAACTCCATAGGTCCTTCTGTTTGCTCAGAAGTTCAGCTCCTGGGTTATTGATGTTCCTTTTGGAACCAGATAATCTCGAAATTCTACATCTGCTGAAACTTCTGAACAAACAGACAGACCTATGGAATCCCTGAATATTTTACCAGTGTTCCTTCTTTATACAATGGTAGCACTAGAAAACTCGGGTCACTGTAAAACCTTCAATCAAATATAGTGATAGAAAACAAAGTAATCTCTATTCTATTTTCAAATACTATTTAGTCGGCTCCTCGTACCTTTCCATGTTCTCCCCTAGGTATCTAATGATGCTCAAGCACTTGATGCCTATATCGAAGACTAAGTTATCCCTCTGTCTGTTCAATTCTTCTTTAGGGGATTCCTTTGTGTTGGATTCTCTATATTTAACAGAAAGAAGAAGCGATACGTTTCCGGTGCAATAATCAAGCAGGTCCAAAGCAGCCTCTTCCAATGATTCGCAACAGCTTGAATGGAAGGTAACCAGTTCCAACAAAGAAACGCATACAGCTTCGTGGAAGAGTATGGAGTAGGCGATCATTGTACTCTCAGGGAATGGTTGAATCTTGAGAAGTTGAGGCAACACCTTATGCTTCCAGATGTTAATTTGAATCGCTTCATGAATGAGCAAGTTCACCTGAAGTCAGTGGAATGTAAAAAATAATGACTGGATGGGTGAACGCTCTAGCTACGAATTTGAACAATGAAAGTTCATAATAAACTGGCCAACAGAAAGGCTAGTTGCACTTTGTAACGTAAGAATACAAAAAACATCATGTTCTCTAGAGAACACCGTGCTATCATTTTGGTCAAATTTAAATGTCTGTAATTTTTTAATTTTTGTCGAACATGGTCTCAAACGACTAGGTACTCACTGATAAACATAGGCACGATAACTTGAGAATGAAAAAACCTAGTTAATTGAAACTTTCAGGGTAGAACATCTTTAGGAATTATATACCAATGCGATCATTGGAATTTTGGGTTTGTCGAATACCGACGCGCAACTTTTTGCAAATCTTTTCTGGATCATTTCATAAGTGAACTTTTTTTTTCTTTCCTTTCGGAAAATATTCCGCAGAATACAATTAAATCTGGCACAGATCTTGAAGTCAATATAGATGTCTTATCGGTTTGTTTCAATTTCGGAGCTATTAACTAAGTATGTCAAATTTTCTGGATTTTCCTTGTTATCCATGTTATTTCTGGGATAACTCAAAAACTATTGATACGATCATGATGCACAAACTTGTGCAAATGTCGTCATCAGAAATATCAAGAAATATATATAATCGGAGAAATGATGCTGCGTTTGGCGTGGTCAGTACGTGAGTAGGTGATCGCTCTAGCAACGCCTTTGAACATGCGCGCTCAAAAGCTGCTGATCTCACTTCAGTGCTCACTAGAATTTTTACAAGTACCTCCAGCTATGAATTGGTTAATTGCAAAAATAATAGAACCTGCAACACACCTTGCCGAAGGAAATTAAAGTCTCTTTCACATATTCTTCTTTCAGTGCTGAAGCTTCAATCATTGCTTCTTGATTCAATTTCTGTAATCTGCTATGCCAATCCAACCACCTTAAATGTATTGACTCGACTTAAAATCATTGAGATTAATGTGTCGAAGCTACTCACTGATGGCTTCCTAGAATTTCCATTTCTTGAATTTTCATAGTATCAATGTAAAATTCAATCTCCGTTGGGAGTAATATGGAATCCATTCTTCTTCAGTTCTCTATTGAAATGGTTGATATGTTAATGAATTGCTTGTTTCAACTGTCTGTCAACTTATTGATCAAACAATTTATTGCCTAGGTGTGATTTCATCACTATAGCTACTATAAAATGTAAAGTTAATATAATTTAGAACTTATAAAATGGAAATTTTCTGTTTTAACTTCAAAAAAATTAATTTTTCCAATTGTTGCTAGGGACACAATCACGAAATTCCACAAAATTTTGCTTCAGTATATAATATAAATATGCAAACTCTTCACCAATGATCGGAGCAGTAATGTTTGATTTAATTCCTCGAATGGACATCAGCATTTGCCAACTAGGAACAAAGTTTTATCATGATCAGATCAGTATTTTCAAAGTTATTCTGGAAATACCGATACCGAGGAAAAAACCACGAAATTTGACATATTTTTTCCTCATATCTCCGAAAATTAGAAACCGGTGGAACTGAAATTTAGTGTATTGCTGTGAAATATCGAGTTTGAGGTCTGTGCCAAATATCATCGAAATCTGAGTAATATTTTCCGAGAAAACAAATTCAACAATAATTTGGAAAATTTTGGAATAACGGCCTGACAATCCAGAGTTTAATTCAAAAACAAATTTTTCATCTGTACGTGTTAGTCCAAACCTAGTCTTTCAAGGCCATTTGCCGTTCGTACTTCGAGAATTGCACAATTGTTGGTGTTGTAGTAAATTCTTCTTTTTTTCCATTTTAAAAGTTCACTTCATTTTTTGAATTATTCGCCTTTTCGCTATTAAAACTTTTCTCTTATTTTGAGATCAAACCTTAGTGTTCCGCAACTGTGAATTACCCTTTATATTAGGATATTATTTCGCTGAAAAATCAAGAATTGAAGATCACAGACCTACAGCCGAGAGTACTCTCAGGAAGACAAGTGGAGGATTACTTTGTGGTGAGTCTGGTGCATTTTCTTTCTTTTGTTCCTTTTATTTCTCAATATTTCAAAACCTATGGTTCCTACAGTCCAACCATTTCCTCAATTAGAAGAGCTTACAGCAACAGTTGGTAAAATAATAACGCTTTACATCGTTCCTTAGAACAAGGCGCGTAAAAAAAGGACCGACTTTCATGTTACAAATTTTCCAATATACATACTATTACATAAATATACAGTTTTTCATCTAAAATAGAGAATTTCAGTCTTAGTTTCATCAAAATTAAATAAAAATATACCAGTTCGAGATCTCGAGACTGTATGGAACCAAAGACACACCATATATAGAACAGTCATCACTCACGTTGCGAATTTCAAAATTACCGCCATACCGCGTTCTCTCTGATTGGCCGCTTCCAACCTTCATGTCCCTGTCTCTAGTCGCATGTTTATCTGTGCTGTGAATTCTGTTGTCCTCAAATTTCTGTAATCTGTGGTCCTCAACAAAAAGGCAGAAAATAAAATTTAACCTAAAATTCCAGTCCAGCTTGTTTGCCTGTTAGCGGTAATATTTATTGGTGTTATCGGAAGGTATGGCAATTTCACTAATAAATTCATTTGAAAAAGTAGATAATCCTCGATAACAGAAATGCATTACTAATGAATCTCGAATAATGAAAATTTAAGGTGTACTAGTGTGTGCTGTTGCTTACTCCTGTAGTTGATCAAACTTTGTGACTTGACTATCTACCGCTTTTTGAGTCATCATATATGCTAAGATTAATTAATCTTTGTCTATATGTTGAAACTATAATGCTTGAATGCCCTCATTGAAGAACACAGCTTCTATTCAATCAAATAATTCAACTTTGATGCAAAAATATGCCATCAATCCCTGTGTTAGGAGGATACATGGAAATATTTTAAAATGAATTATCCATTAAGAAATTATTTGAATATGGGCAGTATGTACATATTAGTCTCATCATTATATGTTCTGAACAACAAAGTAATTGCTGTGAGGAGATGTGGCTATACTCACTTGTTCATCTGCTCATTCATACTTGGAATCTATACCAAAAATGTTCAAATCTGAATTATTTCTTTTGAATATGGTTTTACAGGGCGCTTCCTGTCCAGAAAGTCACTCGATCTAACTTTACTTGGTCTCCAAATATTGCCTTCTGATAATAGTTTTATATGCCTCTTGAAAATTTGCATTGGTCTTTGGGTAATTATTATTATGCATTCAAATTTCAATTCCTTCGGATCGGTATATTTTGAATAATTAGCCTAAAAAATTTAGATGGTAATACCTCCAATACGTCGGCAAATTTTGCTTTTGTATCAAAGCAATAACTCTCTGGATCAAGTGAGCAAAAATAGATTTGAAAGTAATATTTGATCACATGTTTTTGATCGGTATCTTGCTACCCAACCATATATCTTTTTTTAGTCGATTCCAACTGAAGACTGTTTTCAGGAAACAAAAAAATAGGGGAGCAATATGAGTTCAGAGTATGTGGATATTCATGGTCGAAAGTTGAATGTATTGATTAAGGATGGAATAGTGTTTGTACCATTCCATGAAATACGGAAAACAGGTTTCCATATTTTCCCAAAGTCAAATTTTATGCAGTCAAATGTTACAAAAAAGTAAGGGTATGAAAATACTGTTGAAGATGTCGGATTAATTGTATTCTTTTAGATTGATCATCGATGAATTACGCTTATATTTATTAGGTGCTGCTAGAGAATTTTTGATACAGAGGGATATTGGAAAAGTTAACCATGAAGACATACAGAAACTGATTGAAGAGTAAGTTATCCTATTTAAAATTGTTATAATACTGAACATCAACTTGAAAAATAATACTATTCAATATGACATAATTCCAGTAAATAGGAAAGGCCGAGTTTTTTAATTCACCAAATTGGTGTGGTGGAAGAGTGATGGATCCACCAAATCGTTTTTTTATTGTTGTTTGATTGACATAAATGTCAAATTATCTAGTTAAACATCCACCATTTATGTTATATGTCCACCAGACTACACCACAACCACACCAGTTTGGTGAATTAAAAAACGCACCCAAAGATATATGAATCATGATTCTAGGTGTAATGATGAACTGACAGCACCTGATTCTCAACAACAAACTGATAAATCTTCAACAGGAGTTCTTGGGAGGACATTGTTGCAGAATCCTGCAGAGGTGAATAAAATGGCTAGGTCATCTTCTCAGCAACCTCTGATATCCAACAGGACAGAAAACTTTGGAGGTGTCAATCAAAATCCTAGAGGAAACTCCAGACCTGGTATGGGTGATTCTACAACTCAAATTCGACTTCCACATCAGCAAAATGGTGAGTTGCTGGTATTTTCTATGTATTTATTTTATTGCTGGTGACGAATTTGTGTGCAATTTTGTGTCAGAAAATTGCCTCAGTACATAGATATAACATACAATGAATGAGGCCTGTCAGTTTGCACTGTGGGAGAATGTGTTGCCAAGAGAGATAGAGGTAGTGGTGGGAGGAAGCCCACATATTCCATTTTAAAAGCATTGAATGCATATTTAAATTCTGTTTTTTATACGTTTTCCTTGAGAATTTTCGGGGCAAACATGAAAATAATGAACACTTAATTGGTTAGAGGATTAGTTGTTTTCATAGCTCTAAAAATGAACTACTGGGAATAGCAGGAATTGGGTATACATGATTGATGTAGGTACTTTACTCTTGGCCCAAGCTTTTGAGATTTTATTATTCCTTCTCGAGTAAAAACTAAAATATTCGAAATGGAGTAGGAGCATTAAAATGTAAGATTATTTTGTGAAAAACTTATGGAATTGATCATTTATGATGGAAAGTATAATAATTGACATGAGGGATATTGAGGTGAAAATATTGTTGAAAAATATTACTTTTGAAGATGGATAAATAATGAAATATATAAATTTCGACTTAGAAAGTCGAAATAATATTCTTTTCATTTCTTGATACAGGGATATTTGATTGATTAATTAGTATAGCGAAATATACTTTACAATTGATTCAACAAACTGTAATAGGTGAGTTTGCAGTGGATCTTGGTTTTTGAAATGGTCCGATATTTTACTAAAAACATTATCCAGGTTCAATCTTCTAAGAACATGCATTGTGAATAGAGAAATATTAGATACCTATATTACCAAAAGCTGTAATAGCACTTTCAGCAACTGATCAAGTTTTTATTACATCTTCTGAAGGTATCTACGAACCTCCTATATTTTTGTTTTCCAAAAGAGATGACAACGATACCTCACGAAGTAGTGATTGGGGTACAAATTTCACAATTCAGAGACTTACTTATTTTTCTAATAATAAATCCGGCTCTATGTATCCAATGACATACATATATTTGTTGTTTTGAATGTGACTGAAAAAACTTGTTTGATGCAAATCATTTTCTTCCGATGAATTCAAAATATTAGTACTATCATTAAAAGAATCAACCGAATTATATTGGTTTTTAATGCTAGAGCTAACATGCAGTAAACTAGTTCAGTCCTGCGCTTAACAGTTTGCTTCTCCTGAAGATTTGATATCCGTGTGTATCAGTAAACGTTAGTATGCTCTTTCAAACTGTCTAGCCTTTGGATTATTGTTGAATCCGCCTTGAGAACTAATAGCAGAAAAAGATCTAACTGATCTTGGCTTATTTTATGGGTGAAGAGAAATTGATGATAATCTATAAAGTAATCCTCTTTGACGAAATGCTTTCTGCAAATTAAAGAGGTGTCTGTGGGAACAAAATTTTTTTCTTCGTACCAACACTCACCATTTTTTTCTCAGGACTTCCTCCTTTGGAAAAATATAGTATACCTTCATCCCTTATTCAGAAATTAGGGAAAAAATAAGCTCTTATTAAATAAAACCCCAGATGGGAAAATTCTTACTTGTGGAATTTGATATTTGGCCTTTTTTGTACCTGTTTGTACTCTTTTTGGCAAACAAGATTTTACTATAATCGATTTCAAGCGATGGACCAAAATCTTCGGTTATGGTTACGGTTATTTACATTGACAGATAGTCCTGTGCCAATATGTCAGTTTGGATGACCGCAGCTATAACCGAAGCTTTTGGTCCATCGCTTGAAATCGATTTATGTTGTGTAACTATAATATAAACACTTCAACAAGAAAACTTTTCGAAAAATCTTACAAAAAGTATAAAATAATACGCTTGACACTTCTAATCAATGCTTTTGAATGGAATTTGGCGCGCTTCTTGCCACTCCTAGCTCTATATTTCTCTAGACAACACGTTTCTCTTTCCCTCACCGCATTCATTGTAAGTTATAATTTGTATACCTCAGTAGGGATAGTAGGTAATTAATGTACAGAGGGAATCCAAGAAGTACTTGCCGAACAGGAAGTACACAGAAAAATATCTTTTTTTCTCTTCATGGTCTCATTTCCGCTTGTTACACTTTGTTCTGCAAATAGCAATAATCATTTACAGATTACCCAAAGCAAACGAATTTTGGTAATGATGATCATGACAGGAAACCATCTAATTCAAAAACTGCATTTATGAAAAGGCTTCAGCAAAATCGAAATAGCAATTCCACTCAAAATGAACAGAGCAGGTTTTCTCAGAACAATGGCAAAATTTCATCTAGAAGAAACAGTGATTCAAAGTCAACCAGTGAGAGTGAAGATAGTGGACAGCAGTATATCAAACTTTCCAGTCTCAACGTGAAAAGGATAGAATTGAAAAAAGATGTGCAAGAGGTAGGTTTTCACTATAGTTGATGAAGCAGTATAATTTTTTTTCTGTATATTTATTCAAATCAGTTTAACCACTGCTTTTCCTAAGCTAAGGGTAGTAAGGATTGTAGAGTTTCATATTTTGTTGTTGATATCACTAAGTTCAGACTTTAATGTCCTCATGAATGATGAGCATTTATGATTTAAGATTTTAATTCTTTTTTTATTCATAGTTTATTGAAACCGTTTATTCATCCTTTGGTTTTTGGGTAGCCTAATGCCTATTGTCCCTTCAGAGGCGGAATTGCAACAATGGCTAAAGGATGTACAGTACAATACTCTGAATTATTTTGGTGCTAAAATATTATTCTTGAAGATTATACTATATATTCTTTGTGTGAAAGAGAACTTATTCTATATGAATTTTAGGTGAAAGTGGTTCATAAAGAGCAGAATAACGAAAAATTCAAGTATTGGGTGCAGTTAGTTGAAAATGATAAGACAGTCATGGATATCATAGAAAAATGTTTTGAGTTATCAGATGATGCAGCTGTTGTCGTCAAACCAAAAATTAATGAAATGTATTTGGCTCAGAGTAAAGATGATGAATTATGGTGAGATGAATTTGATTTAATCAAATATTTCAGGTCGAAGGACTTCTTGAATGTTTGTTTTATACAAGACTTTGGTTGCCAACCCAAAAATGTCGCAATTTTCAACTTCTGGAGAGGGGGAATTCTGGAACAAATTCGACATGATGAGGTATGCTTCATTCATAAACATCGGTAAACTATGCCTTCGCTCGCCTACTGATAATTATAAATAACACAAACCTCATAATCTCGAAGTTGTTCTGAAATTCCCCTTCTCTAGTGGAAGAAAATTTTCGAAATTTTTGGGTTGGCAACTTGACCTAAAGTCCCCTATCGAATTGTGTGTTCTTTCTACGGAATATGGACTTGACGACGTTAACTGTGGTGATGTAAGTAATGAAATTGTTTTTTCAGGTACCGTGTTATTGTTTTCCGAGTCATTCCTGTAATAAAAGTCCATTTCATTGACTTCGGTAATGATGCTGTTGTATCAGAACTAAGAGAACTTCCAAATGAACTGAAATCTTTCCCAGGCCAAGCTGTTCGAATTGTTTTATCCACTTGTGGAATTCAAACACCGATTGAACTTGAAATGGAGGAAGTTCTTTCTGTACAGTTCGTAAAGCAGGTACATTGAAATCTGATGTGTTATGTCCAGTATGTTTTCTCTGAATAATAAATAAGTCTATCTATACTGGATTCACTTTTATTAAGTCAGTCGGTAGGCCTTGGAATAGTTCTGCCAAGTTTTTGTTACTAGAACTGATTCAGGTTGGCACTCGTGAATTGGCATCAAGGTCAAAATAATTTGGTGGAACGTTGCCAATTCTTACATATTTCTGTCAAAAATTCTATGGTTTGGTTTATTTACATATGTAATTAATATCACCTTTATACACAATGCACAATGTAGCATAGTTATCTGATATAAAAAACACTATAATGAAACATTTTCAATTTTACAGAGTGGAATGTGTAAAACTCTCATGACCAACCAATTGACTTCATAAAAGTGAATGAAGTTTATCTCAAATTCTCTTATTGAAGGTTCCTGATCAAATTTATTATACTTTCAGATTATTGCTAGAATGTCACATAAATATATATATTTTTTTTTCAGTTCGAAGATAAAACTATTGTGGTAACAAAAGTTAATAAACCAACTCAGCCCTCTAAGAATGTGGAACCTATTCTAATAAATAATATTAAATATTCCACAGTATTAAAAGTTAATGATATGGTGAAAATAATCTCACACTCTGATGGCAAACTATTTTTACGCAACAAGGAACATCATGAAAAACTTCAAGAAGTTGATATTGTTATCAAGAGTTTCCCAAGTAAGGTTCTACATTGTACGTTTGTTCGTTGTACCTGCATGAAAATGTTATTGTACACTAACTCCACTGACTTCCGGTTCCACAGATAACAGAATGAGTGTAGTCAGCATAATTCAATCTGTTCTCTGATTCTGTGCAAATCCAAGATGAAGAATTCTATAGTTCTTATGGTTTCTTCATCATTTTGAGGTTATGTTCGTATTTTTACTTACTTATTTTTATTCATCAGGAAGTTTTTCTAAAGGCGTCCCTGAATGTGAATGCTAATCATTCAAATAAAGCAAATAATTGTAGAAAGAAATTAGACGATTTCAAGTCTGTGACTTCTACCAGGATAATAGAACAAGAGACAACAGATGTCTATGATCATGATTTATGTTTATGCATAACTGTCACAGAAGATAACCTCACTCAATGCACTGCACTCGTAATCTGTACTACAGTAACTTCCAGCATTAAGATTAGGTCATTAAAGTAAATTACTCAAAAATATTTTGCCATATGTCATAAGTATCGTTATATCTCTCGATTATTTCCTCAGGTATCAAAACGTTAATTCTCTGCAGGTAGAACTCAATGTTGATATAATTGGCTGAATGATGAACAGAGCAATCCTGTTCTGGGCGTTGGCTCATATCTTTCTTTCTTGTTGAATGGAAGTGAAAGCATAGAGGAGAAGGCGTGTTTCTTCTCTGTGCATTTCTTTTCAATGTATTGATATTGCTATACCGATACTCCCTTTCCTTTTATGAAGTCAATAGACGAATTCGGCCCAAGTTGCCAACCCACAATTTACTTAGCAAGTTTACTTTCACTGGGGAACGGGAATTTCAGGACAAATTCGACATGATAAGGTTCGCATTATTTATAAATACCCGTAAAACATGCCTCGGCTCTTCAAATCAGATAATTCCTTCCAAATATAGGTTTTTGTTAAGATCGTCCCCGATTGGCTGAAATTTAAGTTGGGATTCCTGATTTCATGCAAACAGTGTCAATTTTCATATGATACGTTCCGAAAATCAACTCTGTTGTTTCATTTGCCGATTTTCTGCTCCGTAAATATGAAATATTCGGATGGTTCCTGGAACAAGCGCGTGAAAAAGGTTATTTACGGAATCTGGTTGATGAAAATGCGGTCGATTTACTGTCACCAGAACGATTCTCTATGGTAAAAATCCATAGCATAGAACAATCTATGTTTACTTTAGGTTTGTTTTGGTTCAGAGTTCAGATCTGTTCGGTACGGTTCTAGCATAGACCATCTGTGCTAGAACCGTCCCGTACAGTTCTGAATTCGGAACCTAAAGTAAACATAGATTGTTCTATGCTATGGATTTTTACCATAGAGAATCGTTCTGGTGACAGTAAATCGACCGCATTTTCATCAACCAGATTCCGTAAATAACCTTTTTCACGCGCTTGTTCCAGGAACCATCCGAATATTTCATATTTACGGAGCAGAAAATCGGCAAATGAAACAACAGAGTTGATTTTCGGAACGTATCATATGAAAATTGACACTGTTTGCATGAAATCAGGAATCCCAACTTAAATTTCAGCCAATCGGGGACGATCTTAACAAAAACCTATATTTGGAAGGAATTATCTGATTTGAAGAGCCGAGGCATGTTTTACGGGTATTTATAAATAATGCGAACCTTATCATGTCGAATTTGTCCTGAAATTTCCGTTCCCCAGTGAAAGTAAACTTGCTAAGTAAATTGTGGGTTGGCAACTTGGGCCGAAGTCGTCTATTGGTTGGCCAACAAAATTTGACATTCTGTACAATGGAAAATTGTTTGGTTAGGATTGTTTTCCCCTCAGATAACTTCTTAAAAATGAAGGGAGTATTGATGTATTCTTGCCAAACCTATATATTGATTACAGTGGATGGATGACTTGATACATTTTTGCGAGTATACATGGTGGCTCATCAAGAATTGTCCACATGGTAACTGAAGAATCTTCAGCTCAAAAAATGAAGTTTTAACCTGAAACACTTTGAATACAGATTGTATATTTACGAATATAAATTAATTCGATGAACCCGGAAAACAGTTCACGAATGTTAAAATATAATCTGTCACATTAGCCATGTTGACTTTTTTGTTAACTCCCTTTATTAATGTTAAAATACTTAAAGATAGTTCTCTCCTATTACCAGAGGCGTGTTTTAGGGGTAGATACTTTCTTTTCCACCCTTAGAATCTACGCTGATGTCGTTATAATCATTTGGGCATGTTTTTTGGTTCTTTGTTAAAGAATCCTTACATGTGTGATCTGTTTGCCGAGTTTGAACAAATATATATATAACAAATATAGGAAGGTGTTAAAACCATGCCTAAAAATCCTTTCTCGAATATTTATAAAAAAATACTATGTATCTCAGTGAGGAGGAATATTTCACTCATGTGTTTGAGATTAAATCTTCGTACTAGCTGAAGTTTACCCAGTTACTATATGGGCAATTCTTAATCAGTCACCCTGTACATACCCAGATTTTTCCTGCAATCATGAAAAATTTTTTTTTCAAGGAGCACTTGTAAATAATGTAGTTCCCAACCAATTAGTGCTTTGCAAAAAAGTTGGCTCTGAAGAAAAATTGTGTCGTGCAATTATAAAAAAGGTAGAAAATAGTTTGGCTACTGTACATTTCATGGATTATCATGTGGATGATGAGGTGCCTATCAATACTCTCTATGTTGCGAATAAACCTATTGCGAATCTACCAGCCACATTATTACAGTCTCCCATATTGAAAGGATACAGTAGCACCAGGTTTGATGATAATGCTGCATCCCTACTCGATGAAATGATCATGAATACCGTCAAGTTTACGGTGGTAAGTAATTTATAACAACTCATTTTTCTGTTTGTTTATTAACATAAACAGATCAATAGCATCATTCAGTTCACAATTCTATTTTAAATTGCTGTTGCTATAACTTTGAACAAAAAAAAATTCTTCCTGAATATGAATTTTTTGAGATTGTTACGCTAATTCTGGAAAAATGCTCCAAATTATTGTTCTTGGAAAAACCGGAAAAAAGAAATTTTAGGAGTTTGCTGTTGGATTGCACCGTGATGTAAAAAAAAACAGAAGAATCAATCGACTACTTTTAGAGGTTTTTGGGCATGAAAATATGGAAGCTGTATTTTTACATGTACTCCATTCCCTTTCATGAAGTCAGTCTATAGGTCATTTAAGTTTGGCACATTTCACTCTGTATAATTAAAAAATGTTAGGTTAGGGATATTTTCCTGATATTAATTATTATTAATATCGCGGCGTGGTCCGTTATACACAAGTGTCGTAGTTATCACGTAACACTATATTTGAGTGTTGTAATTGGTTTCGTGCGTCGTTTGACATTTGTCATACGTTGGAGGTAAAACAACCTCACTTACCCGCTTTGTTTATATTATGAAGTACAACAATTTCAGGATAAATTCACAAGTTAAAATGAATTATATTAATAGAATTGGTGAATAACTAGGCCTAGTTATTGTTTCGTTGTGAAATACAACATAAATACACCGAGAGACGAAGGAATCCGATTTTTCAGATATATTGTAGTGTAGACTTTATATTTCAATATTTGCATTTTTGACCCATTCCCCTAAGTTTTATCTGGTATTGGAAGAAATAGAATACTATGTGAACTATCCCAGAGGAGGCAAACATCCTATATTCCCGCCATAAATTGAAAAAACTGTTCTGACAAAGTAACAAACTATAGTAGAGTTTGTTGGAGGCATTTCCACACTGGTTAAGGGGTTATGTTAAGACTATCTATTTAATTTGTTCTGTTTAATAAATTGACTCATGATGAGATAAGTATGATAAGAATATTATCAAGAATTATATCTTCTCGACACTACAATAGCTGCCGTTATGAATGACAAACCCATCCTGAATGGTTACCACTCGCATCTCCATATGATATATAAAGGCAATTCGTTATGTGATAGATTTGTTAAAATATTATGCATTTGATAATAATAATGAACCAGATAACTTTCTCTGATTTCAACCGAACACGTTCCGATGTGGCTCGACTACTCAAGGATGGAAATTCTACATTTTGTTGTTTGTAATGTTACGAATTGACATTATTAAAGATTATGAAAGCCCTAATGTTGCATCTGCATAATAAAAAAGCATTATATATGGATAGTAAAGAATTTTTTGAGGATGAATCGAAATCGGTGTTCAAGGAAAAAATTTCATATGAATTATTTTACTTGTAACATAGATTTAGTATAATAAATATATAATTGAAGATTATGATATCACTGACATAGCAACTGTAGACCAATATTTATTGTAGTAATTTGCAACATAGAACGGTATTTGAAATAGTACTGAGAAGTTCTCTGGAACCCATGTTTTTTCCATTCCATACATTTGATGGATTTCATTCTGCTGTTTATTTTCAGGAATTAATGAGCCAAACATTTTACTGTTTCATTTTCAATAGTTATACCTATAATAAATGCTATCTCTGATGTGGATACTCTAGGCTTTAGAAGACAATGATAAATACTGCAATTTTCATTTATATCGTTTTGAACGATTATCTTCTGAGATTGAATATCAGTTAATCAGATCCATTATCACAAAATTTCACTTGTAAAATTAATAAAATCACTAAAATCTCCAAATAATCGCTCTTCGCCAATGTAAACAAAGCGAATGTATTCCTTGGTCCCTCGGTGTATTTATGTTGCATTTCACAACGACACAATAACTTGGCCTCACGGGTCTAGTAATTCACCAATTCTATGAATATAAATCATTTTAACTTGTGAATTTATCCTGAAATTGTTGAAAATGCTGTATTTCATCACATATACAAAGCGGGAAAGTGAGTTTGTTTTATCTCCAACGTATGACAAATGTCAAACGACGCACGAAACCAATTAACACGAACGATTTCCTTTGGGCTGAATTCAATCAAGAACCAGTCTAAAATGAGTTCTTGATATGGACTAGCATGCTTTTTTCACTTCAATTGTTGAAATTGGTAAGAATTAACAAATGAAAATAAACGTCTGCTCCACTGGAAAAACTTTTATTTCCTTATAGGTTGCAATGCATTACATCAATGACGGTGATAAAATTGTAAATGAGCATTTACAACGAACAGCATCCATTAAATTACATGCGCTGTAGTGAAATCGTTGGCAAGTTGACATATATCATTATAATTTCTCCTCATTTCAATTGCTCTCTAACATGGGACATTATATAGGCAATCATGAATCCAGTAACAAATACACAGCGATTACGAAAACAACTCTCAGGTTCTATCCATTTGGTATTTTGGAAATCGTGCAATTATAAATAATGCTCAGGTTATTTGTATCTTCTCGGTAAAAGGAATTAATAGTTCCTAAATGTCGGCAAAATCATAACTAATCTGTTATTAATCTGTCCAACTCCCTAGGAAAATTCTACATTATTTAAACATGGACGTGAACACTGTAGAATCTATACAATCGATAATATTTGGAAATTTCCAGATCTAAATACTATTTCAGTCCCTTCTATGGACTATTTTCATATAAAATGAAAACACAATTTTAAAATCATTTCATTGTGAAAAGCAATGAGTGGGTTATAATTGGACAAATGAAAATAGTTTTATAGAAAACATATTGACTCTAGAAATAATCAGCATGATAGTTGATTTCTTGATAGGTACATCTCGCCAGTACTCTCAGAAGCAATTTGCTCTGTTTTTTTTTTGAAAGGATAATTCAAAAGTTCTATTTCTCGTCAGGTCCAATACGCACATTCAAAAAAATATTCTAATTGCTGTATGGTTAGTCCTAGTGACATTTTTCTTTACTTATTTAAATTTGTAGGCTGCTGCGGAACCTAATTTCGATCTGTTACTTAAGGATAAGTCATTATCAGAATTGCTTTTCCCAACTATTCACAAACCAAAGCTGACCACCCCAGAATCAAACAAAAGTAGAAATGATTCCAATATGTCTGCACCTCAAGACAAATATGTTAAAGTAATGTACGAGGATATGCTAACATACGAGCCACCTATGGGAAAGGGGGATTACTTGCTGACCAATTTCAAGGATTGCAATGATTTCACTGTTATTTCTACTGAAGACAAAGAATCAGACATGCTGAGTAGATGTACCGGAATTGATGTCACTGACCCAGAACCATATGAGCCTGAAGACTCCGAGATGATTCTAGGGCATTACGATGGTGGGTGTAAAAATTATTTTGGGTAAACCCGCAAGATTTCCCGTCGCGAAGCTATAAGTAAGATATTCACATCATTGTAAGCAGTGTGAGTTCCTGAACAAAAAATATGAAGGCCAACATAGGCGGTCTCTCTTTGTTTGGAAGATATGGGCTCCCAAAGTTCCAAATTGATGCATTTTCAGATCCTTTTTTCCGCCATAAAAATGATCTTTCACTTCTCAAATTTAGTTCATAAATCATCTTTGAACCTTCAACCAAGGAATAGCGACACTTTCTTTCAAGAATATTCATTATTTAGAGGAAGAAAAGTGAAAATATTAGATAACCACTTAACCTATATTTCTACGAAATACTTCTCAATGTTAAAGCGGAGCTTGGCAACAGCGTCTTTTCATCGCTGGCCAACGTATTATGACCGAAAAATAGTTGCTGGCGGGAATTATGAAATGAAGGACAGTTGAAGGATATGATTGTAAGGAGAATGCTTCTGTCACTGAAGAAGAGGTGGTTATTCTAACATCAAAACTAAATCATTGAGAATATTTCTTTAAGGTTTCACTCCCAATATTTTCGTTTGCACTTTCTTTCTGTCCCCTTCAAAATAGGGAGGTTGTTATCTACTTCGTTTTTTGTTCTCTTCGAGATGGTCCCAGTTTAGAATGAGATTCAGGGTATTCCAATAAAATGGGTTATATAAAAACCTCGATTTCGTTGGAAATCTGGGAAGGGTGCAACCTATCACATATGAAAAAAATGTACGTTGAAATATATATCTGGGTGTATTCTCATTGTATTACTATGTGTTTCGAGCTTGTAGATTTCATTAGAAACGAATTCTCCTATTGGAAGATTTAGAGTATCGCAGTAAACAGTAAGAACTAAGAACATATTTCATTTTTCTCGCCAGCAATAATCTCATTCACGAATACCCACGATGGCACGATTCCGACCGATGAAATTCGCGCCATTGCCAAACTTAACTTTTAGACTGAGTCGAAATCAGAAGGAATAGAGGTTAAGTGGTTGTCCAGTAATTTCATTGTTTTTTCATTAAATATTGATTATTCTTAAAAAACAGTATAGCTTATTGTTGGTTGAAGGTTCAAAGGTGGTTTGTGAACTATACAAATGAAGTGAGAGATCGTTTTTATGGTGGAAAAAGGGACCTGAGAACGACTCATTTTGGAACTTTGTGGGCCCATATCTTCCAAATTAAGGGAGACCGCCTATGTTCGATTTCACATTTTTTATTCAGAAAAACACACTGCGTACAATGATGTAAATATCTTTCTAATATCTTGGCGACGGGAAATCTTGCGGGTTTACCTTATTTTGTCTTCTGTTTATACAGGTTTTTATCTTCTCTTCTCATCTTTCATTTTTAGATGCTTGGTATAGAGCTTTGGTGCTCGATATAAGTGAAACCGGTGTATATCAAATTCTTTTTGTCGAGTATGGCAACATAATTGAAGTCACCAAGAAGGATATTAGACGGTTCCCAAAAGAATTGAAGAGTATCCCTATTTTGGGACTTTCATGCCAGATGCTAGGTAAGAAATGCCCTAATGAGTAGCTAGTGATTTACTGCACTTTATTTAGTTGTGTACAAATTCAAAATACAACTGTAAGTTATTAACGGGCACAACAATTAATGAGTGACGGTACTAAAGTGTAACGTTATCTCAGTTCAACAAAAAGCTATGGTGTTATACTGCAGAAGTCCGTTTCTAAGGAACCTTTGAATATTTTTGTTATTTACTCAAAAATTATGCATTTTATTCTTTTCATTTTGAATAGTTGAGTTGGAATTCACAGTAGTTTTTGTAAAGTTGTTAAACTTAAAACATAGCTTTCATATCGTCTCATGTAAATATGCTGTATGCTTTCAACTTGCATCCGTTAAAATTTTTCAATGCCATCTATTCCTTGTAAGGATTGTTCTCAATACACTTTTTGTCGAATAAGAAGCAACGTTCATTCAAATTGTGAACCGAGTTTAGAAAATAAATTAAAAATATTCTTGGTTGTATTGTGGAAATAATCATTCATTTAATTGTTGACCTAATAATTTTGTTTTTTCAGTTAAAGATAATGAAGAAGTGAGAAGTCGATTGGAAAAGTTACTGGTGCCTGATAATATCTATGAAATCAACTTCCTGTCCTATTCTGTTGATAATCTCCAGTACACGGTTGAGATACCCAAAATAAAAGAAATTTTTAAGCAAGAAGGATTAATCTAAATATTTTTTTATTATTGTCTTGAAAGAAATTTTGTTATATTATCTCTTATAGAGAATAAGTTTTATTTTTTCTATATAAATAAACTTTCTTTTATTATGAAGTTCACCATTGATAATTGTGTTCATTTGATCAGACTCCAAAAGTTGAGGATTCCAGAGAACAAAAATTATTTTCATTTCAATTATCATATGGGAAGACCAGCAATTATGTATTTTGGCCGGCCTTGAATAAAAAATTCTAGAAAAGCACTAACCCCAGGACCTCTTACACTCTTGTTCTAATCCAGTGGTCCTTACGGCCGGTCATGACCACACTATCTTCCAAAGAAACTGGATATTTGTAGAGTTGGTTTGGACCTTAATTACAGAGGTCGAATTCGTGAATGGGTAAAATATGTCGGATGATTCTGAAGATATACCCATTCGATTTCCTCAATATTTCCAAGAATTCAGATTGGAGCGAATTGAAAAATGACAGCTTGAAGGTTCATACAGAATTTCGTGAGGATTATATGATCAGAAGTTCGCAGAATATAGAATATTTTAACAATGAGTAGAAATAATTTCTTCAAATTGTTCTAATGACACGGTAGTATTTTTCAAGTTATTCCGAAAAAACAGCGATATGAAGGAAAAAACTACGAAATTTAACAAATTTTTTTTTGAATATCAATGAAAATTGAAATCGCATCTAACCGTTATCTGCTGTGAAATATAATTTCAAGGCCTAAGCAATATTTTTATCAAACCTGAAAGATAGTTCCCAAAAATATTTCTTATTGCTTCATTAAAAGCAAAAAGTTGCACGTTAAGCTCCAGTTAACTGCCAAGTCTTTATCCAATCTTTCTGGCAATTGCCGAAATATTTGGGAATTAACCTCGTTATTTCCAACTATAACTGCAAACTTAACTGTCTTGTTTGAAGCGCAACATTTTTTGAAAGTTTCGAGTCAATTGGATTTTTCCGAAATACAGGAGGGTAGGTAGGATATTTTTCATGTCTCTTATCATCAATAAGTCTGACGGACTAACCAACAGCTGGGTTATTCAAAGCCTGTATTTTTTATCGTTATTAACTAATCTAGTGTATTAGAAGAATGAAGACAGTTTGGTAAAAGAAATTGTTTCAAAAAGGTTTTTAATCAACATATATAATAATTATCGATTGAAGAAAATTAAAGCATATTATGATTACTAAATATATATAGTTTGCTTAAAATACTATTGAAAATGTACACAGTGGTGATGTAAATATTATATTTATCAAAAACGATCAACTTCAAGCACCTACAGTCATAGTGTTAAAAACACCCATTATTATGAAGTTCATTTCAAAGAGAGATATGTTTAAAACAGCTCTATGTAAACAAGTCAAAAATAAATCTTGAATAAACTTCTCAAGGCTAGTAGAAAATTAGGCACTTTGCTTTTTCATCACAACTTAGATTAAGTTATTAGCAATAGTACTGCAATAAAATGCTTATTAACTTATTGTTATTTTTTTCAATATATAATTTCATGATCTACAAGAATACAAAGATAAATGCATAAAGGAATGCTGCTTTGCCTCAGTCTCACATTGCATTATTACAATGTACCTGATCTAGTAATAATGTAATAAAATGGTAAGAATAAACCAATCACACAAATAAACTACTGATAAGTATCTACAAAAAATATCATTGAATGGAATATATGTTCTAAATGTTTTTCCCTCACAGAATAGAAGAATAAATATTAAAATTTCAAGAAACATAACCAAAAAATTTACATATCTTCTTTCACAATAGTTTCTTCTGGTTAAGATTATTATTTGTTCTTACAGAGAAGTATAAAGATTCTATTACGAATTTTTTAGTAATTTGCAATTAGATAAAAGATATCTCCTTTCTCTGTAATACAGTGAATTAAATATTTCAAAATTCACCTGAGAAAAATAATTAATATCATAACAGGTTTTCTTCCCAATTGCTGATCAAAAGCTTGAAAGGAACCATTTTCGTTAGCCACTGTATTCAACATACTTTATTTTTTGTAGATTTATCCTCGTCTTCATAAATTTAATTTCTCTGCACATTCAATCATGAAATTACTGGAAGACATCTTTTTTCAAAAATCTGATTTGTTCTCACAATTTTCACTGACACATAATTTTGATTCTCCAGTTTGGCAAGGTGAGGCCATGTTTATCTCCAATTATTCGTTCTGATAAAAGTTCATTCACACAGGAAAACTAATTAGAAGTCGGCCAATAAGTAGTTTCAACAATTTCCCAAGGAGTTTCTACAATTATTTTCCCAAATATTGTCAAGAACCAGGTGCAAATGATAACCATTAAAACTGAAACTTTTGTCAGGAAATTTAAACAGGACTACTGCTGTCATTACTAATTAAATATGCTCAAATAAGTCTAAAGTAGTTTTGCCATTATTTCAAATTTTAACTGATAATAATGTCAGTGAGTTACAGGTTATAAAATTCATGCTATTTCCATTTTAAAATAAATAATAGTTTTCAGTTTGAATGACATATCTGTCATACCAAAGTTATGCTTCAGAACTTAATAACAGAACTCAACATAATGAGAAAAATTGGAGAAACCCAGTTCAATGTGAAAATTTCAACCGATTAGTGGTTATATGGTAGCCAATTGTACGTAATTGGCAGGTAGCATACCAACTTGTCCTGTGCGTTTAACTTGTCCAGTCATCCAACCTCCGTCTAAACTGCTTACGTTAATAATTAAGTCTCCGTCAACAAAACTGACTTCGTCCACATCTTGAGCTTCATAATCGTACATAGCGCGGTAAACTCTTCCCAGAGAACCATAGTTATGATTGACAGGGTCCATATCTAATACAGAACCGATATGCTGACTCTGTCCACCACTAGGAACCGCCCCGCCATGATCTGAGGAATATATTAGCGTCTGGGAGTTCCTAGATGAATAGGGACTAGCTCCCATGCCTGAGCCTGGCTCGTAATCACTAATTTTCCCGACATTGCTTGTCGGATTGAATGATGGAGGATGTTGATAACTTGGTGGCCCCTGATTGGCATTTTTATGATCCAACGCAACTGGAGGAGGAGCCATTTGCACTTCTGTTTGTCCATTTTCATTCAGTTGTCTTTTCTGTTCCATTTCAGCCTAAGGAAAACAATGATGTGAGGAAAAAGCTTATTAAGCTTTTGATGGATTTCCTAGATAAATCTCGATGAATCGGCACAAATTCAAACACGTAATTGGAAAGAATTTATTGCAGAAAATTTTCATCCTGCTAGGGAAGTTTATGTAATATAAATTACTCAACAGGAAATAGGTATCACATGTCAGCAGCAGCAACCCTTATAAATTTCAATTCACTTTTGCAAAGTTGTAAATTTATTTTAAGGTAATATGGTGTTCCTCAGCTGCTTTCGATTGTTGTGTCATTTTTAAGTAGAAAGGACCGTCAATCAAAAATTATTTACAATTATGTAGGTGATAGCTATTTTGTGTTGAGTAGTATAGATGGCTAGCTTTATAAAATGTACTCACTTTACGTTGGAGTTCACCATGGTAAGCTACATTACTTATGATTTTTGTGTTTTGTCTGATTCTCAGTATTTCTGGATCGTCTGCTACTTGTGTAAATTTTCCTTTACTGGCTTCAAAATCTGCATGATAGTTGACGTTAGACTGGATCTTTGTATTAGCCGCAATCCTTTTCAGTTCTGGAGTTTCTGCCATTGTTGTAGCTTTGGCTTTAGGGATATGGCTGATAAGAAAACGAAAATGCCCTTTAATACAAACGTTTTTCATATGGAATAATAATTCACCACAGACAGCAAGTTTTATAATGAAATCATAAAAATTTTTGTATAAAAAAATTATATGAAGATCTAGTAGATTAAAAATTGTATGGTTAAGAATTTTACCAAGAATCATTTGGACCATTAATGTTACGATTTGTGTGAACTATATAAGGACTCTTTATCAGTTACGTAGCCACAAAGCTTCTCATGTGAAGAAATACTGCTATGGAAATTCTGATTTTCTCACTCAAATTCTCTTCTAAATATAGTTGGCTCTTGATGAATCTATTCGAACTGAAATCAGCTCTTAAAAAATCAAAATATATAGTGAATTAGTTTTGGACTAATTGAGCAGAATTCATTTAATACTACATATTGAATCAATAATAAGTCATTTATAAATCTATGTATATATTAAGATATTTTATGGGTATTTCCCTTATTGGAACATTTGGAAAAATATGTAAAATAAAATAAACACAATTCATATATGAAGATCAATTAATAATATTGAATAAACTTCTTCTGACAGATTCTGTATATCGTCAAAGAAGTGATGATTTAATAGAGAATATGTCATATATCTTAACCACTATCTCTTATCTAATAGAAATTGTCTTACTCATTTCCTACATTACAAGGATTTAGAGATTATCTATAACATATAACACTTATTTTCCTCAGGTATTATATATCTTTGAACAATCATACAGGATTACATTGATAACCATACGTATGAATTTGTTATAAGAAAAATTAAATGAAAATTTTCTTGTACAATTTATACTTACGCCTCACAGTATGGTTCCTTATTAAATCCTTTGTAATTTCTCATATTGAGAGCCATTCCACACTCTTTGCATTTAAAACAGGGCTTGTGCCATATCTTGAATTATACAAGAATACAAATTAGCTTTTATTAAAAAATGGGTAATTAATTTAGTAATATTTTTGTGACTCATTATTAAATGGAAACAACCTTGAAGATATATTTCAATATATCAAAATTTTAAATTTGATTTCAAATATTTTGAAACAATGATACTGATAAATTTTAAGGACATTTCAAATCGAATTCAATGAAATTGAAAGATATACAATTTCTATTCATCTACCTTATCCAGACATTTCAGTTCTTCAGTCGGATAGACCGTTTTTTCACATCTAGCACACTTTTTGCTCATGTTGCCTGCTATATTGGTAACTTATCATCAACGGTAATATATTGCAAGGGATAATAAATGGATACGAAAAATGATTTCTTATAAAATAATCAAAAATCTAATTCACACCCAATCACACTGGCAGCACCTAAATATATTGTCTCATTTCTATGGTTCGTCCTGTCTTCTATTTGACAGTTCAGACTCCTGACCACAGAATACAAGGAGTTATTCCTTTAAGGGCCGGTATTATAAAACTTAAATCGAAGTTATCTTTAACTTTAACTGAAATTTTGACACTTATGTAAGGACATATCTGTCAGTTAAAGTTAAGTTTTATAATACCGGCCCTAAGTGTCCTCGGCTACTATGGCCATTTAGACAAGCTACCTTTTGTGCGAGGGAGATTCGGGTATTTGGGGAATCGGAGATTCACCCTATTGGTCGAGAGATTCACCCTATTGGCTGACGACGATCACGTGATCGTCGTCGGCCAATAAGGAAGAATCTCCGATTGCCCGAATCTCCCTAGCACAAAAGGTAGCTTACAGCTACCTTTCCTATTGGCCGACGACGATCACGTGATCGTCGTCAGCCAATAGGGTGAATCTCTCGACCAATAGGATGAATCCCCGATCACCCAAATACACGAATCTCCCTAGCACAAAAGGCCCCTTAAGGCACCGTTAGAGCTAGGGAGATTCGGGTATTTGGGTAATCGGGGATTCATCCTATTGGTCGAGAGATTCACCTTATTGGCTGACGACGATCACGTGATCGTCGTCGGCCAATAGGAAAGGTAGCTGTAAGCTACCTTTTGTGCTAGGGAGATTCGGGCAATCGGAGATTCTTCCTTATTGGCCGACGACGATCACGTGATCGTCGTCAGCCAATAGGGTGAATCTCCGATTATCCAAATAGCTGAATCTCCCTAGCACAAAAGCTAGCTTTAAAGCTACCTTTTCTGCGAGGGAGATTCGGGTATTTGGGTAATCGGAGATTCTTCCCTATTGGCCGAGGACGATCACGTGACCGCCGTCGGCCAATAGGGTGAATCTCTCCGCCAATAGGCTGAATCTCCGATTCCCCAAATACCTGAATCTCCCTCGCACGAAAGGCCCCTTTTAAGGGGCCTTTTGTGCTAGGGAGATTCGGGTATTTGGGGAATAGGAGATTCACCCTATTGGTCGAGAGGTTCAACCTATTGGCTGACGACGATCACATGATCTACGTCGGCCAATGGGGAAGAATCTCCGATTCCCCAAATATATTGTATTCTGTGGATCACAGAATACAAATATGATTAATAATAGTTTCTTTGCACCTTAGGTAAACTAAATATATTTTTCTTGTTTTCCTATTGAACTCGTGGGACGTATGAAAATCTCATCCTAAAACAAACTCGGTGGAGAATCAGTCAATCGTACTGAACTTAATGATAGAAAACCTGATTTGAACATTTAAATACTATACGCAATGATTTCTCCTCAGCTTTGGATATTTTCATCAACTTACTAATGTATGTCTATAATATCGTCCTAACGGTCAATAGTAACAACAATAACTTCTGAAAGAATTCGGCTTGCAGATCCAAACCTACTCTGCAAAAATCAAGTTTCCAAGTTGTTTCTTTCTGGAGATATCGTGTTAACGGTCAGCCGAGAGGTCGAACGTAAGCACCATTACTTCCGAAAGAAACTACATTCTTATGAACTCGATATTTGTAGAGTAGGTTTGGAGCTTAATTACGAAGGCCGAATTCGTGAATGGGTAAAATCCACCCAATGATTTTGCAGATATACCTATTCAAAATGTTAACTTCCCAATATTTCCAAAAATACAGATTGGATCGAATTGAAATCCAGTACTTGATTGAAAATAGACAGCTTAAACGTTCATGCAGAATTTCTATAGGATAATATGATTAGAAGATCACCAAATCTTTCCATCAGGAAGTAAAGGTGCGTTTGGAAGGGTCAATACGTGAAAAGATGACGCTTTGGTAACATGTTTGAATGACACGATTATAATGAACTTGTGCACAAAATTGTGCATATCATCATTTTGCAATTAATTACCAAAAAGTATGATCATCGATTAGAACGGTAGGTATATTGTTTGCGAACTATTGCGGAAATATCAAAGATACCAAGAAAAATTCGGCCTTTTTGTCGCATTCTATCTATAGATATGAATCGAATCAAACCGAAATATGGCTCACTGTTGTTGAATATGGGGTCTAAGGTTTGCGCTAAATAAATTCTTAATTTGTTAAGTAGTTTCCGAGAAAAAAGTTTCTCCAGAAAAATTTCGACAAAAAACTGTGATGGTCGACTTTCATTCGGTGACAAATTTCATCAGGTACCTTTGTCTCAAAGTAAATCAGCCATGACAAAGTGCACATACTGAAAACCTCTTTGAACTAACTAATTCTTCAAAAAAATTTTTTCTTGAAAATTTTTGCCCGCCTATAAAGAAGATATAAAGATCTTGCCAAAAAAGAACCACATGATCCACTTTTCCTATTCAAAAAATTTAGAGGGTTGAAGGGGATGGCACAGGGCGCAACAAAAATCCTTAGAAAATACATCAAAATTTGGTTAAAGTGAAACAAAATTGACCTGTTTCAGGATTTTGTTGCCAAATATTTTTTTTCTGAGAAAATGAATTTGTTCCATAATTTTGACGCGCACTGTATATTTATGTTATTGAATTGTCGATACATAGCATACGCACTGAATATTAAGTTTGAACTCTGTGCAAAATTCCGTTATTACACATCTCCAGAGTCCGGAATAATATAGATTTCATGTTGAAACGTATATTATCTATTTGAATTCTACGAAATTTTTAGCGAATCATGAAAGCTTACCTGTAAATTAGAAGAAAGTTCTGCTTGTGAAGTCTTGGAACGTTTCTACAAATTCCAAAACTTGTACAACATGAAACATGAAATCTGCTAAATATATCTATAATCATTGTTTAAGGAGGATCAAACAATGATACAAAACGGAATTAGCTCAATAGTTCTCTTGCATGTATTTTTTTAATAATTGGAATCAAATATTCTATCCATAGGAATACTTAAAAAATTCAATCGCCGTCAAAAATTTCAATTTTCGACGAGAAAACGACCTTTTAAATTAGGCTCCACATATTGGTTGTTTAAACACTCGGAACTTCGCGCATTCCGTAACGTACCGCGATATATCCACTCTCTCCCTCTTCTCGTGTACCTTTCTCTCTAGCAAGCCAATAGGGAGCGTCAGCTGTATCGATCAGGGCATCGTGCAATAACGAGTGACGAAGGAAGCGATATACCACGTTTCACCCACTTTGATTTTGCGTCCCGATTTGACGATTTTTAATACCGAATTATTCGAAACTTGCGAATTGTGGAAGTGTGAGATGGCATACATTATTATTTTTTATCGAAATGGAATAAAAAAACAAAAATATAATAATTCGTGTTACATGCAAGAGACCCATTGGGTTTAGAATTCAATAATAAAAGAAATTCTCTAATTCATTTCGATAACTAATTGGGATGATGAATAAATAGAAAAGTTTAGTTAATAAAATTATATTTTCCATACATATCCTATAAAATATGAAAGATTCTTCGAACCTTTCGTACTATTTTGTGGTTATAACAAAGAAAAAATAAAAATAACCAAAATTGGACAGGCTCACCAACGTATTTTTCCCACCAATCGTCCCCTTACCTCAGCTCCCCTCTGGTCAGAAAGATCCTTGTTTGTATGCTCAACGTTTCAAACAATTCTCTCAAAATGAACCATTTCTCTTGAGGCATTAAGATTCTCGTAATGGAGAGTAAGTAAATCTTGTCTGGGGCGACGATTTTACCACGTTTTGTAAGTTATTTCTTTGCTATTTCGATCCTGATAACTATTACCTCTTTTTACAAGGTCTTCATACAATGCTATATTATTCGGCCATTTAGATTTCTTCCCTGAGAATTTTGTTTTGTCGATACGCAATATTCTCGCCTATTGATTTTCGTAGCTAAGCAATATTTCCTTGACAAATCGGTCATAATTTTACAATATTTTCTGAATAATGAAGACAAATGAGAAACCTGATAAAGTGAGACTGCCACGATTCAAATCGCAGATTTCCCAAAGTTGTAATGCTGTAACACATCTATATTATGATCACAAGAATTTGAAAAAAATAGTACGTATCATCTGAATATCATAACAATTCAAAATTTCACAGGTAAATACCTCTTCTGTCAAATGAGACACAATGTATATGCAGAAAAATCAGGGCGTTATTTGAAACATTGAAACAAAATATTTTTTTAGCCTCAAGTCGACCTTTCCACAACCTGCGTGATCTACCTCCATAACAATGCCATTTCCGTGATAGAAAACTTGAAATCTTCGACTCTCACCTCTCTGTATCTTCAGTGCAATAACATCTACGAAATCAAAAATTTGGGAGATGTGCCTTTCATTAAGAAACTCTACTTAGGTAATAACGGAATAAGTGTACTCGAAGGCATTGACCATTTAGATCACCTAGAAGAACTTCACATAGAGAAACAAAATTTACCAATGGGTACAGCCCTTTGCTTCGATCCACGAAGTATAATGTGCATTTCGGTGAGTTTGAATCAATTTGGATTTATGTTACTGATTCAGGGGTGAATACTTTCTTGTGTAGCAGAACTGAAGAACCATGCATCAATCATTCCTCTAGGAAACCGTTAAAAATTCAACTGCGTAGATATTGTTGCAATATTTTCAAATGCCCTGTAAATTTCTCTTGTGCGTGGATAACTTTAGCCACATATTCATTTCATAATTAAAAGAGATGTCGAGCGAAGATGAGAGACGCTACAGTGACTTTAACAAGACTCTTGTATACTCAATCTTTTTTCCAGAAATCACTACAGGTTCTGAACATTTCGAACAATGGAATTGAATCTTTGTCCTGCTTGTTGCCGTTACGACATCTTCGATCTTTATGTGCTTCTAACAACAAACTGGAAGATATCGATGAGATTTGTGAAGTAGTAAAATCGTGGTTTTACCTAAGGAAAGCATGGTTTATAGGCAACCCTGTCAGCAAAAAACATCGTTATCGCGAGGATATAATTGCATCTTCCTATTGTCTAGGTAAATATGAAACTTTTGTTATGGATGAAAATATAAAACAAAGTATAGCCTTTTCGATTGTCCATCTGACAGACTCAAAAGATACACATACGTTTTTCCTATATTCTCCTGTTGTTCATCTTGTTTTTACTTGTTGAATCCGAAATCGTGTAGGTATTAAACCTTATTCTGTAAGTTTTCACAGCACACTAATTTGATTATATCTTATCTAGTATACCATACCCAGACATATTTGACCCCTTTACTTAAACCCAAAACTCACCCATGGCCAATACTCTGTGATCCGTCTAGTAAACTCAATAGGACGTTGTGTTTGCAGCCCAAAATACTTTTATACTCAGCGAATGAGAAAGAAGATCAAAAGGAAGGTCAGGATAGAATGAATAAAACAGCAATGTCGGTATTCGCTGCGATTCTCTTGAAGGAGAAATCACAATAACTGTATAGTTGAGGTTAGCTTTAGATAATTCAGAACTTACTAGAATATCAACGAAGACCATCTAATAAGAACCGTTTTTAAATTAACAAAGATGGCGTAGACTCAATGGGTCCTTTGTTCATCGTTATTTCGAAGAGGCACTGTATCAACTAACTTCTTCTGGTATCTTTTTTAAAGAGAGCGAATCCCTTACCGGTTTCTTTTATATCTACTTTCTAGGTTAGTTTTTCGACCATCGAGAAACTCGTTGTTCCCTTCTATGATGTAAACACATAGGCGTACCAAATAATATAGGAAATCATTATTATTTAAAAGCTGGTATCGTACACTAGCTTCAGAAGTGAAGAAAATCCAGTTGTTTGAGCATACAAAGGTCGAGGCCTACGTAATCTAACAGACCAGAAGCAAAGATTTAATCTTTGGCCAGAAGTATGCTCTATAATGCAGCCTTGCCAAATCCTCAAAGGCGGGTTACTTGCAAGAGTGGGAGAAATACCCAAACGATAAGAAGCTCATTTTTCTCGATGCAATGACCTATTATAATTATCATACGGAAATGAAATTTGCTTTCGAATCATATGAAATGTTTCATATGCTTTGCCTGAATTTCAAGGTTTATTTTTATTTTCAAGATTATTCAACTGCAACAGATTTTTTTGAAATATCAATGTAAGTGTGAGGAAAATGACAATAACCTATAAATAATTTTTCTGGTTGCTTGATATAATTTATAGATTTAAAGTAACTGGTTCGTGAAAATTATATAAAACTAACGAATTAAAAAGAAACATTCTTGTGTCAGTGATTCGATGTTTCCATTAACGTCCTCTATATGTGGTAGAAGTATGTACAGTTCATCGTTACTCAACCCGTATATTCTTTCAGATTTTCTAGATGATAAGGCTGTACCGGCATCGACTCGTAAATTCATCAAATGCTTCGAGAGCGAAAAATTGAAAAAATCCAGTAGGCCCTCGATTAATTTCACAGAAATCGTTCCAAGTGAGTTGAGTCGATATTCAATAATCATTAGGTGAATTTAACCATAAAAAATTGCAGGTTTGCCAAGTAATTATCCACCGCCACTGAAGAAAGCAGTTTCAGCTTCCTTGATCCAGAGCAAGCTACATATTATTGGTCCTTTAGACGCCTCATTAAAAAAACGTAAGTGATATTATCGTGCTGGAATTTGAAATAAATACGTACAAATATATTGGGTGAAGTATCCGATAGAAAGTTCGAACTTTCCAATGGAACTGGCGTTGTGAGTCTCATTATCATCTAAACGGGTGTCCATCCAGGTAACTCCCATAGTTTTGCTCGCATGACCTGGTCAGGGCCGGCGCGAGCAATTCTGGCGCCTGAGGCAAAAAATATTTTTTTGCGCCCCATCGTATAAAAGCATGAAAAATAGCAAAGGTTAGGTGAATCGGAAAAATTGGAGTGGGTGTAAATGAAAAATGCTTACCTCGATATACTTGTATACGTAGGTATATCAAGTGTGTCCAATGTTTCTTTTAATGAAACAAAAAATATTATATAGATTAAAATATCACATTGAAAAAAGAAGGAAAAACATAATTGTGTAGATATTATACCTTAAAAAACAAAACATAAAAAATATAATCATAAACTGTATTTAAAATAATATAAAACTTAAAAAATCGATTTTCTATATACATAGCTCACCTTAGTATGATATGAGCATTTTCTCATTACTACTTTGGGATTTTTTGAAATCACAGTGTTTGAACCTTTCTGGATTTCTGAATTTTCTGAAGGAGCGATGATCACGAGTTTGCACGTCATTATTATTCTTCTGAATACCAAATTTCGAATTGATCAGATATGTGGTTCCGAAAATACGGAGAAAATAGTGAAAACTTCAAATGTCAATAACTACTGGATGATTTGGCCCTTAAACGAACTTAATCGCAAAATTTCGGAACCGAACCGAACCTAGAAATTTCAAAGCCCTAACTTCATCAGTTCCAAAGTTATTATGTACACGGATGGCCGGATAGAATTACTTTTGACCACGGATTCTTCACAGGGAGTCAGACCTGGTCATTCGAGACCATTTTCGGCTCAAAATTCGAAAATAACAGACAATTGGACCAAACGATAGGCGCGCAAAAACTGCCAACTTACCTTACGTTTTCCTTTTTGTAATTCCCCAGTTGCTGCTACGCCGATGTTTACTGCATATAGGATAGCTGTTATATTCCCTTCGCACAACACACTATGCTTATGAACGAACTATAATGGAACTATCATAGGGCATCGATAGCACAGACCAACAGGACAAATCACTTCATCGTTTGCGGGAATCGCGTCTTTCCGACCTTGAGAAATACAACAGACATAACCACACTTTCTTCTTCCTCAAAAGAGCTGTCAAATTGAATGCTTGACTTTGGAATATCTAAAATCGCAATGTAAAAAGGGATTTGTCGGGATTCAGGAATCACAATATCAAAATCAGACTGAGATTTTTCGATGAAACCATTTGAAAAGCAAATTTCCAATACCAAAGCGAGTGTTTTCTCAAATCTTAAACTCATAGAAGAACTCGGTTGGAGTAAATGAAAGTTTTGGAAAAATGTTATGGAAAACCAGTTTACCTTAATCAGAGAATCTTTGAAGTGACACTTATAGGCCTCTAGGAAAACCCCCAAAATCTTCTGGGAGTTTGGGTGTATTCTATTTCATTGCAAATCTTTTTCTGATATGTGTGAATACAATCAAATTGATGTCTAAGAAATGAAGAAACTTTAAAAATTTATAAACAAGAAATAGACTTCCTTTAAAAACTTCTGTCTTATCTTTTCCATAACACTATCAATTATTACTCATATAAATATGTTATTCGTTAATTTTTCAGTAACTATATTGTAGTAAGTGTACCATGTTTACGTGAAGTCTGCCAAGGTGTTTCAGTCACTGGTTTTTACATAATTTAATTCAGAAAATTGAGTATAATCCATGAATGCTTCACTATTTTATCAATAAAGAATATATACAACAGTAATTCATTAAAAGAGGTATTTTTTTGGCGAAAACTTGTTCTTTGAAATCAATTTATCAAGCAATCAGAAACATACTATTTTATTAAATGAATAATGTATAGGTTGTGATACTTTCACATCAAATGAGATTCATTTCAATATAAAATCAAACTATGAATATACCAACTTTGTTCGATTCCAATCTGTGTGGTTGTGCAATCATATGCGATTTCATTAGACATCCCATCGTTTTAATTGAAAAATGGAGGTTGTTATTCTTTTACTTTACAGTTGCGATACCTTTATATTATATAAAATAAACATTATGAATGAGTCCACCTAAGTTCGATTCCAATTCTTGTTGTTGTACAATTAAAGCATATAATGAGGACTGTCATCATAAAATAGAACCTCAGAGATGACTAAACAATTGATTATGTTGTAAAAACTGTTTGGATTATATTCTAAAATGGAACAGATACGAAATTATTCATCAAATAAATAACAAAAAATTACTTTCAGTTTGTTTACATGTTTATAACCTCTTCAAGCGAGTCTAAAAGCGGCGAGAGTGACGTAATCCTTTTCTTGCAATCTGATTGGCACCCCAAACGCCTGCTAAAATTCTGATTAGCTCGATTCAGGGTCATATCTGCGCTGACATAGATTTCCTAAGTAAATGACGCTAGTGGTTTATCTGGTTAGTCTGTGTCGATAGGGTTGCAATAAAGCTCGCAGTTGAGTGCCATTACCAGGCGAAAACAGACCAACCAAAATATCATAAAATCAGCGGCAAGATGAAAAAAAAACACTGGAATCTTCCAGAATATCAGTAGGGAGTCGGTCCCCTGGCGACGAAGACAGTACGCCTTTGTCGGCGTAATAAAGTGCGGTAATAAAACTAACAGTGACACATTTGGCTTCGGCATATTTCATCGAACCTAATTATAAGGATGATTAGATAGACTTTTATTACGGTTAGGGTGAATGTTTACACATTTTCAAATTGCAGCATTAACAGACCCGAGACAGGTTGTATGTTCAATAAATAATCTGGGATTTAAATAAAATATGCCTCGCTGCCTCACCCCTAACGCCGGCCCTGGTCCTGGTAAACATGTTTACCAGTGTGCTATCGTTTTGCCAAACTTTATGTTACTTAGAATTTTGAGCTGAAAAAGGTCTTAAAATACTAGGTTGGACTCACTGATGACGGACCTGATGGCAAAATCGATTCTATCCGACCGGACAATCAATCAAAATATATTAATTAGAATGAGGATTTAATTGTATTTTACACAGAGCTAATCTTTTTCAAATATACCTTGTTCGAAATTTCATGTTTATGAGTAGTAGCATAAAATTACATGTGAAGAAAAAGGATTAATCCCATATTTTTCCTTTCTAGCTGAACCTATTTCACGGACGAAACCTCGACTGAAAAAAAATCCTCCGCATGTTAGACCTACCAATCGAGAATATGGTATGTTTCCTGGTTCCTTCTCTTATGAGATGAGGCCTTCTACATGAATTTTCCCTAATTTCACGATATATTGGAATCAATATTCGGAATAAAATGATAATCGTTCGGAAATCTTATTATTTACTTTTCCTCTAAATATCGAAAATGATAATTTCAAGAAAAAAAAAATCATGCATTAGGCGGAGCATATTGTTGGATGAATATTTGGAGTACTCAATTACGAAAATTAATTTCAGCTGAATCGAATCATTTCTTCTACGCGTTTTCTTACTTGTATCGTGGGAGAACCACATGAATCGGGTGTTTCCTCGCATGTACGCATGGCATACACATCTATCAAAGTTTTTTCGCTTTCGAGAGATCGAAGGTTCGCCAGGTGTTCCTCAGATGACGCTATAGGGAAATTACATTCACAAAAGAATTATCCATCAGGTATTAAGTATCTAGAACCCTGCCTGCCTCATACCAGGTAAGTTGTTCTGATGATAAGTGAAACCGTGAAACTACAGTAAACCAATTATTTGCATAATGTTTCTTCAATATAGGTAGAGGCTATTGTTGATAAGTTCAGATGAAGGTGGAGTATTTGTTGATTTGTCGACAAGTATTCGTCCTTGTTTTTATGTTATTATATTTTTTATTTTGCGCCAAAATTATCAAGACTTTGATGATTCTCAAGCTATCATATTTCGAATAATAAAAATTCGTTCGTAGTTCAAAAGGGACCTTATTTATTCGAAACTGATTGAATTCCTTAAGGCGCAAACTGATGGACGCGTTTGTCGCTCAAGCGGTGACATTTGAGTTGTCAAATGCTCTCCCGCCAAAATCGCGCGATTCTTTTTTTGTAGTTGAATAATTCCAACTTCAAGAAAATGGCGGGATATTCAGAACATTCAATAAGAGATTGTTCATATTCGTCTGTTATGATTATAGCAACTTGTTAACAAAATAAGTTCTTGGTCATTAGAGGTTAAATACAATGGATGAGGAATTATAAGTATATTGAAGAGGATTTTTTCAACTATTGTCTTCGAGGAATTATTATTATTATTTATGTACTCCAATGCAATCATATAATGACGATATGTGGCAGTTTGAAATACGCATGTAATTCAATGTCTTTTCACACCCAGGTGAAAATAAAATGTCACTTTCCAGTTATTATAAATTATTATATTGATTTAGCTATGTAACTCGAATATTCTGATACCATCAAAAACAATTTTTCGATAGCTATGTGCATGTTCAATAAAGAATCAAAGGCGTCTATTTATTTTATCCTTCGAAAAATATAGGTATAAAACCAATTATTATACTTGTTGAAGAACTAGATCCAAGTGGAAATAAAGTTTTTTTGAGACAGATGTCAGCCACAAATTACTGACATTGAGCAAAAAAATCGTGCGATTTTTATTTTTCGACGCGTCCATGAGTAAGAGCCTTTAATACTGAAACAAAAATATAATCTTCTCCGTTTTTTCCTAGAAATGATTTTTTTCAAAAATTTCAAATTTGGAGAAAATCGATTAATTACATGAGTCTGATTAACTAGGGTTGCTTATTGATTAAAACACACAATTCAAAAGCTTTTTATATTTAACACACAAATTAAACTACCTGTACAAATCAGTTCAATTAAATTTATATAACAAGGTGAGTTTTACACTGGACCAATTAGTTGATTACCCTCTATCTATTGCAGTTACAAAAACCCAATATAATAATTTGAATCACTCTTTTACGATAAAGTCTCAATAGTTTTTGATATGCTTTGTGGAGGAGAATTTCTGTAGCAATAGATCAGGTTAAGACGATGAGGTTTCTCTTGTATCTCAAAACTAGAATATGTTTTTTTCACAAAAGGAAAGTACATTGCTGCTTGGCGAGTATATCAGTTATATTATTTCTGAAGCCAACAATTATAATTTGTATCTACTGTGTAGAAGGGTGGATAGTTACCCTCCAAACACAGAAGGAATGGTTGCGGAGGAACCTCATTGCGTAAATGCTCGTTTTTCTTGTAATGGTCGGAATAATGAATAAACATTTATATCTCGATCAGTACCTTTCAATATTCATCTACCAAACTAACATAAAGTTTATGGCTTGCTATAGCACATGTTTTAAATGAATTTCATCTACTACAAGAGCTCTTGTTTGAAAAACTGATTCTCCTATCAATGAATCGTTTTGTTTTTTGGTCAGAGTATGTTCTATTGTTGAAAACATTATTTCGAAATTCATCATTTTAGTCGCATTATTTGAAGTCACAATCAAGTTCAACGCTACATTTTTGTAGCGATTCTTTTCATGTATCCAATTGAATGTAATATTCGAAGTGAATTAACTAGACGAAACTAGTTAAGGTTGTTCAGTCAGAATAATATTCTTGATTTTAAACGACTGGTTTGAATCCAGATAAACCAAACACTTATGTAGTATTGTCCATCTCGACAAATATCACTTTGAGGTATATATTTCAAACCAAGAATTGTATTTCATCTCTGCAGTTATGTTACGAATCAGTTCTTCAAACGTTTTTTTTTTCGAATAAAACACAAAATTTCAGACTTATCAGATATTTGTAAAAAATATCCATATATTTAGCCCGTTTTCGGGCTATGTGTCAAATACAATGCTCCTGCTTCGATATTTGAAATTCATCAGTAATCATTTCATATTGGGAGCGTCAATAATTAGTTCATGTGTGTTGCTTTGGTGGAGATGCAAAAACGATAGAACGAAAAGAATAACTTTATATTCGCTGATTCAATAGTTTCACCGTTGGCATGGGAAAAATATGAAAAGTATAGAATTGGTTGTATTTTTTTGATCACCAGGGATGGTAACAGTAGAGGTTTTCATTTCTTCTGGGAGAACATTCATAGGATCAAATGAAATTATTGGTCCACTGGTACACCATACTGATTTTGTTCTCTCCATAACGCATTGAAATCCGTAAATTCGTAAAATGGTATATTGTTTCAAGTGCATAAAAATAATTCGATACCTATCCCATAAAGACGAATGAGTTAGAAGTAAGCTTTCCGAATGAGATATACAATATAGATATTGCAAAAAAACAGTTTCACACTGTTGAACATTCTCTGTTTCTTTTTGACTTAAAATATGACGAATAGGAGAAATTAATTGACAATTTTTCCATTTTTTCTGAAATTCAACGTGTCCACAATTTTCTTCTCGACAACCTGTCATTTTTATGAGATGGTATTCACATTTGTGAGGAATTTTTGGAACTTAATATATTAACGTTCATTTTTGGAGCATACCTAATACAAAAATAATCCATACACTTCCATAAAGTCAGTCGGTTGGCCATGCAGGTTTGACACATTTTACTCTGTATAATTTAAAAATGTTTGTTTAGGTATATTTTCTAGGCCGATAACTATACAACTTTGTACGTTTCACATAAAGGTAGTAGTAGTTACGTATGTAATGAAATCAAATCCACTATGGTTTGAAAAAATTATGTAGAACTTAATATCTCTCCGAATTATTTTGACGTTGACGAGATTTTACGAGTGCTAACCTGACTTAGTTATAGTTACAAAACTTGATATAACAATCCAAGGCCTACCGACTGACTCTATAAAAGTAAATGGAGAATATGTAATGCTGAATGCCAAGGAAGCTTCTAGTTAATTGAAACTATAAATATTGACCTATCGTCCTAAATATTGAAAGTTGACACCAAGAATCATATTGATCTACATTATTTGATATCCATTGTGATATGGAGGTTGATAAGATATCAGCATAATGAGAGATCTTCGAGTTGATTAGACATTTTCGTTTCGAATGGCTCCAAACATTGTTCCCATATCATTTAAGAACGTCAAACCACATTTCCCGTTCCTTTGCTTCCAAATATAAAACCAAAAATAGCTGGAGACATGAAATCTGAATTCGGATTTCAGCGCTACAGAAGAATGTAGTTATAGTTACTCCATTCACTTTAATGCGGTCAGTCGTAGGCCTTAAAAGTTGACACTTTCCACTCTGTATAATTGAAAATGTTAGGTTATACTATATTTTCTGTCAGATAGATAACAAAACGGCGTTTTCTGTTCTACACAAAGTTCATAGCATTTACGTATGTAACTAACGAAGACCATAGAGTCATTGATGAAAATATGTAGGAATTGACTTTTCAGTAGTGACAATGAGGATCACATGATAAACCTATCCCAAGGCCTACCGACTGACTTCATAGAAAGTCTCACTGGAACTACATTCAACAAAGCTAGACTCGGTGACCATAGTTCTTCGATTAAAGCATTCTAACATCCGTGGAACCGATAAGAGAAACGGAAATCTCAAAATGATAGGAACAAACATAAAATAGTATCAGAAAAAAATTATAGAAGAACACTATTAATGAGTGACCTGTTTGTTTATGTGATTTCGGTTTCGTTTGAATGTTTTTCTTCAGTTATCAATATAAATTATTACAATTGTTTTTCAGTCTGTAGATTTTATCATCTTTTGTTATTATATCGTGCATAGTGTGCTGCAATTTTTTCATTGTTTCACAGAGTACGTGACACTGCTACTTGACCTAAATTCATTGTATCACATGAAATAGCATAGTGCGATAAAAATAGTTTTTCATTCTGAAGAATGATTCGTAGTATTTCGAAATATCGTTGTTTGATTGCAGTTTTTATTCAGTCATTCAGTTCTTATGTTACAATAGTTTTGGTAATTTCCAGTTCGGCAAATGTGTACCAGAAGATACTTGATAATACCCTTTTAACTCAGATGAATGAATATGAGGGTGCGAAAACAATTCTTTGCATAATGATATTAGCTCAAATTCACTATCGATTATCATTATTGAACTTCAAAAAAGTATGCCAAGTACCTTTACTGGCGGTGATGTTTCCTTATTCCACGGTGAAGCCGGACGGTATATTCAATATTCTGTTAGAGAAAACTAGCGTTGGCCATCTAATATTCTTGTCCATAAGAAGGCCTACTCCAAAAGATCAAGTGGGCCGGCAGTGTCAAATATCTTGGGAGAAATCAATGGCGGGTAGGCTTTGTAAAGTCGTGAAAAGGCGCAGGTGCCGGGAATAGAAGCCTTACTGTAACGATTATGGTTTTGTTTGTTGTCCTTCTGTTGGTTTTATCAATCTGGAAACGTTGAAATGTCGTCCGAACTCTTCGTTTTCGAGAGGCTCGTCCTGATTTACTCTCTATTCAGTTCGTATACAAGGTATCTCTTAATGAATGCGAAAGGCTTTGTGATGTGGTTCTTCGCTAGAAATAATTAGGGTTACTCCATCTAAATCCATTTCGAAATCACCAACCCTTTAAAGATACTGCTCCTAGAAGGTGTTGATGAGTGAAAAGTAGAATCATTTTCAATTATCGTAGTGTTCTGCACACCTTATTATTGCCAGGAGATCGGACAGTAAATAATGAAAATCATATAAGAGTTTTAGACAGCGAAATTGTCGAAAAAAGTCCTGCAGATTTGTGGAAAAAACGCATTACTGCCAGGTAAAACCCCAAGTCCCATGAAACAAACACCGTATTATCCTGATTTGTCCCTGTTTGACTATTTTCCCTCTGCTCAAACTCATTAAATATGATTCATTAGCGTTGGTATTATATTACGAAAGGAACCTACTTTGAGATATTTACAATTGATTCGTATGAATAATGCATATATTTTGATTTTCATTAATCAATATAGATAGCTTAGTATATTGCTAGTCGAAACCGGAGAAAACAATAATAAAGATATCATGATTGTATATTTCCCACTCAATATCGTTGAAACATCGAGAAATTGAATCATCGATCGAAAAAAGTGTACTTTTCTGATATGTTTAAAAGACATAGGCCATCCTGCAGGGCAGTCGTTCTTTGATTTGTAGTAGTTTTAATTCGTCGATTCTCACAAGGCATAGCAAAACTTTTGTAACATAAGTCTACAACGTAATTTCTCAACAGATATTTCTTCGGAATCACCTATTCAATTGCAATTTCTGTCCGGACCAAGATGCATAGAATATCAGATGTGGGCTCTTTCCTACTAGATCCACGTAAATTTTGGGCCCAAAACGCAGAAATAGAATTGTCGAATACTTTTCTATTTATCTGTTCATCTCTATACACGTCGATAGCGCTGAGGTCGCTTTGTCAAGAACATAGAATTGATTTTCCTGTGAAAATTCTCAGGAAATAAATTGGATATTTGAAATGCTGACTTTGTCTAGTTGCTATGATTATTTGAACGCTTTCATTTTGGATTTTTAGAAGAAGTAATTTCGAAGCCAGAACAATGGTAGTTACTAAAATTGATATTACTTATCAATTCCATTCCATAGTTTTCATACAAATACAGTTCATAAACTTTGTATGTATTGATAATTATTGAATTCAGTTATAAGTTCTTTGCATTTTTGTTGGAATATTTCGAGTAAATGTTCAGGTTTATTATTATTTCAATATACATTTTTCATTTCTGTTCTTGTTATCATATGAATTTGCCATTAAAATAGAAAACAGATGAATTAATCGTATCGAACGACTCAATTATTTCCTATAGATATTTTTAAATATTGAACTCTGGAATAGTTCTTTTCTGTGAACTCAATAATGAAATAATAATTACTTTCTGAGGAAAATAATCAAGAATATCAGGTTCTTAATATGTGTATCTAAAAATGAAGGATACCTGTCAGTCAATGATTCTTGTAGAAATCAGTATTTTCGGAACTGGTTAGATTGGTTGGGAATTTGGAAACGCGACTATCATCACAATGGCTTCAAGGGGTTATGAATATGTCAAAAACCGCCATGTTTCGTCAAACCACCGAAAATAAACAATCTACTTACCACCATAGACATAGACATGGACTGCGCAATGAAACCACAAAAGCGATTCCTCCCTAGAAAGAGTAAAACCTATCTTTCCCCCATAGATCTTCTTCTACCTACTTGAAGGGGAGTTTGCTTCTTCTCCCTCACATCGTTACCAACATTAATTCACAGGTTTGAAGGAAACGCACAGTCCATGTCTCAAATTCTATGCTTACCATGGTAAGCATAAACCATAGTTTTGACATTTGGCGAAACATGGCGGATTTTTCATCGTGACGGGATCAACCAATGGAGAATGAGACAACTGTTTCCACTACTGTGATAGTGTAGATTTCCCAGTGTCAATAATTGTCGGCGAAATCTGAGAAGAACAACAACGACTGACAATATTTGGACCACTAAACTCTGAACATGTCAAAGAGTGCCCGCACCATGTATTCTATGCATCTCTGTCAGCGCTATCACCAAGCTCCAGATTCGACAGTCGATTATCAGTGGAACCTATTCGAGAAGGGAGATTTTCCTAATATACACCATCTCCAGATAGATAGCTTTGTCAGACTTCGGGCCTTTCATATGTTGTCGTATATTTCATTTACATCTCTTCACCGAAAAGAAAAGTAGGCAGTTAGCTCGTATCAGAAAAATAATGAAGACCAAGTGCTGCTCGACATCGAAGTTTACGGCAGAATATCCTCATACTCTTCAACATATTGACTAGTGTATAAAATATTGATTGACTTTAGGAATCACACTCCCGAACATTTCTATCTCTGTCACCGACTAGCCGTAAATGATAGTCGGCATTGATGACTATGTCCGCTACACATCCCTTGATTCCAGTTCTGTAGATGGTGCGAAGTAGAATAGCGTGAGGCATTCCTCCTACAAAAAGACCTTCTTCATCTGGGGACGGAGGTCTGGGACGTCGCCAAACTGCTACAGCTTGGTGGGTTACTGCTGGTCCGTTGTCAACGATCAGAAGGCCCGTTCCTCCATCCCTAAAATGACAAAATATATAGTATCATGGGTTAGAATAAGTTTGATGACGGATTTTGAAAACATCTGTTGTTGAAAATTAAATGCTGGATATACAGGGCGAGTCTTTCAGTTGTAGATCAATTCAAACCATAGATTCCTCTGATCAAATAAAAATTTTCATTTCCCATTTTTCAAGGTACCGCTCAGGTAAAAGTTTTAGGAAGCATTAAAATATTTCTCAATGTGCTAATGCACTCCTGTACTTTCTTTGCACGTTCACCACAGATATCTCTTACGGTAATCTCTTTTGCAGAATAATCTAATGTTTGAAATTCAAAGAAACATGATTGAAAAACTTATTTACACATTCAATTCTTATGAGTTGGTGCTTCTTGCGATATAATCGCCAGGAAAACATTTCACTACACTAGTCTATTGAAAAGGTGAATTTCCACTTGATATTCTTGCGATATTCAATTCAGTTCCACTATTATACACAATTCCATCCTCGTCCATTCTCATATTGAAAACTACATAATTATTCTTATTTTCATCAAATTTATACATGAATTATATGAAATCACTCAACTAACCGAAACACATAAATTGAACTCTATGGAAAGTCTGGTTCATAGACATGAAGACCTAGCTTTCATATCTGTGGTCTGATCACCAAATAGCATAGACCTCATATAAGTACATTAGTTCTATGCGAAATAGATAAACATTTATGTGTATTCTATGGTCCGGACACGTGTATACGGAGCTTAATTTACCGCCTTTACTAGCTCAGGGACGGATCCATAAAAATCAGGTGATTTCTCGAATCTTTATCAAATTTTGTAACATTCAACGTTGAATATCTCCAAAACACTGCGTTTGCGGAGAAATTATAAGGGATAATTAAATATTCTCAAATGATTGAAGATTCTTATTATTACATAAGATAAACTTCATTTGCAATCTTCATGCTAATTTCTTATAGTTTTATGAATCGTTGAGTCTATAGCTCGGAAACTGTTTCAAGTAGGATGAAAGTGATTACTGAAGAATATGTATCATAAAAATTTTCACACCAAAATTCATCTCATTCGGAGTTACCATATCAAAGCTGAAAAACAAAAACTGATTTCTTTGGGAATTTAAACAGCCTGTATATTTTCACTGGATCTGAATCTGAAAAAATGGTAAATAAAAAAAAGTGGCTCATTTGTTTAGAGGAATCTATTTCTGGGGATACATATTGCATCCACTTTGATTTTTTCGAAATTTTCTTCATTTATTACAAAATCAACTAACAATCTGAGAGTAAGTAATACAAAAATTAATGATTGATTAATGTAATAATGAATTTAATGATGAGTGTATCCCAACTATGTGCGTTTCGGAGAAAAAATGTATTCGAAACATTATTATTCAATAGGGATAGGAGATTTTTTTGAGAAGTAGGTATACATTCCGGGTGTAAACAATGGAAGTAAAATCCTTAAGATTATCATGGGAGGTCATAGCGAAGGAATAGGGCTCTTGCATGAATTTTTTATCATTGGAATCAAATATTCTATCCGTAAGACTATTGAAAAACTTCAACCGCCGTCAAAAATTTCAATTTTTAACAAGAACAAATCTCAATAGGTTTGTTTTGGTTGCGGAATTCAGAACTGTCCTAGAACAGTTCTAGAACTGCGTAGAATCGATGCGCTGTTGAAGCCCGATTCTGAAATATCCTAGAACAGTTCTGAAAGCGATGAAGCCAAAACACGAATTAAGTTCGTGTCCTCATCCCAATTGTAGAGGAAGAAAAACTTCCGTTTGAGTTGGCAGAAAAGGGGGATATTAATCAGGTCTTATATATTGCCTGTGTTTTAATTACAAATATGCGAAAGTCCTTGTCGCACTATGTAGATAATATATAAATATTTTTGGGGATACTTCCGTCCACTTAATTTTTTTTAAAAAAAATCGTTTTTCTGAATTTTATTTATTACTTAAATTATATTTCAGAATGAACCAACGAATTATTGATTGATATAATAATGAATTCAATGAAATGAATCTTTTTTTGTGAAAATGGTTTTCATGAACTTCCTTCATTTCTTCAATTATATTTCAAAATGAACCAATAAATTATTGATTGATATAATAATGAATTTAATGATGGAAGTATTTCAGATATGTGATTTTCAGAAAAAATTCATTCGAAACATTATTATTATTCAGTAGAGGAAGAGGACTCTTGCATTCATAGATTTATTTGAGAAATAGACATCCCAAAATCCATTAGATTATCCTGGGCGGTCGTAGCGAAGGAGTTCTCCTCAATAACAAAAATTTATATTTAACGGTTAATCATTTCCTCAACGATTAAATCAAAAACCAAATCAAAACGACGTCGAAAAAGTCAGATTAACCATTCAAATCGTTGACAGCCACTCTACACTTGTGCAAACTACCAAATTCTGAAGCAGTTCGGACTCTAACGTCCGAACTCCTCTCACAGTTCTAGAACAGTTCGGAATAGATTCTGAAAATAACCAAAACAGGATTACTCAAATCCTGAACCGGTTCTAAAATGAACCAAAACACAAAATCGCAATCACGCACGCCGGACCGTTTCAGAACAGTTCTGAACTCGAAACCAAAACAAATCTCAATATTTCATAGTACTCACCGGACTGCTTTTACCCTGTGCCAAAGATTATCGTGCACGTACGTGTTGTTGTGCACTACTACGACTTCCTCATTGCGATTCGAAAACCGAAGGACCAAGTCGCCTTTTTCTAAACCTACTGAGATGAATCCTCGTCCTAGTCCGTTATTGAGCCATAACAGTAGTCCATCTGTAGATGTCGATTTGAATCGTACGTTCAATGTTATGGGATCAGCCATTAGCGAATCCAAAGTGTGGGCATCGTTGAAGTAGAGATAACTATCTATACCGCTAAAAGATGGAGGTCCTTTGGAACACGCCTGATCACGATAACCTGGCTTGCACCTGAAATTAAGATATTCATTTAACCACCAAAGAAACCTTCAAGATTAGATGTTCGAAATGGGGCATACTGTGGAACGATATCAATGGTTGCCGAGTAACTGAGTCATGTTGAATTCTTGTAAGGATGTAGATACCCTCCATACCATAAAATGTTTATTAATACGAGAATTCTTTCACCACGATGTGGATACGTCAGATCGCTACATTGTACCTGTACATTTTACAATGTAGGGACCTGACGAATCCACATCGTGGTGAAAGAATTCTCGTATGAATAAACACTTTGTGGAAACTAATACTATGCAAATATTATATTTAGATCAAAATCAGTTTTCTCCGAGTGAGGCCCGAATCAATCAAACCATAATACTCATCGTCAGGGAGACATTTATACACATAATCCCACGATATATCCCAGATTCAGTATAACCTCACTGAGTAGTTCATAATCTGTGACAACAATTCATTATAACATTTCAGAAATGAACAGCTAGCAAGTTTACAACAAACACCAACGATCGTCATCAGTGGTATACGATCGGTGTACAATATTGCAGTTCTCAGAGATTATTTCGATCTCAGAAAAGGTTGCTTGATACTTGAGAAGAAACAAAAATATTAAAATATCATACGAAACAATAAAGATGAAATTCCTAAGAACAGGAGATCAGGAGCTTACGAGTTAACCTGCGGTACTTGCCCATACGTATATGTTGGCCAGACAGGAAGATCATTCCAGACAAGACTGAGAAAACATGAAAAATGTTTCTCAACACCAATCAAATCTAACATATGCAAACCATTTGTTAGATAAAACTCATACCTTCGATTACGATTTTACAATTTTACGTATGGAACACAGAAGCAACAGATTAAATTTATTACAAGAATTAGAAATCAATAGATACAGCAAAAAAAAAATTAATAAACGACCAGACACACAGACAGATCACTGTTTCTCAGTCTATTTGGTTGATAGTAAAGGAATTCCCCAACAATGTTGAACTCACCCTCCTTTCTGTTTGCATAAACCTCAATATTTGAGAACATCCCTTACATTTGTACAAGTAGTAGTTACATATATTCAACTAAAGAAGTCATGTTATGACGAAACAATTGTTGGGAAACCAAATAAAATTAGCGGAAATAAAAATTGTTTTATTTCTCAACTCAAGTTAACAGTTGCTGAGAGAAACTCGAAAAACCTAGGCGTGAAGGCACTATTACAGGTATTCATATAGCAGGAATGGAAGTAACTATTGCTAATTCTGGCTCTATACAAACAGTTGAGAATGAAAGTCCTAATGAGTTTATGACCGAAAAGAAAAGAAAACATAGCCGAGGAAGATATATGTGAGATTCCTCTCTGGTCCAGATACCCTCAAACCTATGTATGAACTCAGTCTTAATAGAAATAAAGTAAAGGGTGTCCAAAGAAGGTATACATCAGAATATCAATTTTGCGATCGATGATGGTACGAAATACCAATAGCCAGAAAAATAATTGAAACACTAATGATTCAACTTTGAGCATTTGAGGATGAAATGCTGGAGAGGTTCATCGGCCTGAAAACATTAGGTTGGACACCAGAAGCCCTGATCTTTGGTCAATGGATAATTTTCCGTGAGGGTGCCCGAGATGAACAAGTATTCGAGAACAAGAAGACGAATATGTTGCAACCGGAACAATTTCGCAAGCTATGTTCCAACGCGTTGTTACCAATCTTCGTTCACGATTGCAGAAGTGTAAGCCGGGAGGGGGTTGGCACCTAGACTCTATTAAGTTTTTTCTGAATAACTGTTAAAGAGCGATAAACTAGTCTTGGTGTGTTTTATAGAGACTATTCGAGGAAATGGCAAACTGTAGTGTAGATGCTCTGGTGTAGAAATGACGGAGATCTCTATATTGGTCCTTGTGGTTATGTTATTTGATCTTTATAACGTTACCATGTTATAATGATCATTAACTAAGGAACATTCAATGATGAGTAAAATCTATAAGTTGCAATGAAATTAAACGAAAAAACATAACACGTACACATATCATACTGTCCTGCTCACCTGCAAGTGAAGTAGTCCATCTCTGGAATGCACTCACCATCCTCCCCGCAAGGTTTAGCAACACAAGGGTGTGGACAATTGTTTACATTAGCACCTCCAAGGGCCTCGGCCAGAATTGGAACTTGACGTCCTCCTATTCTTAATGCTTGGATGCAACCTACGAAGGAGCTACGTATCTTGACATGAGGAGAAACTGCTCCAAAGTTTACCACTCCTCCTAAGAACATATTTTGTGGAAGCGATAGTTGAGTGAAGGCGCCTGGTGATATGGTTTCCATAAGAGGCTGGTTGTCGACGAAGAGGATGGCTTGTCGACCAGTTCGAGAGATCCTCACCTGAGAATGATGGACAATTGGTGATTTATCTATTTGGCGATGAAGAAATTTCTTCATTGATCGACAATTATTTCATAAGCACCTTTGAATTTCATGGAAAAAGTATTGATAGTAAGCTATTGCGTGAGCTAGTGTTATAAGACGTTGACCTGATTATTTGAATTTCTTGTATTTCATATCTAGTATTTTCTCCTACAAAGAACAGGAATATAGGTGCTCTAAAAGGAACAAAGTTTCATTTCAAAAATATTACCTTGTGCCATTCTCCCAAAGTGACCCGATATTTACTGGTGACAACTGAAGCTCCTGTTCCTAAGTCGAATACGAATTCAACATATTCTTCTACGAGGTAGAGTGCCATGAAATCTCCAAAGCCATCTGTTCTATGACCATTGTAGACTAGGAGCCCATCAGGTGCATTTGGTTTGAAAGTTATCTCTAAGTCAAGCCACGTGAGAGCCTCTTCTCCTAGGCCTATAAACATATTTCTTCATAATAGACCATTCGAAAATAGTCATTAAAAGCAGAAGGTTGTAATTATCATTATCATGGTGAAAGTCTGTCTGGGGTGATCGTTTATCACAGATAGTTGAAGCTGTGAGTTTCACCTTCTTGGGTAAAAGTCAATTTTTAAGCTTTGACTGAGAACTGAAACAATCACTGAGTAAAGAGTGTTTTTTCAGAGTTATAGAACATTGAAATAGAATAAAACAAGGATGAATTTTCAAAATTGACATGAAATTGACTACATTCAAAAGATAATTTTTTGACATTATAATTTAAATATAATTTCTAGCATATGACCGCCACGGCTGGCTATGATGTTATCTAACCTGGAGATCCATTTTTCAATAACTTTTTCCAACATTACGCGGCAAATGTTGTCGTCCAAGTGGTTGATCGTTTCGGGCTTATCGGCCTAGACTAGCGACTTCACCTATCCTCACAGTTAATAGTCTAAAGGCGTTGAATCGCACGATCTTGGGGTCCAATTCACGGGCCCAGACCGTGAAATTATGCAGTTTTCGAATGTTTCCTTCAGTAAACCAATTGTGGTACGAGCTGTGTGACATGTTGGGCTGTCTCATTGAAACCACAGCTGCTGCACATAATGGTTGTTCAATTGAGGAACGAAAAAGTCAGTCATCATTACTCTATAGCGGTCACCATTGACTGTAACGTACTGACCAGCATCGTATTTAAAGAAGTACGAACCAATGATTCCACCAGCCCATTGAGCACACCAAACAGTCAGTTTTTCTGAATGTAAGGGTGTCTCAACATACACTTGAGGATTATCTTTTCTCCAAATTCTGCAGTTTTGTTTATTGACGTAGCCATTCAACCAAAAGTGAGCTTCATCGCTAAACAAAATTCTCTTACGAAAATCGGGATCACAGCCATTATTTTCGAAATAAATTCGCATGTTGAAATGCCAGACCAAACTAAACACATATCACTCGACAGCTGACAAAATGGCAGACAGTTAAAACAGTGTTGCCAACTTAAAGTTATATACCTTCAAAAAAACACCCTATATCTCCAGCAAAAGGCGCTTAGACTTCGAAAGAACTCACCTCTGTACCTCAAGTGACTAGAGCCATTGAAAGCTGGAACTTGTAAATCAACACGTATTTCACACAAATCACCTGAAAACCCTAGTGGGCAGAGGCAGACAGCTGAATCTGGACCTGTAAGGCATTTTCCCCCATGTTGGCAAGGTACACGACTACATCTATCAGCTGTACATTCCTCTGAAAAGATATATGTTTGATTGCAAGAAATATATCTACTCCGAACCTCATGGTTCGCTACAATCCAAAATAGAATATCAATGAACTGTTCATGGCACCTCTTGCATATTACCATGAACGCCAAATACATATTTGTGACTATGCCATGAGGTTAGCAGTACTCAACTATCCAAATTATACGGAAGATTTAACTATACTTTTGAAACTGTAGGTAGTTATTTATATAGATTTGCGATGTGTCAGAGCACCTATTCTCAAAGATGGGTATTCCTGAGGATATCTACTGTATTTTTCCTCCATGAAATTATCGTTATTGTGGGGAAGTATTCAAAAACTACATAACTAATCTGGAGTTATGAATAAACAATCAAGTTACCTATTCCTAAGCCCTTGATTGCTTCTCCCCTGGGCTCCAATCCAAAATTATAAATATGATCGTTTATTTCCAAGTGACGTATACAACCCTTGAAACCATTCTCAACTGGCAGTTTCTCGGCTAAATTTGTTGTGTTTCCTGGTCCCCCGATGAATACTGGCTCCCTGAAGGTGATTCTTGAGAAGAGACCCTTCGAACGACCTTGGGCATGGCGTTCGCCATTGAGTTGGAGCCAAGCGTCCCATCTGTGCCTGAAGAGGGTAACGTGGTTCCATTGATTCAAAAGCACCGTTTCTTCTGATCGTAAGACTCCTTCCCCAGAACCACAGTCGAATCTAGAAATCAAAAATGCATAGTTTTTGAAAAGCTAGCAAAAAAGTACGTTAAGATCACTTGGGGCAATGTATCAATTATGTGTGTCGTTACAATGTAAATCAAGGCAACTGGCCTATCAAAACATAACACAATCGCACGTTGACAGAGCAAATAGAACATCGAGGAAGATAAAATACCACGACATTCAATATAATAAGATAGAAATGCTACAAAGTATTACAACTGCGAAATTATTTGTCAATAATAAAGTTCGTAGGCGTACAGACGAATCAAAATTTTAGAGTTATTCAAGAGCGATTCAGTTACTTAGTACTTCATTTTAGCGAGCATGTTCTGAGAATCACAGAGCTATCGTTTTGTCCTTATGTCTATAATATTTGAATTCTGAGCCGAAAATGATCTCGAACGACTCAGTTGAACTCATTGAAGACGAATCGGCTGTTGAAGTATATTCTAAATGGGCATCCAGTCGAGGACACGATAACCCTCGAACGGAGCAAGCTAGCGACTCGAAACTTCAAGGGTAGTTCGCGCATTCGAATGCGGTCGTTTGGTTTGTTAACGGGCCAAATTGACCGAAAGAATTCAAAGATATGGTCAACCGAACTTTTGAGATCATTTCGTCAATATCTCAAATCTCAAAGATTATTTGAGCCATCGGATTGAAACTTGGTAGTGAGTTGCAACATAATGACGAACTTTTGTTGAAAAATATTTTTTTCTCGAAAATTTTTCATCAGATTCCGCAGAAAGTCTGCACAAACTTCTATATTCCACAACAAAATGTAACCTATTTCAGTTTGATCTGGATTTAAATTTCGGAGATATGTTGAAAAATTTGTCAAAATTTGTAAATTTCTCTTCGATATCTCTGTTATTTCCGAAACAACTCACAAAAGTACAAGCCAGTCGTAATAAAACTTTGTAGGTGCTTAATTGAGAAATGCTGAATCTCATATCATTGTTCGAAATTTCGTGATGATTAGAACAATCGAAAAAAAAAATTCGAAATTTTCGATACATGAAAAATGACCGCTTTGGCAACGAAATTGAACATACTCACAAAAGCTGCTGACTTCACGTCAGTTCCGTTCTAGATTTTTCTGGATATCAATTCATTGGGTTTACCTGGATATCGGTATTTAATACACATGGACGTTAAAATAAGTTTTCCCCCGAAAACAGCCTCGAACCTTAACTAAGTATTAGGTTCTGATATATTTAGTTGATTATGCATTTCTTCTCGAGGTGATGAAATACTTAGTTATATTCCTTCCTGGGCTTTTTCCTGAATGCATAACTTTGATATGAATCATGAGTAGGAAAATTCACCTGCTCAAAAAAATTGTGAGTCTTTCAATTAGTACTTTGCAACTATTCACAAAATTTCAACTCCATTGGATTATTTTTCGAATTGAGGAGAAAATAAAAACTAAAACCGTTGGGCGGGTTTTGCCAACCAACGAACTTTTCCGTGATATTCAGGCTGTAAGCCAATAAATACCCTAGAAATTTTGAGATCCTAACAGTCGGTTTCACAAAACTTTTGACGTCTGATCAACGCTTTGATCAAGGTTTGCATTTGATGGTTGGGTTGAAAATTAACTGAAATCGAGCACATAATTAACTATTGACTGAAAATCAAGCCCTTGATCTGGCAATTAAAGTTTTGTGAAACAGGCCGTCAGCCTTGTCTTCTGATAATAAGAGCACATACTTCAGTCCAACCTAGTTGTTTAAAACCATTACCGTGTTCAAACATTTCAGACAATATAGGTTTCTTGCATATCTTTTCAATATTGGAATCTATTGGTCTATCCAGAGTACTGAAAAAATTTAACGACCCTAAAAAATTCCAATTTTCAATGAGAAAAGATCATTCAAATTTAGAACGTAAGATCGACTGTTCAAACAGTTCATAAAAACTCTCTTTCTTCTGGTGTACTTTTCACTCCACCAGGCGTACTGTTAGCATCAACTGTTACTCGATCATAGAATCCTACTGTGACGAACGACGTAGGAGATAATCTACCAAAAATGAGAGTTTCACAAAATAATAAATTCATAATTCATAAATTGTGAAATTTTCCGATTGCATACATGATGATCTTGTATCAAAATGGATTGAGAAAGACATAAAAGATGATATACTTGATACATGCGAGAGACCTCTTGGGAAGAATGATAAAGCTTTGTCCCTGAGAAAAGCACATAAAAACGTCCCATATACTCACAATCATGCAGACATTTATACAAATCATCCTTCTCGGTTACAGATAGCTTTTTGCCCTCTAGGGGGAGGCGCTACGTTTTGATGTAGTGTTCGAGAAATTGAATCAACCTCTACAAATGGCTGAACAATTCCATTGCAATCACCCTCTCGAAGGGGATACCAAATTAGTTTATCAATAAATAATGAGTATTCCAAATAGGGTTACAGCACTGTAGAAACCCCAAAGCAATCCCAGACTATTCAGTTTCGTGTTAAGCAATTGTCAGAATGTTAAATGAGCTAATACGTATGCTGTAATTCTACGCATTCTTGAGTGTGCTAAGGGTGTAATGTTTGTATTGATCTGTCTTCAACAAAAAGGCAGTTTCCATATTTACAGTTGTCGAGGGTCGAGGTTTATTGTGAAAGGCTATTTCATATTCTCAGTTTAACCAAGATGCTATAAGTCACTTAAAGGAACTAGGTGAGTGGTGTATTTCAAGCACATTATATGAAATAAGTGATATAAATAGTTTGATGATGTAGAGTGTGTCAATTCGAAATAGTACCACACCTAATACCTCGGCACCCCTGCAAAATGCAAGAGAAAATAAACTTTGGTTCGTATGGGGACATTTTATACGGTTGGTTTCGATCAGTTTGTATCAACCCTGTGATTGAGGTATTGACTGACACCTTGTTCTGATGACGATTCGATTGCTTTTTCATATATGCCATACATTTGACCTCTTTTGGTGGTACTTCCGAAAAAAAAGTAGAATAGTTTCGAAAGCAAGAGTTGCTATAAAACAAGAAAATGAGTAAAATTTTCTACTCATACAATAAAAGCATATACAAATATACCAGTGAATCCCACTTCCAGATACCATAACAAATATTTTTTCCATAATGTTACTCAATGGGGGTTTTTCCTTTAAACGAAAATGCAGTAATTTTCATGAAAAACCTTTAGAACATCACATTTCAAACATATAATTTCAATATTATATTTTTAAAAAAATTTCTGATCACCTAAACTTAAAAATAAAAATGGGAATTTGCATTGAAAGGGATTTGTCTAGAATGCACGATATGGCAACGTCGAATTCAGCTTTCTCGGAAAGAAAAGGACGTCGAATGTGTTAGTTTGCTTAAGGAAACAGATATAGCTATACTTCAATCTGGTGAGAGTAGAAGACAACGACCAAGGAATAGAAAAAGAAGAGCACAGACTATCATACTGTCATATTACTGACAAATCGCAAACGGAAATGGTTTGGTTATATTGACAAAAAACACGTGTGTACCACAGAATTGGAATAAATGTTTCATTATTCTATAGTAGAAAAAGCTATTCTACTAAACACCGTTGTCACTTCGTGCATGCCTGGCAAATCCCAAACCCCAATTTTGAAATCGGATTTTGAATACTTTCTGAAGGTAATTTGGGAAAATGATGAATCAAACCCAAAATAATTATGTTCAAATTTGCTTTTGCAGTAATAACCCAAATTCAGGAAAAACCCCCATTGGTTGTTGCATTTTTCAGTTATTTCCTTTTCTTCTGCAGAATAATGAATTAGTGGAGAAGTACTAACAAAAAAAGTCGATTGTACCACATTTTTGAAAAAGCCATCGAATTATCCTCGAAATAAGGTGTCACTTAACCTTCTCTGCATATAAGATTTTCGGCGTTGCTGTCATCACGTTCACAGATATGACACCAATTGATTGGCACCAACCGTATAGGTTACCTTTTTTGCATTTTTTCTGTTTCTGCATGGCGTGAATCTATAAGAAATTATTCTCCAATATCACGGGAATGAAGCGTTTTTTGTACACCTGACGATATGAAATATCATCACTTGGACCTGGTCGAAAGACACTGCCGGTCAGAGAGCAAATGTAGGTGATATAATTTACTGGTTCCTGTTGGTTAGAAGAGGAATAACATTCTTCTTCTAAGGTACACCTCAAGCATGCGGTTTACGGAATCATTCCTGTTGGTTTCTGTCACATTTTCTGTTGCAGATATTCCAATTTCACTACACTTATACGAGGAGATTCAGCTGTTTTAATCTGTGTCCTCTTGAATCTTATTGTCTCCTCTTACACCCTTATTTCTTTGGAAATACATATTGTTCGATATTCCAACTAATGTAATGCTTTTTCTCTCAGTATGATGAACTTTTTCTGGCCGCTAAAACTGGTTTTGAGCATGCACGTGATGCTCTTAACCGCCAATGAGCCCCAGTAAATTCTGAATGACGGGGTTGAAGTGATACCCTCGTCAGTTTTCCCTCTCCCGGAGTCTGTATTTTTGATACAAATTTCGAAAAGTGTCCTGAAATGCAGTCAGTATCTTGAGCGTGCTCACTCTTATATTTGAGGTGAATGAAAATTATTTGAGGGTGAACTGCATCTATTTATCATCGTTCGCTTCAGAAAAAAAAACACAACATAATTGATGTCTTTAAATAGATACAGTTTTGAGATGGTGAACTTTAGTAAATAATTTCAGCTCACCTGAACTCAACACGCCCTTGGTGTAGCAATAAGGCCATAAAATCTCCTGCCATATCGTCTCTTTCGCCAGTTAAAAGAATAATACCATCGTAGGACTCCGGTCGCAACTCGAGAGCAAGCTGCACGTGTTTGTAAGCACCCCGGAGAGCTGGAAATGCCAACCAACTGGAACCTTGGAAACGAGGAGATCGCACATCCATATCTAGGACAAAAAAGGATTGTTGGTCAGAAAAGGAATATTAGTTCCATGCCCACTGAAATATTATTCCAAAATAAGAGGTATACTCCATTCACTTTTATAGAGTCAGTCGGTAGGCCTTGAAATATTTTTGTCAATGTCTCTATGCTTTGGTTCAGTTACTTACGTTATTAGTATGGCTTTTTTGTAGAACGAGCAACACCGAGTAGTTATCTGATAGTAAAATCAATATAACCTTACATTTTTTAAATATACAGAGTGGAACAACTTTAATGGCCTACCGACTGACTTTATTGAAAATAATGAAGTATGTATACGATAAGGGTCGTTGAAGTCTGCTTCTGCGTTTATCAAGATATTCAGCTAGTAAACATATCACACTTTGAAGTTCATATTATATCTAAAGAGATATTTCCTCTCGAGCAATGTCCACCACTTCTTGCTCCACATCTTTGTGTGGAGCTTCTTTGATGGTTTCAAAAATGTGAAACAGAATCTTTGTTACATGACAGAACTTTCCAATTTTCTGCATATCTGCAATATCTGATACCGCTTCCAAAAATCAAATAATAAAATAATGTTGAACAACTCTATCTTTTCAATGATGGAGCCTCATTCTATACGAGATAAGTATGTGGGAAAGTCTCGTTTCAAGTCTTGTAAAAGAATCCAGCGTGTCTCGTAGAGCAATAACTGGTGGAAATAGGGATTAAATATTCCACAGGGAAGACTCAATAAATAGAATAGAGAAACAAACATCTGTTCCAATTCAAAGGACTGTCTAGGCTTTCCATACAATTCTTCATCTCTGTCATACATTTTTCAGGAGAAACAAGATAACATTATGGTTTGATACTTTGTCACCCTTGTTGTTTTGATTTTGTAAGTAGAAGATATGTATTTGACTTTCTAAGACTCCAGAACTTGTGGGACAGTAATGAAGATGGGATAACGCCAGGGAAAAAAGAGAATTTTCACTAAAGCAATAGTCTAATTTGAATGAATTTCGGATGAAATCCTTTGAAGTTATTCACCTATCTGTTCTCACCTGTTTTAAATTATTCATAGATTTCCACATTATATTGTGTTGTGTGTTATATTGATAATCGGTGAATAATACAGTTGAAGTCGAAATATACATTATAATTGGAATGGGTCTTTTTACACCTCAGTAACTCATAGAACCAAACATTGTGCTTATATAATAATAGTTGCTAATTCATAAAAAAATATCTTTACGATCTTTAATATCTTTACATTATATCTTTCGGTATTGATATCTTACGCCTTACTTTTATTGTCTTCAACGTACTACGCATGAATGACAAATTTAATTATTATATAAAACTGACATACAATGATCGAAGTAATGAAAGAGAAAAAGCGGCAAAATAATAAAATACAGGAATTGGTCTGATGGAGAAGAAAGAGCTCCTGTAATAAGTATTTCCATGTCGTGATAGTGTTTGTAAATCTGAAATATCGCAGATACAGCGACCTGATGAGACTAAAGGATGAACGTCATGCACATCGATCAAAGTATTCTGCACTGTAAGGTGGGATTCACAAGATGCTCCCAGAAGATGGCGCGCTGTACATTGTTATACGGCAGCGATCCATCTGAAAGGTGACAAGTATCGAGATTCCCTCTGCGGTTTTATGCAAGGTAAGTTGACCTGACGTTAATACCTGTGAAACAGCTGTAGTCATTCTCCTTGGATCCGATTCTTCGGTGTAGATGTTTCTGTTGATTTGATGATTAGCTCTGATCAAGTGAGAATATTAGTTGATTTATCAACAGATATTTTTCCTTGCGATTATGTGAATAATAAAATACAATGAACAAATTTTATTTTTGTATTGTCTTTCATAATGCAACCGTTTTACTTCAATTATTGTATACCAGTTGATATAAAAATTAAATTTATCATTGAAAACGTAGTACGTTAAAGACAATAATAATAAATCGTAAGATCTCAATATCGGAAGATACTATATGTAATGGTATCACAAAAAAATCTGTATTATTTAATGATTGTATTAATTACCTTTATCGAGTTAACTCGTTTGAATTTAGTATTGATTTCGTTTTGGTTTATTATTTGATAAAATCAAATAATAAACCTTAGTGATCGACCAACAAAAAAAATTTTGTTAGCCCCCCCTGAAAATTTCACAGTTTACGTTTTGGAGTATGTAGATTTGAATAAATTGATAAAAAAAAATCCGTCCGTCCGCCGTACGTCGTCCGGGGCTTTTCTCAGAAAGTACTGAACCGAAATCAGTGAAACTTGGTAGAAAAATCGTGTGTCGCTTGAGATTGATCCTCCAAGCTTTTCAGCAGGATCGGTGTGCCCTAAGGGCTCAAAATGGAGGGTTGGGGAAAAAAAATAATTATCGAAAACTTACCACCGAATTTTCATGAAACTCTGAACTTTGATTACTGTTGCAAAACTAAACCAAAAAAACTTTACCCGGATGATTTCCGACCAGTGGTTCCTGAGTTATAAAGAAAACGCTGCAAATTTCCAATAATGTCGAAAATTACATAATCGCATTCGGTTCTAAGATTGGAATTCACTGGAATAATCGGTTAACTTTTCATCCAGAATCATCTAAAAGACGATGAAAATATTGATTACCAAATTTTCATCACATATCGAGAAATTTTTAATGGAGGCGTTATTATTTTATAAACACAATTTGCAAATGCCCCATCGATGTTATTGACAATTTCATAATCGTAAGTAGTTTAGATTAAATATTTTTGGGTTTTCTCTCCCAATATCTTAAATATAACTACTGAAAATCGGATCAAATTATTGTTTATAGAAATCACCCTGCGGATTACGGGATTTAAGATTAAATTTCTTCACGAACCTCATTCATATCTTAAATAAAACTTTTATTTTATTCATAAATCATTGGTTTTTCGGAACACAAGAACCAATTCCATGAAAAAATTCATTTGAAACATTGAAATTTCAATAAATACTCTTTTATAACTGAATAACACTTTTACATGCAGAACGCGAATTATGTAGCGTAATATAAAATAATGCAGATTTCCAAAAAACTCGGTTGATCGGAGGTTTCCATCAATTTCGGTTTGTATATTCCAATTATCGTCAACATGTGGATATCCGTTACTGGTTTCAATCGAAATCCAATATCTTTCGTACTGACTGTTTGAAATAAGCGTGAATATAAAAATAATGAGCATTTATATGATAAATCAAATTGTAGGATATAATATGCAACAAAATCAATAACAAACAGCAAATCTCATCAATTGTCGATTGTCGAGAATCTAATACTGGGGGTTGGAGCCTTAGACTAAAGTTAGGAGCCGATGATCTATCTACCTGTTCTGAATGGGGTCTGTGCCGGGTCATGACCTAAGACAAGGGATATGGCGTAGACAAAAATATTCCGCATGTATCATTATCTGGTTGTCGGCAAACTACTTGTTTGAATTTTACGTCTTTACATCAAACAGACTTTCGGATTTGACACCCTCTTGGTTGAGTGTATCTGACAACGATAACAACGAACGAAATTTATAATCTAGAATTATTCTTTCGAATTCAACCTGATGAAGTTCACGATATATTTAAATGTTACAGAAATGTTATTGAAAATAACTTTAGTTTTTCAGTTTGTGTGGTGGATACTTTGTGAATCAAGTGAATCGGATATCTGCACTGTGGAAAAATTTTTTTTCAGATCAATTGCACAGGAAGGTTGAGTTTTTTTTCATTTCATTAATATTTTTCAAAACGAAGTTGAATCCTAGTAGAAATCACATCTACACATTTGATATTAGCGGAAAGTCTCGAATTTAGTTTTACGTATTGGTGTTAGTTTGAATGATTGAGTATATTTCCTCAGTATCAAGAAATACGAACGCGTTCGGAATGAAACATCATGACTAATTGTGAAATATAGACACTCGATTTAATGCGGAATTTCGTGAGAATTGTATTGGAAAAAATCGAAAATTTTCAAACATTTTTTTTCGGATACATATTCATCAAAGTTCAATGAATTTAGAAACAGTGTTTCAAATTTCAGTTTGACCGATATTTATTTGTGCAGATATTGACAAAAAATTTCGTGACCATTTTGAATATTGAGGTTATTTCCCTAATATCTCGAAAAAGGCAAACCCTATCTGATTTGAAGTTCATTTTCAGTTGTAGAAACCCGATACGAAATTTAATAATTGTGGAAAATAGTAAGATTTTCAAAGAGGCGAAACGACTGTGGAACGTCCCTTCTCATTCAAAATATTACTTTAAATTTTGCTACTCAGTTAGCGTTCTGCATGTGGAAATGTTATTCAATTATACAAGTGTATTTATTGAGATTTCAATGTTCACATGAATTATTTCATGGAATTGGTTCCTGGGTTGTGAGAAACGAGTGAGTTATGCATAATATATAAGTTTTTTGAGATATCAATGGTATATTGGGTTATTTAACTGAGAAAATAATAAACCCTTGTGTAAAATTTGCAGCGTGTTTTATTCGATTCAGTTTTTGATTCATTCTACTTAAGGTGGTCAATGCTCAAACGCCTCTGAAAATTATTCATTTCCCCATAATGAACCACGACGTTCCAACTTATACGAACAGAGTATCTCATCCAAAAATTGACCACGTAGCCACAGGACCAGTATTTAAGAAGATCAAGTAAGGAAATAGACCAGCTGAAAGAAATATCCATAAATGTTGAAACAACCAGTTCCATAAATTCTCGCTGCAAGTGCTTCACGTCGAATTCATGAGAAGTTCTTTAATTCCTCTCGAATCGATATCTAGCAGAGACCTTTCTTGATCATTATTCTGCTCAAATATTCCGCCTCTCTCCGTTCAGAATTCAAATTAGAGAAGAGATCCAAGTCAGCCAACATGTTGTACAGTTTCGTCATTAATCACAGTGGTCGAACGGTTTTTGACGCTTGAAACAACCAACCAGCCGCGGTTGTAGAACAGATTTTACGGTTCATAGGCTGTTCAAAACATAACTAAGCAACAGGAGGAAGATTTATAGTCTTGGAGATAGAGAGAAATCGAAGTTTTAATACAAACATTTCGTAATGTGCTTTTCATCAGATTCGAAAGAAATATTTGGAACTTGAGGTTACTGTCCAAACTGAATAAATTTTCGTGAGAATTATAAGAATTGTAGTGCAAGGAATTGAACTATGCAGATATAGCAACAATTCGCTGCCGAGCAAACAATTAACGTGCCGTAACACTGAACACTGAACAAACCATGGTCTCCTAACTCGCAGGAGTACCTATATAGCTTCTGAGCAGTGCCAGTGTCCTGATGAAACCTAAAAGGAGAATTGTCAGGAATAACGATAACATACATGTTGTAGTTTCGGATAAAAAAAACTACATTTCGTCTCCTGCAGTCCACAAAAAATTAGGAGTTGATCTAGGCAGGGAGAAGATCAGAAAGGAAGCCTACGAAAGCAGAAGCCTTTTTGGTCATTTGTGAATATTGAGAACAGGGTAACTATGGTTGTTATGAGTGAATATGAATGGACAACCTTCATTCACAAGAATAGAATAGATTTTTTTCAGAAAATTCCCTCTTAGTTAATACTCTAAGAAGAGAATAAACTATGATGAACATCAAGACTCTGGGGATGTATTAACCCGAGAGTTCATGAAAAAGGACCATGAAAAGAATCTTGGTAATCTTTCATTCAGGACCTACACAGGACATCACAGAATCCTGGCATTCAAATTTCGAGTGGAATATTCTAGCCTTTCGAAACCATTTTTACTCACATCTTTGAAAAAAAATCAAGCAATTCAGCTCAAGATTATTTGAGGCATATTGAGGAATTCTCACAAGCCTTAATTGAGGGGATTGGGATTTTTGAAGTGTATTGTTGGTGATTATGTTATAAGATATCAAGTTTGCTCATGCCATAAATCCTTGGTTGACCCAGGAAAGTGAATTATACAGGGTGTTCTACGAGCTCTATGACCAACTTTGACAGATGGTAGCTGAGCTCATTCTGAACATTTTTTTTCCTATGAACGTAGGTCTGATTCGTTCTCGTTTCGAAGTTACAAGCATTTGAAAAAAATTATTTCCATGTTTTGATCAAGTAGACCAACAAAATATATCGGTTGGTATGGTGATTGACGTGATTCTAAATATTCATTTGACACTTGGTGTACGTTTTGATTAACAATGCATTCTTTCACTACTCAGGAATATGCAGAAATTGTATTTAAATATGGGTATTTCTAATGGTAACTCCAGAAGAGCAGCTCGAGAATACCGAAGAAAATATCCTTATAGACACCAACCTACTCACTCAGTATTTTGTGCATCATTCCGAAGACTTCGAGAAACAGGCAATCCTGCTCCAACGAATGGCATTCGGCCAACTGAAGTGAATGTAGAAAGTGAGGAAAATGTAATAGATGCTGTCCGTGACAACCCTTCGATTAGTGTTCGACGTATAGCTACTAATCTTCATTTATCACCAAATTTCGTATGGCGTGTTTTGAAAGGAGAAATTTTGCATCCATTTCATAGACAAAATGTACAAGCTTTACATGTTGACGATGGGTTACGAAGGTTAGAATTTTGTAGATGGTTACAACATGTCCAAGATAATAGATTTATTTCGCTTGTCATGTGGTCTGACGAGGCTTGTTTCACCAAGGACGGTATCAACAATAACCACAATGAACATGTATGGGCACTGCAGAATCCATGTGCCATTAGACAAAGACAATTTCAGCAACGTTTCAGTGTGAACGTTTGGGGTGGGATGTTCAACAATGATTTGATGCCAGTACAATGACCGTTTAAATGCAGATTTGTATAAAATTTTTTTGAGCACAACCTTTTTGACTTCATTGATGACTTACAGCTAAACATTGTAGGAAATATTTGGTATCAGTACGATGGTGCACCACCACATAGAGGGAGACAAGTAGTCAGTTGGCTGGATGAAGATTTCCCGAATAAATGGATGGGTGAAGGAGGACCAATGCAATGGCCACCTCGTTCGCCTGATCTAAATCCCTTAGATTTTTATTTATGGGGACATATGAAGCAGCTTGTTTATCATGTTGAAATCGAATCTTATCAGCAATTACTTGATAGAAGCTAAGATGCAGCCAACCAAATACGAAACGACCCAAATCTTATCCGCCGAGTAACGGCATCTTTAGTTCGTCTATGTGAAGGTCGAAGGTGGACATTTTGAACAATTTTTATAGTATCGAAATTTCCATTTATAATTATGATTTGAACATGAAAATATAATTTTTCAAATGCTTGTATCTTCTTAACAAAAACGAATCGGATATATGTTCATAGGAAAAAAAATGTTCAGAATAAGCACAGCTACCATCTGTCAAAGTTTGTCATAGAGCTTGTAGAACACTCTGTATTAAGGACGTTCAATTATAATATTCCTGGAGATCTCGCTCTCTTTTATGAGATATGGGAGTCAAATCCTACATGCTTCACATCGCAAAGTTTGTATTCCGTGCTTCCTGTTCGCCGATTCACATAACATACATTTGTCTAAAACTTCTTTGCTGATCTTGTACAGGTTATTATCCTCATCGATGATGTGGTCAGTGAGCATACTTATCTCCTTCTCTGATAACTATAATGCAAGTAGAGCCTTTCCTCTGGAAGGTTCAATAGGTTTCTTGGCTCACTTCTATTCTCTGGAAATCCAGCCCATTGAAAGTTCTCCTTATATTTCAGATACATCAACCTCCGCCTTGATCAGTGTGGTTGATATTGAAAAGGTGTTGGTGTTATTAGCGTCTTTATTGTAAGTGCAGGCTTTCTTATCTCTTTCTATCTCAATGAAGTTCCAGATTGTCCTCAACTACCCTGAGGTGCCTCAGTAGGCATGGCTGTCAAAGGTTATACAGATTCTCACACTTCTGTATGGCAAGGAAAACCTGGGAATTCTCTCCACAGCAAGCATTTGTATTTAAAGCGATTTTACCGGCTTCTCCACGGGCACAAGTGGAATATACAGGGTGATTCCGGAGGAGACCGTCACATTTTAGGATGAGTTCACACTAGTCAAGACAGTCTCGAAACAATGTTTGGTGTATGGTTGGGGGTCTCTATTGAGAATATACAGGGTGACTTGTCCAATTGGACCTATTTTACTTTTATTAATAACTTTGGTATGCCTTATTCGATTTTGATGAAATTTTCACCGAAGTACAATATTGACGAGCACATTCATTAATTCCGAAAAATTTTTCAAAATAAGCGGTTGTTATTTTGATAATTTCAGACTAATTGTGCAGGTTTAAAAAACACCCTGTACATCGCGTTTCCTGAACTTCGCTATCTGTTCACGATTCTACTATAATAAGTCATTATTTGGGAGTTTCTAATTTTTTCGGCACACTTCTAGTTTTTCGAGAAATTTCCATCAAAAAAAGACAATGTCGAAATTTCGCTCCAATCGATTCTACTTTTATTAATAACTTTGGTATGGCTCATTCAATTTTGATGAAATTTGTAGTGCAGAATAATCTGAACGATTACATTCAATAAATATAACAATCTCTCGAAATACAGGGTTGTATTTGCGATAATTTCAGATTAATTTTGCAGTTGAAAAAAAAGTACCCTATACATTTCTTTTCCAAAATTTTTATTCGTTTCAGATTCTACAATAATATGTCATTATTGAGAGGTTTTAAGTTCCTTTGACACACCTCCGGTTTTCCTAGAAAACATTTTTGAAGAAGAGCATAATCGAAATTTGGCTCAATAGCAGTGAAGGTATTCTGCACTAGGTAGGAAAGCTGTATTAGCCAAGGATGCAAAGTTGTTCGTCAAATATTCTATTCAAATTAGAAATTTATTGTCAATGGCTCATTTTATGTATAAAACCATTCCATTCAGAAAATTACTCAATTTAATTTTTTTGCAAACCTCCGCTTCTCAATGAAAGGGTTATTTCTATGAAGCAGTGACGTTATGTGATTTCGTTCAATAATGTCAATTGGAAATTTAAAAAAAATATGTATTCGAAAAAGAGGAAACCATTTCAAAAATTCAATGTGAAGTTTCTGTTGATCCTAAGGTCCACTTATCATTTGTTTCGTATGTTTGTTCAAAATTTGTTTTCATGTGTGTAGATTTGTTTGGTTTATGCACATAAACATATGCACATATGAAGTTATATTCTAAATTGAATGATTTCATACATAATATGAGCAATTGAATATGAATTTGGAATTGGAAAAGAGTATTTTAGAACTTAAGAACTGCTTTGCATCCTTGGAATATACAGCTTTACTACCTAGTGCAGAATATTCTCAATGCTTTTGCGCCAAACTTCGATTATGCTCTTCTTCGATTTTTTTTTCTCGGAAAACCGGAGGTATGCCAAAGAAATTGAAAACCTCTGTATAACGAGATATTTTTTTAGAATCTAAAACGAATCAGAAAGTTTTGAAAAAGCAATGTACTGGGTGTTTTTCTTTCAACTGCATAATTAATCTGAAATTCTGAACTTATCACACATTCAACACTGTATTTTGAGAGATTGTTGCAATTATTGAATGTACTCATTCAGATCGTTCTATACTGAAAGTTTCATCACAATTGGATGAGCCATACCAAAGTTATTAATAAAAGTAGAATCGATTGGAGCGAAATTTCGACATTGTCTTTTTTTGATAAAAATTTCTCGGAAAACTAAAAGTGTGCCAAAAAAATTAGAAACTTTCAAATAATGACTTATGATAGTAGAATCTTAAACAAATAGCGAAGTTTTGGAAACGCGATGTACAGGATGTTTTTTCAACCTGCTCAATAAATCTGGAATTTTCAAAATAACAACCGCCCATTTTGAAAAAATTTTTAAAATTAATGAATGTGCTCATCAATATTGTACTTCGGTGAAAATTTCATCAAAATCGAATGAGGCATACCAAAGTTATCAATAAAAGTAAAATCGGTCGAATCGGACAAATCACCCTGTATATTCTCAATAGAGACACCCCAACCATAAGCCAAACATTGTTTCGAGACTGTCTTGGCTAGTGTAACCTTATCCTAAAATCTGACGGTCTCCTCCGGAATCACCCTGTATATATGCCTATCCCAATTCCTGTTTATTTCTTCCAAGGGAACCAGATAAGCTAACCTATTTGTGCTTCATGAAAGATCATCAATGACCATTTTATAGTTGGTATGAAGGATCCTCTCAAGAGACATTGAATCTATGGAGCGAAATGAACTAACTCGCTTTGTTTCTTAACTGTGGTATATCTTCTGCTAGGCCTTCTTTATGTCCTAATTTGGTGTCAATCCTCAAATGTACTTGTTTCACCTGTATATCCTTTCACTCAAATCAATAGATCAGTTGGAGTGAGGAAGATCTGCGAGATCAATTTGGCTTCGATTTTCTGTCTGCAAAATGGAGCCGGAGCCAGAGTGGCTCTATTACTGCATGGGGTTACTTTGGAAATTTTTCACAAGTACTCGGAGAATTCAAAAAATTACGTTTTCTAGCCTATGGGATAGATTCATTTTCTTAATTGTACCCTGAACGATCGAAATATGGAACTAAGTTTTCGTTTCAGAGATGAAACTTACCCCGATTCACACCCTATTCTATAAAAGTATTCAGTTGAATGAAGGATCTATTCTGATGTCTACACGTGATGCTAGAAGAAGGTTACTCATTAGATCATTGCAGTAAATTCCCTTTTGATCTCTTCCCAAACTATCAACCCAAAACTAGATTAACTTCAAATTATTCTCACTCCATAAATTTGAATAAGGATTACTCACCTTCTTTGCAAACATCCCCTCCTCTTCCCAATGGGCATAAACAAGTCTGTCCTTGTGCATTTCGTTTGCATAATCCTCCGGCACCGCAATCCAAAGTACACGGTCCCGTCGTTGATATGGAAGCCGTAGTTCTCTTAACATCATCTGAAGACACTTCGGTGAATTTCTGTTCTAAACTAGGTCCTTGACTGGTTATCTCTGATATTTGTAAATTGGGAATATCGTTACTATCCGCAAGGGTGACGTTTTCGTTCATTTCGGAAATGTCAAGGACGGCATCCTTCTGATATAGGACATCGGAATAGTTGACCTTTGCCTCGGGTAATGTGGATGGTACTACGGTTGAGTTGATTTCTGGAACAATGGATTATTGTTCAGGTTGGGTATAATCTAAATTTAGAAGATAGAATATTCGAAGTTAAGGTTACATTCTTGATCATACCCAACGTGAGACCTAATTAGACGATACAAAATAACAGGGATATAATCTTTAACATTTTTTCTCAGTTAATGATGGTTGTTAGGAGTTCAAAAGAATTTGAAGTAATCCATCAGCTGAAAAATGGATTATGATACAATAATAAAAATAATGTAGGCGGCGTAGATTAACTGAGTTGCCAGACGATGGCGCCACTGCCTGACGCACACTAGCTACATCATCCCAACAGAGCATAAGCGCGTCGGTCATGATCGATCACTATGTCACTTTTGCGGTTGTCATAGGCAAGTGCCAGAGGATTCAGCCTATGTGATGAGTCCACCTCTGGCACTGGGACGAAACAACTTTCCCCAAGAGCGCGCCGTCCTTTGGATGGTCCGAACTTACGAGAACCGCCAATATAATAAGAACATGATTTCACAGAATATTTGGTGGAAATTCATCGAGTGCCTGTTGACAAATCGCATTTCCTCAACTAGTGAAGGCCGTGAGTTGAGCTGCGCCCACGTTTACCCGAAACACAGCTAATACACAGAAATATTCGTCTTTTTCGCATAGACCAAATATTAAGTCTTTGGTATTTCGTGACAAGACCACAGTTATAGTTCATGTCTATGGACCAGATTTTCCATAGAATCCTAGAGTGAAATCAATATTTTTAGGTAAGTTGAGTGATTATACTTAGATTTCGTTCAAAAATTTGATAAAAATTAGGGTAATTATGGAATTTTCAAAATAAGAATGGGAAAGAATGAAATTGTATAGAGTCTCATGGTAGAAACAACTGGTTATAGCACTAATATCAAGTGAAAGACTAGTGATTATGAATGGTTGAGCGTAGTGAGATATTTGCTCCACAATAATATTACAGAAAGTACCGAATCGTAAGATTCCAGTGAGTAAATGAGTTTTTCCAATCATATTTCTTTGGATTTCAAGCAATGAATAGGTAATTCGACATATATACAAAGTGCAGAATAGTATTAGCACATTGAGAGATTTTTAAATGCATTTGAGTTTTTACCTAAGCCGAAACTGAAAAATTGGTAAATGAAAAAAGTGTTTTATTTTATGAGGGGAATATATAGTTAAAATTAATGTATACAACTCGAAGACTCTCCTTGTATGTCTACCATAATTATTTTCTTGGATGACCATATTATTCCATGAAAGTTGTGGAAGAGAATAATAAGCTTGTAATCTGAAGTTATAATGCGTTTATATAAAAAACTCCAGGGGCGATTAACATGATTCATGTATTCACATTCAAGTGTTAATGTTTTGCGATATAATGGAATGACAAAAGTGCCTAAAGGGTGTGAAGTTCGCTACAATTTCCATTTAATTTGTCGCATCGGGTTTAATCCGCATTAAAACTATTACATTTCCACATTCCCTAACTGTAATAGGATGTAATGGAGCTCTTCATTGGATATTTTAGTTGATGACAAAGACCATTCAATGAATAGGCTTCTCTGTAAGTTATACACATGCGATATAGCCCTATTTATTGATGAATACTTACATGTTCTACCTCGAAATAGAAGTTTATCAAGAGTAAACCGAATCAATTACAGTATAACTGAATATATTGAAACGGTAGGGTTAGAAGTACCCCATGGCTTTTTGCTTGAATTGAAGCAAGTTGAAAGCGCAATCTTGAAAGAAAAGACGCGATAATTATTGACAAGAACGAAAATAATCGAATCACATATAATGAGACAAATGATTCAATTTGGATCGAAACAAGAAATTATCCTCTGTTAAACGCAAAAGGGATGATGATACAGGGTGAGACCTCGAGTTATTGTACATTAATTTTAACCATAGATAACTCTTATAAAAATATAACACTTTTTTCATCTATCATTTTTCCAGGTTCGGCTCAGGTTAAAAGTCATAGACATTTCGATATTTTTGAATGTGCTAATACACTCCTGCACTCTGTTTTCAAGTTCAACACAGACATCTTTTACGGTGATTTGTATTGCAGAATTACCAATCCATTGCTTGAAATTCAAAGAAATATGATTGGGAAAACTCATTTACTCACTTGATTTTTATGATTCGGTACTTTTTGCAGTATTATTGTGGAGAAAATATTTCACAACTCTTGACCATTGAAACACTAATATTCCACTTGATATTCGAGAAATATCCAGTTGTTTACACCCTGAGATTCTACACAATTGCATTCTTGCCCATTCTTACATTGAAAAATTCTATAATCATCCTAATTTTTATCAATTAACCCAGAATCATGAGTTGAACTCATAGACATAGAATAAGTATTATAAGTCTATGGTTGAACTCTAGAATCCTATGGAGATTTTGTTCATAGACATGGACATTGTTTGTGGTCTGTCCACGAAATAGCATAGACTTAATATTTGGTCTCTGCGAAACGGTTCGTTTGAGGAGGAAAAATAAAGAATAATTAAGTATCCTAAAATGATTGAGGATATTTGTGATGACTTAAGATGAACTTAATCTGCATTCTCTATGTTTATTTCTTATAGTTTTATGAATCGGGAAGTCTTAAACATGAAAACCATTTGAAGTTAAATGAAATTCTTTAATTGAGAATAGGTGTAACAGGTATATGAAACTTCATACCAAAATTGATTTCTGTTCGTCTGTACTGTGATATTTATTGTACTTTTATATAATATTGTGGAAATTTTGATTCAATGTAGGTATATTTGTGTTATTTTTGAATTCTGTTTATACAGATATGACTGTACCTTATACTAACCTTGTATGTCTCATAGGAAAAATAAATACTATTATTATATTATTAAATTTGTATACAAGCGTACGCAGATATCAACCGTACGTTCAATACTAAACCATTATTATACTCGGTAAAATTAAAATCACGTACAATATGGGCCTCCAATCGATATGGTTTAACATCGAATTTTCCTACGATCGTCTGTCTTAAGGGCATATCGAGCTTCCGTGGTATGTTCTATAAATTTTATCGACGGATTTCCGTTTCTACTAAAATACGGGAGTTAATTTCGCAGAGTGCCGATAAGAAGAGAATGCCCTTTATAGCCCCTGAAGACTCTTTTTCCCTATATTAGCTCTTCAAGGAAAGGTATATCAATGCTCACTAGATAATAGCACCATGAGCATTTCGAGATAATCAAAATCAACATACGGGTGCGGTCACCTCATTTGTATCCAGTTGAGGTGATAGCAAATGAACATGGCCTCATATTCAGGTTGATTCTGTTTGCAAATAGCAATATTGCTAGGAAAAAAATATTGCTATCGTAACAAGAGTGGAATTATTGGTATTCTGATCAACGATTTTGAGCAATATGATCTGTCACTTTAACAGGAATCTTGCTTTCAATATTGCTATCTTAGTAACCTCAGAATAGTACTTGCTATGCTTGATAACAAGATGAGTTAGAAAGGGAATATTGCAGAGATCCATTTGTTTCAGTATTATTTCTTCCAAGAATTCGAAAATATTGAAGATAGGGAAGTATGTGCTAATAGAAATTTGTTTAAGGTTATCTAGAATATTTAAGTTCAAGGAAAATTCTCAGACTAAAATACCGGCATAGTAAGCAACAGCTGAAATGTTAATTCTAATGATCTCAACAACAACCATCCCTTTGGATTGCCAACAGAAAAGTCCATCGAATTTCGAATCATGAACGCCAGCATAAAATTGCTGCATTTGATTTCTGGAAACCAATATTCTATTGGTATCCAGGAAAGTGGTCAATTTGACTTGAAATGTTTTTTCTGTTTCGTAACATTTTTGAATAAGTCGATGTTTACATGAATAAAAAAAAGGTACATGCTTATGGATATGTATTCAAGGTTCCCTAGAATATTTAATTTCAAGGAAAATTCTTAGATTGAATACAGGCATAGTAGATAACAGCTGAGATGATTCTTCTAATCATCTCAACAAGAGCAATCCCTTTGAGGTGCCAATGAAAAAGTTTATCGAATTTCGAATTATTAACACCTGAATAAAATTGCTGCATTTGATAGGAAGTAGGGTTATTTTATTCTTCCTTGTAGCTCTAAAGTCACAAAATACAGTGTTGTCAGCTCTAAAATCACCGATTATGGAAGTCCATGATAGCAATATTTCTATGACAAAATTCATAACAAACATTGCTATAACACTCAGAGCAGAATACGTAACGTCATGGCCATATCGCTATGAATTAGAAAATAGCAATATGACTAGAATAGCAAGGTTCATAGCAATACGCAAACAAAATCGACCAATTGTCTTCACGCAGAATGATATATACTTTTATTATGATATTATTTATATTATACAACCATAAAAACCTTTTTCAATATTTCCAAGAGAACAGATAGCATCGACTTGAAATCCAGTAGTTGATTGAAAAATTACAGCTTGAATGTTCTGCAGAATCTCGTGAGGATATTATGATTGAAAGTCACAGCTTTTCTAGAACTTTTCATTAGTTGACCAAAGCAAACCAAACTTTAAGTTTAATTGAATATTCTTGAAAGGTTTTGTTTATTTAAGTGATATCAACGCTAAGAATATGAAATGCAAAAGAAATTATGTATATTCAATATACAATAAGTAAATTCAGGACAGGCAGAAGAAGTACTAAACCAGAGAGGCGTTCACACCACTGAAAACTTTTAAATTCAATCACAATTTATTTGTGGAGAAAAATAAAGGTATCATTTGCACTTCAATTTAGTGTACTATTTCAAACAGTTTTTCAAACTCATTATATTTTAAGTATGACACATTAGAGTGAGCTCCATAGAATTAACTGTGTATAATATAAAATAGCTGTTCAATCTAGTTTCGATGAGGGTTTGTGAGAAATTTTCCTTTTCTCCTAATAGACGACTGCGGCCCAAGTTGCCTACCCACAATTCTCTTCACAAATTAACTATCACTGGGGAACGGGAATTTCAGAACAAATTCTTCATGATAAGGTTCGCGATATTTATAAATATCCGTAAAAGATGTCTCAGCTCCTCAAACAACATAATTCCTTTCAAATAAAGGTTTTTGTTAGGCTGAAATTTAAGTTGGGATTCCTGATTTCATGTTAATAGTGTCAAGTTTATAAAGGATATGGAATTTGATTGATGAAAAGACAATCTTTCTGCCATCAGAACATGGACATATTAAGTCCATGCACCAGAACGACAATCTATGTTTTATGGTAACATATCCATAGCAGAGAACAATCTTTATTTACCTTATGATCTATAGACCATACCTGGTAATTTTTCCATTGTTGATTGTTGTCTCCTCTATGTTCTATGGATCATAAAGTAAATACGCGTATTGTTCTATGCCATGGATATGTTACCATCTTTCGTTCTGGTAACAGAAAGAACGTTTTTTCATCAATCAAATTCCGTAATTAACCTTTTTTTGAGGAACCAACCGAATATTTCATATTTACGGAATGGAAAACCGGCAACCGAAATAACCAAGTTGATTTGCAGAACATATCCCATATAAATTTGACACTATTAACATGAAATCAGGAATCCCAACTTAAATTTCAGCCAATCAGAGATGATCTCAACAAAACCCTACATTTGGAAGGAATTATCTTGTTTGAGGAGCCGAGGCATCTATTACTGATATGTCTAAATAACGCGAACCATATCATGTCGAATTTGTCCTGAAATTCCCGTTCCCCAGTGACAGTATATTTGTGAAGAAAATTGTGAGTTGGCAACTTGGGCCGAAGTCGTCTATTGGCCATTAACTTTTTTTTCGTTTTTACTAACTTAAAAGTTCAGATATGACATCTTTTCAAGATTATTTTTGTGTCTGAAAAACTTACGAAGCTTGGAAGAATAGCCAGCTAGTGTCAGCTGGTACCAACTTGGATATAAAACATCAATATAATGGTTTAACCCCTGTTTTCATTGCATACGGAGTTGTCTAACGGAAAACCAGAATTTAAACACTCACCAGCACAGCTGTAACCATCCTCTCTAAGTATGTAATCCTGCCGACAATCACACTCGTACATGCCGTCGTGAAGCTCATAACAGAGCTGCTCACAAGGACTTCCATGACCGCACTCTCCTGAAATTAAAAATGTCAGATCAGCATCCATTAGTATGATGAATCTGTTCCAGGAACATAGGAAAGAAACTGTCCAGTGTGTATGTTCTCATACAACAGAGGTCAGCATTCATCATCATCATTCATGAGTCCTACTTATGACATTAGTAGAAGTGCATGTCAGAATACATATATACATAACCGCCTCGGCTTCGCATGGTCAGATGATTCAGATGCTAGAAGGAATAGAAGAATTTTATGTCATTCAATTTGATTTTCAGGATTCGATTTTTGCGCGCTTGTTCTGGGGAATTAGCATTGTCATTGAGTTGGACTCACTGAAGAAGAATCTGTGGCCAAATTCAGTTCTGTTCTGCCGAAAGTCTGTCATATGTGCTATTCATTTTGGGAGAAAATGATCCTGGATCTTCATATCTCAAGACCAACATGTTTCTGTAAACTTCGTCAATGGGTCAAATCGGCCGAACAGTTTTCGTTTAAAAGACGTGTGAACGTATGTTTTTCAATAACTCGAAAAATAATGATGCGATCGGATTGAAACTTGGTTTGCAGGGGTGTATAATGAAATACATAAGGAATTTTGAGACGTTCATGCAACCATGAAATCAAGAAATCACTAGATAGAAGAAGATTGCCTGATTTTTCCTCTATATCCTCTATGATGGGGGAATGGCAGATGTGTTAGGTGTATCTCTTTGTTCGCCAACTGGTTGAGGTAGATAACATGATGTGTTCACCAGCTTCTTAATACAAAATCATCCTTTTTTGTGCATGTCACGCGAGTGACGTCAGAGTGCGATTTTTCATTGACACTTCTGTAACTACAGAGCATGCAGTGTCTAGCGTATCGGTTTTCAAAAGTACGCAGGAATGATGCGCATGAACACCTTATGTACTATTTGAATCACGGAACAGACTAACAAGACAAATCAATTCCCAGATTTCAATTATGAAAGTGTGCAACTGAGTCTTGGATTGAAATCATTGGAGCATAGAAGAAAAAGACTAGAAGTCGAAAACTATTCAAGATCAGATTCTGTCTTCGAAATGACTTCTTCTATCCATACAAGAAAGTGTTCTTGCAATAAAACTCATATTGCTCCTTATTTCCTCATGCATATTCATATTATTAATGAATAGATGTTCCACATTTGTTACACTTCTCTTATACAGGGTGAGTCTTTGACCTTGCAGAATATATTAACAGAAGATTCCTGAAGCCAAAAGAAACACTTTTTTTCCTTACTATCTTTTTCGATTTGGCTAAGATACGTACTGTTAAAAATCCATACAAAAATTTAATTTTCGATTATATCTCATCGAATGAGATGATTTTTGGAATATAGTTTTTATTGATACGATGAATGTTCCTGGATTACAAAATTTCACCCACATCCTCCAGTTTCTTCAATATGACCATAACATTTCATAAAAATACCAGAAATTCAAAGAATCCAACTTTTAAAAATAATTTGAATGCTATTGAACGAATTTTTTACCATTTTGGAAAGTAAAAGTATTCCTCATTTTTTTTCGTTTTCGAGTAATCTGAAATTCAAAAATAAAAATTATCTGTGAAATTCCGAGAATTGGGTACTTTGGCTGAATCTGTTCAAAAAATTCGCAGAATTCAATTTTTCCGCGTTGCCACGTCTAAAAGTTGAGATTGGAATCACAGATTCATAGTTCAGTTCAGAATCATAGACTATACAAGTGTATACATAGAATTATCATATTGTGTGTTGTTTGATTTCGAAGAAATCTTTCTCTCTGTTCGTCAATTTGGCAACGTTTGTACGTTCATAGATAAATTAGGTACATCTGTTTTATTTATTTATGAAAATGAAAGTTTGAATGGGTTGGAGAAAATGAAATAAACAGAGAAAATTAATAATTACAAATTGAAGATGAATCTCAAAGCTAATATGAGTGATAGCTAGATGAATTCCTCATTATCGAAAATGAAACCAAGAGAAGAATATTCAACTTCTATCGCCCACGAAATTTGGAATACCTAACTTGTTTATTGTACTATAACTACAACTTTTTTCACCAACTGGAATGTAAAAAGTAAGTTGACGCTTGTTTTCATAACAGAGTTGCTTATTTCGAAGCTTTGAATGGTGGTATATTTTAGGCTTGGAAAAAATTCAGTGTTCAGGTTTCCAGGGGCGGCTAGCCTATTGTGAAAATTTATAATGCCTATATCTTTTTATCTAGGCCGAATCGGAAAAAATGGTAGAGGACAAATGTGTTTCTTTCAGCTTCAAGAATCTTCTGTTAAAATATTCTGCAAGGTCAAAGACTCACCCTGTATACCGGGTGAGTTGTACATTAATTTCAACCGTAGATTCCTTTCATCAAATAAAACATTTTTTTCATTTACCATTTGTCCAGATTCGGCACGAGTAAAATGACAAAAAAAATCAGTTTTTCTTTTTTAGCTTTTATATAGTGACTCTGAATGAGATGAATTTTGGTGTGAAGTTTTCTATGAATATGACACAATTACTGTAGTAATCACTTTCATCCTACTTCAAACAGTTTAGGAGTTATAGACTCAACGATTCAAAAAACTATATGAAATTGGCATGAAGATTACAGATGAAGTTTATATTATGTCATAATAAGAATCTTCAATCATTTTAGAATACTTAATTATTCCTTATAATTTCTCCTTAAACGCACCGTTTTGGAGATATTCAACGTGTAATGTTATAAAATCTGATAAAAAATGAAGAAAGTAACTCATTTTTATGGATCCGTCCCTGAGCTAGGAAAGGCGGTAAATTAAGTTCCGTCTACCCTTATCCGAACCATAGAATACACAGAATAATTCATCTATTTCGCATAGAACTAATGTACTTATATTAGGTCTATGCTATTTCGTGATCAGACAGACCACAGCTATGGAGGCTAGGTCTTCATGTCTATGAACCTGACTTTCCATAGAGTTCTATTAATGATGGAGTTCTATTAATGTGTTTAGGTTAATTAATTGATTTCGAATAATTCAGGTTTAAGTTTGATGAAAGTGAGAATAACTATGTAGTTTGAAATATGAGAGTGGGTGAGGATGAAATTGTGTATAATTTTATATTGGAATTAAATCGAATATCTCAAGAATATCAAGTGGAAAATCACTGTTTCAATAGTCCAATGAAGTGAAATGTTTTTACCTTGCGATAATATCGCAAAAAGCACCAAATCATAAGAAATAAGTGAGTAAATGAGTTCTTCAATCAGCTTTTTTGAATTTCTAACATTGGTTTGCGTACTCTGCCAAAGACATTACAGTAAGAGATATCTGTGGTGAACTTGCAAAGAAAGTGCAGGGAATGTATAAGCACATTGAGAAATATTTAAATGCTTATAACTTTTCACTTGAGACGAATCTGGAAAAATGGCAAAGAAAAAAAGTTTTTTATTTGATTAGAGGAATCTATGGTTAAAATTAATTTACAACTTAAAGACTCACCATTTGTAAGTAAGAATCCATAATTTCAAATATCTGATTCATTTTTTTGGAAATGGTTTCATCAGAACAATCAGATTATAGCTCAATTCATTATTATTCAGTGGAATTAATTGTATGGACTTGACAAGGCGAGCTTAGCGCCATAAACGTTCACAGAGCCAAGTAGGACAATATTTGACCATTATTCTAGGACCACGTTTTGAACCAAAAGCGTCGACCCCTGATATACAGGGTCTTTCACGAGGAACCTCACCCATATTTATACGGGAAACTACTGAACGTTTTTTCATGAAATTCAGCACTTATAAGTATTTCACGATGCTGATGAAATCTAAAATATTTTCAAGGCATGAGCACCTCCGGTTTTTCCGGAAAAGACGTCAACTTCCGTTTTTCAAATTAGAACACCATTTTTTTATTGCAGAAATAGATTCCTTAGAAAATTTCAATTTATTTTGATGTAATATTTTTCAGTTTTGGTTGGAAAATTCTCTCTGAGCGGGAAAATTCGAAAAAAAAATCGAAAATAGAGCTCCGCTGAAACAAGGATAACTTCGAGGTTTTTGGATGGAAAATTTTCATTTTTGAGATTTTTCAAGATGTAAGGTTGATGTATCCACTTTAAAAATCGAAATCGCGATTCATGATACAGGGGGTGAAAAAATCGCTTTCAAAGTTAGGGATGACAAAATCGTGAAAAATCAATTTTTTCAAATTAGAACGCCATTTTTTTATGGCAGATATTGAATCTACGTTAAAAAATAATGTGAGTGTATGCATCACACCCTTGCCCTAAAGTGGATATTTTCTGAGTTATTCACAAAAAACTGTTTTTCGTCTTGAATTTTCAGCTATTTCTTTTCCCTTCACGCCAAAAAGATGAAATTTTCAGGAACTGTTATTTGAACAATGCTGTAGATTTTTCACCCCTTCTTGAAACCTACTTCAAGTTACTATTAGGAGAACCATGGCAAACTCTCGCAGTTATAACTAGAGAAGATGCTCAAAGTTTTGACCGTTAATTTCTAGACATTTATTTATACGTCTCAGAAATGCTTCGTGCGTTGCTCTTCTTATTTCATCGGGAGGAAGAGATCTGCAAAAGTGTTTAAAAACCAAATTGAGTTTCAAAACTATGAATCTAAAAATCTAAACGAACCTGAACGCATTTCTGACTCGTTCTATGCAGTCCTCTTTATCAGTCAGGGGAGTTGAGTAGACAATATTTTTTATCCTACCCCAAACATAATAGTCTACAGGAGTTAAATCGGGAGAACGTGGTGGCCAAAGATGTGGACCATTGTTCGCCAACCATCGATCTTCAAATAGCCTGTAGAGGATATTTGACACATTGAGTTAATTGTGTGGAGGCGCGCCATCTTGTTGATACCATAAGTCATTATGGTTCTGTACAATGCAAACATGTGTAGTGTTCTATCTTACCAGTTAAAGTCCCATCATAAATGTGAACATCAAGAATTGCATTATTTTTGATGGCGCAAAAAACATTGAAACTCCAGGTCTCTTGAAAGTTCCATTGTCTGAAGTGCTGGTTGTTCTCTTCATCCCAATAATGACTGTTATGCCTATTGAAAGAACCATTCTTTGTGAATTTAGATTCATCTGTCCAAATTATACAGTCCAAAAAGTTTTCATTCTCTTGAAATCGAATCATCATAGCTTCGCAAAACTCTGTTCTCCTGACGAAATCAGTTTCCTTCAAATGCTGTTGTACCCTATTGAATTTATATGGGTGCATTTTATGTTTTTTTAATATTCTCCAAACACTCGATTGAGATAATCCCAGATCAATCTCGGCATCTTCGAGAGAATTTTGAGGATTCACACGAAAATATGCAAGAACTGTAATTTCGTTGTTCTCATCTTCTACTACACTTTTTTCTCTGTGTGTAGTTTTCTTAACGAAAGATCCGACATTTCTCAAGTTTGTCATGGTTCTGTTAATGGTATCTCTCGTTGGTCTGGGTCGGTCAGGAAACCTCTCAATGAACAGTCGAATCGTTCTATCTACAACTTTATTACATTCTCCATGAAGTAGAATGAGATTTAAATAATCTTCATTGGTAAAATTAGGCATAGTGATCGATTTTATAACTTAATACGAATTATCACCAAATTAATAGTAAACACAAAATGCTACTGAATAAAGAGGAATTTGGCAGATGTAATTAATGATATCCATCATTAAAAAAGATAATGTAAAACATGGTAAGTTTTTGCATATGGTTCATAAGGAATTATTTATTTATCACTGGAGAGAAAACCGATGGCCGATTAGTTGAAATAAAGAGGTTTCCGATACAAATTCGAATCCAAATTCGCCATCTATTTAGGAACAACCTGTAACTTTTTTCTCTTGCATATTAGGGTAGTAAAATCTAAAACATGGTTTAAGTAACAGTTCCTGAAAATGTCATCTTTTTGGCGCGAAGGGAAAAGAAATAGCTGAAAATTCAAGACGAAAAACAGTTTTTTGTGAATAACTCAAAAAATATCCACTTTAGGGCAAGGGTGTGATGCATACACTCACATTATTTTTTAACGTAGATTCAATATCTGCCATAAAAAAATGGGGTTCTAATTTGAAAAAATTGATTTTTCACGATTTTGTCATCCCTAACTTTGAAAGCGATTTTTTCACTCCCTGTATCATGAATCGCGATTTCGATATTCAAAGTGGATACATCAATCTTACATCTTGAAAAATCCCAAAAATGAATATTTTCCATCCAAAAACCTCGAAGTTATTCTTGTTTCAGCGGAGCTCTATTTTCGATTTTTTTTTCGAATTTTCCCGCTCAGAGAGAATTTTCCAACCAAAACTGAAAAATGTTACATCAAAATAAATTGAAATTTTCTAAGGAATCTATTTCTGCAATAAAAAAATGGTGTTCTAATTTGAAAAACGGAAGTTGACGTCATTTCCGGTAAAACCGGAGGTGCTCATGCCTTGAAAATATTTTAGATTTCATCAGCATCGTGAAATACTTATAAGTGCTGAATTTCATGAAAATACGTTCAGTAGTTTCCCGTATAAATATGGGTGAGGTTCCTCGTGAAAGACCCTGTATTCTATGCATCTTGGTTTCAGCAAAAAACTGTACTACCAGACAATGGGATTATACGCAGTGTTCATAAACAGGCTGGCGTAATAAGTAACGGTACCTTTTAAGTAATTTCGGTAATTTTCATTGTTTTCTGTGATATGAACATTTATGGATCTTTTATGATTTTGTTTATTCATTTTTCCTATATTCCTTTCATTATTGATATCCTAACCTGCTCGAGTTGTTTCCCTAATAATGATAAAAATTATAGCTGTTTTATGTTTCACAAGTTGTGGAAAAAGGTCTACGTTGAACGTACAGAACGATCTGCACTAATGTAGAATTTCATGAAGACACAACGAAGGAACCTGATTACTCTCGACAATTTTCAATAACTTCGGTTCAGTAACACTGATGTTTCACAACATGTAGCAACACATGCCAGGCCGACCATGAACATCGACTCATGCTTGCATAGGTATCCTGATTAAAAGTTGAAATGCATAACGACCCCTTGTACTTTTTACCACATCACCCTCTTTAAGGGTGTGCAAAATGCGGAAAATCACGCTTTTCGCGTGATGAACATTTCTGCAGTAATTTCGACTAGCTTCGAGCTCTATTCTGAAATAGCTCTAAAACCCTTATCATTCCACTAGTGCGTGTCGAACAGCATTCTATTGATTCGCGAAAGTTACATTGAAATTTTTAATCAGCTTTACGGCATGTCTAATATATAGGTCAATAAAAGTGCTTCATACCTGAAAATAATCGAGGTAATTCTCAAAAGGATTGACGTAGTGTCGGGAGTTTTATTGAGGGGATCGAACATTTGTTCGATTGGAAAGTTTCTCTGTTGTGGAACGCTTGATAAGAGATCCACTGATGGGTTAAAGAATAGGAGTTTCTTAGGAATTTTGTTCTTGAGCTACTGTATTATACAGGGTGTTTCATCATAAACTGGTCAAACATATATTGCCGTAACATATTTTTGCCTTATGACATATACCCCGTTTTCGAAGCATAAGCGAGATACAGGGTGTCTAATGTCAACTTTGAGCAATATTCTGATAACTTTTGTGCCTTATGCGTGACCTTTGAAATAACGGTTTTGGTCGCATCTTAGTATATTTTGATGGTCAATTCCATTGTGATGTAGAATTCTGGAAAAGAAATAGCGGAAAACCTACAAAGTTTAAATTTTTTATTTTCGATTGCCGAATTGGATAGCATTATATCAATGTACTCAATTTTCTAAGATTTTCCGTAAAAAAATTTTTCCAAAATTCAAACTCAACTTATTTTTACATGACTCTACATTGAAAAAAAAATTTCACCCAAAGTTATTGGAATCTTTCGAGGTTGAACTGACCTCCATTCTGAACACCGGTGTGAAAACAGAATGAAAAAATATCCATTGGTTTTCATTTTATAGCCTTCCGAAGGTTCCTCTCGGAGTACTTCAATAATTTTTATTCAAGAAACTGGTGGCCCTACGGATGCCAAAATTATGATAATAGGCCTCCAGAATGACCGGGATAAAATATGAATTCATCAAGAAAAAAATATTTTCTAAGAAACTTTGGTGGGAATCGAACTCTCTGCGATTCGGAAGATAGGGTCAAATTCGATGGGGTACCGTTGCTTGGTATCGGTCATCATTATATTTGGAATAAATCCAATTTATACTCGGACTATTGTCTGAGTTCGATTCCCATCAAAGATTTTTGATTTTTTTTATAAATCAATATTTCTTTCCAGGTCATTCTGGGGGCGCATTACCACAATTTTGGCCTCCGTAGGGTCACCAGTTTCTCAAATAAAAATTATTTCAGTACTCCGAGCGGAATCTTTGGAAGGCTATAAAATGAAAACCAACGGATATTTTTTCATTCTGTTTTCACAGCAGTATTCAGAATGAAGGTTTGTTCAACCTCGAAAGATAACAACAATTTTTGGTGAAACTTTTTTTTCACTGTAGACATGTAAACAAAAGTTAAGTTTCAATTTTGGAAAAAAGTTTTTCAGGGAAAATCTTAGAAAATTGCCTACATTGAAATAATACTATCCAATTTGGCAATCGAAAACGAAAAATTCCAACTTTGTAGATTTTCCGCCATTTTGAAATTTTTTCCAGAATTTTACACCACAATTGAAGAGACAACCAAAAAATACTAAGATGTGACCAAAAACCGTTATTTCAAATGTCACGCCCAACTCAACACAGTCATCAGAATAGTGGCCAAAGTTGACATTGAACACCCTGTATCTCGCTTATGCTTCGAAAACGGTGTTTATGTCATAAGGCAAAAATGACTTTCCCGATGTCATCTATACGGCTATGTATGTTTGATCAGTTTATGATGAAACACCCTGTATGCTCCAATTCAGCTGGGATATTTTCCAAAAAAAACGCTGCAAATTTCACACAAGGGTTCATTATTTTTTCAGTTAAATAACCCAATACCATTGATATCTTAAATAAAACTTATATATTATTTATAATTAATTGTTTTTTCACAACACAATCTGCAGTGTTTTTTTCTTTATAACTCAGGGTCCACTGATTGGGTATCATCCAGGTGAAAATTTTTAGGTTGAGTCATGCAACAGTAATCAACGTTGAGAGTTTCATGAAATTTCAGTGGTTTTCGAGAAATAATTTTTTTCCTTCTACCCCCAGTTTTGAGCCCTTAAGGTACACCGATCCTGCTGAAAAGCTTAGCAAAACGTTCTCGTAGAACTAGTTGCCTGAAGCGCCTATCTTGACGTTCTGTGGAACCCCCCGATCTGACTCATCTGTCAAAATCACCACCATGTTGATAATTATGACGTCTTCGAACTCGAGACATTTTGTTACGCATACCTATTGTTTGAGAGCAACCACTATACCATTTGCTGGTAAATTACCGCTTCGCGCAATTCGGCAACACAACCACATTCCAGTTTCATAAAACCTCGTTAATATCTCAAGGTCGGTCACCTGCCCACGTTATGCATGCTTTGATGTTGCCAATAGTTGCGAGAGATATTAGAATTCGAAGAAATTTCGACGTTAATTGGAGAAAGCAAGGTGTCATTCTGTCGTTTGATTTTGCAAAGCATATCGTTATCAAAGCATGCTTCAGATATGGCAAAAACTGAAGCTCGCAAAGTCATTCCTTTTTGGTGCTTCTAATGTCACCGAATATATTATGCCTGTTATGGTAAGATGATATTTCAGCTTCAAAAATCGAAGTGAAATCTCTCCAGCTAATTTTGATTCATTTTGAAGGAAGGGATGGTGTGAACCTCAAAACCCAGTCACGATTATGATCGGGAAGTTGATTGAAAAATTATGCCCTGAAAATCTTATATTCGATGGATATCGCGATATAAAGTACTTTTTTCTTGAATATTCCAGAAGCAGCTTTCAACTTGTTCAAACTTGTGATAAAACAGTTTTGGTGATACTCGGCTCAAGAATATCGGCATCAAAGCTTATTCGGAATGGCTTTTTTCGTCAGTAATCTAACTACCAACTTTCCATTTATCGAATCACTTTTCTGTGATTTTTCGAGAAAACAATTTTTCAGAAGACGCAATATGCCTATTAACTAACCTGTCCTCAAAAATTTCAAGCCTCTACCTCATTCTATCTAAAGATATTGCTGCAACGGTTGGCCCGATATGATACTATGCCAATAAATAACAATTCACATACAGTCTGTTATGTCAATTTTAGTTTAGTTTAATACAGACATCAGGTCAGGAGTGGAATATTACCTAGTGTGCTTACAGCCGGCAGAGCAAACTTACAGAACTGAATTTGACTTGAAACCCGTAAATAAACTGACATGAGAGCAGGCACGAACATTTGTCGGTAAATCAAGAAATATTTCAACTTGATCAGATAATCATTCAATCAACCAGCCCTCTCTATACGGAAGAAGAGAGAAAGAGAAATTTATTTTACATATCTACATATACAGAAGAAGCATTTTCAAAAGTATTCGTATACTGACATAATGCCGAAATGGTTCTAGATACTTAAAACCTGTTGGATGACACTCTCGTGTACGAAATTTTACTAGTGCCATCACAGGAACTCCGTACGAGATCTAACCTTGTGTTCATGTTAGTTTATTGTTATTAAACTGCACCTTCTTCATTTCTATGTGGGAATTCTCCATTAGTTGTTCTTATTGTTGATTCCATTTAATGCTCATAATCTGAAAAGATAATGTTCTCTTTCCCTACTAAAAAGGCGCTAGTTTGCAATATTTCAGACGTTCCTTCGAAAATATATATTGTCACATCCTTAAACTGGATTGGTTTTTTGAGAGACATTTAGAAATCTAAATTTACGATGCAGTGGTGAGGTCAATTTGATTTATTGTAACTACCCAAATAAAAAGCTGAATAGCTCAACATAAAAGTCTGAGAGGAGACAGTAAAATCCTCAATTCCTCAAATAAAGATTTATTCTGGGGGAAGTTGTTGAGGTAAAACAAAGTATTGGAATACAAACATTCCTGATACAACCTAAAATAGCACAGCTACTTCTGGTCGAAAGAAGAATCTTTATACATAAAGAAGGTACTCGATTAAAGATAGACAAACGAAAAGGGGTAAGTGATGATAGCAGGAAAAAAATCGAGATCCAGGGTGAATTTCTGAATTTGGTTATTGGAAAATAAGGTTGGTCTTACTGATGCAAAATTGTGTTAGGCCCATGAAAAAAAAGAACTCGGTACTTGATATTTCCAAGTAAATGGGCCCAATAATGGTTTATGAGTTGAACTCTCTACTAGTAATAGACTCCAATCGCATCGAATCTGTATTGAGATAAAAATTTCAAAAGTGTTCATCTACACATCTATTTTGCCCATTCTTGATTTGTCTGTTATTGTCTCGTTGTTGTTTATTTCTTTATTTTTGGCTCGACTTCTTGTCTCTATTTGACTTATCTTATACATTGTTGAAATGTCCGAAAAGACCAATAAACTATTCTTATTCTTATTCTTAACTTACTCATTCAATAAATTGGTAACAAACAAAGTTCAGGTTATTATTTTGAAACATCGAAACCAGAAAAAAATCTTTTTCCCTGATTCAGGTAATATCCATGTTCTGAGGAATGATTAGATCACCATATTTATGTACATGTGATTCTGAAGAATTGGGGTGAGACAAATTGAATAGTACTCTTTCTTATCTATACTTCCTGAAATTCATCGATCACTCTGAAACACCTTGACAGTTTTGGGTTTATGCTCTTTTCATATCGAGTAACATTAATTTTCCTAGTTTTTTGCCACTTGAAGGAAAAATCATTATTTTTTCCTCATTTTCGTGAAAGATGTCAATCTAAATCATCAAATTTCATTTTTGGTTTTCACAGAATGAAGAACTCAATTCTTATGGCCATTTACGAAAAATATGAAGGTATCAAGTTTCTAATTAGACTCCATACACATAAGTAACTTGATATCTCGTTCTGTACCTTCCCATACTATCAAAATATCTGGATTCCTTTCGTTTTAATTATTGCACCTTAAACATCGCGTTACAGTGACATCGGCCATAATCGTAAATAGTCGTAGCCCATTCGGGTGTAATAGATATGGGGAAGTCATTGATTCCTTAATCAATTCATTTATTTCTTTCGGAATTAAATTTTCCCCTTCAGTTCACCCTTGAACAAGGGGAGTCCCACCTGAGTTGGATCTGAGACATTCCTAAGACATTTTTTTTCGTTTCGACAATATGGCATTTAGATATTATCAGTTCTTTTGATGGTGGAGTGTATGCAAATAGATTTCAAAACTGAGGTGAAAACTCTTAATGGGATAGTTACCTGTGAATTTTGATCGAACTTAAACTGATTTATTTTATCAACATTATATTTGTGCAATTCTTTTTTTCTATTTTTCAATAATAATGATGAATGAGACATCTCTCAAACAATGTTTTCGTGCGACGTAAGGTTTAATTGTTCGTGGCAGTTTGTAACTGTTACTTTTGTTACCAAGGAACTAGAATCGATTATTTTTTCTTAGAATCAAATGTCTTGTTCGTGAATGTGTATGGCTTTCATTTAAATTCAAGAAGTTTCTTAATTGGTTGTGATGCAATTTTCATGCAATGATCTGAAACATCTAGTCTATAAAGGAACAAATAATTTATTATACCGATAAATGTTTTTTTGTTCTCTTTCTTTCCAAATTTGTTTTCGCTACAAATTCTTATGATGATGTGAAATTGCATTTCGGTCAAAATTTCGACACTCAAAACTATCTGCACATACCTTGAAAGGCAGCTTCGAACTGAATTCTATTGAAATCCTCCAGATCATGGATGCCACGAGTGTCCCGCGAAAGAATCAAGACCGAAATGGTCCAAAACACAAGTTTTTTTGAATCTAACATTACTGCTTGACACCACACTGTGATGGTAAACGTCAATTCCTATAGCGAGCACAATTCACTGACATGAGCCCGAAGGGGGCTCTTGGAGTTCACCCACGTTCTCCCCTGAGGCCCATTGCGGTCCCTTATTCTTCATTTAAGTCAACTGTTGCTGATGACCGTCCAGCTATTTGAAAATTAATATTCGTCCTACAAAAAAGCCGCACAATCAACAACATAGCGCAAGCTCCACACACGCGACCGTCATAGTTTGGAGGCTTTTCATCGTTCTCTGCGTTCAATAACCCTTAAAGCCTAACTTAAAACAACCCCCGCTGCCAGAGCCCTCTTCTGGTATTGATGGATAAACGGGGACTACACGATTCCTTCCCTCGGAATTGCATCCCCTCCGGTATCGATCCTGCGCTCCGCAGGAATACATTCTGAAATATAAGCTTTCGTCCAGCATCGGAAGGTATAAACACATTGACATTAGAAGTGTTACGTCCAGAAGAACTTATTCTATGAAATTATTTCGCAATTGGAATAACTTATAAATCCAAAATAAATCATTCGTTGAATTTCATTGAATCGTAATCCGAAGAGATTAAAAGTGTGTTTGGACAACCTGTAGCTTAGTACACTCCTGTACACAATCGACAGAATTAGATAGGCTGCTGATGACAACCCAATCGAATCAACTTGACCTACCCAGGAGTGGACAGCGTGGACACTATTTTCCTCATATTATTTATATATTCCTTTATTATCACATCCAACACCTTTTCGACGCGATTCAAAGCCGGTGGACGAGGTGGCCACGCAAAATCATTAATGCAGTGGCGGTTGCTCAATAAGGCCGCGGACCGCGCGCCCTCCCTAAAAATATATTGTCGTTCGACAGAATTGATTCTTTTCAAAATGATTAATATTTCATTAGGAAACAGCAACCATTAGTTGATATACCAAAAAAAATAAACATCAATTCTTTCTAACGAGCCATCCAGAATACGTCTTTGTTTACCGTGGGAATATCAGAAATGTATCTCAGGCGCGCGAAATTCGCGACCTCACGGCCAGGCTGGCCGAAATCCTCATATGGAAACGAACAACCACAGCGAATACTGTCGAATTACCCCGATCAACTCCGAACTATGAGTACATCAGGGCCGCGGAATTTCTGCGGCCTCAGTTCGAGTTCAGGTGCGGTCGGATTGATTACCGCTGTTCGTTGGGTCGACGAACGTCTTTTTACGTTTACGTTTACCTTGTTGGTATTTCCTGTGTGTTAGGATTCATAATGAATTCAACCAGAAACATTCATGAACTGAATTTTGATTGGCAGGATATGCTGCAATCAACCGATTAATTTAGAATCAAGGAACTGGGCCAGCCCTTGCCAGTTTGTGATTACTTTATAAGTAATCACAAACTTGTAAAAGTGAAGCCGAAAACACATCTTTACGCGACTTAGTTCAATAGACATTACAAAAAAAATAACTGGATATGTGAGTGTAAAATAAAATTTGTTATATTGTTTTCCATATTTGTTATTTCATACAGTTGACTCAAGAATGGATCCCAACTGAGCAAGAAAAGAAATCAGAGAGTTACACCATCTTCCAGAAAAAATGAGGAAACATGAATCGTCTCGTGACCACATCGATTCTTGCACTGCCTGTGCCTTACTAGGTAAGGTAAAGTTTATGTCCCAGTTAAGCTCCGCATACAGTGGAAGCGTTATTTTACAAATAATAAGGTCGGAAAAAATAGAAACATTTAAAAAAATCATCCATTACGTAAAATTTTGTAGCACTTTTATTTGGCCCTTAGAGGTCACGATGAAAGAGACTGCTCTGGGAATCAAGGAATATTTGAACACTTATTTTCTACTGAGAAAAATGTTTTATGTCCTGTTCTTTTTTGAAAGATACAAATATATTAAAAATAAGTGGTACACCCGAAAAAATTTTCGCTGCCGGCGTCGAGCTTTCCTCCTACCCATGAGGCTCAACCTACAACCTTTACTACTTGAGTATTCAGATAAGGGTGGGTTAATCTAACCCCTCGGCCTCGGTAATGAACGTCTTCGCAATTTATGATCTTTGAAAGGATCCTAAATGGTAGATCGAGAAAGGTATGGCTACCAACAAGTGTGAAAATTATTATCTGGGATTTTGTTTGATAACTACTTATTGCCTAACATTGTACAATAGGCTAATGCATCACAGCACCGCTCTGAAATATGTATGAAGTAAAAAAATCATTTTTTCCAGAAAAAATCATAATTTGCGCCCCTAGTTAACTTGCGCCAATGACAAATGCCTCCTTAACCACGTCCTACATCCCGCTCTGCGAAAAAGTCTTTTTGTCCTTACAAATTTAGTCAAAGTTGAAAATTCACAGATGTTTGGGCAGAGTCATCACGGTCTTGATCCGAAGAACAGAAAATGCTGCAACGAAAAGTGAATAACCGAGTAAAAAATATCATCAAGAAAAAATCATGTCTATGTATCTATTCACGAGAATCGGAGATACATTTCTAACGATTTAAAGTTACCCTATGTTACCCTACTGCGTATCACTATTCCATCTTATAACCCAAAGAAAACTGGCAGGTGAATAAATCTGGCCTTTCATGTTCTACCCATATATATTCTGGTGAACAACGGATCGTAGAGTCCCAAGAACGACAAAACAGCCATTGAGAAAGAACGTGCCTAGAATACTGAAAAACTAACACAAATAACAATAGCTCAAATCGTGCAACGCGAGTGTGTTTAATCAGATCTAGAATAAGCGAGAAGGTGTCATTTAGAAGAATCCAGATGTTTATCGAGTTAGCAGAACAATGCCTGCGAATCGAACCTTGAAAAACATCAACTTTTTTTGTTGATTAGCCCAAAAAAATTAATTGTGGAATTCTTTTAAAAAAAATATTCGATGTGCAACTAACCTGATATATACTTAGCAATATTTTGCCATTAATGAATGATAATTGGGTATTCTCTATAGGAGCAACTGATGATCTATCTATCTACCAGAATATTTAGCACTGCGGTGTTGCCGCTTATAACAAAAAGTACTCGGATATTTTTAATGGAATAATTTCTATTGGTATTGAAACTTTTTTCTATTGCCTCATGCAAATACATTCCATTGTCCCAATATTTCCGAAAACACAGATGTACAGAGATGTATTCTCGTATTGTGCTCAGCTCAGTTACGAAAGGTTTTTCCAGAAAAAAAGTATTCTGAGTCAGAGATAAAAGGATGCAAACAGAAACAAATTCAAACAACAGAAACCAAAATAATAAAAACTTTATTTTTACGATAACAATAGGTACTTGCCAAACTAAAAGGGATATTCTTATCCTCATAAAATACTGCTTGAATAATGTTATCAATACAGCTTGATATAACTCAACATACAATAATTAATAAAATAAAATAATATTAACTAACCAACAAGTTAATCACTAAATTAGAATGAAATTTTTTGCTATTTTCAGAAGCAAAATGTTCAATTTATGATCTAATGAAGGTAACAATCTGTTTTTCGTTTCACTATGAGTTTCTATTGCGGAATGATTTCCATGTTTCTTCTATTGGCGCCAATACGGTGATAAGGATCAAAACGATAGTGATTGCAACAACTACAGTTGCATAAATGACCAGCGTACCTTTTCTGAATACTGCATACTGAAAAAAAAACATTTCGGATATTTCGCATATTAACAAGAAAACGCGTTCTCTAATGAATTGAGGTATTACAAATATCACACAATAACAAAAAACCATGAATATGAAAATTTTCAAGTATTTCTATTTCAAAATCAATTGAAAAAGTAATATAATTTTCATTCTCAATTGTGCTTGATGGTTAAAAAATGCACCTTATTATCAACCATACCGAGTGTTTTCTTCAGAAATACTTACGGGGTAGTCTCCGTTTCTATCCATGTGAGTACCATTTCTGCCTGTATTCAGATCTTTCATGGGAAAAGATGACGCAACTCTACCTTCCGCTGATCGTTCTGACAAACATCCCATTACCTGTGAAACCAATTTGCTCAATGTAGAGGATATTATCATGTATTATAATATGGCAACGTTGGAAAACACATAAGAAAATCATAAACATTCTTTCGTGAAATATTGCTTTTTCGACTTCAGGCATAAATGCAATAGAAATTTTTTAATATTATATTCAGCTCATTGTTCCAATCTTGATCCAATGATCCCGACGGAATTCTGCGCCTACGTTTGTGTTTCTAAAGGCCTATTACACTATCCAATCTCCAGGGCCCGGGTAGTGTAATTAGTAACCGGCAGCTAGGTTCCTGATCTAGGGCGAGTGAGTAGACCCAATCTGCCGGACCCGGCATACCGTGCAGTGTAATAAGCGCTAAGGAGTTAGGGAGCTCAGTCGCATAGCAACGCAGAGAGCGTACAATACACATAAACGTGTCATAAGCCTGTATGCGTTATTCTGTGAGATTTCGTGCGCAAGAGAAAAAGCCATCTTACTTAATATTATAGATATATACAGGGAAATGCCGTATCTGTGGAAGAAAGACCACAAAGACCATGTCAATAAAGGCTTGAGGAATGGTGGCTATAAGGTGCTCTTAGAAATCTAAGAAAATATATAAAAATTCGATGAAACTGCAACAGTCATGTGCTATAAGAAAGGTTGATATATCAAAGATCTAAATCTCAAATCTTGACAAGAGTCTCCAGTGGCTAGAAATCTCAATGTGACAACCTGTCTTTGATGTGGACTTAAGCTTTCTCTCGAAATGGTATCTTTTTTTTTTCATTAACGAAGCTACTAAGTTAAGTAGCTCTTCAAATTGGTCTGTTCCTAGTCTCAAGTAGTTCCGTGAATCTGTTTGGTCTAAACAACGAAGTATTTGCATATTTGAGAGTTTTTCTCTGAGGAGCAAATATTTTTTCACCCATATTCCCCTCTCCTTCCGTTTGGTGGATTTCGAGGTACTGACCGCCAAACTCACCACTAATGCAACTTTTTGTCTTTTCGATAATTTCGGGGACATAACGATTCGATATTTGAAAATGTCCCTACGTTGACGTTCAGATGACAGAAGTCAGACCGGTATCTAGGGTAGTGTAATAAGCGATACCCTACCCGGCAAACCGGGCACCCGGCATACCGGGCCCTAGAGATTGGATAGTGTAATAGGCCTTTTCCTGAAACTAACACCTGAGTTTTCGAGTCAGCGTTTTCAAATAATTGGAAATAAATTTCAGATGGCTTTAGGTACTTAAAGAACAATTTGGGCAAACCCTGGACATTCCAAGTCTGTGAATTATTCATCCCCAAAGTTTTTCACTCACCGATAATAATAAATGGACAACAACATGGAAGGCAACGTATCCGGCAAGTATGTAGTCCATGAAATGAGGTAGTTCAGCTTTTCCCAGTCTTACAGCAAAGAAGATGGTGATAACTACAACAAGATAAGATCAAAATTAATATAAATCTCTTAAGACCGGTTTCACAAAACTTTGATTGTCAGATTAAGGGCTTGATTGTCAGTCAGCTGTAAATTATGTGCTCGATTTCAGTTCATTTTCAACCCAACCATCGAATGCAAACCTTAATCAACGATTTGATCGGAAGTCAAAAGTTCTGTGAAACCGACGGATAGGTGATATCAAACTGCTCCACAGAAGTTCTACTAGATAAAAACTTATAGTTTCACTTGGGAATTTCATGTCCATTTAAGTAGATTCTGAAGATCGAAGAAAAAATTATTCTTACTTGAAAGAATGTGTGCCATATTTCCTCCCAACCAATGCAGCCAGTTGAAGATGGCTCTTTTCGAAGTACCAGGATGAGGTCTGAAGAATGCCCCGATAGGTTGCAAGAAACATAAAATAGTCGTTATTGTACCAAGAATAGCATGAGGAAGCTCATGTGACCAGGACTCCAATTCTACCCAAATCAATACGAAAGCAGCTATTGTAAGCGCCCATGTGGCCATCATGAGAAGCCGATGCCACTGAAAATAAATGAAAACTGATTGCAGATGGTGTAAATTCCACTGAGTGAAAAACATTCTCATATTAGGAATAGTTCATAGAGGATGAAATACCAAACTTACCGCAAACCATACATCTTTGCCACACATGGAACTATCAGTCCAGGTCTGACGGAAATACCTTGCCAGAAGTGTACCGATAGATACAGCTCCAATCCAAGCTGCCAACATAAAGGCTCCATGAAGACGAATCAGTATCCTTGACGCACCAGATACATCAGATACATCTGCCAAAGATAACGGACTTCCTGAGGGTAGGTATGTGATGTCGTGGTAACCAACACCTTGCGCTGCAAATGGGGAAATGTTGGAGTAATTGTTCAATTCAGTTGGTGCTACGATCTTATAGATTTTTAGGGTTATCTTCAAATATTCCTGTTTGAGTTTCTGCTTCCTCTGCTGACACAATCGAAATTTGGAATTGCCAACTCGAGGAAACAGGAAGTGCACGCGACGAGGACATTGGATATGGTCAACCGAGAATGGTGAGATCATCGAAAAATGTGCAGATTTTTTGGGTAGCACTCAAGCAGTCACCAAGGCGGTCTGTACGGAGATGTGAGATAGCTTTGGGAATGTCAGATTGATCTGTAAGAAGGATTTTGCATGGATGTATATTATTTCAACCGTATGAATTCAAGCTAGTTCAAGACGATCTGTACGTGCGAAGACATGTGATAGCTTTACGATTGTTAGATTGATCTGTAGGAAGGATTCTGCACATAGATTTACCATTCCACCCCTATAAATGCATGCTTGTTCAAGGAACGAGACTTGCTGACTACTTGAAGCGCAAAAGAGGTTTGAGCAATGATTCAGCGCCTTTTCCCAAGAGCTGTTTTTTCAGTATAGAGATCAGGTACATTTCACCTTTGTGGAACAGTGGAAAGCAAAATTTTTGTACTTGGCTGCAGTTAATCCACGTTAACTCCACTCACCAATAATCACAGTTCGGTGTGCTTTGTCTCATTTCGAGTGAAGACCTTTCCTTTTTCGAGTAGAAAAATGTCATAATCACAGTAGCTACGTTTGGATGTTGGAAAACTTCCTACAGCCCGAATTGGGCTGTTCAATTATTCACTCAATTATATTACGATCGTAAATGTGAATCAATTCAAAAATGGATATTCAGGTTTTCATTAATTTCAAAACGTTTCAAAATAAAAAAACATGTAAATTCGAAGAAGTGATTTTGCGCGCATGTTCTAGGGAAACAGCGTGCTATCGTTTTGTCCAGATGTCTGTAATTTTGGATGATTGAGCCGAAAATGGTCTCAAACGACTAGATTGGACTCACCGATGACCAATCCGGTGTCAAAATTGATTCTGTCCGGCCGGCCGGCCAGTCGTGGACACGAAAACTCTCGAACGGAGTGGTCTAGCGACTTGAAACTTTCAGTGTAGGTCGTGCATTGCAATGCCGCGGTTGAGTTCGTTAATGGGCCAAATCGATCGGAGTTAAAGTAACTTGAAATTTTGAAGCTTTTTACTTTTTATTTCAGAAACCAGTGTACAAAATTGTAGTTCGATACGATCATAGATTTTGAGATATCGGGAAAAAATATGTCAAATTTTGAGGTTTTCTTCTCGATATCGTTGTTTTTCGGTATAACTCGAGAAATACTGATTCAATCCTGATAAAACTTCGCAGCTAGTTTGAAGATGCTGGAAGACAACTTTATTCAAAATTTCGTGATGATCGTGTAATTAGAACAATTTGAAAAATAAATTTCTGTGATTTTCTTATCATATCATCCTCATTAAATTCTGTATGAACCTTCGAACTGTCATTTTTCGATGAAGTACTGGATTTCAATTCAATCTAATTCTTCATTAAGGTACAAACCTTCTCTACAAATATCGAGGTTCTAAGTTGTTTCTTTCGGAAGTTATTGTGTTTACGCAGTCGGCCGTTAGGAAGAAACGATTTAGTAACTCGATATTTGTAGAGAAGGTTTGGGGCTTAATTATGAAGGTCGAATTCGTGAATGGGTAAAATCAGCCCAATGATTCCGTAGATATACCCTTTCAAAATTTTATTTTTCCAATATTACCAAAAATACAGATTAGATCGAATTGAAATCCAGTAATTTATCGTAAAAAAATCTAGAAAAGTATTGCCGTGAAGGCAGCAGCTGTTGCGCGCATGTTGAAATTCGTTGCCGAAGCGGTCATCTACATTGAACATGCGCGAAAAAGCTGCTGCCTTCACGGCAGTGCTTTTCTAGATTTTTCAAATTTTATGGCTCGATTTCAATTACCCACCTCACTGCGTTCGGTTGGTGAACTCAAGCTCGCCATGAAAAGTGAAATGTCTTTTAACTTTATCTTATGAACGCTGGTTCGCAACCAAACTTCTATCTATTTATTTGTCAGGTCTTTCAGAATCACTCAATATTCTTCATCATGAAGAATGATAATTTTATCGAATCTCCTGCAGCTCCATAATTGTTCAAATAAGGATGGATTTTTCTCATCGAACAATGATTAACTAAATGCACTATGACCTACTCAACGTTCTAACTATAGGCTCGTATCAATTCAAGCAAATATATAATTTAATAACAAGGCCAGACAGCGTGAATGAGATAATTCTTTCTCTGTAATTTTTTTTGTTTTAAAAGACGATTGTTTAGGCCATGAACATTTATTCATGTGGAACGAGAAACTGTGATTCGATTATATCAAATCTTGAAAGTCCTTGTAAAAGCTAGATTGACCAAAAAAATGGTGGTCGATATCAGTATGGAAACATTTCTGGGCCATCAGTGGTCTGTGATATTCGCATTATATAAGTAAAAACTATTATCTGTCCCTTGTCCTCGTTTTTTGTTATCGTGAAAAATTTCAGAATCTTAAATGGAATGTTTGACTCATGGTCGAACTAAAATATTAACTAATCACTGAAAAAATCCTAGGCCCACCTATCCATGTACAGGGTGTTTCATCATAAACTGGTCAAACATATATAGCCCTATAGATGAGATTGGGAAAGTCATTTTTGCCTTATGACATATACCTCGTTTTCGAAGCAGAAGCGAGATACAGGGTGTTTAATGTCACCTATGTGCAATAATCTGACAACTGTGGTGAGTTATGCGTGACCTTTGACATAACGATTTTTGGCCATCTTAGTATTTTTTAGTGCTCAATTCAATTGTATTGTAGAAATCGGGAAGAATTATTTCAAAATGGCGGCAAACCTACAAAGTTGGAATTTTTTGTTTTCGATTGCCAATTTGTATGGAATCATTTCAATGTACTCAATTTTCTAAAATTTTCCGTGAAAAAATTTTTCCAAAATTCAAACTCAACTTTTTTTTACATGTCTACAGTAAAAAAAATTCACCCAAAATTGTTGGAATCTATCGAGGTTTAACTTACCTTCATTCTGAACACTGGGAGTGAAAACAGAATGAAAAAATATCCATTGGTTTTCATTTTATAGCCTTCCAAACATTCCGCTCGGAGTACTTGAATAATTTTTATTCGAGAAACTGGTGGCCCTACGGAGGCCAAAATTGTGCTAATGGGTCCCCAGAATGACCCTGATAGAAATATGAATTTATCAAAAAAAAATTTTTTTTCAAAAAAACGTAGGTAGGAATCGAACTCTCTCCGCATTCGGAAAATAGGGTCAAATTCGATTAACTACCGTTGCTTGGTAACGGACTTCATTAAAATCTGAATAAATCCAACTTATACGCGGCCCTATTGTCCGTAAGTTGAGCGAGTTCGATTGCCATCGAAGTTTTTTGGAAAATTTTTTTTTTTTTGATAAATTCATAATTCTATCCGGGTCATTCTGGGGACCCATTAGCATAATTTTGGCCTCCTTAAGGCCACCAGTTTCTCGAATAAAAATTATTTAAATACTCCGAGCGGGATGTTTGGAAGGTTATAAAATGGATATTTTTTCATTCTGTTTTCACACCAGTGTTCAGAATGAAGGTAAGTTCAACATCGAAAGATTTCAACAATTTTTGGTGAAATTTCTTGTTCACTGTAGACATGAGTTTGGATTTTAGAAAAATGTTTTCACGGAAAATCTTAGAAAATTGAGTACATTGAAATGATTCCATACAAATTGGCAATCGAAAACAAAAAATTCCAACTTTGTAGGTTTGCCGCCATTTTGAAATAATTTTTCCCGATTTCTACAATACAATTGAATTGAGCACTAAAAAATACTAAGATGACCAAAGATCGTTATTTCAAAGGTCACGCATAACTCACTACAGTTATCAGAATATTGCTCAAAGTTGACATTAAACACCCTGTATCTCGCTTATGGTTCGAAAACGGGGTATATGTCATAAGGCAAAAATGACTTTTCCAATGCATTCTTTACGGGTATATATGTTTGACCAGTTTATGATGAAACACCCTGTATATTTCATATCGACAATAGAAAATCGTTTACAGAATCCGTATTGCAATTGTACAATATTTTTTGGCTTCGTATTTATATGGAGAATTCTGGGAAATTTAGTGGAATAATTCCTTAGTGTTTCAGGATTTAAATTTTTCATAATTTCAAGTAACTGGTTCCACTTATCGCTAATCTTCTGAATGCTTCACAGTGCAATCATTGACCCTTCACACCATAATTTTTCCACCTGGTACTAGATTCAAATTTGGTCAGATCTGTGTTTTTGAGAATATTGGAAAAAACATATTTCTAATGGGTAATATATCGCATCTACGGAACTATTAGACGGATTTCAATGATTCACGAATTCGGAAATATCGGAAGTTACTGTAGAATTCCACGTCTCTAAATGTTTTCTTTCGGAATTTAAGATTTGAAGATTGGTGACTTTCTTGTTATTCGACGCTATATCTCAAAATTGAGAAATATCCCCTAGCCAAAAATGCGCATTTTGATCAACAGAAATCGATACTCTCGAAAATGAGTATGTAGGGACAACGATGTATCTAGGTATATTTTCCGATAATATTCGATATATGTTGTCCGCGAAACTTTCTTCGAAAAATATTGTAATTTACTAGAAATTTAAATGATGTTTTATACTGGAAATAATTACCTGTTGCATCAGATCCAGCGGCAATGAGTAGATAGTACATCTTATTGGATAAATCGAATTCTCTACCGTTCACTGAAGTTCTAGCATCTCTTCTTACTTTACAGTATATCGTGTCATCAGCAATGGTGCGGTTCAGTACACGAATTCCAAGTTGCTGAAGAAAAAAATTCGAAATCAATTCTTTTGAAACGAAAAAAAATATTTTTTCCTCATACAGACGAAATCAATAGATGCCTAACGTTTCAAGTGTTTCGATGGAATGCGAACAAATGAATAAAACATACAAATCACGAGATACGAAAAAGACTATAAAGACAGTGCCTATGTCAAGCATGATTAGCCGAATCCACATAAAGAAGAAACTATATTTTATCTCACACAAAATCAAAACATGCCTTGGTTTCTTAGAGTTCATTTCACAAAGAAGCAGATTAATGACAGAAAAATCAAGACATACAAAAAGAAATATAGATCATCAAGGCAGTGCTGAAATATGCAAGCAAATGCACCTGGTGCAATGTGAATAATTAGAGATATAAGATTTAAGTCTATAAATTAAAATTATAAGAATATTGATTCAGGTACAAAGATTATGAAGGAATCAGAAATCCAAATCGAAAAGGAATAGTAAATAAATTAAATATATCCCTTGAGAAGACAGAAGAAACAAATATGAAGGAAATCGAGTATCCCACTCAAAAAGACAGAGAAAAGGGAGAGTAGAGCTTGCTCAAAAAAAAGAAGGATAAATATATAGAAAATGTGACGATAAGTGAACTTGAGCAGTTGTGTTCCTCAAATAAAAACGGAAGACTACGTGACCTAAGAGCTCCACTAATTAAACACTGAATCAAACTCTAAGCACACCAAGATATCTACTTGTCCACTCAAACGTGGATATTCACTTCCTAAGGCCCCATATTCAGTTTGATTCAATAAGCTCTAAAACCAGAACTTCATGAATTAACTGTTCCATTGCGTTGGCTGAAAAAGAAGTCAAGACGGCAATTGAGTTAGAGTTATGAGAATCTTTCATGACAGTTTCTACGCGTAGTAGCTAAACGGTCTCGTAGTACCAGTTAGTTACTATCACGAGTAGTTGATAGGAAGATGTTGATATATTTATCCATTTTCTAAAACCCTGGATGGGGCAAGTTGATACACATAATGACTAGGTACAATGGCATGACTTCTTTTCTTAACAACGTGATGATATTGTTTCAGATGGTGTACTCACACATCATAGGAAAACTGATAGAGCAGGGTTGGATGGAAATAATATGATAAAAGCCTTGGAAGCTATGCGGAAGAAACAAATGGGATAGGCTCTTGCAATGAAAATTCATTTTCGTTTGCATTTGTGTTGATTTCCCTATCCAAGTGTGTTTAAAAGATAAAGTGTTTGGTTTTTTCATGTTTTTTTGATAAAATTTGATACCTTCCAAATAATCGGATTTTATTGAATGGTTCTTGATTTTTTACTACGAAGCGTGTCATATCCGAAGAAATGTCATTTTGCCCGACACAGGTGGGCAAGCTGGTTTTTTGCATGTTTTTGATTATCGCAATTTTTTCGTTTATAATTTCTTGAATTCATCTCTACCTCATAAAATGAAAAGTTTACCTTATTGGGTAAAGACATGGGGATCTCTTAGCTTTCATTCACATAAAAGATATCAGCTTCCAAAGGACTGTTTGCCATCTTGCCTGCCTCTCCCCTATGTTGATATCATTAACAAAGCATGCTCCAAATATGGTAATTTTATGATAAAAAATTAGGAGAGCAAAGTTATTCCTTCTATATTCAATGCCCCATATGTCACTAAGTAAAGTATATTTTACTAAAATATGCAAGATTTTCAGAAGAAAATATTCATTTATGTTGGTTGTACAATGAAGGTATTGTGTTAATGAAGAATATCTGTCAATAGATTCTCATAAAAGAAAACAAACTATTTTACTTATATTTGGACAAAGGAGTAGAATTGAACTCAATTTTAGGTTTCTTTTGTTAAGGAATTCTACACATCGGACAAAAAAGCTGAACTGAAGTTTTGCCTTTTGTATTGAAAATAGATTAGAAGAAAAAAGAGAGATATCTCAGGAACACATACTGCGACGCAGAATATGACAGTCACAACAGCAGATTTGAAGATACCTATTTACATTTCAAATGGACTAAGTGCATACAGTATCCTACATATGTCTTTCATCTCGTAGATTGTATGGTCCACGTCCACAGGAACCAGAAGTAAAAAATTCCATAAATTTCACAACAGTATCCAATTCATAGTTATAAAAATCTAGAAAAGTACTGACGTGGGTACAGGAGCTTTCACGGGCTTGTTCGAATTCTAACTATTAGATCAACACGAAATTTTGCACCTAGTTGCGTGCTGGTAATCTCCACCTGATTACAGAGTTTCAATCCGATTGTATTTGTACTTCTTGAGATATAGCGGAAATAACGTTAAAATTCCAAATAACAACGAATTTTGGCACATTTTTTTTCTTATATCTTTGAAAGTAGATACCGGATCGAATTGAGATTTGGAACATTGTTGTTGAATACTGACTCTAAGGTTTGTGCCATAGTCCATTGAAATCTAATCAATAATTTCAGAGAGAACAAAATTTTTCATCAAAAATTTTGAAAATTTTCGAATAAGTTTTTTTTCAATTTTCCAACAACTAGATCCACACGAAATTTCGCTCTAAGTTGCGCGTTGAAATTCCAAAACTTCCACGAAGTTTCAATTCGATCGAGTCAATGCTTCATCAGATATCGAGGAATTAACCTCAAAATTTCAACGGTTTACGGTCAGCCTAACGACCGACTGCGTAAACACAATAACTTCCGAAAGAAACAACTCGATATTTGTAGAGAAGGTTTGGACCTTAATCACGAAGGCCGAATGCGTGAATGGGTAAAATCCACCCAATGATTCCGCAGATATACCCATTCAAAAATTTTATTTTTCCAATATTTCCAAAAATACAGATCAGATCGAATTAAAATCCAGTACTTCATCGAAAAATTACAGTTCGAAGGTTCATACAGAATTTAATGAGGATGAAATGGTAAGAAAATCACAGATTTTTTTTCAAATTGTTCTAATGACACGATCATCACGAAATTTTGCATAAAGTTGTCTTTCAGCATCTTCAAACTAGCTTTGAAGTTTTATCAGGACTGAATCAGTATTTCTCGAGTTATAAATTTGACATATTTTTTCCCAATATGTCCAAAACTTATGATCGTATCGAACTGAAATTTGGTACACTGCGGTGAAATATGAAGCTCAAAGTGTGAGTGAAATTTTTTTGTTGATACGATGAATGGTTCCCAAAAAAAAAATTTTCGAAAAAAATTTCGAAAAAAATGTCTTTTAAAATTTACTGACAATATGATCTTGACGAAATTTGGCTCAAAGTTGCGCGTCATTATACTCCAGCTAACTGCCAAGTTTGAATCCAATCGCTCAAGCAAGTTTCTGAAATGAAAAATAAATAATTTCGAAATTTTAAATGCCTATAACTCCGAAACTGTTCGACCGATTTGGCCCATTAACGAACTCAACCGCGACATTCTCATGTGCGACCTACCCTGGAAGTTTCAAGTTGCTAGCTTGCTTCTGTCGATAGTTATCGTGTCCTCGGCCGGACGGACGGCCAACCGGACAGAATCGATTTCGACACCGGATTGGTCATCGGTGAGTCCAATCTAGTCGTTTGAGACTATTTTCGGCGCAATCATCCAAAATTACAGACATTTGGACAAAACGATAGCACGCTGTTCCCCTAGAACATGCGCGCAAAAATGTGCTGAATTTCGTTGCTATTTGGAATTTTAACGTTATTTACGCAATATCTCAGGAAGTACAAATGCAATCAGATTCAAAACAGGTAAAGATTACCAACGCGCGAGTAGGCTCAAAATTTCGTGTTGATCTTATAGTCAGAATCAGAATAAGCGCGTAAAAGCTCCTGGTCTCACGTCAGTGCTTTTCTAGATTGTTGAGTTTGAGACCGATGGCTAGAAGGTAGCGATTTGATTTCTCCTTCTTTGATACTCACATTTTTCGTCCTTTTAGCACCATAACCTGGATTCCCGGTGGTCCAACTCATGTAAGCATCCAAAGTATTTCCATTTTTGGCACATTCGATAACGGAATCGTCTCCCATTTTATCATCGTTAGAGAGTCCAGCACCTACCCACTTAGCACCTTGGTATCCCTTGAGTTCGAAGTCGAATTTATCACCAGATACTGAGATAGAAACAACAGCCTTGCAACTTTTGCTTTTCACACATCCGTCAGGCCCGCCGAAACAGAGTTTGGTTGAGCCACACTCTGAAAATGAATGTCTTCAAGAACATTTCGAAGGAATGAAAATGTTTATGTTATGACAACCTGTGTAGAATGGATCGAACTCCATAGCAGCTTCTTTATGAATTGTAGGTATGAATGAAGGAGGCGTATTGAAATAGGTAGGAGATGGAATCCTTGGGGTTGCATCGTCTATTGAATTTCTACCTAATTGGACTTCTTGAGATTCTACTCCGACCCAGAAAGTTCCGTAGTCTTGAGCTATAGTACCGCTGAAAATTTAATTTATATCAAGGTCAACATCACCAAGACTATATTCAGTGTTTTTTATCTATGAAATATTTCATGCAATCCGAATATTCAAACATTTAAATATGAGGTTCCCAAATCGAGTATCATTCAACTTCACGGTTGATCGTAAACCACGGCTTATGGTAAACACAGAAATTTCCGAAAGGAACAACTTAGGAACAAAAGTTATAGAGTAGGTTTGAAATTTAATGACGAAGGTCGAATTCGAGAATGGGTAAAATCCACCCAATGATTGCGCAGATATACCCATTTATGAATTTTTTCCCAATATTTCCAAAAATACAGATTAGATGGAATTGAAATCCAGAACTTGATTGAAAAATTACAGCTTGAAGGTTTATACAGAAGAATATACGAAAAAGCTGATTTTTTCCTTAAATTGTTCTAATGACATGATCATCACAAAACTTTGCACTAAGTTGTTCATCAGCATTTTAAAACGAATTACCAAGATTAATTATGATTGAATCAGTATTTTTGTCAGTTATTCCAGAAAAAACAAGGACACAAAGGAAAAAACCACTAAACTCAACATATTTTTTCAATATATTCATGAATTATAATCATATCAAACTGAAATTTGGTACACTATTTTGTGTGTATAAATTTAAAGATCCCAGTAGAGTTTGAGAATTTTGTAGTAAATTCAAACGATCGTATTAAAATTTTGCAAAAAGTTGCGCGTCAGTATGATACTAATAGCTTTGGTAGTTCAGGAAATATCAAGGAAATAACCTAGAAATTGAAAAAATAAATAAGAATTGGAAAATGCCCTTGCGGTTCGCAGGATTGAATTACAATTTCTCAAGGCAGCTTCTAGGAAAAAAGGTTGTCTAATGAACATTACCGGAGATATGAAAACTATCAACAAGGCAAATTGTAACGTTTCAGAGTAAAAATCTAACTCCTTCATCAGACGAACTAGAAAATTTGAAGAATTATTTCTCGTTTGTCTTACGATGAAATCGGATTTCCACTCTGAAATGTTACAGTTTGCTCTGTAGATCTTTTGCATTGTTCATTAAGCAATCTTTCTGTCCTAGAAAATGCCCGAGAGAAATAATTTAATTCTGCGATCTGCAAAGGTGTTTTCGATGAAAAAATAATTTTATTTAATTTCAATACCTCTTTTTTCAGATATTGGAAGTGAAAATTCAGGAACAACCTATAAAATGATACCAAATCCTCTCAAAATAAGCTTGAATCGATACTTAAGCTTTGATAGAACAACCTACCTAGAACGATATTAGTTTATTCCATATACAGAGTGTTTCAGGATAAGATGTTTAGTCCTTAAGGGGTCATTTCAAATAAATTCATGTCCTAAACCTCTTAAATTTGGAGCTACAGTAATGTTTTATAAAAATAAAATTTTGACAAGAAATCACTGTTTCATTGAATCAATGGATAGTTTTATAAAATTTAGCGAATTACCATCAATAACCATTTTCCGATTTAGAAGATGTTTCGATATTCCGCCCAATCTGTAAGAGATGCGTTCTAAATACCCATGAAAAATATTTATTTGAGCATGATATGTTGACTTTTTTTCCGTCCGACATGAGATTATCGCGTGAAAAATGAAAATAATATATGCATAGGGAAGTTATTAGCATATAACTAACTACCTTTTATCTGGTCTCATTATCATTGAAATTGCTTCAGCTATCTGGTTGAAATTTGACAATGCATTTAAATTGTTTATTTTTGCTTCGAAAAGCTTTCTGATGTATTAAAATTCGTTACTCGATTGCTCTACTTGAGTATTTTTATACGCTTGTTCTGGGGAACAGCGCGTTATCATTTCGTGACGATGTCTGTAATTTTCGAATTTTGAGCCGGAATTGGTTTTAAACCCCTAAGTTGGACTCACTGATGAAGAATCCGTGGTCAAATTTGATTCTGTCCGTCCAATCGTGTGCGCTCTAACTTTCGAAGGAAAGTACCTAGAGCCTTGAAATTTCCGGGTTAGGTTTGGAGCCTGAATATCTCGTTTAAGTTCATTAGTGAGCAAAATCGACCGAACAGTTTCAGAGTTATATCTATATGAAATGTTGGTATTAATTCCACGATATCTTATGAGGTATTGATTGGATCGGATTAAAACTTTGTGATTAGTTCTTGAATACCAACGCGCAAATAGGTGCAAAATTTCGTATGAATCTAGTAGTGAGAAAATTTAAAAAAAGTTTATTTGAAGATTTTTGTTGGAAAATTTTTTTTCTCGGAAAGTGTTGATCAGATTTCAATGAAATTTCGCACAATCCTCAAAATCAGTATTCAAATTTTGTTAATTCGATACAATGTTTACTTTCCGAAAAATTTGTACAATTTCGTTAAGAAGTACTGATGCGATCCCATCGAAACTTTGTAATTAGAAAAATATCAACGTGCAACATACTGAAAAGTTTTGTGCGAATTCCATTGTTAAAATATTTCGAAGAAATTATTTTTCGAAAATTTTCCACATCTTCAACTATAAAAATATTGTTTAGGTTGTTGAAGTTTGAATTTTCTTCAAGTTTCTCATAGTGTCTACATTTCACAAGATGATTTCTGAGGATTTCTAGGGAATCGAATTTTTTTCTCGAAATCAAAATAAGACAAAACAACAATGGGCTCTTATGTTTACTATAACTACAAAGCTTTTTATTTAATTTCTTAAACTAACAGTGGCTCAACAAAATAAGCTCCAAAGGCTAAACAGTGCACAGTATTCCAAGAAGAAATATCACCCTGTAGATTTGCAATGAAAATTGAAAGGTAACATTGTGTGAACTCCAAAATTTTAATTTCAGTTGAGTATCTTATGAAATGCAGATACTATAAAGAAAAATTTCAAAAAGCAATGCCGTGAAGGCAGCAACTTTTGCGCGCATGTTCAATGTAGATGGCCGCTTCAGCAACGAATTTGAACATGCACGCAAAAGCTGCTGCCTTCACGGCAGTGCTTTCTGAAATTTTTCATTGATAAATTATGGATTTCAATTCGATCACATCTGTATTTTTGGAAATATTGGAAAAATAAAATTTTGAATGGGTATATCTACGGAATCATTGGGCGGATTTTACCCATTCACGAATTCGACCTTCGTAATTAAGCCCCAAACCTACTCTACAAATATCGAGTTTCTAAGTCGTTTCTTCCGGAAGTTATTGTGTTAACGGTCAGCCTAACGGCCGACTGCGTGAACACAGTAACTTCCGAAAGAAACAACTTAGAAACTCGATATTTGTAGAGAAGGTTTGTACCTTAATTACGAAGGCCGAATTCGTGAATGGGTAAAATCCAACAAATGATTCCGTAGATATATCCAATCAAAATTTTATTTTTCCAATAATTCAAAAAATACAGATCAGATCGAATTGAAATCCAGTACTTCATCGAAAAATTAACAGTTTCATACAGAATTTAATGAGGATGATATGGTAAGAAAATCATTTTTTTTTTCAAATTGTTCTTATGACACGATTATCACGAAATTTTGCATAATGTTGTCTTTCAGCATCTCAAAACTAGCTGTGAAGTTTTATCAGGACTGAATCAGTATTTCTCGAGTTATACCGAAAAAATCAACGATATCGAGAAGAAAACTTCGAAATTTGACATATTTTTTCCCGATATCTCCAAAACTTATGATCGTATCGAACTGAAATTTGGTACACTGCTGTGAAATATGAAGCTCAAAGTGTGAGTGGAATTTTGTTTTGGATATGATGAATTGTTTCCGAAAAAAAAAAATTTTTTGGAAATAAATTTCGAAAAACATTTTTTTTTTGAATTTACTGACGATATGATCCTGACGAAATTTGGCTCAAAGTTGCGCGTCATTATACTCCACCTAACTGCCAAGTTTGAATCTAATCGCTCAAGTTGTTTCTGAAATAAGAAATAAATAACTTCAAAATTTCAAGTGCCTATAACTCGGAAACTATTCGAACGATTTGGCCAGTTAACGAACTTAACTGAGGCATTTTGATGCGCAACCTATCCTTGAAAGTTTCAAGTTGCTAGCTTGCTTCTGTCGACAGCTATTGTGTCTACGGCCGGACGGCCGGCCGGCCGGACATAATTGATTTTGACACCGGATTCGTCATCAGTGAGTCCAACCTAGTCGATTGAGACCATTTTCGACTCAATCATCCAAAATTACAGACATTTGGACAGAACGATAGCACGCTGTTTCCCTATAGAACATGCGCGCAAAAACCTGAAAAAAATCAAACTGCAATATCCTGTTCCTGTAATGGAACTTTTTTCCCTCAAATCACGTAAGAAATCTCCCCTATTCGTTTATGGATACCTGCCAACCCTGCATACTATTATAATAAATATTTGAATGAGTGAGTATTTCAACCAGTCTGAAAATTATAAAATTATGAAATGAATATAAAGAGAGTAGTCTTACTTGAAGATAATAGGTCCTTCATAATCTGATGGTGGGTTCCATTTGAATTCGAGGATTTTTTTTGGACTTGGGCTACTATGGGTAGTTGTGTCGCCTTCACTGGCACAATTTATAGTGTGGGCGAATTCACCTATGCTTTCGAATGTGCCCAATATTCTTCCGTCAGGACTCCGACCCTGTATCATGAATCCTTGGAAAGGTGTGCCTAATATGGAACTAACCACGAGTATAACTTTTCCTTGAAATCGTCTTGGTACTATGGTGAATGGTGATCCGCTATTTTGGGGCAGAGAACCTGGATGCACTGGTAACATGGATTGACATATTTTTTCTGGAGCTCCTTGAGGGAGAGCATTCACACTAGCCGTTATGGCAACCAACCAAACTAGAAGTTTCTGTAAAAAATAAATATTTTTTCGATTTGATGGATTCAGATTCTAATTGAATGTTATTTCTGGGGAACGGTGCTTATCGTTTTGTCCAAATGTTTGTAAATTTTGAATGAGTCTCAAACGACTAGGGTTGTACTCATTGAAGACGAATCCGGTGTCAAAATCGTTTCTGTCTGGTTGGCCGGGCGTAAAGGCAAGGTTTTGGGAGAAGGGAAACTCGAAACTAGATTAGGTTACATTCCAAAATTCGAACGCTTAGTTCGTTAATGGGCATAATCAACGAAATGGTTTGAGTTATAGTCATTTGAAATTTTGAGGATATTTCCGCAATCTTGGTGACTAGTTAGATAGTTATGACCCGTAACTTTTTGCAAAATTAGTAAATCGAAAAAAAAATCGTTATCGAATTTTTTTCCGGAAAATATTTGGCTCAGACCTTGAACTCTATATTTCAAAGCAGTATACCAAATTTTAAATTGATTCCATCATAATTTTCGGAGAAATTGCACACAAATAGTTCAAATTTCATGGTTTTTCTTCAGTACCATTATTTTGGCAAAAATAACTCAAAAAATACTAATTCATGACGAAACTTGAAAACTTGTTTGATGCACAATTTTGTGCACAATAACGTTATGATCGTGTCATCAGAACTAATCGAAAAAAAAATCAATTTCTCATTTATGTACGAATAACGAGTCTTGAGGATGAAATTTGAGGGTGGCCTATTTGTGTCGACAAAAAAACCATATAGCGAGTTCGATGAAGACAGGAGAAAATGTTAATATTTTCTCTTTATTTCCAAAATATCAGATAGGATTGAATTTGAATATGCGCTCAAAGGCTTCTGACCTCACGTCAGTGCTTTTCCAGAATTTTATTTCAGAATGTTAGAGATATTTTTTAATATGACCCATTCCCTAGATCTCACATCATGTTCTCGGCCATGGTCACGTGCCAATGTAAGAGGTGAATATTACGTAAATTTTATCAATATCTTATCTACGTCAGCAGAACCACAAAATGTTCGGATATGCGGATATTTTTTTTTGGTTTTCCGGATAGCTGTTACATCATATCTTTCATCTATGTTCCCTGGCATATTCTGAGGTTTCAGACGTCCAAAATATATCTCATTATAAATTTAATTTCGAAAAACAACAGGCGTTGGTCCAATCCAATCTAAGGGCACCTTTTATCGATCTAGTAAAATCCTAATTTCTCGTAATAGAATTTTTTTATAGATTTCTTGGAAGATTCCACGTCTTAATAAAGAGGAATCCCTGATTCTCAGAAGCTACTGAACTAACTATCAAATCTGTGAACAGTCTGATAATCCGTGAAGGCTGCAGGCTATATCTGCAATTATTTGTTTTATGGAACGAAATAGTGTAGACCAATTAATTTTTCGATGTACATATTACAGCTTTTTCGTGATTTAAGCGACGTTTCCTTCTTGAACTCAGCTTTTTGTAGAGTTTTCGCACCAGTAAACATATATCAACCCCTGACTCAATCATTAATAAAACTCGTAAAAATTGATTTATTGAAACTATTTTTCAGGTTCGTTCTTGGTTACAACAACTTATACAGGGTCTTTCACGAGGAACCTCACCCATATTTATACGGGAAACTACTGAACGTATTTTCATGAAATTCAGCACTTATAAGTATTTCACGATGCTGATGAAATCTAAAATATTTTCAAGGCATGAGCACCTCCGGTTTTTTCGGAAATGACGTCAACTTCCGTTTTTCAAATTACAACACCATTTTTTTATTGCAGAAATAGATTCCTTGGAAAATTTCAATTTATTTTGATGTAACATTTTTCAGTTTTGGTTGGAAAATTCTCTCTGAGCGGGAAAATTCGAAAAAAAAATCGAAAATAGAGCTCCGCTGAAACAAGAATAACTTCGAGGTTTTTGGATGGAAAATTTTCATTTTTGGGATTTTTCAAGATGTAAGATTGATGTATCCACTTTAAAAATCGAAATCGCGATTCATGATACAGGGGGTGAAAAAATCGCTTTCAAAATTAGGGATGACAAAATCGTGAAAAATCAATTTTTTCAAATTAGAACCCCATTTTTTTATGGCAGATATTGAATCTACGTTAAAAAATAATGTGAGTGTATGCATCACACCCTTGCCCTAAAGTGGATATTTTCTGAGTTATTTCGTTGTTCTCATCTTCTACTACACTTTTTTCTCTGTGTGTAGTTTTCTTAACGAAAGATCCGACATTTCTCAAGTTTGTCATGGTTCTGTTAATGGTATCTCTCGTTGGTCTGGGTCGGTCAGGAAACCTCTCAATGAACAGTCGAATCGTTCTATCTACAACTTCATTACATTCTCCATGAAGTAGAATGAGATTTAAATAATCTTCATTGGTAAAATTAGGCATAGTGATCGATTTTATAACTTAATACGAATTATCACCAAATTAATAGTAAACACAAAATGCTACTGAATAAAGAGGAATTTGGCAGATGTAATTAATAATATCTATCATTAAAAAAAAATAATGTAAAACATGGTAAGTTTTTGCATATGGTTCATAAGGAATTATTTATTTATCACTGGAGAGAAAACCGATGGCCGATTAGTTGAAATAAAGAGGTTTCCGATACAAATTCGAATCCAAATTCGCCATCTATTTAGGAACAACCTGTAACTTTTTTCTCTTGCATATTAGGGTAGTAAAATCTAAAACATGGTTTAAGTAACAGTTCCTGAAAATGTCATCTTTTTGGCGTGAAGGGAAAAGAAATAGCTGAAAATTCAAGACGAAAAACAGTTTTTTGTGAATAACTCAGAAAATATCCATTTTAGGGCAAGGTCTGATGCATACACTCACATTATTTTCTAACGAAGATTCAATATCTGCCATAAAAAAATGGGGTTCTAATTTGAAAAAATTGATTTTTCACGATTTTGTCATCCCTAACTTTGAAAGCGATTTTTTCACTCCCTGTATCATGAATCGCGATTTCGATTCTTAAAGTGGATACATCAATCTTACATCTTGAAAAATCCCAAAAATGAAAATTTTCCATCCAAAAACCTCGAAGTTATTCTTGTTTCAGCGGAGCTCTATTTTCGATTTTTTTTTCGAATTTTCCCGCTCAGAGAGAATTTTCCTACCAAAACTGAAAAATGTTACATCAAAATAAATTGAAATTTTCTAAGGAATCTATTTCTTTAATAAAAAAATGGTGTTGTAATTTGAAAAACGGAAGTTGACGTCATTTCCGGAAAAACCGGAGGTGCTCATGCCTTGAAAATATTTTAGATTTCATCAGCATCGTGAAATACTTATAAGTGCTGAATTTCATGAAAATACGTTCAGTAGTTTCCCGTATAAATATGGGTGAGGTTCCTCGTGAAAGACCCTGTATACGTCAAACAACTATTAACAATCAAATGAAAACTATTATTCGTAAAAAAGATATGGCCTTGCGGATTGCGGGGTTGAAACTATTTGTCAAGGGTGATTTCTAGAAAAAATGTTGCCTAACGAACAATTTCGGAATCGGAGCGAAGGAGGTACTTGCCACGGGCGCAAGCTTAATAGAGGCGTAGATTTTTTCTTTGCTTTATGTTTTATACATATTTCAGAGCGGTGCTGTGATGTATGAACCTGTTGTATACTATGAGGCGACAAGTAGTTACCGAACAAAATCCCGAATAATTATCACATTTATCGGCAGCTATAATTTTTGTCGATCCACTATCTGGGATTAACTTTAAGACGTTTACGACCCAGGTCGAGGGGCTAGCTGAACCCACCCTTGTCTGAATATTTCCATGCAACGGGAAGTGCATCACAGTTCACATCACATCTATTAAAAGAATAGGAACCTCTTCATACTATGATATCATTTAGACTCAGAACAAAAGCGCATTTTGACAATTTGCTATGAACGCTAAAGTCCTAGATCCGGCACTGATCGGAATAATGTAAAATGTAAACGAACAACGAAGTGAACTGTAACGACTCACAGTCTTTATCTGACTGCTCCATCAGATAGTAAAGAGGAAATTCGCAGAATTAATAGGAAATAGAGACTCTGAAACGTTAACAGTTCATTTCGTTGATCGTTTTGAATATTCCTATACTGTTCATTAGACAACATAATTTCTACGAACTGCCCTCAACAAATGAACTGCTCCACATGGGTTAGGGATATTGACTTAAATTCCAAAAAATAGAGTTAAAATAAGATTTTTGTGATGAAAATTCATATTGATATAATTTCAAGTTACAAATTAATTTAAGCCTGTAGGTCTGCAGCGTATACAGGGTGGTTAAGAAAAATCGGGTAAAATAACGAAATTTTATTTCCAGAGAATTCAAGCATTTTAAGACTATCAATGCAATGTATGGCCTCCACGGGCAGCACTATCAGCTTGACATCTTTTTTGCATACTACACCCGAAGTTGTTGAACATTTCTTAAAGAATTAGGTTCCATAAACGGGGCAGAAGCTCTCTCAGATCATTTAAGGATTCTGGGGTAGGTTGATGATTATCTAATCTTCTTTGGAGCATATCCCATGCATGTTCTATGTAATTCAAATCTGGTGAGTGCGGAGGTATTGGTAAGTGTGGAATACCAAGCTCCTCGCTCGCATTCTCAACTATGGCTGCACGATGCGGTCTAGCGTTATCGTCTAGAAATTGAAAAGTTTCACCAATAGCAGCGTGAAAATTTGGCACAACATTGTCAATGAGTATAGTATAGTGTAAGGTGATCATATTCCCAGGACAAATGTGTAGATCTGTGCGCCCGTTGAAACATATCCCGTCCCATACCATAACACTACCCCCTCGAAATGGATGGACTTCTTGGACATAGCGATGATTACGGGGTATGCGTGGTATTGTCCATACCCTTATTCTTCGAGAATCTGAAAATCGTCCATATCTGGATTCATCAGTGAAAAGGACACTTGGCCATTGCTCGTTCCAATTGATATGTTGCCTTGCCCATTCCAGTCTTTGACGCTTATGGTCACCTGTTAATGGAACATCTCTTAATGGACGTTTAGAACCTAGGTTCACCTCTCTCAAAAGTCGTCTGATGGTTTCGATGGAAACTTGGACCCCATCTGCATTTTGAAAAGTATTCCGTAGCATTTTACTCGTAGATGTAGGGTATCTTCTCGCCGAAACGGTGATGAAACGATCCTGAGCAGGTGTTGTTTTTCGTCGCCCACCAAGCCTTGGTCTTTCCAACACGGAACCTGTCCCCCTGAACCTATTCCAAAGTCGAGATATCACACTTTGGCTGACTTGGAGCCTTTCCGCTACAACAACCTGAGTTAGGCCACCCTGTAGCATTCCGATAGCCCTATTACCCTCAGCGTTTGTTAATTTACGTCATGGCATTTTCATTAAACTCGTTTCAAATCGAAGCCGTTGATAAACTGACTTCATTTCAAAATAAGAACATTCATGAAGCATATGCAAAGAACCAAACCTCAGAAAAAAGGGAGTCAGATTGACGAAATGTCTCATACTGATTTTTATTGGATCGATTCAAGTTGTTATTGAGTTTTAAATGATTTTACAGCGATTTTCTCGAAGATTACATACTTTTAAAAACGATTGAATACGATATCCCTAACTCTTGTGGAACAGTTAAGTTTGGATTCCACAATCCGCAAGAGCTTTTCTATAAATGACAATTTTCATTTGATTTTTATTAGTTCTTTTTCAGATATAGAAAAAACTTGAGAAACATGCAATATCCTCCCAAAATTTCATTCGATCGACATACGTATAGAAATATGCAAGCAATAAAAGCAGTGCAAAAAATCAGTTAAATTTATTAGCCACTTGATCTGAAATGGAAATTAACTCTGAACAATTATCTAGTACGAGTATTTGAGTAGACAGGATTGTGATTCAGTAAATTATTTTATCCTATCGGTTGGGACCTTATAATGCAAAAACAATTTTAATTCTCTCAATGTCGGGTTTTCGCTCAAGTGAAAAAATTCAGCTGTTAATGATTTCTGAGAAAAAATATTGTTCAGAAACCGTGTCATTATTTCAGGAGGACTCCTTCGCGAAGTCTTGAAAAACTGTCGAGGTAAACATTGTATGACAATCAATCGAATGTTTTACGGATGTGAATATTCAATGTTGACATGAGTTACTATAGGCTAAAACCTTGTTCTAATTCAGGTGAGAGCATATTTCGAACGATCACTGCGTTGTCTACAAGGCCGTCGTGAATAACTGGAGTGATCTGAAAACTATTCAAAGTATCAAATTCCACTCATGATCAAGGAAATGCATATTTTTTGCGGTTCTTGGATGACGGTATTTTTTCGATTCGAAAATAAATAATAAATATTCGAGAGATTGAACATAAATTCTTCCCAATATCTTCGAAAATAAATATCAGATCTATAACTGAAATTCTACAAAATATCATTGAATATTCTCTCAAAGGCATGAAAAATTTTTTTATGAATCTGTTAAATAGTTTCAGAAAAAACTGTTGTCAAGAAATTTTCGAATGTTTTTCAAATTGTTCTTATTACACGAACAAACCGAAATATCGCACAAGGTTTTGCATCTGCATTCTTCAACTACACAAGTTTAATTAAAGTTGGATCAGTATTTTTTGGATTATTCCGGAAATATCAACGATATCGTTAAAGAAATCACAAATTTGGCATATTTTTTCACAAATCTCCGGATGTGTCCTAGGACGGACGGACATTTGGGCAACACGATAGCACACTGTTCCCAATCAGCACATGCGCGTAAATATGGTCGTATCGAGGTTCTGGAAAACCTAGAAAAGCACTGACGTGAAGTCAGCAGCTTTCACGCTCTTGTTCACATTGCGAAATGGCGACTTGGAGGAAATTTTCAGTGAAATTTGAATGAAATTTGAAAATTCTCAAAAAAAAAATTTTTTCCGAATTTTTCTATGGATAATTTCTCTTATTGACACTGTTCATCCTCGATCCAAGTTCAATCAAAATTTCAAATGGCAAAGTAACACAAAAACCATTCGACAGATTTGGCCCATTAACGAACTCAACCGAGATAGTCAGGATCGAAACCTAACCTGAAAATTTCAAGACGCTTTTTTACGAGCTTGTTCTGGGGAACAGCGCGTTATCATTTCGTGTAATTTTCGAATTTTGAGCCGAAATTGGTCTCAAACGACTAGGTTGGACTCACTGATGAAGAATCTGTGGTCAAAATTGATTCTGTCCGTCCGACCGTCCGGCTGTCCGACCGTGTGCGCTGTAACTTTCGAAAGGAAAGACGTAGAGTCTTGAAATTTTCAGGTTAGGTTAAGATCCTGAATATCTCAATTAAGTTCGTTAATGAGCCGAATCTGCCGAATGGTTTTTGTGCCACAGCCATTTGAAATTGTGATCTTTCAATAACTCGAAAAAGATTTTTTTAAAAGCTGCCTTTACAAATACATAGTTTCAATCCGAGTCAATCCTAAAATCCGTAAGGGAATTTTCTATGAACATAAATTCCTACCCAGTTTTTTTTGATATTGCGATTAAAAACCTAGAAAACACCAGAAAAAAATTTCAAGAAGAATGATTCATCAATCCAGTCCATATGAAAATTCAGCAGAAAACATTTTTCGGGGTCTGTTAACTCAGTTACAAAAAAATGCGAAATTTATTTTCGCGGTTATTTTTCCAAGATTGCACGATAACCATAGCTACGCAACGTTTTCTACTCGAAAATGTGAAAACATATGAACCTAAAGGGTATAAAATGCTTCCTACAAATTTTCGATTCACTAGATTCCTTCAATATTTTTCATTATTCGGCAACCCGATAAAATTGTTCACGATTTAGAAGTTTCATAGGTAAGTAGGTAAATCACTCACCATTGTGATCAGCAATGTTATTCATTATATGAAGATTCCATTCATGTGGCGATGAACTAACGCATAAGGAGTTTCCTCCTTATGTGAGTGAACCTTTCTTTTTGTTTGAAGACTTCCATCAGCTGAATTTTAAATAACACGCTATGTATTAAATGCGAGGGCAAAACAGTGGTCATTGTCCTATTACTAGGGTACAGTATTATTGATCGAATGATGGACTTTCTGGCTTAGTCAACTCTAATTTATCCAAAGATAACAATTGCTAAATACAGTGCGAGTCAAAATTATAGAACAAATTCATTTTCTCAGAAGGAAAATATTTGGCAACAAAATCCTGAAACAGGTGGTCAATTTTTGTTTCACTTTTACCAAATTTATATGCATTTTTGAAGGATTTTTGTTGCACCCTGAGCCATCCTCATCAACCTTCTAAATTTTTTGAATAGGGAAAGTGGGTCATGTGGTACTTTTTTGGCAAGGTCTTTGTATCTTCTTCACAGACGTGCAGAAATTTTCAATAAAAAATTTTTTCTTTGTAGAATTAGTTAGTTCAAAGAGGTTTTCAGTATGTGCACTTTGTCATGACTCATTTATTTTGAGACGATGGTAGCTGATGAAATTTATCACCAAATGATAGTCGACCATTTCAGTTTTGTTCATGCACAACTTTCAACCCCCTCACGTGAAAAATTTTTTTTCTCCATTAAAGGGTTCGTAGGTGTTGAAAGTTGTGCATGAACAAAACTGTAATGGTGACAAATTTCATCAAGTTCCATCGTCTCAAAGTAAGAGCCATAACAAAGTGTACATACTGAAAACCTCTGTGACTGTGAAGAAGAAACAAAGACCTTGCCAGAAAAGTACCACATGACCCACTTTCCCTATTCAAAAAATTTAGAGGGTTGATGGGGATGGCACAGGGTGCAACAAAAATCCTTCAAAAATGCATAAAAATTTGGTAAAAGTGAAACAAAGATTGACCTGTTCCAGGATTTTGTTGCCAAATATTTTTCTTCTGAGAAAATGAATTTGTTCCATAATTTTGACGCGCACTCTACAATCATTTAATTATAGAGCTGAACTGACGGTCAAGAGCAGTTTTCCAAACCAAGATTTTTCATTGAAGAAGAACTTTTCTAATGCGACATCCTATGTAATACAACTCATCGGGGGAATCGACGCACACTGACTTTCCACTCGACTATCGTTAACATCTCTGAAATTATTCATAAGATTTCACCGAAATTTGCATGAACCTTCAGTCGATATTTTACACTCAAATACCAAATTTCAACTCGATTGGATATGCATTCATGGAAATATTGTGAAAATATGGTTATATCTACAGAATAATTCGATGGATTTTACCCATTGATTAATTCGACCTTCGTATAATTGAGCTTCAAAATTACTTCACAAATATCCTAAGGTTTTTTTTCAGGAAGTTACTCTGTTTACGATGGGACCATTCTCCTGTCATCTTCTCACGTAATGGCATTGCCAAACGCACCTCTACTTTCTGATGGAAAGGTTTGACGATATCAAAATCATATTTTACCAGCGAAATTCTGCATGAACCTTCAACCTGTTATTTTTCAATCAAACACTGGATTTCAATTCGATTTAATCTGTGTTATTGAAAAATTGGGAAGATACAATTTGAAATGGGTTTATCTGCGGAATCATTGGGTGGATTTTACCCATTCACGAATTTGGCCTTCGTAACTAAGGTCCAAACATACTGTACAAATATCGAGTCTCCAAGTTGTTTCTTTCGGAAGATATCATGTTCACGGTCGGTCCAGAGAACAAACGATAGCACTATTACTTCCGGGAGAAAGTAGAGTATGTAAAGGGTTTGATTAGGAAGGCCTAGTTAATGACTGGGTAAAATCCACTCAATGATTCTGCAGATATACCCATAGAAAAATTGTCGAATATTTTCAAAAATACAGATTAGATCGAAGTGAAATCCTGTATTCGTTTGAACAATAACAGGTTGAAGGAGAAAATAACATGATTTTAAGTTGAATATTCTAGAAAAAATTGCTTTTTTCAAAGCATACCAAGTCATTCACCATATCATTTTTTTGTGCGCCTGTCTAAGGGAACAGCATGCTATCGTTTTGTCCAAATGTCTGTAATTTTCAAATTTCAAGCAGAAAATGGTCTCAAACGACCAGGTTGGACTCACTGATGACAAATCCGGTTTTAAAATGATTCTGGCCGTCCGGCCGGCCGGCAGTGGACATGATAACTGTTGAACGCAGCAAGCTAGTTACTTAAAACTTTTACGGTAGTTCGCACATCGGAATTCCGCGGTTGACTCCTTTAATGGACCAAACCGGCAGAATGGCTTCGGAGTTCTAGCCATTTGAAATTTTTAGGTTATTTCCCTGATATTTCAGGAACTACTGAAGCAGTTGGATTGAACCTGGGTAGTTAGTTGAGGAATAACGACGCACAACTTTCAACGAAATCTTGTTGGGATCGTATGGTCACTTAATCAAAAAAAAAATTTCCCAAAATTTTTCTCGAAAAAAATTTTTCTCTAGAAACTATTGATCATATTCGAAAATAATTTCAGCTCATACTTTGGGCTCTATATTTCGCAGCAGTGTACCAAATTTCAATTCGATACGAATATTAGTTTCGGAGATATTGGGAAAAAATGTATCAAATTTCGAGTTTTTTCTTATCGATTTCGTTGTTTATTGGGTATAACTCATAAAATACTGATTCAATCATGATGAAACTTTGCAGCTTGTTTTGAGATGCTGAAGGACAACTTTGCGCAAAAATTTGGGGATGATCGGTTCATCAGAACAGTTAGAAGAAAATTAAATATTCTGTGATCTTCTCATTATATTTATAGTTGAGTTCCGATATTCCTGGCCACTACTGGCCAGTAAATTTTGACAGTTGATTTTACTGGCACTGCTTTGCTAACTGTTCGTATCAGTACGATGCGTTCCGAAATTACTGACACTGGCCAGTACTGGCCAGGAATATCGGAACTCAACTATTATCTTCATAAAATTCTATATGAATCTTTGAGCTGTCATTTCTGATAGTGTAATGGATTTCAATAGACGACTTCGGCCCAAGTTGCCAACCCAAAATTTACTTAGCAAGTTTACTTTCACTGGGGAACGGGAGTTTCAGGACAAACTCGACATGATAAGGTTCGCATTATTTATAAATACCCGTAAAACATGCCTCGGCTCTTCAAACCAGATAATTCCTTCCAAATATAGGTTTTTGTTAAGATCGTCCCCGATTGGCTGAAATTATTTAAGTTGGGATTCCTGATTTCATGCAGTGTCAATTTTCATAGGATACGTTCCGAAAAACAACTCTGTTGTTTCGGTTGCCGATTTTCCGCTCCGTAAATATGAAATAATCGGATGGTTCCTGGAACAAGCGCGTGAAAACAGTTATTTACGGAATCTGGTTGATGAAAATGCGGTCGATTTACTGTCACCAGAACGATTTTCTATGGTAAATATCCATAGCATAGAACAATCTATGTTTACTTTAGGTTTGTTTTGGTTCCGAGTTCAGATCTGTTCGGGACGGTTCTAGCATAGACCAATAGTCTGTGCTTCTGAACTCGGAACCAAAACAAACCTAAAGTAAACATAGATTGTTCTATGCTATGGATATTTACCATAGAAAATCGTTCTGGTGACAGTAAATCGACCGCATTTTCATCAACCAGATTCCGTAAATAACTTTTTTCACGCGCTTGTTCCAGGAACCATCCGAATATTTCATATTTACGGAGCGGAAAATCGGCAACCGAAACAACAGAGTTGTTTTTCGGAACGTATCCTATGAAAATTGACACTGTTTGCATGAAATCAGGAATCCCAACTTAAATTTCAGCCAATCGGGGACGATCTTAACAAAAACCTATATTTGGAAGGAATTATCTGGTTTGAAGAGCCAAGGCATGTTTTACGGGTATTTATAAATAATGCGAACCTTATCATGTCGAGTTTGTCCTGAAACTCCCGTTCCCCAGTGAAAGTAGACTTGCTAAGTAAATTGTGGGTTGGCAACTTGGGCCGAAGTCGTCTATTCTATCCTATCTGTATTTTTAAACAAAATATTGAGAAAATAAATTTTTTGATGGGTATATCTGCGAAATCATTGGTAGGATTTTACCCAATCACGAATTCGGTTGCTGCCTTCACGGCAGTGCTCCTCTAGGTTTTTTATTTATCAATTGCGAATTCACAATCCATGAGTAATAAGCAAATAATTCATCGGAGTTTAGTAGTGAGGAAAAAAATGTTTTTTTTCATTTTCCATTTCTCAAACAAAATACTTTTATTCAATTTTACTCCTTCATAATACAGGAATTATTGGAACTGAAAAAATTCTAATATTTTGATTGAAAATCAAAAATTGACGATTTAATTATGTTGAATATTAACAAGCAATGTTGAAATTCATAGGCGCTTCTCTGATCGCGATAAATATGATATATACTTATACAGGGTGAGTCTTTGACCTTGCAGTTTATTTTAACAGAAGATTCCTGAAGCTGAAAGAAACACATTTGTCCTCTACCATTTTTTCCGATTCGGCCTAGATAAAAAGATATAGGCATTATAAATTTTTCCAACCCTAAGATATACCATTCAAATCTTCGAAATAAGCAACTCTGTTATGAAAACAAGCGTCAACTTACTTTTTACATTCCAGTTGGTGAAAAAAGTTGTATTTATAGTACAATAAACAAGTTAGGTATTCCAAATTTCGGGGGCGATAAAAGTTGAATATTCTTCTTTTGGTTTCATTTTCGATAATGAGGAATTGATCTAGCTATCACTCATATTAGCTTTGAGATTCATCTTCAATTTATAATTATTAATTTTCTTTGTTTATTTCATTTTCTCCAAGAATTATCAGATTCAGACATAACCCCTTCAAACTTTTCATAAATAAATAAAACAGATATACCTAATTTATCTATGAACGTACAAACGTTGCCAAATTGACGAACATAAAGAAAGAACTCTTCGAAATCAAACAACACACAATATGCTAATTCTATGTATACACTCGTATAGTCTATGATTCTGAGCTGAACTATAAATCTATGATTCCATTCTCAACTTTTAGACGTGGCAACGCGGAAAAATTGAATTCTGTGAATTTTTTAACAGAGTTGCAATCAGCCAAAGTACCCAATTCTCGGAATTTCACAGATATTTTTCATCTTTGAATTTCATATTACTCGAAAACGGCGCATCATACGAAAAAACATAAGGAATACTTTTACTTTCCAAAATGGTCAAAACTTCGTTGAATAGCACTCAAATTATTTTTAAAAGTTGGATTCTTTGAATTTCTGGTATTTTTATGAAATGTTATGGTCATATTAAAGAAACTGGAGGATGTGGATGAAATTCTGTAATCCAGGAACATTCATCGTATCAATAAAAAACTATATTCCAAAAGTCATCTCATTCGATGAGATCGTTCGCGAGATATAATCGAAAATTAGATTTTTTTATGGATTTTCAACAGTCTGTATCTTACGAACCAAGCCGAATCGGAAAAAATGGTAAGGGAAAAAGTGTTTCTTTTGGCTTCAGGAATCTTCTGTTAAAATATTCTGCAAGGTCAAAGACTCACCCTGTATACATTAACTCTATCAAAATTAAAAACGAACACTAACATAGGTCTCAAGTAGCATGTTGAAATAATCGGAATTTAATGGCGTTTTCTTCTCAAAACAACAAAGGTTTTGGGATTGAGACGGTCAATACAAGATCAAGAACTCGTCATTCATGCTTTCTGAAAACGAGGAAGAACTATTGAAATCAATTATATTCATAAAACGCAAGATTTGATTACATGCAAATGCTTATAGATAGGTTCTCCCCACAACATGCGCGCACTAGCTCCAATTCGGAAGTGATAACTTAGTACACTTTTCAGGAATTTATCAGTATTGTTCAGGTTGCCTTGGTATTCCGTAGAAACGCCTCCAGTATAGGTATTACCTCTGACTCATACTCATTTAAACCCGTAGTCATGCTGATGCGGCATTTTCTGAAGTTGTAAAATATTATACCGAAACAACATGCATATTGTTCTTCTCTCGGATCAATTAATATCCACATGTGAAAGAATGTCATTTACATGTTTTGATTGATATGTTTTTAAATTTCCCATCGTTGAAGAGAAAGAAAAGGATAATGATAGGAAGGTTGGGAACCCACTCAAGAATCATGGCCGCTTAATGAGTTCTTGAAAAGCTGCCTTGAACAACACTGCGATATCGACTATCTCAGTTTTCCTTTCAAAAATTATTCTCAGAATATATGTATCATTTAGGAAAACCTTGGAGATATGTATCGCGAAATTCCCAAAACGCAGTGACTAAGACAGAGACCGACCCATATCCTTCGGATCCCAATATACAGCGTGAGCAATAGGCAACAGTGTATATAGAGAAAACGGCTTGGAGATTTTATGGAAAGTTTTGTAGGTGCCACTGCTGCTCTAGCTATATACGGGGGGTTCCTAAATTGAAGGTACAAACAGAGGAGATTCTTTGCTTGATTTTAAGGGAAAAAATCTCATAAACATGAAACCGCAAAACGTTTCGTTTTCGTAATACAGGGTGTTAAAGTTTGAATTTTTACAAGTTTTTTTTTTCTCATGGCACTGATGAAGAATACAGTATCCTAATGAATTCCGTCCGCTTCTCGTAAGCTTGACAGTTTCCAGCAACCACACAAAATGAAGTTTAGCATTCTACCAGCTCTATTGTAGGTTCTTCAAAATGCGAAATTATTCCAATTTTACCAATGAACTAATGAAGCTGTGAACAAATTATAGTATTATCGCATATAATTTCTATTATTCACTTGGGTGATTTGAGACACTCGCCTACGGCTCGTGTAGCGAACTTCACCCTCGTGAATAATAGCAATCATTATGTGCTCGTTGAATAATATACTATTTAAATGTCGTTCACCGTATAACTGTCATATAATTACGTAGATATCATCGAAGATTCATAATTTTTCGATCTGATCTTTAAATTGAATGCCGATGGCAAAAAACCAATTGGCAATAGTTGGGAAATATCAGAGGAATTGGGAATTTCTCTTTTTGATCACACAAACTTCTTAAATGGACTACGGTATTTCAGAGAGTGAAAGATTCATGGAATTCCACTGTTATTGTGATTGAAAGGAATTCTTCAGCTTATATAAAAGTGGTACGCGGCATATTGGAAATTATTCACACTGAATGAACAATATATTTTGTGTACAAGAATGAATTATATAATAATAACCTCAAAATTTTGAACAACAACGAAATTTGGCATTTTTTTTCCCTTTATCTCCGAAAGTGAATATCAGATCGAATTGAAGTTTGGAACATTGTTTTTGAGTACTGACCTTAAGCTTTGTGCCGAGTGTCGTTGGAATCTAAGCAATATTTTCAGAGGAACGTAACTTTTTCATCGAAAACTGAAAAATTTTCGAATACGTTTTTTTTTTATTTTCTAGCGACTAGATTCACACGAAATATGCTTTTTCTGATAGTAACATTGATGATTTGGAATCCATAATTTATCACAAGCTATCCAACATTTTCATGATGCAGTATTTCAAGTTGTGCAACAGGGTATTTAAATGTCTTCTGTAGGCTTATTTCTTGAGAATTTCGAGAAGTAGGGAATTCCATAGGTCCGTCTATTCGTTCAGAAGTTTTGCTGCCGGGTTATTCGAGTACTTTTATTTTTTTTTCGAATGAACTATCACAAAGTAACGGACTACTCTATCCATTATTTTTCAGTAAAATTTAAACACTCGATTCTTGATTTCCGTACAAGAAAAAAGTAAAACTGAATCTTCCAACCATGTTTATAAATGTGAAATATTTCCGGTATTAACAGAGAAAAAAGACTCTTCAACATTCGCCAGGTCTTTGGAATTATTGAATTCACATAATATTTCACCAAAGTAAGTAAATATTATGAGAAATACGTAATTACTACGATGTCTATGTATAGAGGACAACATTGCGTAGTTATCTGACAGGAAAATGACTATAACCAAACATTTTCAATATATACACGGTGAAATGTCCAGAATGTCATTGCCAACCGGGATAGTTTATAAAAGTAAATGGAGTATACTTTGTCAAGTCTTAAATATTTTTATCAATATCTCTATGGTTTGGCGTAATGGAGGATATATGTTTCCGAATTGAAGTTGTTTGTTTATTATCTGAATCAATTTGGTTAATTGGTCGTATGGTAGTGTATATATATATGTATGGGTTATGATTACTGATATCATGCGAATTCCATGGACTGTCCCATATATAGCTTTCAAACTTTGATCCTTATATCTAGTAAAAACTGAGCATGATTATAAATGTGTATTTGCGCGCATGTTCTGAGGAACAGAGCGTGCTATCGTTTTGTCCAAATGTTTGCAGTTTTCCCAAATATGGTTTCAAACTACTAGGTTGGACTCACAGATGACAAACCCAGTGTCAAAATCGATTCTCTCAGGTTGGCTGTCCTGCCGAGGACACAATAACTGTCAAACGGAGCAATCTAGCGACTTGAAACTTACAGGGTAGGTCACGAATCAGAATGCCGCGCTTGAGTTCGTTAATGGGGGAAACCGGCCAAACAGTTCCCAAGTTATAGCCATTTGAAATTTTGAGATTATTTCCCTGATATTTCAGGAACTACTGAAGTTATTGGATTGGAATTTGGCAGTTAGTTGATGCATAACGACGCGCAACTTCCAGCAGAATGTTTTCGAAATCGTGCTGTTAGTAAATTGAAAAAACATTTTTCCAAAAATATTTCGTCATATTTCGACTTTTCGACCCCGAGCTTCATATTTCACATACATGTACGAATTTTCAGTTTGACACGAACATAATTTTCGGAAATATTAGGAAAAAATAAGTCATATTTCGGTTTTTTTTCTTCGGTATCGTTGTTTTTTCCGGAATAATTGAAAAATACTAATTCAATCGTGATGAAACTCGGTTACTAGTTAGAAAATGGCGATGAACAACATTGTGTGGAATTTCGTGTCATTAGAACAATTTGAAAAAAAACCTAGAAATGCACTGACGTGAAGTCAGCAGCTTTTGCGCGCATGTTGAAAGAAGATCACCAAAAGTGCGTTTGGGGTCGTCAATACGTTCATCTTCGTTTATTTTGAAATATTGTTGTCCGTTGTCCTATTCTTGAACAATCATCAATCATTTTCACTTGAATATTAAGGTGTGTGTTTTCCACAAGCCTGAATTTGATTTCCATGAAGGATCACAATGACTTCTTGAACTCACCGTTTGACCCATAGTTGGTTTCAGGTTATCGGTCGTGTCCAAACAAACTAGTGGAACAAATTAGAACACTTTCACGCACTACCTTTATTTACATATTCGAGATTACATGAATGAAATCGCGGGCTCATCGAGAACACGTTTGGAACAGAACTGAAACTACTTTCGACTTACACCTCAACAGACGTTCCATTACGTCCACTACTATACCACGAAGGTCAGTGGATTGTGACGATACTCTTGCGGGGCTAGAAGAAGGGACATAACATACCATTCGCTGTATTTTCTGTCTTTGCACAAGAATTCCATTTATCACCTTCAGTTCAATATAAATCGTACGTTTGACGCGTCTCTCCTAGGAACAAGAGCCTCACCATTTTGCCCGAATGTCTGTTTTTTTAGGCTGAACAGTTTCAGAGTTGAGCGTTCAGCCCTTTTGAAATTTTGGGGTTAGTTCCTTAATATCTCAAGAAGTACTGATGCGATCAGTTTCAAGCTTCTAGTTGAAGAATATTAACACGTGAGCATTAAACTCGTTAGAGAATCGAAAATTCGAAAAAAAATTTTATTTCGGATGTTTTCATTAGACTGCGAAGAAACTTGGCACATAACTTGTGGTCATTATTGAATAACATTCATTGTTAAGTTTGAATTTTAGCTTATTTCCTCAATATCGTAACGAATATACTGACGCAATCAAATTGAAACTTCGCGACTAGTTGTAGAACTTGAGGATTGCATCCGTAAAATGAAACAAATTCGAAAATTATTCTTGAAAAACATTTTTTCTTGGAAACAATTCATCAGATCCCAATGAAATTCAGTTTACAGCCGACTGCGTGAACACAATAACTTCCGAAAGAAACAACTTAGAAACTCGATATTTGTAGAGAAAGTTTGGACCTTAATAACGAAGGCCGAATTCGTGAATGGGTAAAATCCACCCAATGATTCCGCAGATATACTCATTCAAAATTTTATTTTCCCAATATTTCCAGAAATACAGATCAGATCGAATTGAAATCCAGTACTTCATCGGAAAATTACAGTTCGAAGGTTCATACAAAATTTAATGAGGATGATATGATAAGAAAATCATAGAATTTTTTTTTCAAATTGTTCTAATGACACGATCATCAAGAAATTTTGCATAAAGTTGTCTTTCAGCATCTTCAAACTAGCGGCGAAGTTTTATCAGGATTGAATCAGTATTATTCGAGTTATACCGAAAAAAACAACGATATCGATAAGAAAACTTCGAAATTTGACATATTTTTTCCCGATATCTCCGAAACTTATGATCGTATCGAACTGAAATTTGGTACACTGCTGTGAAATATGATGCTCAAAGTCCGAGTGGATTATTATTTGAAATGATAAACGGTTTCCGAAAAAAAAAATTTTTTGGAAAAAAAGTTTGAAATTTTTTTAATTTAGTGACAGTATGTTCCCGACAAAATCTGGCTCAAAGTTGCGCGTCATTACAATCCACCTAATTGTGAAGTTTGAATCCAATCGCTCAAGTAGTTTCTGAAATAAAAAATAAATAACTTCAAAATTTCAAGTGGCTATAATTGTTCGACCGATTTAGCCCATTAACGAACTCAACCGCGGCATTCCAATGCTCGACCTACCCTGAAAGTTTCAAGTTGCTAGCTCACTCCGTTCGACAGTGCACGGCCGGCCGGACAGAATCGATTTTAACAACGGATTCGTCATCAGTGAGCCCAATCTAGTCGTTTGAGACCATTTTCGGCTCAATCATCGAAAATTATAGACATTTGGACAAAACGAGAGCACGCTGTTCCCCTAGAACATGCGCGCAAAAATGCTGCCTTGAAGGTTCATGCAGAATTTCGTCAGGTCCATATGAATGGATAATCGCTTATTCCCATCAGGAAGTGAAGGTGTGTTTGGCGGGATGAATACGTGAATAGGTCGCTTTGGCAACGAATTCGAACAAGCGGGGAAAAGCTCTTGTCCCCACGTCACTATTCTCTAGAATGTTTCAATTAACATTATAAAATGGTCTTGAATGACTTGATTGGATTCACTGATGAAGAATCCGACTTCACTTAGAAGTTATTAAGTCGTAAGAATAAAAAAACCTACAAAAGCACCGACATGAAGTCAGCAGGTTTTGCTCGCTTGTTCACTTTTGGTGATATCCTTTCAAAACGCGTCAGTGCTTTTCTAGGTTTTTTTCAGATGAACTACTGGATTTCTATTCGATCTAATCTGTAGTTTTGGAAATATTGGAGACATAGAATTTTGAGTAAGTATGTTTGCGGAATCTTTGGGCGGTAGGTTTGGACCTCAATTACGAAGTCTGACATCGTGAATGGGAAATATCTACCTAATGATTCCGCAGAAAAAATACTCACTCAACATTTCATTTCTCCGATAGAGAAGAAATTGCTACAAAATGTTTCCACAGAAATGAAAAGTTATCAACAGAAGAAGAGTTAAAGCAATATTTCCAAAATATACATTTTCGAAAAACACCCGGTAACTATTTAACGTTGATAGCTTCTCATGAAAATTTGCCCTCAGACCGACATAAGTTTTCGTCTATCTGGCGCAGAAATAGGATTTCCCATTCAGAAGTGTCCAATTCTTCCCGCCCTGTACATGGGCAAAATTAGGCTGAGTAATTTTGAAAGACTTTTGGATAGATTTAACTAATGATCGATTTTATTGATTAATTAATGTTGTTAACAGGTTACAATTATGGTACCTTCTTGAGGTTTATTTCCCTTCCACACTCACCTCAATCTTTTTCACATGCATCTTGACGTTCCAAGAACTATATTGCCATTTACTAAAACCAATAACTTCTACTCAATCCTTATCACCCAATATTGGAACACTATTAGAAATTCGATCATTTTGCCATTTGTTATTCAGATATAATGAACCAACGCATAGTAATATGAAAATAATAAATTATTACTACAGTGGCACAGTTTTGGAGAAATTCAAAGTTGGGATCTTATATTCTTATCACATTCTTCAAGATCTCAATCAAAAAACGGATTGGATTTACTTAATACTACTATATTTATCATTGCACATCAAAACATGTAGTAGATTAAATACTATCAAAATACCTGACACAGATATCATTCATTCATCAACTGATAATTAGGATTTTCCATATAGGGTATGGAATTCAAAACACAAATGTTAACAATAAAAATTGAACATTGAAGTTATTCTCAATCAAGCTTCAGTTCTGGACATCGGAATCAGTACAACGTCAATATGAAACACAATTGCTGTCTTTAAGGTTTTCAACAGAGAAGGTTCTTGAATTGTAGGTGTGAAATTTTAGTAGGTCTCGAATGTATGTCCTTGAAAAACAAAATCGCCTAAGGGGCTGAAGTTTAGATCTAGGAATTTTAAAAATAATAAAATTGAATATTTCGATCCAAAAATGTAAAATGATCAGGTATTCAAATAATTTTCCAGCCCCTTTTAATGTTGTGTATTTCAGATTATACGTCTTACATTTTATGATTTTCGACATTTCAAAGAATTGTAGTACCTACACCTATATTTCTCGCATTTCTTTCACCTCAGAATAATCAACAACAACAAAGAAATAAATTCAAAAAAAGTACCTAAATCTATAATGAAAAACAATAATTCATTGCGATGGATCCATCAGTAAGGTTCGTTACTGCTTCTGGAACATACAGATAGATTTGAACGAATATGTATGGCTTAGGGTAATATACACAGTGTCCCACGGTGGATGGCTAATTGTACGTTTATGGTGAAGGTAACATAGGATTGCTCTGGAAGCTTTGTTAGTAGGGTTTACACTAGTTAAATCTTTACTTCCAATGTTGCGACGTTTACGCTCATAGGAAAAAACTCTACAAACTCCGGTATTTAAAATGGGACACTATTTGTTATAACTTTTCTTGATTCTCTATCATTATCTGAGTATTTTTGTCTAGTACTTCCCTTTCCCTACTCCTGATACATTTAGAGATATCAAAAATTTTGCAAAAAAATAATCCAAAAAAATTGATTCAATAACATAGGCATTGGAGGGACAATCCAAATTTTAGAAAGCTGAAATTCGGAGAATAGGTCATCGTTTTGATTAGATTTTGAATATTTTGTGATATTTGTGGAATATTTGAAGCGATTATCGACGTAAACATCACTGGTTTCAATCCTCACTGCTAAAATCTGTATACTTTCAATTTTTGACGATGTTAGATAGGTTGAATTAATAAATATTTTGGATCTAACATTTTATATATTTGAAACTCCCCCCCAGTGAATTTATTTTTGAGTATCTGATAATATAACCTAAACGAAAAATCAATATATCGTCACTCAAATTTAACCTTTTCTTCCACTAGTGAATACATTGACTCAACAATATATTTGTCCTACACGGCATCTCATAAAAAAATATATCGTTTCCGTTTTGAGACCAAAAAAAAAATTACGAGTTGTACCGACCCGCGCAGAATTTAATTTTTCCAATATATTATGTCCCTCTATATCGCTAATGATCTATCTATATGCTCAAGCATCCATCTTAATTGTATACAACTATTTTCACCTCTGTACACATATAACAAATAGAATGTAACTTCTGAAAACTCATAACTTATAAAAATTTTGTATAAGCAACTGATGCTGTGGAGCAAGTTTTGTCTTCATACATATAGTTGAGTTGAAGTTATGAATATTATACTTCATACTAGAATACTGAAAGGAGCACAATATTTTTTCACAGAAAAGAACAAGTAGGTACTGAATTCACTATAATATATATTCATTTCTTTATTCTAATTAAAGATTATCATGGGTTTTTGGTGGATGCGCTATCACAACAATTTTCCTGGGAATAATAATTTGATAATTGTTGAGCATTCAAGTGAGTTCTTCCAGATACAGTTCATACATTATTCACGGATTCAATTCGAGATTCTTCCCCTTTTCTACGGATTTCCCCAAAATCAGCAATTATATAGCCTGCTGCAATAAGGAGAAATGTTCCAGGATCTTCAGAGAGGCTCCAGCAAAAATTTCAGAAATTTTTCACCGCTCTATTTCTCACCATGAATTTTTTGTGTTTTCCTCACTCATTTCTCGTAACTTTATGAACTGTTATAAAGAACTTCTTCACTCAAATATGGATTCAGGCTGAATCGCCATCTTCCTTGTGATCTTCGTTCTCTTGTTTTATCCTTTCACGATGCTTGAGATCATGAGTGAGTTTCTTATACGAGAGTGGTAGATGGTTGTTAGGAGCAATCATCAGCAAATTGTTGCCATTCTTGTCGCAGAAATACGGTTGGGTGTTCAGTGAGACCAAATGCCTTCTCAATCTGATTCTTGAATGCCGATTTCTCGAGCAGAAGTTGGAATCTGAAGACACTGAGTCGCAAGTGATTACAACGTCGTTTCTGTTCTCCTGCTGCCATTCTACAATGCTACTCAATAGTTTGATGTATCTGAAAATGGAAGTTGGTTATATTTCATGAAAAAAATAATTGTTGTTTTTGCTCGCTTGTTCTAAGAAACAAGGCTCTATCTTTCGTTCTAAAGTTTTTAATTGGTGAAGTTTTGTCGAAAATTGACCGCAAATGATTAACACTAATGGAAATGCTTGGCCTTTCAGTGATCACACTACATTTTAGAAGAAAAGACTTTTTTCCATTAAACCTCATCTACCTTATAGCCATCCTGAGTATCTCATTTTTCGACAGTTTCTTGTCAGGAGGATGAGTGGGAACCAATTTTCTAAGCTCTCCGAAAGCTCCACTAACATTCTGCTGTCTCCATCTTTCTCTTGTATTTGTGAAAATTTTCCTCGTTATTCCTCTGGGTGTTGTGGAATCCACAATTGGACCCTGTGACACAAATCGAAAATGTTAATTATCAATTTTAGTATACGATTTGCAGTTTTCCTTTTCAAAAGGAAACATAGATCAATTCGGTTCGAAAAAAACAGAATTTTGACATTTTTGAGTCAATGTTTTATAATTATCATAGTCCTTCAGGTTACAAAACTAGCGCAGGCCTTTAAACCTACAAATGCCGTAATGTTTTCGTTGGATTGCAAAATGGTGGATGAGCTGGTCCGATTTCTTGCCTGGCTATTTTCGTTTGGCTCCTTAAAATACTCGGAAACTTCATTCTGTATCTTATAAACTTATTCGATTTTTTTTGAGCTACAAAATTTGACATTAGACTTCGAGGCTTAGCTCTGCGCTACTCACTTCTAGTCTATAGAATTATTCAGTTGATTTTATCTTTTCTCCAACCGAAGGTATATAGGTTGTTTTCTTCTATCATCTGCATACTCAAAGGGTTGTTGGGCTAATTTTTAGAGAAAACTTTAAATGAACATATGCGTGTGAGGTGTTGAAAGAAAATTATTTTTATTATAACTCTAGCTTTTTTTAAGACTCAACAGTGGATGGAATTTTAATTGTCTCCACATTCTATCCTTTTAGAACTATCATTTCCGTTGAAGTTACAAAACAACTTCTAATGGTTTTGGTGGTTAAACTAAATGCACATCAATGAATATAAAAAAAGGAGTCAACAAATCAGATTTGCTGAAAAAAGAATCAGTAAAATCATTCTGAAAAGAAAGAATAGCTTATGTCGAATAAATGATAATAATTACCTGTAATGTATGAATTGAGCTGCGGATATAATCAGATTTCTTCTCATCGTCGCTATCTGCTACAGAATATTCATCGAAAAACTCGTCTTCTTCATCTGACATAGAATCTTGAAGTTCGGAAAGCTTACCTGGAGATGAAGGAGTTAAATCAAAGCGATCCAAAATGGCACTGGATGGTTCGAATGGAGTGATGAGAGGCTGAAATTTTAAAAAAGAGTGTGTATTAGAGCAAGTAAAGTATGGCCTTCTTCAACATAGTCGGCTGTCTGCTGTGCTAAATGTCCTTGACATCAGGTTAGTGTTTTTCTAGATTCTTGCGCGCACGTTCTGGAGAATGGCGTGCTTATGTTCTGTCAAATAGTCTGAAATTTTCAAATTTTGAGCTGAAAATGCTCTCAAACGACTAGGTGGAACTCACAAATGATGAATCCGACGTCAAAAACGACTTAAAATTTTCAGGTTATTTTCCTTATACTGGAGTGAAGTTCGGCACTTAAGTTTGAACATAACGATGAACACATTTGTGCGAAATTTTGTGATCATCGTTTCATTAAAACCATATGAAAATATTTTCTTTCAAATACTCTATTCTCTGTGATCTTCTTATAATATTACCCGAACGAAATTCTGCATCCAGTTGAACAATTCTCGACATTTTTTCAAAATTTACTAACGTGCGGTACCTGCGACAGAATGACCACAGTTATGTAGTTCGTATGTCGTACATGTGAGTTGAGCCTTATGATCTTAACAAATACCTACAATTGGATCCAATTATTTGCTTTGAGGAGCCGATGCACACTTTACGGATATTTATAAATAACGCAATCCTCATCATGTCGAATTTTTTACAAAATTCACCTTCCCCAATGCCAATAACTTTGCCGAAATTTTTGGGATGGCAACTTGAAACGAAGATGAATAGAAATGAGGTGAATTCAAATATGCGCTTTTGTTGAGCCAATGTTGGGGATATCACTAGAATTCGTTTTTTTTTCCATTAAAGATGTCGCTATTTGGTAACAACCGGTCGTCAAGTTAATTGGCAACTGTCCATAGAATACAGAACTGTTTGTCTGAATTGACACTTCATAATTCATTAATAAGCAAAATGACTACCAATAAAAATGTCAGCATTCTGATTGGTCGATTGGTGGCGTCTGCGTCGGCGGAGACATAATGAAATACATCTGGTATGCCCCAGTTTGGTCTAATGATTAAGTGGAAAAACAAACGAAAATTAAAGCATCATTATTCTATTCATCTTGAAGCAGGGTCCAGAGTGTGGAATCCGAACAGCGAATTCAATAAAATTTAATAAACGATTCAGCAAATAGTGTGGACGGCACTCGAGCTCAAGCTCGAATAATACATTCAAATGCATCGTTCGAGTCGAAAACCGAGTCCTAATGGAGCAGAAAGAACGCTGCCTCGAACCATAAAACTCCCTGTGATTTATTGCATTCGCTGTTCGCAAAAGGCCGGGTCCAGACGAGTCGTCGAGCGAACAGCGAAAGCCATACTTCACAGGGAGCTTTATGGTTCGAGGCAGTGCTTTTTCTGCTCCGTCAGGACTCGGTTTTCAACTCGAACGGTGCATTTGACTGTATCGTTCGAGGCTGAGATATAGTGCCGTCCACACACTCCACACTATTCGCCGAGTCGTTTATCAAATTTTATTGCATTCGCTGTTCGGTTCTCACCCATCTGGACCCGGCTTTACACTCATCTGGACCCGGCTTAATACGAACGCAAAAGTTCTCATCTCGATTTATTCATCATCAAAAAAGATTCAAGAAACTCCGACAGATAATTTCAGATAGAATTATGCCCATCAATACACACTAGATAAAAGGGCACCCCATCACAACTAATTGCACTGTACTGCCACCAAACGTGGGAGTTATATTCCCACTTGACGTGATCAGTGAACCGTGCGCACAAGCCCTAAACCTATTTAACCATCCAAAAGCTAATACGTGTGTGAGAAAGGGGGTTGAATTCAATTGATATGAACTCGGAATCGCAACAAATAATAAAATGATTTCTATGAGCCGGTCGTCCTCGCCCCTTCTGTGGGGTGACGGATTACGGCAATATGTGTTTGAATACATCACCGAGCTAATGTGTTTTTTTGGCAAGTACTGGCACACGGACTAGCACGTGGATTGCTTTTATCTGATAGAGCCACCTGGTTATCGTTTTTTAGGTTTATTGGTTCATTTATTACTTTTTCAGGAGATTTCGGTCCAGAAAACAGTTTGAGGGGATGTTCTATGGACCAGCCTGATAGCTTTTTGTCCAAATGTGCTTGATGTTCGAATAGAGCTGCAAGGAATAAATGATGCCGACAATCTATGACAAATTTTGGGTACAAAATGTGGTCCATAGGTTGTCAAAATACAGCGTAATAGACGACTTCGACCCAAGTTGCCAACCCACAATTTTCTTCACGAAGTTACTATTACTGGGGAACGGGAATTTCAGATCAAATTTGACATGATAAGGTTCGCGTTATTTATAAATATCCGTAAACAGTGACTCGGCTCCTCAAACATGATATTTCTCTCCAAATAGAGGTTTTTGTTAGGCTGAAATTCAAGATGGGATTCCTGATTTCATGTTAATAGTGTCAAGTTTATAAGGGATATGTTCCGCAAATCAACTTGGTTATTTCGGTTGCCGGTTTTCCCTTCCGTAAATATGAAATATTCGGTTGGTTCCTGAAAAAAAGGAAAGAGGTTAATTACGGGATTTGATTGATGAAAAAGCAATCTTTCTGTCACCAGAACGACGGTCAATGTTCTATGGAGAGAGAGAGAGAGAGAGAGAGAGAGAGAGAGAGAGAGAGAGAGAGAGAGATTTATTGGTGATTAATACAAATGTTACATTGCTTTCACAGGTCATAAAAGAAATTTGAAAAAGTAAACATAAAAATGCAAAACATTCACTCCTGGAAAAAAATTCTATGGTACTATATCCATAGCATAGAACAATCTTTATTTACTTTATGATCCATAGAACATAGAAGAATCAACAATCAACAATGTTGAAATAACTAGGTATGGTCTATGGATCATAAGGTAAATACAGATTGTTCTACAACAATCAACAATGTAACTGATATACTGATGATATACTATAGAATATCTACACCGAGTGCAGGAAAGTGCTGCACTTTCTATGCAAACGAAAGGGCCTAATAGGAAATATTCGGTTGGTTCCTGAAAAAAAAGGGTTGATTACGGAATTGGATTGATGAAAAAGCAATCATTCTGTCACCAGGACATAGACATGTTAAATCTATGCACCAGAACGACAATCAATGTTCTATGGTAACCTATCCATAGCATAGAACAATCTGTATTTACCTTATGATCCATAGACCATACCTAGTAATTTTTACATTGTTGATTGTTGTTTCTTCTATGTTCTATGGATCATAAAGTAAATAAAGATTGTTCGATGCTATGGATAGGTTACCATAGAACATTGACTGTCGTTCTGGTGACAGAAAGGTTGCTCTTTCATCAATCAAATCCCGTAATTAACATTTTTTTCAGAAACCAACCGAATATTTCATATTTACGGAAGGGAAAACCGGCAACCGAAATAACCAAGTTAATTTGTGGAACACATCCTATATGAATTCGACACTATTAACATAAAATCAGGAATCCCAACTTGAATTTCAACCAATCATAGATGATCTTAACAAAACCCTATATTTGGAAGGAATTATCTTGTTAGAGGAGCCGAGGCATCTTTTACGGATATTTATAAATACTGCGAACCCTATCATGTCGAATTGGTCCTGAAATTCCCGTTCCCCAGTGATAGTGAATTTGTGAAGAAAATTGTGGGTTTGCAACTTGGGTCGTCTATTAATGTGTTCCAGTTTTCGCCGATTGATGCCGGCATGGAGAAATCTGCCACGTAAAATCTGAAATATTGACGATAGTAACCGACATGTCATATAAACAAAAGTCAATTCATTTAGACAAATTATTATTATTATTAGATATTTCAAGTCTGAAACTTAATTATTGATAAGAATGAGCAGTACATTTTCGCGCGCATGTTCTGGGAAATTGCGTGCTATCCTTCTGTCCAATTGTCTGTAATTTTCCTTGATTGAGCCGAAAATGGTTTCAAACGACTTCGTTGGACTCACTATTGATGAATATAGTGCCAAAATCGATTCTGTCCGTCCACGATTACGGTCGTACGGATAATCCTATCGACCTTAAACTTCCAGGGTAGGTTGCATTTCGGAATACGAAGGTTAAATACGTTAATGGGCGACATTGGCCAAAGGGGTTTCGGAGTTAGAGCTTTTTGAAGTTTTGACGTTATTTTGGCGATAATTCAAAAACTACTGAAACGATTGGATCGAAACTTGGCAGTTAGTTGGAGTACAGCAACGCGCAACTTTCGTGAAATTTTGTGGGGATCATACTAGCAGTGAATTTTTTTTCGCGAACTGTTCATCACATTTGAAAAAAAATTACGCGCTAACTCTGAGCTCCAGATTACACAGCAGAGTTCCAAATGTCGATTCGATACGGTTATCAGTTTCGGAGATATTGGGAAAAAATATATGAAATTTCGTAGTTTTCTTCCCGAGATTGTGTTTTTTTTGGTATAACTCAAGAAATGCTGATTCAATCACGTTGGAACTTCGCACCCAGTTTGAAGATGCTGAAACACAACGTTGTACAGAATTTCGTTATGGTAGTATCATTAGAACCATTTTTAAAAAAATTTCAAATTTTTTCTTTCAAAGAATAAAGAACTGGATTTCAATTCTATCCAATCTGTATTTTTGGAAATATTAGGAAAATAAATTTTTGAATGGGTATATCTGCGGAATCATTGGGCAGATTTTACCCATTCAAGAATTCGACCTTCGTAATTAAGGTCCAAACCTTCTCTACGAATATCGAGTTTCTAAGAAACGACTTAGAAACTCGATATTTGTAGAGTAGGTTTGGGGCTTAATAACGAAGGTCGAATTTGTGAATGGGTGAAATCTGTCCAATGATTCCGCAGATGTACTCATTCAAAATTCTATTTTCCCAATATTTCCAATAAAACAGATCGAATTGAAATCCAGTCATTTATCGGAAATAAATCCAGAAAAGCACGGCCGTGAAGGCAGCAGATTTTACGCTTATGTTGAAATTCGTTGCCGAAGCGGTCATCTACATTGAACCTGCCGCAAAACCTGCTGCTTTCTTGCCAGTGATTTTCGGCATTTTTTTATATCAAACAATATGTGTTATCACAGTATTAGCAAAGAATATGTTAACGGAGTACTATACATTTTACGTATCATACAAGAGCACAGATAAAAACCTCAGAAAAAACTCTGACTCCCGTATGTCTGTGTAGTGAAATTGTTGTTGGTTATTGAAGGGCTTCTTTTTGATCAATGAAATGTCTTTCGATGCAGGTTGCTGACTCGAAATCACACCTGAAAACAAAAAGACGGAAAGTTCACGATCCACCTCAAGAAGAAATCACCGAATGAATTGCCTCGAAACCATCGTCAAATTTATATATTGGACCACTGTTAACTAATTGTTACTTGTTGTTTACGGTCAGCCTAACGGCCGACTGCGTAAACACAACAACTTCCGAAAGAAACAACTTAGAAACTCGATATTTGTAGAGAAGGTTTGGACCTTAATTACGAAGGCCGAATTCGTGAATGGGTAAAATCCACCCAATGATTCCGTAGATATACCCAATCAAAATGTTATTTTTCCAATATTTCCAAAAATACAGATCAGATCGAATTGAAATCCAGTACTTCATCGAAAATCAACAGTTCGAAGTTTCATACAGAATTTAATGAGGATGATATGCTAAGAAAATCATAGACATTTCTTTTTTCAAATTGTTCTAATGACACGATTATCACGAAATTTCGCATAAAGTTGTCTTTCAGCATCTCAAAACTAGCTGTGACTGAACCAGCATTTCCTGAGTTATACCGAAAAAATCAACGATATCGAGAAGAAAAGCTCGAAATTTGACAAATTTTTTCCCGATATCTCCAAAACTTATGATCGTATCGAACAGAAGTTTGGTACACTGCTGTGAAATATGAAGTGTGAGTGGAATTTTGTTTTTGTATATGATGAATGGTTTCCGAAAAAAAAAATGTTCGGGAAAAAATTTCGAAAAAAAATTTTTTTTAGTTTACTGACGATGTGATCCTGACAAAATTTAGCTCAAAGTTGCGCGTCGTTATACTCCACCCAACTGCGAAGTTTGAATCCAATCGCTCGAGTAGTTTTCCGAAATAAAAACTTCAAAACTTCAAAGGCCTATAACTCCGAAACTATTCGACCGATTTGGCCCATTACCGAACTTAACCGCGGCATTCTGATACGCAACATATCCTGAAAGTTTCAAGTTGCTAGCTCGCTTCTGTCGAAACAGTCGGACGGACGGACGGACAGAATCGATTTTGACTCCGGATTCGTCATCAGTGAGTCCAACCTAGTCGATTGAGACCATTTTCGGCTCAATCATCCAAAAGTACAGACATTTGGACAAAACGATAGCACGCTGTTCCCCTAGAACATGCGCGCAAAAACGGTAGATTGTAGTGGGACATTTTATACGGTGGTTCCAATCAATTAGAATGAAGTCTCCGAGCCTGACGACATCGATCCCTGAAATCTTGAATGGGTTGGTTGGTTGAATGACACCTTATTTTGAGGCTAATTCGATGGTGTTTTCGAAAATGCTGTACACTCGACTTTTTTTGGGGACATTTCTTCAATTCATTATTCTGAAGAATTGAAAAAAATAACTATAGATCGAAACAACAAACTTAGATATATTGTGGAAAATATGTTCCTGGCATATGGAAGATCTGTTTGTGGGATTCGCTGGTATTCTAGGAAATGCTGTCTGATATTGGACCTATAGTTGCAAAAATTTTTCATTATTTTCATGTTTCATTGCAACCTTTGCTATCGTAACTATAGTCTTTTCGTATTTTTTCGTGAGTACTAACAAAAATGGTCTATGTTTAGCAGTTTTGATAATGCAATTGAATCCCCTTTGAAACGAGTTGTCGTCCAACCAGTCTGCCCGTTTAATATTGTGGTGGTTACTGTCATCACACTCACAGAATTCATACAAATTGATTGGAACTTTTTTTTTTCGCTTTTTTGTATTCGAATATTCATTCAAAAATTTTTTCGATTATTCGAATAATTCAATCGAATACATGAAATATTCGAAGAATAGTTTTTATTCTTGAATATTCAATGAATAGTTTTTATTCATGAATATTCAATGGATAGTTGACTATTCATGAATGGTTGATTATTCAGTAACTAGTTTCCATTTATGAATAGTAGAATATTCACTGAATAGTTGACTAGATAATAATTCAGTGAATAGTTGGATATTCATGTATTCGTCACTAATCATAATATTAATTTATTCAGGACTGCTGATGAGTAGTCAGTAGAGTAATCCATTCTTTTTAAAATTACGAATAAAAGTGTGAAAGATCAACTGACTATTCAAGAATGATCAGAACAGGTTAATGTGATTTACTACGAACAAATTCTTTGATATTCATTTTATGTAATGTAATGTTTACATTTTGTTACTGTACTTTCGAACAATCATTAATTTTCAGACAGCTAAACTCAACACATGATATACAGGAAATATGTTCAGATACAAATGATAATAACAAACAAATAAAGGTTATCAAATTCGATATCGTATTGGACAAAATACGTTTTCGGATTATTTTGCAGATGTTAGGTTCAGTTCAGGTATCACTTGAAAACGTTAAATATTTGGACTTCAGATTAACGAAAGATTGACGCTGCAGTACCGAAATATACATTACACAATATTAATCTCAAAGAATTTGTTCGTATTGAATCACATGCATTTGTTTCAATTATTCCTAAATAGTTAGTTGAATGATATTTCAAACTTTCAATCGTAATTTTACGAATGATGAACTACTAATCAGCAGTCCTGCAGAAATTGATATCTAATGAATAGTAAGGAATATTCATGGATACATGAACATACAACTATTCACTGAATATTCATCTATTCAATTATTCAGTGAATATTCTTCTATTCACTGAATAGTTAGCTATTCATTGAATAAAAACTATTCATTGAGTTTTCATGAGTGAAACTGTTCATTGAATATTCTTGAAAAAAAACTATTCATTGATTATTCAGCTATTCAGTGAATATTCATGAATACATGCACACCCAAATTATTCGATTAAATATTCAAGAAATATTCGAATATTCAAATCATTCATTCATAATTCCCAGCCCTAATTGGAACCAACCATAAAATATCCATACATATTTTGCATTTTTCCTGATTTGCATGGGGCCCAGATTTTCCCAATATTTTGGAAAACACAGATCGGATCGAATACTAATTCTGGGTTGGAAAATGGCTACTTGAAGGTTCATCGATATTCCTGAGGATCATAATATGGTAAGAAGATCACAATATCTTTCCATAAAGAAGTAAAGCTGCGTTAGGCGGGGTCAGTATGTGCATGGATGACCGTCACGACAAATATTTGAACAAGCACCAGAAATATCCTGATTTCGCGTAAGTTCTTGCCAACATTTTTCCATTCTGTGTATGGAAGAGTATTCCTTACAAAGCCAACCATTTTTTTGCAGTTAATTCAATATGAGTTGGGGATAAAAGTCAGTATCTTTCAGGTAAGAAGACATATTTGAGAAATTGTCGAAAAATAAACCTAAGCAAGGTCGCTATTCAAATGAATATGTAGATTCTATATTGTAACATTCTGAGCACTCAGAACAATAATATTTTCCTGTAAATTCAAAAATCATCGTACTCACCATTTTCAATTATTGGGTAACCATCTTGCACAATAAACAATTGGAAGAACACTTGACACAACTGTTCTCGCACCAAGATTGAATTCGGCTGCGTCGACTGTAATTCTAGAGATCCCTATAATCACTTGTGTGGAAAGCGCCGGGTATTGAAGATAATTTAACAACCCTTATCTCCCGATTGCAGCCACTCTGTCTGGACCAATCGCCGAGCCGCGGAGGTGGGCGTTCGCGAACTCCATCCCTTATTTCGATCATTCTGGTACACAGCTGCACAAACAGGATCCGTGCTTTATCCTTTTTAGTTCTAGTCTACGCGAAATCAACGTTGAGAAGAATTTTCCTGAGAATCAGGGAACCTTCTGATGGGTGTATACATTCAATTTTATAAAATCAGTCGATAGGCCATGAAAATTAAACATATTCCACTCTGTACAATAAAGGATTCTAGAAGAGCACTGACGTGAAGTCAGCAGCTGATACACGATTGTTCGAATTCGTTGCCAAGGCGGTCATCAGGGGGATGAAACTTCTATGCGAATCTTGGAAACAAGAAACGTCAAACGACACCAACAATTCATGGTATGCAAATCACGGTATACTCTTTTGATCTGCATTATCAAGCCAATCAGCGTTGAGAATTTAAAAAATTCTTTTCCTGAAACTTGTCATGAGTCATGATGACGGTTGTTGTTCGCTGCGGAGTTGTGGTTATTTAAGCACATAATAGTTAATTACTAATATGTAATATCACAGACCTGATCTGTGATAATATATTGATTTTAGGTAACAGTTGATGGAAATAATTCGTCTGGTAGTTTCCTGCATTTATTTTTAAATTTATTTGTATATCAGGAATTACAAAGGTTGCTTCTATTTACGATTGGATCAAATTCATATCCCATAATCTACCCAATGAACATTACCGAATCAGATTCTTCCGAAAGAACGATCCCAGTTATTGACTAAGAAGAAACTCTGCTCTTTTAGTCCAAGTAAAAACTGATAATATGATTACGTCTAAATGTTTTTTCCTGTCAAAGCATGAAACTCAAGAGGACCATGAATTTGTGTGCTTCGAAAACAGTGCCTAAGGTTGACAATCATGGGAACATTATTGATGGTTTAAACTTGTGTCACTGTGTATCCTTCAACATCAAAACAGACTTTTTCTGAAAGGGATCTGATATGGAGGGTATCAGATAGCACTGAGGAAATCTTGTTTTGAAACAAGTTTAACTAGTATTTTGGAATCTTATTCATTTTAGCCGCGAAGAAATCAGAATTCTATGTAAAAAATTCAAAAGAATATATTTTTAAAATTATTTAAACTGAAATCAGTGTTGAGGATTGAACGTATTCAATTCTTTGCTAAATTCATTTGCAGATGGCAGATTTTAGTTTATTGAAGCAAATTTAGGAGAAGTGCTAAGTTGTGGGACTACCTCAGATTATTTTTCCATCACCCAGGGATTAACAAACAGTTAAGGAATCAATACCACTTCTATATCGACCTCTTTAACCTGTTTCACAACATTTGAAACTCCAAGATGATTGAATGGACGATTTAGGCAAATATTGTGCTCTCATATTTGATGCGATATCCTTGAGGTCAGAGTTATTTCTGAGAGTTCTGTAGAGAAAAAACTCAGACTTGATTAATAAGAATAATATATTTTTCTTGTTTCATACTCTAACCCACCACATGGAATGCTGAAAACCAGGTACCTGAGGAATTATTTTTGAAAGAACCTATATATTATTAGGATTATTATGTATTTTATTAATAGTTTATTGAAGAGATGATTCATTTTGTTATTTTGAGTCGATCTTTATATTATGTAGGTATTTCCTAAGTGATTTACATGAGCTTTTGCTGAATCTGTGGTAGGTTTGAATACCATGGACCTTTAAATAATGAGAAATTTCATGTAATATCTTTGCTTGTTGAAAGTATTCCATAAATATGAAGGTAAAAATCTCTTCAATAATTCGTCAAATTCGACTAATAACTGTTTTTTCTGAAATTCTGTGGGAAAAGATTCATAGCTGTGTTTCGTTTCGAAATGCTTTGTACAATAATCCCTTGAAGATCCATATGGAATACACTACAGAAACAGCTGCATATATGTATCACGGAAACCTTCCTACACTTATTGTAGTTTCATAACTTCATGATTATGTGTTCAATCAAGCTAAAACTATTGTTTTGTATCAATGCCCTGAAAGCTGAAATCAATTTCACATATTTTTCGAGTGGGACACTCGTTATTCGAATAAAATCTTTTGTATTGATAGGGAATCAATTATTAAATATAAAATTTCATGTCATAAATCTATAATTTGTAAATGGATTTTTTGTAATCATCATTTTATATCAAATATGTAAGATAAGTTGACTACAATACATTTTTGAAATAAAACTTCGTTAAATTTTAAAATATGACCCTACTGTTGAATAATTCAAATAAATTAGTTTCCCGCCGTAATTCGAAATTATTCCCCCCATGACACCAACAAATGGCGGACACTTTGTTTCTCTGGTTTAGTAGGGAGTTAGCACTTCTTATATATTTGTATTCTGTGGCGGTCATCATCTATTGACGTGTTGACGCTACCAAGCGCCCTTTACTTCCTGATGGATAAATTTGGTGATCTTATATAATACTATCAGGGCTGGGCAGTATTTCAATTACTTGTAATTGAAATACGAATTTGAAATACAAATACGTATTTTGTATTTGTATTTCAATTACTTCTCGAAAATGTATTTTGTAATTGGTATTTCAAATACCTGACGCTGAAGTATTTTGTATTTTGTATTTCAATACTTTTGTCTTCGAAATACTTTCGAACAAATACATTCAGCGCTGAGCGCTCTACAGAAAATAGTCCCTGAATCTCCCTTCAGATGTTGATGTTCATCTGCTTCATCTAGTTCTTTTGCTAGCAATCATATTTTCGGCAAATGGAAAGGAAGAACAGGTCCTGTGCAATGGTCATTTCATCATGGAGTTAGAGTTAGTCAACTTCTAAAAACGAAGAGCAAAGAGCTTACCATCCTTGAACACTATCCTAACATAAAAAAATGTGTTCATACAATATAACACAAGTTTCTGCCCATCAGGACCTGTAGAAATATTGTTTTCTTTAGCAGGTTTGATTCATTCTCCAACAAGAGACTGTTTCTGATACTACATTTAAAAATCTTGTTTCTGAAAGGAAATTCTTTATTCAGCGATAAAATAGCTGAGCTGAATTAGTTGTACTTTTTTCACATTTTACGTAACACCTGAATGTTTTTTGTAATTTGTATTTCAAATACAAATAGTTAAAAAACTGTATTTTGTATTTTATATTTCAAATACCCAGGGCTGGGCAGTATTTCAATTACTTGTAATTGAAATACGTATTTGAAATACAAATACGTATTTTGTATTTGTATTTCAATTACTTCTTGAAAATGTATTTTGTTATTGGTATTTCAAATACCTGACGCTGAAGTATTTTGTATTTTGTATTTCGATACTTTTGTCTTCGAAATACTTTCGAACAAATACATTTAGCGCTGAGCGCTCTACAGAAAATAGTCTCTGAATCTCCCTTCAGATGGTGCAACGTTCATCTGCTTCATCTAGTTTTTTTGCTAGCCATCATGTTTTCGGAAAATGGAAAGGAAAAAAAGGTCCAGCGCAATGGTCATTTCAACATGTAGTTAGAGTTTGTCAATTTCCAAAAACGATAAGAGCAGAGAGCTTACCATCCTTGAACATTATCCAAATATAAAAATCTTGAAAAGCACTGACGTAAAGTCAGCAGCTTTTACTCGCTTGTTCACATTGCGAAATGATGACTTGGAAATTTCAGTGAATATTCAATGAAATATAAAAATTTTCGAGAAAAATTTTCAAAAAAAAAACAAATATTTTTGAATTTTTTCATGGATAATTATTTTTATTGACACTGTTCATATTCCAACCAAGTTTCATTTCGATCAGATAAATATTTTTCGAGTTATCAAAAAATCGAAATTTCAAAAGGCTGTAGCACAAAAACCATTCGGCAGATTTGGCCTATTAACGAACTTCACCGAGATATTCAGGATCTTAACCTAACCTGAAAATTTCAAGTTTCTAGGTCCTTCCTTTCGAAAGTTACAGCGCACACGGCCGGCTAGACGGATAGAATCAATTTTGACCACGGATTCACCATCAGTGAGTCCAACCTAGTCGTTTGAGACTATTTTCAGCTCAAAATTCGACATCGTGACGAAATGATATCGCGCTGTTCCCCAGAAAATGCGCGTAAAAATGTGTTCATACAATATAACACAAGTTTGTGCTCATCAGGACCTGTAGAAAGATTGTTTTCTTTAGCAGGTTTTATTCATTCCCCAACAAGAGGCTGTTTGTATGATACTACATTCAAAAATCTTGTGTTTCTGAGAGGAAATCCTCTCAGTTGTCTTCTTTTCACATTTAACGTAACACCTAAATGTATTTTGTAATTTGTATTTCAAATACAAATAGTCAAAATACTGTATTTTGTATTTTATATTTCAAATACCCGACTTGAAAGTATTTTATATTCCAAATACCTGCGAGAAAGTATTTTGTAATTTGTATTTCAATTAAGCCAAGCGTGTATTTTGCCCAGCCCTGCAAATACCCGACTTGAAAGTATTTTGTATTTTGTATTTCAAATACCTCCGAGAAAGTATTTTGTAATTTGCATTTCAATTAAGCCAAGCATGTATTTTGCCCAGCCCTGAATACTATCATCCTGTCGAAATCCTGTCTGAACCATCAAGCTGTCATTTTTGCGCGCATGTTCCAGGGGAACAGCTTATGTTTTGTCCGAATGTCTGTATTTTCGAATTTTGAGCCGGAAATGATCTCAAACGACTAGGTTGGAATCACTGATGACGAATCCGGTGTCAAATCGATTCTGTCCGGCCGGCCGTGGACACGATAACTGCAGAACGGAGCAAGCTAGCTTTTAGGGTAGTTCTCGCATCGGAATTCCGCGGTTGAGTTCGTTAATGGACCAAATCGGCCAAATGGTTTCGGAGTTATAGCCATTTGAAGTTTCGAGGTTATTTCCCTGATATTTCAAGAACTACTGAAGCGATTGGATGGAAACTTGGCAGTTAGTTGGAGCATAACAACGCGCAACCTTATGCAAAATTTTGTTGCTATCGTATGGTCACTTTTTTTCGAAAAAAAATTTTTCCAGAAACTCTTGAACATATCTGAAAACATTTCAGCTCATACCTTGAGATCCGTATTTCATTTTACCAAATTCAAATTCGATACGGCTAGTTTTCGAGATGTTGTGAAAAATTGAAAAATTTCTTCGTTTTCTTCTCGATATCGTCGTTTTCGTCGTTATAACTCAAGAAACACTGGTGCAATCATGATGAAACTTCGAAGCTAGTTTGAAGATGCTGAAGAACAACTTTGTGCAAAATTTTGTGATGATCGTGTCAGTACAACGATTTGAAAAAAATTTCAAATTTTTTTTTCAACTATTTGATATTCTGTGATCTTCTTATCATATTATCCTCATTAAATTCTTCATGAACTTTCGAACTGTCATTTTTCGATAAAGTACCTACTGAATTTCTATTCGATCGAATCTGTATTTTCGAAAATATCGGGAAAATAAAATTTTGAATGGGTATATCTACGGAATTATTGGGCGGATTTTACCTATTCTCGAATTTGACCTTCGTTATTAAAGTCCAAACCGTAAATTCAAAATTTTATTTTCCCAATATTTCCAACAATACTGATTCAGTAAAACTCCAAATAAATATTCAATATACATTATACGTCCTTGGCTTTTGTATGACAAAAGCTGATGTCACAGAATACAGACATTGACCTATTGAACTCTAGAGTTTTATAAGTCGATGAAGCTTTCTGCTTAGCTAGCGTAGATAGTTAACTCTAGCATTGTAGCATTGTCTTTATAAAATGACTGCAGTATGTAGGTATACCTACCGACTACAGTTACCGGCAGTCTACGACAATGATCTTATAATAATATATAGTATATATTATTATATATATATATATATATATATATATATATATATATATATATAATAATACTTGGTTTTTTATAATGGTCGCAAATTCAAATGACAAAGATTTTTAAGGGAATCGACCTGATTTACACCAATGATACTCTGTATTCTTCGCCGAGCTTTCGAATTTATTTTAATTCATCTTCAGGGCTATCTACAAGACATTAAAAAAGATTAGGTTTCACAATCAGTCATAATACAATTAAAACTAACTACATAAATAGTACTCCACAAACAATACAATAAATCCAAAATGAAAGTATTAAAATAGCAACATATAATTATAAAACGGTAAAAAAACTATACAGTATGTTAAAAGATCCTATACCAACTTTGTTACAATCAGATGTTGTTTATAGAATAGAGTGCCAAGACTGCTTGCGTGGCTACGTTGGACAAACTTCTCAACTACTTAAGAACAGAATAGCTCTTCAGAAGAGTGATATAATAAAACAAAATAAAAGGTGTGCCTTAACATCGCACTCGCTTGATCATGATCATAAATTTAGTTTTGATAATGTGGAGATCATCGATAAACAAACCAAGTACAACAAGAGAATTGTACTCGAGATGATTCATATAAATAATGAAGTAGATCCAGTAAACAGAAAATCGGACACGCAAAATTTAAGTTCTATTTACACATATTTGTTGACTTACCCAAATCGAGAAGTTTTATATGATGAAACTGTTGATGAATAAATTCAAATCGTTTCGAACGGCTACGAGAACAATAGCAGACCATCTCGCTTGCATATACATGGCATTGTTATGTTGTTACCTTTTATCTTTGAGTAAGACGCATGTCAGTTGATGATTGAAAGCATCCATCTTAACATCAAGAAGATTCATTATTTTGTAAACAAAGAATATATTTGGTTGAATTAAAATAAATTCGAAAGCTCGGCGAAGAATACAGAGTATCATTGGTGTTAATCAGGTCGATTCCCTTGAAAATCTTTGTCATATATAATAATATATAGTATATATATATATAGTATATATATTATTATATCATTGGTCTACGACATCTACCAACGCTCTGACGGAATGATGCTTGCTCAGTTGGAGGTTTTGTTTTATTTTTCTTATAATTCAAACAATACAAATCTCATTGGGCTTGAATGGCGACTTGGTGATTTCGGTGAATTTTGAAATGAAATATAATTTTTTTTTCAACATTTCTATTAATAACTCCTATTGATACTTCTGATCTACCCACCAAGTTCCATTCGGATGAGAAAAATATTTTTCGAGGTATTCAAAAATCAAAATATCTAATGGATATAACGAACTTAAGCGAGATATTCTGGATCTTAACCTGGCCTTAGAATTTCAAGACTCTAGGTCCCCTAGAAAATTAGAGCAATTTGACCAAAATACAGATTTGATTGAGTAGAACTCCGGTACTTGCTTGTGAAGAGTCCAATTCGTGAAGGGGTAAAATCCGCCCAATGTTTCCGTAGTTATAACCATTCGAAAGTTTATTTTCCCTATATTTCCGAAATTCAGACCTGAATTTGAATCTAATACTTGGTTTCGAACTTCAACCAGGGCGTAATATCACTTGACTTCGATTCGAGTCATGCTCCTCCATAATTTTTCGAAGGCATTCTGGACTAAAATGTCTGTGAGTTTCCGCACTATTCTATGCATCTTGATATAGATAGGTATAGTAAAATGAAGTTGGCACATTTTTTCACTTGGCAAACGGTACTTGTCAAAATGTTTTTCTTTCTCGTATTTTTTTCGATATTTCTAGTGGAAATTCGTTCAGAATCCTTGGATATACGTGCACTAAATATAGAAACTTGCCAGAACCAGAAAGATTTCAAGTATATAGTATCCATTCAACGGGACAACAGACATGCTTGTAATGGGATTATCATAGATAAGCGCACAATTCTCACAACAGCCCTATGTACCACGGAAAAACTTAAATGTTCGAGTTCAGCATCAAATCTCCAAGTTCTTTATGTGAATGAACCGGATTTTGGAATTCCCAAAGGCGATAATTGTGCCTTCGTTAAAGTTTTAAAATGCATCACAGACCCCAGATATGAAAAAGGAAAGTATTTCATCGAATATGATACGGCAATAATAGTCTTAAAAGATAATTTGAAGAGTTTTACGAAAGCTCCATTAGTCGAAAATATACCAGATGATAAAAATAATAAAAAAATATGCCAGACTGGTATGGTTATCGGAAGGTGGTTTCACGAAAAACAACAGGTCCCAAATGCTAAATTGGAATGCTTCTCTGTAACTGTCAGATCGTTGAAGGAATGCGCAGATGTATCCACTCACGTTTACTTGAGAAAATCGAAAAATCATACTTTAACATGTAGTTTTGACGCCTCTAACAGATTTGAAGTATGCTCTGCTTTCTATGGAGCACCACTGACCTGCAGCGGAAAAGTTGCCGCAATGGTATCACACAAATTCAATTTTTCCGAACAATGTGTGGAGGTTTCTCCATTTTATTACTCCAGAATTGATTGGAGTCACGATTTCAGAACAAACTACTCGAAAGGCATGTTCGGTAGGTCTTCCTACGACTACGATGATGATGACTATGATGACGACCTATACTCTTCCTCAAATTACAAGCAGCCATTTTTCAGTATTATTATTTCCGCAATCTATAATGTTCTGGTATTTTTTCATAAAAATCGAGACATATCCGTAGCATAAATAAAAAATTATCTGTGGAGTTTTATTTTTATTTATTCGAAAACGCTCAATATTTCAAGCTCAAGGCTCATCATTTTTTATTTGATAGTTACACAAAAACTGTAGCAAAAAGGTTCACCAATAGTATTTTTACCAGGGTTGATACTTACATGATGTAAGTAAAGCTCTCTGGATACGGCGTACGAATTTATTTTTTGCTGCGTTCGTTTATTGAATCCGAGAGGCGACAGATTTTTTGGTCACGTGACCGCAGATCTTATAGATTTATCAGATTTTATCTGAAGTAATATACCCTACACCATAACATGGTAAAAGGAGTATATATATGAGGGTCTTTCTAAGGGTCTCGACCTGGTGTAATAAGGAAAACTTTTTTCTCTTGCCAAGCTTTCGGAATATTTTATTCCATCCCCAGGTCTGCTACAAAGGTTTTATACAGTTATGTAGATCGATACATTTAAATAAAGACAACACAGACTTACAGAATTTGAGATTTTTACAACTTCTACGATGTTGTGGTATTTTGAAATTTAAATTCGTTAACATTCAGATCGTCTCCTATTTCGTGTATAATCCCGTATCAATTTTCATCTTCCATTTGACATTTGAAATATTGTTTTGTCGAAACAAATTTTTCCTTGGACTCGGTTATATGATTTTTTTAACCAGTCTGATTTATAATTCTATTCTTGTCACTATTGCATGCATTTTTCATATCAATCTCAAAAATAGGAAAAAGAAACGGACCCGCCTCCCATATGGAACTAATCGCCCATGTTATGATGAGCGTCTCAGAGTGTTCGGCTTGACCACTTTTAAGGACCGACGAGAAAGGGGAGACCTGATAGTGACCTACAGAGCTCTGCATGGCAAGTTTGGTACTGATTTGTCATCTTTGTTTCAACTCAACACTGGCAATTTGCGGGGTCATTGCTACAAATTATATAGGGAAAAGTTCAGGACCACCCCTCGTCAGTTTTTTCTGACTAATCGGGTGTTCGACGCCTGGAACCGTCTGCCTCCAGAGATCGTTGGTGCTTCTTCAGTGAACGCTTTCAAGAACAAGTATGACAGTTTCGTTCGGGGAACCTGAGTGCCGGAGGATGTGTGATGTGTGTGATAGTTTCTTTGTCGGGTGCACTGTCAACTTCATTTGACATAATTTTATATACTTAGAGCTGCTTATAGGCCTAGCCTTGGCTCTAACTTGTTTGTAATAATAATAATAATAATAATAATAATAATAATAATAATAAAGAAACAAAACAGAGAAACAAAAACACAAAAATTTTAAAATACAAATATATATAAATATATATTATCTGAAGTAAACGAGATGATAATCACAGACCATAAATATTTGATATTCTTTCATCTGTGTATCATGACTGATGTCAAATCAAAATTGTTAATCATATATTTTATTTTCTGCAGTGTTTATTTCGCAGCTCGTTGGAAGAAAATTAGTATAAATGTAACTTCATTAGAGCTGATCAGAGAAGAATATCAAATAATGATCGATCCTGTTGAAGAGGACGACGAACGAACAGTTCTGAAAAAAATACAGGGGCTTGCTGAAGGAACATGGCGCTTATTTGCCAATCAACAGTTTAAAGATTCCTTAAAATGTTTCACAGTTATATGAATTCACCGATAATTGTTTAAATTACTATTTATTCATATACAAGTAGACGAAATTCAATGATAAGTGATATCCACCTTGCCATCAATAAAAATTTGGTTCTCGGAATCTTGTCTGAGTTAAAGTTACTTGGCCTCTGTCAATTAGGCGTCCTTAGTGGAGAGAATTATTTATTTATTATTAAGACCAGAATATTTCAGATGTTGAGCCTTTTGCTTAGGTGTAGTAACGGAATTCTGAACATAATTATTTCTCGCCGGTTGGCATTTCTGATGTATTTTTTTAAAATGAACTAAGAATGGACAAACGCCAATGAAGCTAATTATATATATTCCCACTCAAAAAATTACTTTTGTCCGAACTGTGCTAACGAAAAAACCAATACGAAATGAAAATTGAACGGAAATTATTTCTGGATAATTGATATCAGCAAGATGCTAAATTTACTCCATTAAAAACTCCGATCTTGTCTATGATACCGACGAAAAAGATCGTCATCGACTCGCTCTGATTTTGTTTGACGATCGGTTGACATCTGTGGTCTCCTACATCTGGATGTAATTAACGAACGACTCAGGAGCAATCTGAGCAGTCTGAAGTAAAAAACGAACGCCCCTCGTGTATCTTGTCTATGGTCTTTCCCGATCCAGTTCCATCTCTCTCTCTTTCTCTCCCGGACCTCTCACCTGCTTGCTTATCCCCATTCGACTCTTTAGAAATGAATTCGTATGCCGTGTCCAGAGAGTTTAAGGGCCGTATTTATAGTTGTTCCTTGAGGCTTTTTTACTGAAGGCCGCCTTGAATTTGCTTTTCTATGTTTCTATGCAAACAAACTTGTATTTGTTTCCATAGAAAAGCAAATTCAAGGCGGCCTTCGGTAAGGAAGCCTCAAGGAACAACTATAAATACGGCCCTTATATGTCTATGATCAGGAGCGATCCGAGCAGTCTGAGGTAATAAACGAACGTCCCTTGTAAATGAAGTTGTCACGTTTGCACACATAGCAAACTGTTATTGTCAAAATGTATATCTTTCTAGTATTTTTATACATATTCCTCATGGTAATTCGTTCAGAATCCTTCAGTTTTACACCCGAAACTATAACTTGCCAGGACCTGAAAAAGGGCAGGTTTGTAGTATCCATTCAACGGGACAACAGACATGTCTGTAATGGTGTCATCCTTCGTAAGCACGCAATTCTCACAACAGCCATATGTGCCAGGGAAAAACTAAATTGTTCGAGATCAGGACCAAATCCACATGTGAAAGTACTTTTTGTATCTGATCCGGAGGCTGGAATTACGAACCGCGATAATTATGCCTTCGTTAATGTTTCAATATGCCTTGTCCACCCCGCTTATTCAAAAAAAAAGGATTTCATCGAATATAATACGGCAATAATACTCTTGGAGAGTGATTTAGATATTTACAAAGATTATAGAAGAGCTCCATTAGTCCCAAATCAGCAAAATAGGACTCATAATGCAGAAGTATTTTGTGAGGGTTCCAAGACAGGTATTGTTATGGGAAGGTGGATTCATGACAAACAACACAGACCAAATGCTAAATTGGAATGCTTCCCTGTAACTATCAGATCTTTGAAGCAATGTGCAGATGCAATCAATCATGTTCACTCAAAGAAAACAGAGAGTCATACTTTAACATGTAGTTTTGACGCCTCAAACAGAGCTGAAGTATGCTCTGCTTTCGATGGAGCACCATTGATCTGCAACGGAGAAGTTGCCGCAATGGTATCACACAAATTCAATTTTTCCGAACAATGTGAGCCAGTTTCTCCATTTTATTACTCCAGAATTGATTGGAGTTACCAGTTCAGAGCGCACGTCCTACGCGGCTATTACAGAGACTCTTTCGGGGACGACGAAGATGATGACCTTTATTCTTCCTCAAATCACAACCATTCGTGTCTCAGTATTTTTTTGTCCGCAATCTACAATGTTCTGATTTTCTTTCATAAAATGTGAGACATATCCGTAGCATAAATAAAAAATTATCTGAGGAGTTTTATTTTTATTTATTCGTAAACGCTCAATATTTCAAGCAGAGGCTCATCATTTTTTATTTGATAGTTACACAAAAAAAATGTTGCAAAAAGGTTCACCAATATTTTTACCAGGGTTGATACTTACATGATGTAAGTAAAACATGGTGTGCTAATCTGTTCATCTGTGATCGTTTTACAAATGATGACGTCACATTTTCCATTCAAATTCAAAGCACAGAATATATATTTCCTTGTACTTTAATATTTCTGAAGTCACTTTCCTTTCGAATGAAAACAGCATGTTTTCTACATCATGGGTTGATACCTATATTTCTCACTCCTCGAATAAAACATACCCATTGGTTTGATTATTAATTGAGGTACTATGGTTGTAGACATAGACATATTAAACTCTCTGGACACGGCGTACGAGTTTATTTTTTGCTGCGTTCGTTTATTGAATCCGAGAGGCGACAGATTTTTTGGTCACGTGACCACAGATCTTATGGATTTATCAGATTTTGGGCGCGTTTTTTAATTCACCAAACTGGTGTGGTTGTGGTGTAGTATGGTGAACATAGAACATAAATCTTGGATGTTGGACTAGATAATTTGACATTTAAGTCATTCAGACAACAATAAAAAAACAATTTGGTGGATCCATCACTCTTCCACCACACCAATTTGGTCTTTATCTGAAGTATGTGATGAGAATCACAGACCATAAATATTTGATATCCTTTCATCTGTGTATCAATGACTGATGTCAAATCAAAATTGTTAATCATATATTTTATTTTCTGCAGTGTTTATTTCTCAGCTCGTTGGAAGAAAATGAGTATAAATGTAACCTCATTAGAGCTGATTAGAGAAGAATATCAAATAATGATCGATCCTGTTGAAGAGGACGACGAACGAACATTTCTGAAAAAAAATACAGGCACTGAGAAAAAAGAATTCCGGGAAATTCCGGTTGAATAAATTCCTGATGTTTAAACGCAATTATTATCATTACAACAGAAAAAGACCGTTATGAGAACAATCTGTACTTGAAATCTAACATGCCGATTCCGGTACAAGTGACTTCTGTCGTATGAACAGGAAAAACAGTAAGTTTAGCAGTGATATTCTACCTTTAATTCATAAGGAATATTTCCTGTGTATGTAGAATAATATTCTGCCATATATATATAGTTTTGGGGATATTGGAAAAACATATGTAGAATTTCGTGGTTTCTTCTTAATATAAATACTGATTCAATCGTGATGAAACTTCGCAGCTAGTTCGAGGATGTTGGGAGACAACATTGTAAAATTTCGTGATATTCGTGTCAATGGGACAATTTGAAAAAAGAATTTCAAATTATATTTTTTCAAATATTTAATATTCTGTGATCTTTTCATCATATCCTCATTTATTTCTGTATAAACCTTCAAACTGTCATTTTTCGATGAGGTACTGGATTTCAATTCGATGTTATCTGTATGTTTGGAAATATTGGGAAAATAAAATTTTGAATGGGTATAACAGCGGAATCGTTATTAAGATCTCTACAAATATCGAGTTTCTATGTTGTTTATTTCGGAAATTACTGTGTTTACGGTCCGGCCGTTAGGCCGACTGGAATGGGACAAAGGAACTTTTCTGATGAGAGGAAAAGTATCTAACACTCATCACAAGAAAAATAGTAAAATTCCTCGTGGAATCGAAAGATGTTGAATTGAAGAATAACCATCATCATTTTCACTATGTGTTTCTATTTGATTTTTTGATAAAACTCACTTGGTCAAGTTTCCCTTGAAGTTTGGTACCTTTATATGTGTACACCCTGTATATTTACAAAATTATTGGGCAAAATTTATCAATAATTCTTATGATTTGGGTCTCTTGCGGTATTATTTCGAAGAAATTATTTTACTACCATTGAAACATTAATCTTGATATTCATGCAATATCCAGTTCTTGTTTCCACCATTTTACACTGTTTTATTCTTGCCCATTGTAATATTAGAAAGTTCATTATTATTCCAATTTTATTCAATTCCTAAATGAATTATATGAAATCGCACAGTCATCTTGAATACAGTAAATGAACATGAATTTTACGGAAAGTCTGGTTCATAGACATTCAAACATAGAATCTATGTTTGTTGCGTGGTAACGAAATCGATAAATATACGTGCTATTATGTGGTCCTGATAAACGTGGGCGAAGCTTTATCAACAGATTCACAAAAATAGGGTGATTCCTCGAATTTTCATCAGGTTTTAAAATATTCAACGTTGAAGATCTCGAAAACGGTGTTTGAAATTAATTAGTGAAGACATAGAATGATGGTACTCGAAATTGTAATCAGAATAATATTTGAATTATCATGAAAAAGAAAAATATTTCAGTATCAGATTCATTTTATGCATTAGAAGAATATAGTAAAATACGTGTAATCAAACCTTTCAGTTCAAAATATTACGCACCTGATTTTCACTGCTGAGAAGCTTCAATTGATCGTTGATCAGGCTGTACTTCGCCGACTCCTCTTTCCTAAGGGCCCTCTCTTTCTTGAGTTCAGGACTCCAAAACGTTTTGATCGAATGCATGGAAGATCCTAATTTTTGATTGGTGAGTTCGAGCTCCTTTTTGAGGTTACCCAATTCCCGCTGCAGATCAGAATTTTGATGTTGAAGGTCTCCGATGAAGGGTTGATGCATAGTTGGAGATTGTCTTGCTGATCGACTGCTTTATGGTTCATCATGGAAGTAGAGGCCACGATCAAGCGATCTATCCCTTAAAAAGAAAATTTTAATAAAAATATTTTCCTTCGCAAAATTCAGCTATAGGTTTATATTTATTCACAAAAAAATGAGTTTACTTGAATCAAATTGTAACCGCGTCAGTTCAAGAAAATTGTATTCTTGAATTGCCGAAAGAAAGTTTTGTGTCCTACGAACACTCTCTTGTTACATAATGTAGTTTTTTGAGCCAACAATATTTTATTTTTGATAAGAAAATGTTTTCTCTGATGTGAAAAAAGATTATCTTGATTCACGAGGTATAAAGTTTGATCCAAATGAGAAAATTGTTGAATATGTTTGCTAGGTATATTCCATGTTTTTATCCTGAAAAATGTATAATATCTCTAGAAACCTTTTATGATAATTTTTGAAGATATCAATCATAAATGAGATGCAAAGGGAGGATCAGATTTCAGTAAGAGAGTGTTTTGGGAACAAGGTTCCGAAGATCAAAGAGCTATAGTCTTTTGTACCAATTTGCTTGGTTGCTATGTATACTCACGACCTCCACGCATAAAATAGAAACTGGAGTCCGGAGTTCACGAATATATACATGTGATAATGTTATTGCATGACACATCTGCCTGTGGGTATGTACCCACATATACAGACATTTTTCAAATCAAACGCTGTTCGCGAGGAACCACGATTATTCTCGAAACCAACAATTTCTTCTTTACTTTCGGAACGCTATACCTGATAAACCCCTTTGATCTTGATAAGTAGCTCCTCATTGATAACAATTTCATGAGCACTATGACGGCCATGGCGTTATTTCCTATCTGAATATCTATATTTTCTGCGATTTTACATTCTATTATGTATGCACCTTCAGATCTATTACCGCTTATCGGTCGAAGGGGTCACGCGTAAGAGCTCTTGTCATCAGAATTCGTTCATTAAGAAATTATATTTTTGATCCGAGGAAACTATGATCAGCTTTAATTGATTTCTAAAGAGAAGAATACAGATGCTTGCAGTTCAGGAAAATTAATGTATGGAGGCAAGCAACGGAGTGAGTTGGAAACCTCAGTATAATATTTGGTCAATACAAAATTATTGTTCTCAGTGGAAGATTATTTCATTCAAGAATATGTAAATATTTGAGTATCAGAGATTCTTTTTTTCTGAACAGTCACTAAATTTTGCATGAAATCGGGCTGTTATTCTTCAGCAAACGATTAGATGTCAAATCAATCGATATTTATTTCAGTGTATATTGAAAAAGTCATAATTAAAATCAACTACCAAATAGTTACAGCTGAAATAGTATTATTTCGAGTGGAAATATGTACGCAATCAACGGGGGAATTTCCTCATTCACAATTTCGTCGGCTCTGTGAATAAGGCATCTACTAGATGGAATGTTTTTCTATTGATAATTATATAAAGTTAGAATAGGCACATTTTCTAAAGCAAATTTCAGTAGGTAGTAATATCTCTTGGACCTCAATAGTAGTCGCGATAATTTTATGACATTCTCTACCAGGCGACGGGCTTGTGAAGTTCGCCATAAAATTATGAGGCATTTGTAAGTGTGCAAAAGATATTCGTAAGTAATATCATAAAGGTATCTTATTTTTCCGAAAAAAATCGAAAAAACTCGTTGCTAATTGATATTTCAACAAGAAGCATGAGTTCTTGTGGCAACAAAAATCCGAGTCGGAGACGAGGATTCTTGCTCCTGCACGAATGCTTTTTGTTAAAAAATATTACTTTGCAATGTGATTTTTCGATTTTTTTCACAGGAAAAATTAGATACCCGGATGGTATTTGACATTTCATGTGTAACAGATTATTCTGCATGCACTATGTAATAGGTTTCCGAAGGTATTGTAATTTTTGGTGACAACGACTGTCAAGTTTTGCCGCGGGTAAACTCGAATAAACTGCTGACAGCTCCTGCCAAACAGCTTTTGCTCCTAGAAACCATTTGTAATTTGAAATTGCGCGTTTCTGATTGGTGGAAACTACGACGAGGAAAATAATCAAAAAAATTGAATTTGTTGAAGATCTGATTTCATTTCGAACGCATTTTATATGCCCCGTCGAATACTATTTCGATAATTGGCGATCTTGCCAGGATATTATGAATATTTTCAAGTATGTGTGTTCCATTTCTGGTGCGACGAATAATGAAAAGAAGTTTGTTATTTAAAAATGAATAATCGATGTAAAAAAAAAAAATTTCGGCCTCTATATTATAGAATAAAATTTGATGTCAATAGATGAACTTCTGAAAAAATTAATTAAAGCACTATCCGAATGATAGCAGGTGCGGTAAGGAATTATGCAGTTCAAACAAGAAATGACAAGTTGATTCCATAATATTTGAGGACAATTCAGGAAAATTCATGAAGATAAAAGAATTATTATTTGTGTTTTATTTGATAGAGGATAGGTTAGTCAAGATTGCATTGAAGCTCTGAGTCTTTCGTTATAGCAGAAGAAAATATTTATGATAAAAACAATTCAAAAAGCACTGCCGTGAAGGCAGCAACTTTTGCGCGCATGTTCAATGTAGATGACCGCTTCAGCAACGAATTTGAACGTGCGCGCAAAAGCTGCTGCCTTCACGGCAGTGCTCTTTGAAATTTTTTACTGATAGTTTACTGGATTTCAATTCGATCATATCTGTATTTTTGGACATATTGTAAAAATAAAATTTTGAATGGGTATATCTACGGAATCATTGGGGGGATTTTACCCATTCACGAATTCGACCTTCGTAATTAAGCCCCAAACCTACTCTACAAATATCGAGTTTCTAAGTTGTTTCTTTCGGAAGTTATTGTGTTTACGCAGTCGGCCGTTAGGCCGAATTCGTGAATGGGTAAAATCCACCCAATGATTCCGTAGATATACCCAATCAAAATTTTGTGTTTCCAATATTTCTAAAAATACAGATCAGATCGAATTGAAATCCAGTACTTCATCGAAAATAACAGTTCGAAGTTTCATACAGAATTTAATGAGGATGATATGATGAGAAAATCATAGAAATTTTTTTTTTCAAATTGTTCTAATAACACGATTATCACGAAATTTTGCTTAAAGTTGTCTTTCAGCATCTTGAAACTAGCTGTGAAGTTTAATCAGGACTGAATCAGTATTTCTCGAGTAATACCGAAAAAATCAACGATATCGAGAAGAAAACCTCGAAATTTGACATATTTTTTCCCGATATCTCCAAAACTTATGATCGTATCGAACTGAAATTTAGTACACTGCTGTGAAATCAGAAGGTCAAAGTTTGAGTATAATTTTTTCTGGATATAATGAATGGTTACCGAAAAAACAATTTTTTTGTAAAAAAATTTCGAAAAAAATTTTTTTTTTAATTTACTGACAATATGATCTTGACGAAATTTGGTTCAAAGTTGCGCGTCGTTATACTCCATCAAACTGCCAAGTTTGAATCTAATCGCTTGGGTAGTTTCTGAAATAAAAAATAAATAACTTCAAAACTTCAAGTGCCTATAACTCCGAAACTATTCGACCGATTTGGCCCATTAACGAACTCAACCGCGGCATTCTGATGCGCAACCTATCCTAAAAGTTTCAAGTAGCTAGCTTGCTTCTGTCGACAGTTATCGTGTCTACGACCGGACGGACGGCCGGCCAGCCGGACAGAATCGATTTTGACACCGGATTCGTCATCAGTGAGTCCAACCTAGTCGATTGAGACCATTTTCGGCTCAATCATCCAAAATTACAGACATTTGGACAAAACGATAGCACGCTGTTCCCCTAGAACATGCGCGCAAAAATGAGAGGTTGTTTTTCTTCTCTGTAATTGAATCATTCTTTTCGACTTTGTCAAAATCCTATTAAATTTTAAATCTTTTGGGAAAAGCATCATGCCATAATGTGTCCTGAGCTCAATAAGGAAAGGATGCATAGCAATAATCACGATGACTGTTAAGAGAAATATGACTGCAATTAGAGATGATAATGGATAAAAACAGAGTGATCTACATATAATTGAAGGGGGTTCTATTGATAATTTTTTACTAACTATACTAACCAATCGAATTTCTCAATTTCGAGTCATGTGTCAAATTTCATCTAATCACCTATATGAATTACAGCACGATGTAAAGAACATGGTGTGCTCATCTGTAAAATGAGTGACGTTAGCTAGTTGAAAATACAAAGAGTTATATATTCTGTCCTTTGAATCAACATGCAAATTCAAAACGCAGAATATATGACTCCGTGTATTTTCAACTAGCTGACGTCACTCATTTTACAGATGAGCACACCATGTTCCTTACATCATGGATTACAGCGATAATACCCTAAATATGGTGTTTTCAGTTTGGTGTTTTCGACAAAGAGGATCATTTAGTTTAAATTAAACGTCAGATTGACAATCAATTTTTTGAAATCTACAAAATAAAAATTATCTTATCGAATACCCCTCGGGCCTTGACAAATCCTCGAAATTTTGTCATAGAGAACAAAACAAATATTATAACCTCAAAGTTACTACGAATGTTTCAAGCCTGAAGACCCTTTTATTCCAAATATTCTTTATCGGTTAATTCAACCTTATCTTACAAGACCATTTTGGGTTGAAATTCTACGATTACGAACAAATGGGAAGGCGATAAAGCTTTCGTTTCCTAGAACAAGATCATAAAAAGGTCAAGAATATCTTCTATAAGGGGGTGAATATGCGTTTGGCGAGCTCACATTACTGGGTCAACCAGGTCAATACCTTGCCTTCTGTCTACGGCTTTGAAACATGCGCGTAATTGCCCCCTTAGTAAAATAATTCAACATTTTTGCGCGCATGTCCTAGGAAGCAATGTGCTATAGTTTTGTAAGTCTGTAATTTCCGATGTTTTTCATATGAAATGAATAGGTTGTATTCACTGATGAAGAAATGTCAAATTCGATTCTGTCCCGTCGGCCGGCTACGAGCACGCTCACTTGAGAACGAAAAAAGGTAACAACTTGAAACTTTCAGGGTAGCTTGCGAACCAAAATCTCACGGCTTAGTTTGTCAAATATTCAATGCAGCCAAACGATTTGGAAGTTATAGTAATTGAAATATTTGGCCGCGTGAAGTTAGCGAAAAGTTTTCAGAACAAATTGTGAGACTAAGCTCAACATTTTGTAACGTATTTGTTCCGATTTGTTCTGTGTGAAACATTATATGCAAAATTATGGTTATTGACTTATTTGCATTTCTATGATTTGGTGCTACTTCGCCCTCCGTACCAACAATTTCAGGTTGCGGATAAAGTTTAAAGCCAATAACAAGTATCTAGTTTGTTCAAATCTGTTATGATGAAAAAATCACCATATCTTCAGTATATATGATTTTATTTGCATTTATAACATTGAGTGCTACTTTCACACCCATCGGCAAAACTTTCTGGTTCCGAAAAATTTCAGTGCCAATATTTGGTAACCAATTTGTTACGATTTGTTCTATTAAAGTTAATTCAATCTCATTCTTAGTTTTCGAGTAATTCACTGTTGTTTTTAATAAGCGCGCAGTTAGCAGAAACCTTCCACTCCTTTATTTTTTAACATTTGTTTCGCACCAATAATTTGTATTCGATTCGCTGCAATCTGTGCCGTTGGAATGAACTCCAAAAAATTTTAATTTTCAAAAATCTACTATAGTTTTAGTTTGGCTTTACTCATACGAGTAGCCGAATTTCGGTTTCGGAAAATTAAATTTTAGTGGGTCACTTATTCCTTATTCTCTATGGTTGTAGTGACATTAATATAAATAATCTGAAAAAATATTTGAAATTCATTTGTTTTGATAACACAGATAAGATTTCAACCTCTGAATAAAGAACAACAGGAAGGAGCATAATGCCTCACAAAGTGGGTCCGGGATGGATGTTGCATATAGCCGACTTCCCTTTCACTTTGAAGAGAGAACTAACTTGTTCCGAGACTTTTTTATCTGAAGAAACTAACCAACATGAGTCATAATTGGAGGTTCAATATGGGCGCCTATGTCCCACTGATATACGAAGTAAAAACGCGTTATGCTTCTTCCTGTTGTTCTTTATTCAAAGATTTCAGCGCAATATTAACAATAAGTACTTCTGATAATACAATAGGTAGTTTTATACCGATAAACGAGTTTTGCGATTCAGAAAATCCGAATGAATGAGATTTCACACTTAAAATCCATAAGTAGCAAAAACATTAGGAAGTGCAAATTTAAATGATATTGATGTTTGGAAACATCTTCTATATTTTTGATTCGACTATCCGACATAACATGTATTTCAATTATCCGACGTTTCTACATGGATTGAATAGAACGCGTTTTGTATGTATTGAAATCGCTAGTAATTAGAGAAGAAGACCCCTTCGGAATTTATTCCGCCGCCATTTTGTATGAATCAGTCTGCAGGTAATCCGAAAATGAAGCCACAAGGACGATGTTAATCCTTAGAATATATGAAATTCGATCTGATTCAGTAATTATATGAGATAATACTAATATCCTGTTTTCATAATTTTTTTCGAATAAATTGCATGAGATGAATTGGAGTTCTCTTCGATGAATCATTCTATAATTCCAGTGAGATGTGATCATAAAGAAGAATCATTCTTCAGCTTGCTCCCTATGCAATAAAAGCAACAGAACTTCTGTTATATCTGATTTACCACCATATTCCTAATACCCCAGAACTATATTTACGACATAATTACCCTTATTTCAAAGATACTGCGTAACTCAATTGTCATTTTAATGAATAATGTATGGATTAATCTTCAAATTTGAGTTTGACACAAGATTAAGGTTTGATGTGTTACAGCAGTGTGCCAAATTGCCGCTGCAAGCAATATTCACTTCACGAAATAGTGTGAATCAATCGCGTGAAAATATGTCAAATTTGTTTGTTATTATATCATTACTAATATTCTTTCCATGAAATTCTCATTACTGCCAAGAAGTAATATCACTATTATCGTTATTGTTTCCAGAATTAATCAAGAAATAGCACCTTGGTAAATATGCACGCAAAAGTTGGTGACTTCACGCCAGTGGTTTTCCAGTATTTTTTATTTGCAACATTTTTCTACTAGGAATTACATTGAAAGCACAGTGTAATCGAAAACTTAAATTTTATGGGATTCACCATGTTCCACAGACAGATGGTGTCCCCGTATTTCCAGTTCTAGATCTAAAATGTTCAACATCGAATATGCAGTTTTTGATATGTAACGTAAATCATCCTAGAAATGCTTAAAAAAAACATCTATATTCCATAAAATGCATAAACATTCATTCTCAAAGCGACAAGGCAGGGGTAATAATTTCAAAAAGAGTTGCTCGAAAATGATATGACTTCTTGAACTATTTAAAGCAATAGAACTAGGCATTGAAATCTATAACTATTGGCGAATGAAGATAAACGGAACTCCCTCTGGTGGCTATCCGAGTAACCCGAGGTAAAGACATTATCATTGACAAGTTAAAAGAAATGTTAAGAAAATGAGAAAGTTTATGCATTTTTCTTGGCATTTGTGTAATTTTACCAGTGCTTCTACTGAGAATAAGCAAACTCAAAAATCTCTTCCAATGAATTTCTACAGCCTGGTAAAAAATTTGGAGTTAGGGTGAAAGAAACTTCCCTTAACAAGTCAGGCCTGAAAGTATTGAAGAATCGATAAAAACCAACAAACAAGATTTATGAGAGTCTGTTACCTGTATTTTACCGATGATGATAATTTGTATAGAGGTAAGCACGAATTGCTCATGAAATATTAGATCACATTCATGAAGACAATTTTTTTCCAGCCCCCTAATCTAAGCAGAGAAATTTACTTAAGAGGAATGCTATGCCTTCCAGAAATCTGCCTGCTGAACTGATCATTAAGGAACAACGTAAATGTTCTAGTGATAGAACAGACTATTGAAAAAAAAAAATCTCAACAAGGAAATATCTGGTGATGAATACTCTTCCCTCAAAGTGCTTCTGCCGATGAAAGCAAAGTTAAACAAGGCTTATTTATTACAGCTTTTTCAAGACCAATCATATGAGTGTTGGAAAATTTATTTGTCAATCCATAATGAATTAGGCTTACGGTACAAGTAGCACTAGTTTCATGTGAATGTATTCATTTCGTTCACAATATATTGAGTATTTAGTCCTTCCCTATAAATATAGTGTAGTTATGAGTATTTGTCTATTATTCCAAAAAGTATGTTTTACAATACTATCTGTTTTTCAACTTTCAAGGCAGCCTAAGAAATCCGCCAAAGTCAATCTTGCCATTTGGATCTGAAAATAAATAATATTAAAATACTGTCTATCCTTGGAGATATCCCCGTAATTTTAGAGTTGCTACACTCAATAAGATTGAAGAATGATACATACCTTCTTTATAAGAATGGAATATGTACTCCCAGTAATACTCTATAAAAGTCTAAAAAGTATTTGAGTGAATCGTGAAATCAAAAATTATCAAACCAAACACTAACAAACAGTACAAAATCTACTATCAAAACAAAATCTATGTCTGTACGTAAGGTTGTAAAACTGGCCACCGTGGCGCTGCAATCTTAAATTCAGACGCCAATTTCATTAGCAAACACTTAAGGATGACATGAATTTGTTACCCACAACGCAAAACGTGTTCTGAGATGCATATTATCCACCGACAAAATTAGCGGAACGGACAAAATCTCAATGAAGTTTCATGTTCATTTTCTCTTGAACCCAACAGCCGATTTGAGATTTTTTTCTATTGTACCTAGTTCACTCGCGAATATTACTTATATACCATACTCGGTTGCTCTGTTTTTTGTTATATACGGGGATAAAAATAATGAAGAGCAAGCTTTCATTTAGACACCTTGTGGAGTGAATCGTGTGCCGATGAAAATGTTTACGAACACTCCGATGTTGCCTGAGGAATACAGTCCTTTAGATGGTACCGTTCGTTTTACGCATCTGCGATTATTTTTTTTAATATTCTGAAAGGTAACAAGTATCGAGAGATCTATCTGCGGTTAATCCAAGGTAAGTTGACCGGACGATCAATAACAATTGTGAAACAGCTGTAGTCATTCTCCTTGGATCCGCTTCTTCGGTGTAGGTGTTTTGGTTGATTGGATGATTAGCTCTGATCAAGGGGGAATATTTGTTGTTTTATCGACAGGTATTCGTCCTTGTGATTATGTTATTTATTATTACTGGAGCTTTTTCTTCTCCGTGAAACCAATTCCTATTTTTTTAATGTTTTGCTGTCGAACTTATTTGCGTTGAATGGGCATGGATTCATAGAAATTATTGTGAAAGAGCATGTAATGCCATTCGTTACTTTCATCGAAGGAGACTGCTCGCCCTCAAGTGACCCATTGTGTAAACGAATTTCTGTATGACGTTGACATTAATTGAATGGATTGGCCAGCAAGTTCTTCAGAATTTAATTTAATTTAGCATGTTGGCATATACTCCATTCACTTTTATAATGTAGCCCGGTTGGCCATGATTTAGGTTTATCAAGTTTTTTCCCTTAAAACTGACGCAGGTTGGCACTCATGAAATATCGGCAATGTCAAAGGACGTTGCCAAATTTCAATTTTTACTATTATCAATATCAATCGATTCTAGATTTCTAAATCTCAGCATAATAAAACGCTTGCAAACTAAAAATGCCGAAGGTAGTTTTGAAGAAGCAGAGGCAAAGTATCAGGAAGTGCTATGTAGAATTGAAATCTGCTTATTCTGATAGTAACCCTGATAATTTGGAATCAATAATTCAACACAAGCTATCCAACATTTTCGACGTATGTGAGTGAAAACCCAGTGTACCTATCGTTCACATAGATTCCCGAGAACTTAAAATTGAGTTAGTTCTTTCAAGATGACAGGTTTTAGTACCTACTACTTCATTTTGATACTGGAGTATTTCAAGTTGTGCAATAATGTATTTAAATGTCTTCTGTAGGCTTATTTCTTGAGAATTTCGAAAAGTAGGGAATTCCATAGGTTTGTTGGTTCGTTTAGAAGTTTTACTGCAGGGTTATTCGGGTGCTTTTATTTTTTTTTCTAATGAACTCTCACAAAGTAACGAATTACTCTATCCATAATTTTTCAGTAAAATTCCAAAACACTCGATTCTTGATTTCCGTACAAGAAAAAAGCATAACTGAATCTTCCAACCACGTTTATATACGTGAAATATTTCCAGTATTAACAGAGACAAATGTTTCTTCAACATTCGCCAGGTCTTTGGAATTATTGAATTCAAATAATATTTTCTCAATTTCATTACTTTATCAATGTAGATTGACATTTGAAAAATAAGTAAATACTACGACCTCTTTGTAGAGAGGACAACGTTGCATAGTTATCTGACAGGAAAATGACTATAACCTAACATTTTCGAAATATACACGGTGAAATCTGTCACGATGTCATGGCCAACCGGGCTACATTATAAAAGTGAATGGAGTATATGTTATGTAGAAAGCTAAGGAACACAGTCCCTGCATTTGATTTATCATCAATAATTAAAAAATGGGTAACTTCCTTGATTAATATACTTAAAGTAGTTGACATCAGGAACTAGAAATCAGAAAAGATTAACAAAACTAATGCCGACGTTTCGACCCGAAGAAGCAAAAATATATTTGCGAAATGTCGGCATTAGCGAAAGTTGGTTAATCTTTCCCGATTCCTAGATCCTGTCAACTACTTTAAGTATCACCAATAAGGTTTTTCTGAGCATCAGGAAACGGTTGCGTTCATAGGATCATGTGAAGGACCAACAAGATATTGAGCAGAACCGAAAATCGACTGTCAATTCTTGCTATTATTTATGAATTTGATGTTCTTGAACGAGAAATTAATGTTTCACGAAGGTATTAACGTTAATCCGAAAAGATACTGGAACCATATTAAGTTCTGTAATTTCTATCGAAGATATCGTAAAAAATGATGAAGACAAAATCTAGGTATTCTTAAGCATTCTAGCTTTTCAATGTTTCACTCCATAGAATGTTGCAAACGAAGTCTTAATTTTATTTATTTGCAGTTCACCCCTGTACATGTAGTGTAAAAGGTCGAATCCATCATATCTGCATTATTGGTAATATTAGGAAAATAGAATTCCGAATGGATAAATCTACGAAATTATTCAGGGGAGTTCAACTTTTCACGAATTCAATCTTCTCAATTAACCTCCAAACCGGCTATAAAAATATGGAGTCTCTTATATCCTTTTTTTTCGCGTTATTCCGGTTAATACGATATATTTTCTCTGTTATATCTCCGGAAAGGAACATCAGATCAAATTGAAATTTGAATAAATGTTGTCGAATACTATCATTTTCTTAAGATTTTCTAACAATTGGACCCATACGAAATTCGTCAATAAGTTTTTCAGATAATCATGGAGTTTCTATCTCATCGCATGTGTACTTCTTGAGATATGGCGGAAATGACGTCGAAATTGCAAAAAACATCAAAATTTTACATATTTTATCCATATATTTCTGAAAGTAAATATCGTATCGAATTGAAACTCGAGACATTATAGGAAAAGACTGATTTTAAGATTTGTGCCAAATTTTTTTGAAATCCGATCGACACTTTTCGGGAAAAAAAATGTTCAACAAAAATTTCAAAAATTTTCGAATAAAAATTTTTTTTTTGATTTCCTAACAACAGAATCCATACCAAATTCCGCATTAAGTTGTGTGTTGGTATATGCAAGAACTAATCACCAGATTTTAATTCGATCGAATCAGTACTTGAGATATCGAGGAATTAATCTCAAAATTACATAAAGGCATAACTCCGAAACTGTTTTATCGATTGTGCTCTCAACGAAGTCAACCAAGATATCAAAGATCAAAATCTATTCTATTTCAAGACTCTAGGTCCTTCCTTTCGAAAGTTAGAGCATACACGGACGACCAGACGGACAGAATTAAATTTGACCACAGATTCTTCATCAGGGAGTCCAACCTAGTCGTTTGACGCCCATTCAAGCTCGAAATTCGAAATTCACAGACTTTGTGACGAAACGATAACACGCTGTTCCTCAGAACAAGCGCATGAAAAGATGCTGAAATTGTCTAAATTGTTCAAGAAAAATGAAATTGAAAACTTCGTTGACCTTCTATCTTTTCCCCTTATTTTGCCGTTGTTTTTATTTTGACTTTTATGAGATAATATCCCAGAACAAGGTGGTGCAATTGCTTCAGCATGATAATGTTCGGGAAGTACTTTTTTCAGACAATTGCGTATATGTATGTTATGAATTCTAATGGAATCTATAATAGACCAGGGTCGATAATTTTTCAAACCAAAAAAAAATTTTAGTGGGATGGAACCCATTGAAAAGGGAATAGAATTTAACAAAAATTTAAGGAGAAATAATTTCCTGCCGATCTGAGGTCGGGAAGCGAAGGGGCTTCAAGTCCATGGAAAAAAATGAAAGTCAAGGTTGTGTGTTGTATCATAATCTACACCTTCTGTGTAACACTTTTTTTGCATAACCTCAACATTCATGTGAAAAATTAAAATTACTAAGTTTTTGGTCCTTTATTTTTATCTTCCACAGAAAAAAAAATTTTCGACGAAATTCTGTGGAAAGTTATTTTTGTATGTTCCGAATACAGTGTAATTCTTTCGATGCAAAATATATATTTGTTCGCCTTAATTCGACTCAATATCGAAAAAGCACCTTAATTTTAAATCGGAAAATTTCATGTCAAAATATGTACTTTTTCGAAAAAGTTGGTGAGCTTTTTGTTCGTTGAAATCTTTACTTTCTGATGGTGTCAAAACATATAATTGCTATGGTGAATTTCCTTAAAAAATTATCATGTTGTAAGGCCCTGACCTTCGTAGCCTTTTCCCAACTTCCCTATGAAACACCTTTTGATGGGATAAAATTTTCCGTAGGTCACTCAGGTCTATAAATTATTTTGAAATAACAATAAATAGGCATCTACTCATGTGTTTGGAAGAAAATTTCAAAACTTCCTCAAAATACTGAAGATGTCTCATTAAATATTTACTTCATTAATTTATTTGGTTGTTAATTATAGAAGTTTACTTTTGTATTTCCTTAGAAAATTTACAGTAGTAGTGGTTTTTTTCTATCAGAAAGAAGAGATTTAAAAGAACAAAAAGGCCGACAACTTTTATGAAAAAGTTGATATTTTGACATGGGACTTCTCTATTGAAAATTAGGGTGATTTTTCGGTATTTGGTCGAATTGATGCGAATAAATATATATTTTGAATCTGAAGAATGACCGTGTATTTGGAACATAAAAAGATAGCTTTCCACGGAGTTCTGTAGAAAAAAAAATTTTCGTGGAAAATGAAAATAAAGAACCAAAAACTCGGTTACTTGAATTTTTCACATGAATATTGAGGTTATGTAAACAAATTGTTATGCAAAAGGTGTAGATCTTTTCATTACCTACAAATTTGCTGTTCAACTTCTTTTGAAGGACTTGTAGTTTTGCCGGAAATCTAGATGTGCCGTTTTTTACCCTTAAATCTCACCCCTTTCCACTTCCCGTGTAAATTATTTTTCCTTCAATTTTTATTATATTCTCCTTCTTTTCCAATTGGTTTTATCCTACTATTGTTTTCTTCCACTTTTTATCATTTTTAAAGGCTTCTACCCTGGTCTATGAAGGATAGAAGTGTCTTTTGGATATATATTATTCATAAATATATGTTTCCTAGTATACATAGTGATTGTAGCAATTTATTCATCTTGTATTCATGAGTTTCACGTACTAAAAATTTCGCACCGCACAAGGGGGTAATTACTACCCTTCTCGAAAATGTGAGCTGAATCCAATCTTGATCATTTCACTCAGTTGAAAATTTTGTGTTCGATAAAAAATAGATCGGAAATTACCCGAATACGAAATGAATATAGTGCTACAATTAAAAAGAAGAGCTCCATGGAGTTTCCTGAATTGAAATGTCATATCATTTTCAAGCAGCCTCGAACCTACCTTCTCTCTCGAATCGGCATAAATTCTCTTGTTGTTGGCCTGGTTGCACTTCTACTCCTTTGATGAACTGGACCCATGGTCATGGGTCTTCCTCTGTCCTCCAACATGGGACTGCCCAAATCTTCATCCCTATAAAGGGATACTTGTGTAACATTTGAAAGAAAAAAGTGTGTGTAATATAATATGTACGTGTTTGAAAGTTAATTACGGATAACGATTCATCAAGAGAAGACAATAATTCCATTAACAACTATTTTTCTGGAAGAAATGTATAGAGCAACGTTGAATCTGAGCGGCTTCCTTCGGAATCACACTGGAGGTTATTGTATTAGGTGTCTCAAAATTAACGCAATGTTTCGCAAAACAACTTTCTGTCTTCAGATTGAAATTTTGCCGTTAATTCAAGGAACATGGGGGAGAGTTTTCCCTGGTTTATTATATCTAGCAAATAGACTTCACGGATCTACTTGCACGATAACACCCTTTTATCCGAAATCTCCATGATCATATTGCCTAAATATTACTTTATTCGTATGATGCAGCATTCAATTTCTTCTTATTTATGATGATCAGGTGGTCGAGACTTACGCCCGTTCGCATAGTTGATACTCCGTACTTGAGAACGTTTTAAGTCGACGAGTCCATTCCATATTGGTTACTTGACAGCCGAGCACCACTTCGCCAGTGCTTGGTGGCATGCTTACTCAAGTCTACTAACGACCTACCTTGAGGTATGCTCAAACAAGACATAATCACAAAATAGCGAAGATTATTCATTTTCTGCGATTTTGACAACCCAGCGTTGATTTTTTTATTATAATCTTGGTGTTCTGTACTATGTACGATACCGTATGTACGATAGTAACGTTTTGTGCGATCATTTCAGAGAACCTACCATTTGAAAATTCAATTCAGCTAAAGTGTCCGAAGATACTTAAAATTTGAATGAACTTGCTCAAATTATTTTCGATAAACTAATTGCTCTCAGAAAATGAAGATGATTTTCTACGAATTCATCATAGAACTTAATACATAATGGCTCTGTTCTTGGTGACCATCATGCAAGGAGGTACTTCTCTTCTTCGGAAGCATCACAGATGCCATAAATCATCCTCTCTGTCGACATTTTACAAAACATAATTACGGTTCGTTTTACGGGGCAGCTTCTTTGACACTTCGAAGATATACTGTCATATAATAGCAAGTTTTCAGTGCGACAAACATGGAAAAGTGAAAACATTTTAGATTTCACCGATATCCATGAACTTCGCCGAGAATTTCCGAAGGTGTGTTTACTGGATAGAACCCTTGCTAAGCCTGAGTCAATAATACTTGAACTTGTCTCAGCGGAGAATTTCTCAAGTAGGAGTTCTAGATCGGACTATGCGTACAAAGCATTACTGTCATAGATTTTGACTTCAACTAACCTCACATAAAGCAATGTCATGGTGTCGAATCCCATAATTAAAGGGGCAAATTCTGATTACAGAAATAAGGAAGAGTACATGACAACGAAATGTGTCTTCTAAGTCATAGACTACAAAAGCTACAAAGGATTCGTAGAATGTGGAACACATTGGGCATTCAAGAAAATCATAATCGGCAGGAAGAACTTTGATATCATGTCGCCATAACGAGTCTCCACGTTGTATTCTCCGAAAGTAATTGAATTAACGAATAGCTGAAAAATGGAATATTACAGACATTTGGGCATCATGATAGAAAGATGATCTCTATAGTGTGCGAGTTGAAACGCGACGACCGTACAAAATGAATCTTATGATTCATACAGAGAAATGTAGTACCCACTATTAATATCATTTCAAATAACGTATAAAAATATACATCTAAGATGAATTTTCTGAAAAAATAATTGGAAGTGCCAAAAATTGGTATTATTCGGGGTAATGTGGAAAACATAATTTCAATATAAAAAAAAATTTCAGAAAACACAACGGACTTATCTGTTGGAATGTTGTTGAGATTCGGATTCACAAAAATTACAACAGAATAGTGTTTTTTCGAAGAGGCTACATACTCGCTAGGTTGAGATGGATGTAGAGTTAGGGTTTTTGAAAAACGAAAAAAAACTTGCCATATTCTGTCGAAGAATTGTAACGATTTCAGATATGTGTGGTATAATCCTTTCGAGAGAAATAGTAATATCGTTTTCAGGGAGAGCACATAACCGAAAACTCTTGTTATTCTCCAAATTCAGCAGATCATCTTACTACTATTATCTTCACCGAAGGTCCGAAGAACCCACAATAAGGAAATGCAAAAGTTTTGGTACAAAGTTGTATGTAATTTTTTTGTGAATGTAGCAGTGATGTTCTGGATTTGAGTTATATTCATTTGACTTCCCAATTTCCCGAATTTTGAGCTGAAGATGGGTTCAATCGCTTAATTTGGACTAACTGAAGAATAATCCGTGGTTAAATTTAATTCTGTCCGTCCGTCTTTCACAGGACCTAGTGACTCGAAATTATCGGTTGAGTTCGTTAATGTGTGAAATCTCAAGAAGAACAGATGTGATCAATTCGAAACTCAGAAGCAACTTGGAGGATGCTAAAGTGCCACTCTGTCTAGAATTTTGTGGAAATCCACTCATTAGGAAACTCAGAAAACAAATTTCGAACATTTTTCTGATTTTGCTAAATAAATATTGATCAGATTAAAAATACATTTCGTACAAACCTTGAGGAGTTTGATATTCAACAACAGTTTCTCAAATTTTGATTTAATCCGATGTTCACTTCCGGAGATATGAGTAAAAATGTTTGGAATTTCGTTGTTAATTAGAAATTTAGAAATAATTTCTTTAATATCTGAAGAAATACTGAAGCGATTGGATTCAAACTTTATAAACTAACTTGCAAAATCTTGAAAGGATTGTATCGATTAAATATTGAACAAAAACGTTATCCGAAATTTGACAAATTTTCCGTGGTAAACTTTTTTTTCAAAGATATCTATCTATCAGATTTCAAGTAAACTCGACATAGGGTTTGAATAACAACAATAATAGTAATCCAATTTTCAGTTTGAACTGATACTCATTTCCAGAGAAATTCGCAAAAATATTCAAAATTTCATGGCTATTTGAAATTTCCTTTGTAAAAGTTGGCGGATTCACACAGTGGTTGTCAGAATATTGCCGACGCTTTCTCCAAATTTCTGGTTCAGTGTATACGACTGGATATCGGATCAAACTGAACTTTGAGAGACTCTTTTGAAACACTGACTCTAGGATTTTGCCAATTATGTTGAAATCTGATGAATAGTTTCTGGTGAAAAAATTTCCAACCAAATTTCCAAAATTTTTGAATGCTGCTCAACAATTTTCTACCCCTATATGTACTATACGATCCTCACGAAATTTCGCATTGAGTCGTGCGTTATTATTCTTTAACTTACCACACAGTTCGAATCTGATCGCCTATTCTTCTTGAGATATTGAGTATATATCCTTAATCTTTCAATATCTCCGAAAATAAATATCGGATCGAACTGAAATATAAAGATTTTTTTTTGAACAGGGGTTTCAAGGTAAATTACAAGTTTCAATCTGATCGCGTCAACAATTATCGAGATATTGAGGAAATAAACAAAACCATTTTTTCAAAATTTTTCAACTATTGGAAACGCACGAAACGCGATAAGTTGCGCATTGTTATTCAAAAGATAATATGGGGCTTGCTGAAGAAACATGGCGCTTATTTGCAAATCAACAGTTCAAAGATTCCTTAAAATGTTTCACAGTTATATGAATTCACCGATAATTGTTTAAATCATTATTTATTCATATACAAGTAGACGAAATTCAATGATAAGTGATATCCACCTTGGCATCAATAAAAATTTGGTTCTCAGAATCTTTTCGAGTTAAAGTTACTTGGCCTCTGTAAATTAGGCGTCCTTAGTGGAGAGAATTGTTTATTTATTATTAAGACCAGAATATTCCAGATGTTGAGCCTTTTGCCTAGGTGTAGTAACGGAATTCTGAACATAATTATTCTCCCCGGTTGGCATTTCTGATGTATTTTTTTAAAATTAACTAAGAATTAACGCCAATTAAGCTAATTATATATATTCCCACTCAAAAAATTTCTTTTGTCCGAACTGTGCTAACGAAAAAAACCAACACGAAATGAAAATTGAACGGAAATTATTTCTGGATAATTGATATCAACAAGATGCCAAATTTACTCCATTGAAAAACTCCGATCTTGTCTATGATACCAACGACAAAGATCGTCATCGACTCGCTCTGATCTGTTTGACGATCGGTTGACATCTGTGGTCTCCTACATCTGGATGTAATAAACGAACGACTCACGAGTAATCTGAGCAGTGTGATGCAAAAAACGAACGCCGCTTTCAAAAAGTCGATTGATAATAAGGTAGCGAGCCAGAGATCCGAGAGAGAGAGAGAGAGAGAGAGAGAGAGAGGGAGAGAGAGAGAGAGAGCGAGAGAGAGAGAGAGAGAGAGAGAGAGATGGAACTGGTTCAGGCAAGACCATAGACAATATACACGATTAAAATACGCGGTATTCTTTAGCGCATGAAGAGAGAGAGATGAAGAATGATCTCACTTATACAATATGACGTAGAACTAGAGATAAAATCGAGCACTTACTTAGGCAATTTCGAGGGAAATGACTTCTTGGTATGATTTGAATTGAAGAGTAATGTTTAGAAAATGGGTGATTAATGTGATTATTATTTCGGTAGGAATATTGAAAATCATTAATTAATAACAATATTTGATAAGTGACTCTTTTTCTTTCAACACGCGAGCTCAGCGGCAAGGTAAACTCACCTATGAAATTTCACGTTTTCTCCTTTTTTATATCTCCTCGTACAATTAATGGCACAACAGGAATTCACCATTATTCATTTACCAGTGAATTCGGTTTAAAATGACAAGTCTCAAATTATATTCAAAAAGCTCACGAAAACACAAAAAATACAAACAACACGAAAATTATATCTTATACATTCTTCATACTTCAATTCAAAATGAAATTACACCAAAAAAGTGCTTTGAAATACAAAAATGAATTTCAAAACTTTTGAAAAAAATGTATTTCAAACATAGACTTATAAATAGATTCAATAAAGTTTCTCAGGAATTTGGACAACAATTTATTCGAATCTCTTAGTACATTGCCAACGTTTCGAACCTTTCGTGGTTCATTTTCAAGGCTCGTATTCAATTTGATTCGGAATGTGTCTGGAGGTTCGAAACGTTGGCAATGTACTAAGAGATTCGAATGAATTGTTGTCCAAATTCCTGAGAAACTTTATTGAATTTATAAACATGGACGTTATCCACCAACAAAATTTATAAATAGAGTTTGATATCTCTATGGTTTCAAACTGATCTGTTTCATTTTTGCCGTATTCTATGGTTTTGCCCGAACTAGTTCCATTATTGTCACCTTGCTTCCTCTCTCTCTAATCCATGTCCACATGGTTTTATAAGTCTATGGTTGAAGAGTTCATTTTAATACGATTTTCCTAACACACCAATGAATGTATTTCATTGCAATCATGATGTAAATAACTGCATTTCTGTGGTCCTTTTTACCGATGATGACGTATTAAGGAAGATTGGGAGGAAGGATTTGTGTCGTTTGCACCATAATGGATATAATCTCAAGAATAGATTATTCTGATGATATTTATTCTCTACACACACAATCACAAATAAGTTAATTTTTTGTGTTTTCTTACAAATAGGGTATATATCAGAATGAAATTCTTCCCTAATTGAGTTTTATATTTATCTGAAATAGGAAAAATTTACTCAGTAAACTATAAAATCTAGAAAAGCTTTCATAATAATGTGTGTACAGCATTTTCCTTCATGATTAAACTTATGTGAAAGGGTGATATATATTCGGATCCAAAATTAATATCATACGCAAGCTTTTTTCAAGGATGATTTCCTGAGGTTCTTTCATGAAATTCAAAAGTTCACTGCTCTTCACCCACGTGCCGTACACCTAAATAAGAAATCATTAACTCAAAATATCAGTGATTAATCATAGTCAGGGTTTTCAACTCACCTCATAATTCTGTGGGGCATTTCAATCTGACCAAATTTGTTATTACACCGTCATACAGCAAACACAACGCATCTTTGATTCGAAATATCAATAACGTTGGAGGTAAATTGAGATGAGAACACATTCACCACGACAAAGAGAATTTTTTAACTCATATCATATCATGATGTAACAAACATCATGATATCATGTTATGCAGATCATGCAGTTATGGTGCAAATGAAGTGCACTCGAGCGTTTCTACTTGTATTCTGTGAATCTGAATATATTTGCTTTGAATTTTGATCTTGCTGACGTCACCCTTGAATTCAGATGAGCGCACCATGTTTTACTTACATCATAATTACACTATTACAATGTAGCATTGCCACAGAAAACCAAAGCTTTCAGTAAGCGTCCAATTTCCCTAACAATTTGGTGTTACTATCTGAGATATTCCCCTTTGAATAGATAACAACAGGAAGAAGCCTAACGCTTTTCTTCTTCGTACAATAGTGAGACATAGGCGCCCATATTGAACCTCCAAGTATGACTCATGTTAGTTAGTTTCTTCAGACAAAGAAGTCTCGGAACAAGTTGTTCTCTCTTCAAAGTGAAAGGGAAGTCGGCCGTATGCAACATACATCCCGGACTCACTTTGTGAGGCATTATGCTCCTTCCTGTTGTTCTTTATTCAGAGGATATTCCTGTTCCCACAATTCTCATAAGAGAGCCGAATTATATGCGATTATTTCCGAGTGCAGGGTGTTGTGCCACCTGTCCATGGTGAGGTGATGTGATGGTTTAATAGCACCTCAATTTCATTTGTTATGTTTGAATCGACGTAGGTACCTCATATTTCATTAATAAATTTGATGTTTGTTTAAAGAAAACCGAATTAAAAAATTGTTTTGAGAGAAACTGAGAAAGCAGAAGGTGGCCCCGAAAGTTTTCGAGCGTAAGGCCCCGAAATTCGTTGATTCGCCACTGAGTGTTGGACTCATACCGGAAAACTGAGGTGATCTGTCATTCCTCCATCTGAAGCAAGAAATTATCAGAAGAATGATTACACTAAATTGCGAATCCAGTCGGACTAAAAGCCGTATTTATAGTTGCTCCTTGAGGTTTCCCTACTGAAGTCGCCTTGAATTAGCTTCTCTATTGGCGTCTGAATTTAAGATTGCAGCGCCAAAAGTTTTAGAACCTTACATACAGACATAGATTTTGATTTGATAGTCGATTTTGTACTGTTTGTTAGTGTTTGGTTTGATAATTTTTGATTTCACGATTTATTCAGAGACTTTTTAGACTTTCATAGTTGACGCAAATTCCATTCTTATAAAGTAGGTATGTATCATTCTTCACTCTTATTGAGTGTAGAAACTCTAAAATTACGAGGATATCTCCAAGGTTAGACAGTATTTTAATATTATTTATTTTAAGATCCAAATGGCAAGATTGACTTTGGTGGATTTCTTAGGCTGTCTTGAAAGTTGAAAAACAGATAGTATTGTAAAAAATACTTTTTGGAATAATAGACAAATACTCATAACTTTACTATTTTTATAGGAAAGGACTAAATACTCAATATATTGTGAATAAAATGAATACATTCACATGAAACTAATGCTACTTGTACCGACCCCTTATTCATTATGGATTGACAAATAAATTTTCCAACACTCATATGATTGGTCTTGAAAAAGCTGTAATAAATAAGACTTGTACAACTTTGCTTTCATCGGCAGAAGCACTTTGAGCGAACAGTATTCATCACCAGATATTTCCTTGTTGAGACTCTTTTTTTTCAATAGTCAGTTCTATCACTAAAACATTTACGTTGTTCCTTATTGATCAGTTCAACAGGCAGATTTCTGGAAGGCATAGCATTCCTCTTAAATAAATTTCTCTGCTTGGATTATGGGCCCGGAAAAAAATTGTCTTCATGAATGTGATATAATATTTCATGAGCAATTACTGCTTACCTCTATAAAAATGATCATCATCGGTAAAATTCAGGTAACAGACTTTCATAAATCTTGTTTGTTGGTTTTTATCGATTCTTCAGCACTTTCAGGCCCGATTTGTTAAAGGAAGTTTCTTTCGCCCTAACTCCAAGTTTTTTACCGGGCTGTAGAAGTCTATGGGAAGGACATTTGAGTTTGCTTTTCCTCATTAGAAGCACTTGTAAAATCACACAAACGCCAAAAAAAATGCATAAACTTTCTCATTTTCTTAACATTTCTTTTAACTTGTCAATGATAATGTCTGTACCTCGGGTTACTCGGATAGCCACCAGAGGGAGTAGCGCTTATCTTCATTCGCTAATACAAACAAATACAAGTTTGTTTGCATAGAAAAGCGAATTCAAGGCGTCCTTCAGTAAGGAAACCTCAAGGAGCAACTATAAATACGGCCCTAAGGTCTCTGGTAGGATGCACAGTAGATATCTTCTGGAAAGCTATGAGATCTAAGCACAGAAGCGTGATAAACCTCAATAATAATAAACATAAACGAAACTTTGTACGAAAGTATACACCCACGCAGCTAACCCTGTCTGCAGAAAAAAAATTGAAATAATGCCCGAAAAAAATTGACACCATGTTTTACTTTCATCATGATTGATATCATGATGTAAGTAAAACATGGTGTGCTCATTCGCTCATCTGTGATCGTATTTACCAATGATGACGTCACTTTTTCATTTAAGTTCGAATCACAGAATATATATTTCCTTGTATTTTAATCTTGCTGACGTCACTTTTTTTCGATGAGCACACCATGTTTTTTACATCATGATTGATATCATGATATTTTGCTTACATCATGATTGATATCAACAAGATGTCAAATTTAATATATTGTATTCTGTTCGATAAAATCGCTTTGCTCCATCCAAAACTCTTATCTTGTCTATGATTCCGAAAAAAAAGATCGTCATCCACTCGCTCTGATTTTGGTTGACGATTGGTTGACATCTATAGTCTCCTCCATCAGGAGCATAGACCTATAAAACTATATGGACATGGCTCAGAGAGAGAGGCAACGGGCTGACAATGTTCGAACTACGGCGGGCAAAACTGTAGAATACGGCAAAAATAAGACAGATCATTTTGAAGCCATACATATATTATAATTATAAGCCTATGTTTGAAATAGATTTCTTTTCAGAAGTTTTGCAAGTCAAATTTGTGTTTTCGGAAGTATTTCAAATCAGATTTTGTGTTAATTCAATCTGAATTAGAATAAAAAAACTGTATGGAAGATATAATTTCCGTTTTTTTTGTGTTTTCGTGAGTTTTCTGAATACAATTTGATTTCCTTCATTTTAAACCGGGTGCACTGGTGAAGAATAATGGTGAATTCGTGTTGTGCCATTGATTGTACGAGGAGATCATAAATGAAAGTAAAATACAATGATTTGGAAAGAGCGATAAAAAATTGAATGAATTCATAATTGCTATGAATCCGAGCGCCGAAATGAATTTCGCACAGTTCTTCACTTTTCAGTGCATTCTTATCGTTGGAGACCATTTAAGGCACAAAATTCAAAAGCTGCGTACAGACACGCGAGCTGAGCGACTTTCGAGGCAATTTGATTCGGCTTCCTCGCAAGTTTGGACGGTGCCAGCGAGCTGTTCAAAACACCGTATATACTTGTGAGGCAGCCGGCCAGCCGAAATGAAGTGCTCTGGAAGCCGCTCAGCTACGCTGCTTAGGAAAAAATCATTTGTAGCTAGGAATACCTTCCTGAAACAAGCGGCCCAAAAGAATTTGAATGAAAAAGAGTCATTTATCAAATATTGTTATTGATTAATCATTTCGAATATTAATATCGGAGTAATGATCAATGATAAGTGATATCCACCTTACCATCAATAAAAATTTGTTTCTCAGAATCTTGTCTGAGTAATATTATAAAGTTACTTGATCTCTGTAAATTAGGCGTCCTTAGTAGAGAGAATTGTTGATTTATAATTAAGACCAGAAAATTTCAGATGTTGAGCCTTTTGCCTAGGTGTAGTAACGGAATTCTAAACATAATTATTCTCGCCGGTTGGCATTTCTGATGTATTTTTTTTAAATTAACTAAGAATGGACAAACGCCAATTAAGCTAATTTTATATATTCCCACTCAAAAAATTACTTTTGTCCGAACTGTGCTAACGAAAAACGCTGCAAATTTTACACAAGGGTTTATTATTTTCTCAGTTTAATAACCCAATACCATTGATATCTCAAATCAATCGTATATATTATTTATAACTCATTGGTTTTTCACCAAACGAAAATCAATTCCATGAAGAAATTCATGTGAAATATTTAATCGATAATCGATCGTTTGAAAATATGAACAAAAACGTAAAAAAACCTATTTTAAATATTTGAGCCGAGCCTGGGCGTTTTCGACCTCAAGCTTATCGCTTCCAATTCCGATCCCGACTGACTTATGTCTGGAATTTTCAAATATCCCCAAGGATAAATCTTACATGCCTAAATATGTCTATGTTTATAATAACGCACAAAATCACTTGAAGGGCGAACCGCCTCAGCTCGCTCGAAAAGTGAGACCAATGCAGGTGGCCGCACAGGGCCGTATTCCCTAATTATCTGGGGACAAATCTGTCGAGTTACGACAATGAGATGGAGTTTTTATGTCCGACTGATCATCAGAATTATCAGTCCTGTCACCGATATAATCAATTACCGTATCCATGTTGTCTGTCTCATCAAAATATATTCCCGAAATATGGTAGATAAACCTATTCACTAAGGTATCAACATATAACGAAAATTTTGCTGGAAAGAATTGAAAGAATCACTTTATAACTAAGCCTAGAGGATGTTATTCATAAAAATCTTGAATATTTTCCATTCCAAATCACATTTCCTATGAAATCTTGCAGTTGAAGAGAAAATTATCTTGGTGTTGAGTTTCTTAAAAAACTACTTTACAAAGGTCAAGTCACTATGTTGTTTCTTTCGTTAAAGTTAAGTTAAATTTCCGAAAAATATTTTTTACTAATATTTTGCCAGTACGATCTTCACGATATTACTTATTAAATTGCGTGTCGGTATTACACAAATAGAAATGAAATTCAAATCAGAAAGCGTTTGGGCCTTTTGACATATAAGGGAAATAACCTCAAAGTTTAAAATGGCCACAAAATTTTCCGCCAATATCTCTGCAAATAAAAATGGTTTCAAAATGTTGACTGAGACCTGTACCAAATTATATTGAACTTTAATGAATAGTTTCCGAAAAAAATGTTTAGAAAAAATTCAATTTTTTTCCAATACAATTCTCACGAAATCATGCATTAAATTGAGCGTCGATATTTCACAACTAGTTATGATGTTTCAATTTGATCGCGTTAGTATTTCTTGAGAAACTTTCGGGAAAATTAACTTAAACTCTCAAATTAACAACAAATACGTAAAACAAAATTCAAGATTTTCCGCTAATATTAAATGTGTGGATGTGATTCCTACTAGAATTCAACTTTGTTCTGAAAAATATCAATGAAATGAAAAAAAACTCACCCGTCCTGTGCAACTTATCTGAAAAAAATTTTTCCACAGTGCATATATCCGATAAGAGTTCACTTGATTCACAAAATATCCAATACACAAACTGAAGACCTAAAGTTATTTTCAATAACTTTTCTGTAAAAATCAAATATATCGTGAACCTCTCAAGGTTGAATTCGACTGAATAATTCTAAAAGAGAAATTTCGTTCCGTATAGTTGTCAGATACACTCAACTAAGAGAGTGTCAAATCCCAACGTCTGTTTAATGTAAAAACCTTCAATTCAAACAAGTTGTTTGCGGACCACCAGATGTTGAAACATGCGGAGTATTCTTGTCTACGGTCCCCAGTACCCTTAGTATTAGATTCTCGACAATTGATGAGATTTCCGGTTTGTTAATTGATTTGTTTGCATATATCCTCCAATTTGTTTTATCATATACATGCTCATTATCTTTTATATTCACCCCTATTTCAAAGTCTCGGTACGAAAAATATTGGATTTCGATTGAAACCAGTAGCCGATATCCACATGTTGACGATAATTGTACTAAGCAATCCAAAATTGATGGAAACCTCCGATCGACCGATTATTTTGGAAATATTCATTATTTTAAATAACGCTTCTTAATTCGCGTTCTGCATGTGAATGGGGTTTTCAGTTACACAAGAGTATTTATTGAGATTTCAATGTTTCAAATAAATTTTTTCATGGAATCAGTTTTCGGGTTGTGAAAAACCAATGATTTATGAATAATATATAAGTTTTATTTAAGATATAATTGAGCTCCATGAAGAAATTTAATGTTTCATCCCGTAATTCGCAGGGTGATATCTATAAATAATAATTGTTATCCGAGTTTTTGTAGTTATGGTTCAGATATTAGGAGAGAAACCCCAAAAATATTTAATTTGAACTACTAACGATTATGAAATTGTCGAGAACATCGATAGGGCATTTGCACATTGTGTTTATAAAATAATTAACGAATCCGTTCGAAATTTCTCAATATATGTTGAAAATTTGGTAACAATCTTTTCATCTACATTCAGATATATGATTCTGGATGAAAAATTAACCGATTATTTCACTGAATTCCAATCTTAGAACCGAATGCGATGATTCATTCTCGGGATTATTGGAAATTTGCAGCATTTTTCTTTATAACTCAGAGACTACTGGTCGGATATCATCCGGGTAAAAATTTTTAGGTTGAGTTATGCAACAGTAATCAACGTTGAGAATTTCACAAAAATTCGGTGGTAAGTTTCCGAGAAATTATTTGTTTTCCCTCCAACCCCCAATTTTAAGCCCTTAGGGTACACCAATCCTGCTGAAAAGCTTGGAGGATCAATCCCGAGCGACACATGATTTTTCTACCAAGTTTCACGGATTTCGGTTCAGAACTTTCCGAGAAAAGCTCTGGACAACGGACGGCGGACGGCGGACGGACGGATTTTTTTTTATTCGTTCATTCAAATCAACATACTCCAAAACGTGAACTGTGATATTTTCAGGGGGGGTCAAAATTTTTTTTTGTTGGTCGATCACTAAGGTTTATTATTTGATTTCATCAAATAATAAACCAAAAACCAACACGAAATGAAAATTGAACGGAAATTATTTCTGCGTAATTGATATCAACAAGATGTCAAATTTACCCCATTAAAAAACTCCGATCTTTTCTATGATACCGACAAAAAAGATCGTCATCGACTCGCTTTGATTTTGTTTGACGATCAGTTGTCATCTGCGGTCCCTACATCCGGATGTAATTAACGAACGACTCAGGAGCAATCTGAGCAGTCTGATGTAAAAAACGAACGCCCCACATGTATTATGTCTATGGTCTTGCCCGATCCAGTTCCATCTCTCTCTTTCTCTCTCGGACCTCTCACCTGCTTGCTTATCCCCATTCTACTATTTAGAAATGAATAGACGACTTCGGCCCAGTTGCCAACCCACAATTTTCTTCACAATTTACTATCGCTGGGGAACGGGAATTTCAGGACGAATTCGACACCATAAGGTTCGCGTTATTTATAAATATCCGTAAAAGATGCCTCGGCTCCTCAAGCAAGACAATTCCTTCCGAATATAGGTTTTTGTTAGGCTGACACTTAAGTTGGGATTCCTGATTTCATGTTAATAGTGTTAAGTTTATAAAGGATAAGTTCCGCAAATCAACTTGGTTATTTCGGTTGCCGATTTTTCGTTCTGTAAATATGGGATATTCGGTTGGTTCCTGAAGAAGGAGGTTAATTACGGAATTTGATTGATGAAAAAGCAATCTTTCAGTCACCAGAACATAGACATATTAAGTCTATGCACCAGAACGACAATCAATGTTTTATGGTAACATATCCATAGCATAGAACAATCTTAGTTTCCCTTATGATCCATAGACCATACCTAGTGAGTTTTCCATATTGATTGTTGTCTCTTTTATGTTTTATGGATCATAAAGTAAATAAAGATTGTTCTATGCTTTTGAATGAAGAACAACAGGAAGAAGCATAACACTTCGTATATCAGTGTGACATAGGCGCCCATATTGAACCTCCAAGTATGACTCATGTTAGTTAGTTTCTTCAGACAAAGAAGTCTCGGAACAAGTTGTTCTCTCTTCAAAGTGAAAAGGAAGGCGGCCATATGCAACATCCATCCCGGACCCACTTTGTGAGGCATTATGCTCCTTCCTTATGTTCTTTATTCAGAGGTTCTATGCTATGGATATGTTACCATAGAACATTAACTGTCATTCTGGTGACAGAAAGAACGTTTTTCGATCAATCAATTCCGTAATTGAACTTTTTTTCAGGAACCAACCCAATATTTCATATTTACGGAATGGAAAACCGGCAACCGAAATGACCAAGTTGATTTGCGGTATATATCCTATTTAAATTTGACACTATTAACATGAAATCAGGAATCCCAACTTAAATTTCAGCCAATCAGGGATGATCTCAACAAAACCCGATATTTGGAAGGAATTATCTCGTTTGAAGAGCCGAGGCATTTTTTACGAATATTTATAAAAAACGTTAACCTTATCATGTCGAATTAGTCCTGAAATTATTGTTCCCCAGTGATAGTAAATTTGTGAAGAAAGTGGTGGGTTGGCAACTTGGGCCGAATTCGTCTATTCGTATGCCGTGTCCAGAGAGTTTAATATGTCTATGATCAGGAGCAATCCGAGCAGTCTGAGGTAATAAACGAACGCCCCTTGTAAATGAAGTTGTCACGTTTGCACACATAGCAAACTGTTATTGTCAAAATGTTTAACTTTCTAGTATTTTTATACATATTCCTAGTGGAAATTCGTTCAGAATCCTTGGATATACGTGCACTCAATATAGAAACTTGCCAGGACCAGAAAAAATTGACGTTTGTAGTATCCATTCAACGGGACAACAGACATGTCTGTAATGGTGTCATCCTTCGTAAGCACGCAATTCTCACAACAGCCACATGTGCCAGGGAAAAACTAAATTGTTCGAGATCAGGACCAAATCCACATGTGAAAGTACTTTTTGTAAATGAACCGGAGGCTGGAATTCCGAACCGCGATAATTGTGCCTTCGTTAATGTTTCAATATGCCTTGTCCACCCCGCTTATTCAAAAAAAAAAGATTTCATCGAATATAATACGGCAATAATACTCTTGGCGAGTGATTTAGATATTTACAAAGATTATAGAAGAGCTCCATTAGTCCAAAATATGCCAAATAAGACTCATAATGCAGAAATATTTTGTGAGGGTTCCAAGACAGGTATTGTTATGGGAAGGTGGATTCATGACAAACAGCACAGACCAAATGCTAAATTGGAATGCTTCCCTGTAACTATCAGATCTTTGAAGCAATGTGCAGATGCAACCACTCATGTTTACTTGAAGAAAACAGAAAGTCATACTTTAACATGTAGTTTTGACGCCTCAAACAGAGCTGAAGTATGCTCTGCTTTCGATGGAGCACCATTGATCTGCAACGGAGAAGTTGCCGCAATGGTATCACACAAATTCAATTTTTCCGAACAATGTGAGCAAGTTTCTCCATTTTATTACTCCAGAATTGATTGGAGTTACCAGTTCAGAGCGAACGTCATAAGCGGCTATTACAGAAGCTCTTTCGGGGACGACGAAGATGATGACCTTTATTCTTCCTCAAATTACAACCATTCGTGTCTCAGTATTTTTTTGTCCGCAATCTACAATGTTCTGATTTTCTTTCATAAAATCTGAGACATATCCGTAGCGTAAATAAAAAATTATCAGTGGAGTTCTCTCTTTACGCGCTTGTTCTAGGGGAACAGCGTGCTATCGTTTCGTCCACATGTCTGTAATTCTCTAATTTTGAGCCAAAAATGGTCTTGAACGACTAGGTTAGACTCACTGATGACGCTTCCGGAGTCAAAATCGATTATGTTCGTCTACCGGTCGTGTACACAATGTCACGATAACTGTCGAACGGAGCAAGCTAATGACTTGAAACTTTCAAGGTAGTTCGCGCATAAGAGTGCCGCGGTTAAGTTCGGTACTTAGCCAAATCGGCTGAATGGTTTTGGAGTTATAGTCATTTGAAATTTTGAAGTTATTTCCCCTATATTTCAGGAATCGAATTTTTTCGAAAAAAATTGTTTTCTGGGATCTATCCATCACATTCGAAAAAAATTTCGCTTATATCTTGAGCTCTATATATCACAGCACTGTACCAAATTTCAATTTGATACGGTAATTATTTGTGGAGATATAAGACGAAAATAAGTTTAATAATATTTTCGTGACATTGTTGTTTTTTCAGAACAACTCAAAAAATACAGATTTAATCACGATGAAACTTGGCAGCTAGTTTGAAGATGCTGATGGATAACTCCATACCAAATTTCGTGATGATCGTGTCATTGAAACAATTTAAAAAAAATGTTTCCAACTATTCAATATTCTGTATCTTCTGATCATATCACCATGAAATTCAGTATGAACCTTCGAAATATGATTTTTCGAGGAAGTACTGGATTTCAATTCAATCCATCTGTAATTTTGGGAATATAGGGAAAATGAATTTTGAATAGGTATATCTGCGGAATCAGTGGGTGGATTTCGCCCCTTCACGAATTAGGCCTTTAGGCCTTTAGGTTTTTGTTGAAGTTGATAAACTTATTAATTATCACTACTAATTTTCCAAATAACAAGAAATTTACAATACGTTAGCAAATTATTATTGATCATAAAATGCCAGTTTTCTCGAAAATGATTCACTTTTCAGTAATGAACTTGGAGTACCTTTTTCATGTGAAGCACTTTGCGCATCAGAATTTGCTGTGCAAATGTAAATTCGTCCAGTGGTGTTACAGTTGGAGGGGTAAAACCTTTGTGCAAATCCAATATCTCCGCTACTGGCACTTCTGATGAAAACGAGTAGAGTGCAAGAAAGTAGCTATTTTTAGTGACAATGTGTGTATAACATCTCAATTCTGTTATTGAAACGGTTTCAGAAAACTGAAAAAAATATAAATTTTCGACACCCTGTACCTCTGAAAACCGGAGGAAAAATTGGAAAAGAAAGAAACTTTTTATTTTTTCGAAAGTAATCTACAGTTGATCGTTGATACACTTATTTAGGAACACCCTGTATACTCGAAATCAAATTTGAGTGAAGATTTGACATACGTTGCTTCGAAATCAATCTAACATTCGAAAAAAAAATTGAAATCAAATGAGCAGTTCGCGAGGAAGTCAACTCTCAAATTGGAGCAAACTCTCAGTTTCTTTTGCCTGTGTGTATTTTATTTGGATGAAAAAATGTTGTATCGATCAGTAATAGTAGTATAGTAACTATGCGGAATATAAACCCAATCGCTATCTCATTATGAAAGAGAAGAAATACAAAAGTACTTGAAAATCAAATATATTCTAATAAAAATATTCAATCTGTATTCAACATCAAACTAACGCCCTGAAGTATCCAGTGACTTATATGTTCTGTAGTGAAAAGATCTGCTTCAAAAACAAGACCAACACCCATTGCATTTCTTCGCTGTGAAGTTGTGTAAACTGGAGTTTTCAATGTATTCTGTAACTTCAACCGGTGAGCTTCTATGGGAACCACACTAAGAACGGGTAGTTTTTCTACCAAAATTTTTGGATGGGATTTACGTAAACAACTGTTCTCCACATCCCAACCAGCACCCTCTAGGTAGAGTCCATGAACGAAGCAATTTCCCTAGAAAAAAGTTTTTTTATAAAACATCAGTGAAACTGGATGTTCTCAGTTGAAAATGCAGAACAAATTCAGAACCTGTGCTCGGACCGATCGATTTATAGCAATAACATTCTTCGAAAGAGAAGAAAACTACTAATACTCCATTAACTTTTATGAAGTCAGTCAGTTGACCTTGGAATACACTTATCAAGTTTCTTTTACTAAAACTTAGCAGGTTGACAGTAGTGTAATATCGTCAAGGAAAATAGGTTTGTTCGTTTTACCTACATGAACTACACTAATTACATTTATTCCACAGATTCTGTTGGGTGTGTTTTGTTGTAAACTTGCACTCTGTTCGAGGCGGAAATATTGGCAGCTAGTATAGTCACAGATTACGTGTGCAGTGCATAGATTGAGGTTATGTACGTTCTAGTTAAAAACGTCTTCCCAGCTAGCAGCCCCTCTAAACTAGAAAGACGGTATTCTGGGCTCAGCTCATGAAGGCTATGCACCCAATCTCAGTATATATCTTCGTCGTTGATTCTTGGGGTCCCGAGGAACTGCAGGAGTCTTGGATTGTCCAATACCCAAGAATACTAATCTTCGTCGTTGCACATGGTAAAACAAACTATCACAATTTACATGGCTAATCACTCAGTTTCTTCTCACAAAAACATGGACACACATTTATTTAATCTTCGTCGTTCTTAATTCATCAATATTTAATACATTTATATCATTTGAGGGTTCCAAACTGGGACGCGAGGAAATGTAGGTCTTCTCGCCGTGACGACCATTTTGGAACCCAGATTGAGGTTATCTTCTGTGAGGGTTAAGCGTAAATATAATTCATAATCATAGACATCTGTGGTTGTCTCTGGTTCCTGGTTGGACGTGTATTGTTCTCTATGTGTGGTTATTTTTGGACGAACTTAATTTTCATCATATCGTTATTTGAAATATAATTTTTGTCCGTGGCGACTTTAGAAAAACTCTACGACAAATCTACATAATCTCGAAGTGGTAGTGAAAACAAAAGAAGCATAGAATTGCGTCATCTTGGGATTGCGTAAAATCATTTATCATATATTTGTATTCTGTGAGAATCATAGAACAGATTGAACTACACTAAAGCTAGCTTTTGTGCTAGGGAGATTCGGGTATTTGGGTAATCGTAGATTCTTTCCTATTGGCCGACGACGATCACGTAATCGTCGTCAGCCAATAGGGTGAATCTCTCGACCAATAGGATGAATCCCCGATTACCCAAATACCCGAATCTCCCTAGCTCTAACGGTGCCTTTAAGGGGCCTTTGTGCTAGGGAGATTCGGGTATTTGGGGAATCGGAGATCCACCCTATTGGTCGAGAGATTCACCCTATTGGCTGACGACGATCACGTGAACATCGTCGGCCAATAGGGGAGAATCTACGATTACCCAAATACCCGAATCTCCCTCGCACAAAAGGTAGCTTTAGTCCACTCATTCAGTTATCTGTGAGTACACTCAGCTGCACTGAGAATTGAAAGTCAGTGGAGTTGGTATAAGTTAGTGTAGTTAATGCAGGTACAACGAACAAATATAAAATCATTTGGCAAGACGGTGTCGATACAAGAGTGAAAAAAGTCGAGCACTAGGAAAGGGGAATTTCAGTAATAGTTCGACATGATTAGTATTGAGTAATTCACAAATATAGCACCAACGGCTGTTCAAATTAGATATTTAGATCCAAATATCCATGTTTTTCAACAACATCAGATCGGCTGAAAATTGTGTTCAGGCTTAAGCGATAGGTTATTTTTGCTACGCTCACCTTTACTCGGACCATAGAATACACCGGAATATTTATCTATTTCGCATAGACCAAATATTAGGTCTGTGCTATTTCGTGACCAACCACAGTTATAATCATGAGTGAGCAAAACATGAGGTCCTTTCGTTTGCATAGAAAGTGTAGCACTTTCCTGCACACGGTGTAGATATTCTATAGTATATCTACACCGAGTGCAGGAAAGCGTAGATATTTTATAGTATATCTACACCAAGTGCCGGAAAGTGCTACACTTCCAATGCAAACGAAAGGACCTATAGTGTGCTCATCTGCTCATCTGTTATCGTTTTACCAATGATGACGTCACATTTTTCATTCAAATTCGAAGCACAGAATATACAGGGTGAGTCTTTACGTTGTACATTAATTTTAACCATAGACTCATCTCATCAAATAAAACACTTATTTCATTTGCCATTTTTCCAGTTTCGGCTCAGGTAAAAAGATACAGCCTGTTGAAATTTCCAAAAAAACAGTATTTCTTTTGTAGCATTGACATGGTTCTTCCGAATGAAATGAAATGAATTTCGGTGTGAAGTTTGCTATGACTATGACTCGTATTCTACAGTAATCAATATCTTTTAACTTCAAACAGTTTTCTGGTTCTAGACTCCCCGATTCATAAAACTAAAAGAAATTAGCATGAATCATGCAGATAAAGTTCACCTTAAGTCATTATAAGAATCTTCAATCATTTTAAAATACTTAATTATTCCTTGTTATTTCTCCTCAAACGAACCGTTTTCGAGATATTCAACGTTGAATATTAAAAAATCTGATAAAAATTCGAGAAATTGCCTTATTTTGTGGATCCGGCCCTGAGCTAGTAGAGACTGTAAATTAAGCAACGCTCACCTTTACTCGGACCATCGAAAACACCAGAATATTTATCTATTTCGCATAGACCAAATATTAAGTCTATGCTATTCCGTGACCAAACCACAGACATAATCATGATGCAAGCATGTTTTGCTTACATTTTGGACATAATCCATGTCTTTGGATCAGGACATCCATAGAATTCTAAAGTTCAATTAATATTTTTAGGTTATTTCTCATAATTAATTCATAAATTTGATGAAAATTAGAATAATTATGGAATTGTCAATATAAGAATGGACAAGATTGATATTGCGTAGAATCTCATAGTGGAAACAACTGGATATTGCACGAATTTCAAGTGGAAGATTAGTATTTCAATGGTCAAGTGTAGTGAAACATTTCTTCCACAATAATACCGCAAAAAGTACCAAATCATAAGAATTAAGTGAGTAAATGAGTTTTCCCAATCATATTTCTTTGAATTTCAAGCAATGGATTGATTTCTCTGCAATACAAATCACCGTGATATCTGTGTTGAACTCGCAAAAAAATTGCAGGAGAGTATAAGCAAATTGAGAAATGTTTAAACGCTTATAACTTTTCACCTGACCCGAATCTGGAAAAATGGCAAATACAAAAAGTGTTTCATTCGATGAGTGGAATCTATGGTTGAAATTATTGTACAACTTGAAGACTCACCCTGTATAGAGCGGAATTTGTCGAACTATTATCTTCGATCGGTAAAATGTCCTTACCGTTCTCGGTACTTAACATACTATTCCATCTTCAAGTGAGGTGAATTTATGGAATGGGAAATAGGAGAGTAAACTTCTTGAAATACTCACTGCTGGGGGTCTCATGGTAATCTCTGAAGGCTCAACAAATTGGGTAACATTAGTGTAAAGAGTAGATCTATCTAGAGGCCAGTTATGTATACGACAGGCAATCTGTACTAATGCTGCCAAATAGGTCTCCGGAATATGAAGTCCAGAAATCCACAGCACAGGGGGTTCACCTGTTGTTGACTTGAACACAAAGAAAATTCTATTTCAGTACAAAGAAAATAACCGCTTCACCTATGACATTTGGTTGTGATTTCAATAGCCCACAATGCACAATGATGGTGTTGATGTAATTTTTCCCCGAACAGAAGAATTGTCTGAATCAATATTTCATGCAGGTTGGTCTCTTCCAGCTCTATATGATAAAATTCGAAAATTATGGCAACTTGTGTTATCTTCATCATTCATTTGACACGCGGCGTACGTTCTGAATCATTAGAGCATTCTCTCTTTACTCAGACGTATGCAGATCAGATGTACTCCATCTTTATATCAATCGGTAAGCCTAGGAAAATAGGCGTTTCAAGTTTCTGCGCGCATGTTCTAGGGAAACAGCCTGCAATCCTTCTGTCCAAATGTCTGTTATTTTCGAATTTTGAGCCGAAAATGATCTCAAACAACTTAGTTGGACTCACTGATGACGAATCTGGTGTCAAAATCGATTCTGTCAAACGGAGCAAGCTAGAGACTTGAAACTTGTAGGGTAATTCGCGCATCGGAATGCCGCTGTTGGGTTCGTTAATGGGCCAAATCGGCCGAATTTCAGGAACAACTGAAGCGATGAGATTGATACTAGGCAGTTAGTTGGAGCATTATAACTCAATTTAAAAAAATTGTTCGAAATTTTTTTCGAAAAATATTTTTCTTTCAGAAACTACAGGTCATTTTCCGAAACAATTCTGCTCATACCTTGACCTCCATATTTCACACCAGTGTTATACCAAATTTCAATTCGATACGCCTATTAGTTTTGGAGATATTGCGAAAAAATATGTAAAATTCCGTGGTTTTCTTCTCGATGTCGTTACTTTTTTCAGTATAACTCAAGAAATACTGATTCAACCATGATGTAACTTCGCAGCTAGTTTGAATCCAGTATACTTTATCGAAGAAAAGCACTGCCGTGAAGGCTGCTTTTGCGAGTATGTTCAAATTCGTTGCCAAAGCGGTCATCTCTATTGAACATGCGTGCAAAAGCTGCTTTCACCGCAGTGCTTTTCTGGGTTTTTGTTACTACAACTGAGCCAGGTCGGCACTGCTGAGATGTTGCCAAGATCGAATTGAGTCAGCAAGACGTTGTTAATTCTTGAATATTTTCACTAATGACTCTATGGTTTGGTTGAGTCACATAGGCCGCGATTTTGAGCGCATTTTCTAGGGGACAGCGTGCTATAGTTTCATCAAATGTTTGTAATTTTTGAGTTTTTCCCTAATATGGTCTCAAACGACTATTTTGGACTCACGATTTCAGTGTCAAAATCGATTCCGTCGTATGCACGATTACAGGCGTAAGGGGATCTTATATCGACTTGATACTTTCCTAGGGTAAGTTGATTTCAAAATACGACGGACAGAATCGGCCGAATGGTTTCGAAGTTTTTCTGAAATTTTGAGGTTATATCCTGATATTGGATTGGAACTTGGCAGTCACTCTGAGCATAAAGACACAAAACGTCTTGCGAACCTTCATTGGGATCGTGCCGTCAGTAAAATGATTTTCGAAAATTTTTTTGGAAAATCTTTTTTTTAATTATTATTATTATCATATTAGAGATAGACTCGACTCAAACATTGAGATTTATATTTCACAGCAGTGTACATAATTTCAATTCGAAACATTTTTGGTATATTGGGAAAAAATTTCCCAAATTCCTTGGTTTATTTTTCGATATCGATGATTTTTTTAGAATAATTGAAAAAATTACGATTCAATCACGATAAAACTAGGAAGCTGGTTTGAAAATGCTGATGGACAACTTTGTGCCAAATTTTGAGATGATCGTGTGATAAAAACAATTCGAAAAAAAGTTTAAAATCTTTTTTTCAAATATTCAATATTCGTCAATACTCTAATCATATTATTCTCATGAAATTCTATAAGAATCTTGTAGCTGTCATTCATCGATAAAGTTTTTTTTTTGGAAATGGAGTATATGAAATTAATTACTGTGATGTTTATGTGAAACTGATAACGGCGATAAAAATATCTGTATACACCTAGGTGGAGAAAAATGCATTGATATTTCAGGTCGTATGCCAAGCTACAGATGAATGGTTTGAAAAATACAAGACCATACTAACCGGTTTTTTCGTTTGGAAGTCAACTTTCAATTCAAACATAAAAATAGATTCTTCAACTGCTTGTATCTTCGGAAAAAAAAATCGAAAGATTTATTTTCATAGAAAAAATGTTACGAATAAGCACATCTATCATCTTCCAACATTTGTCATAAGACACCCTGTATACAACTTATACTGTGATGCTCACCCACTGAAAATACTGCGCTTGTCTACTCTCAAAGTGCTCCATCCAACCTCCTAAATTCTTACAAGTGGCAGGTGCAAGTTTCCTCCAGGGTTCCGGCAACTGGCCATTGAAGAGAGAATAGGCAACATTGTCCAGGATACTGTCCATCCCGATCTCACCTGCCAGCGCTTTTTGCAAGTGCTGTAGTGTTCTTTTCATTGTATTAATCAGTTTATTGAAACGCTCTAATTCTTGCAAGAGTACAATAATCGTTGGTGACATGACCCTTTGAAAAGCCCTACGAACCTTCCATATTTCATATTCTTCGGGAATCTTCTTCAGTACGTCGTTGGCAACGATTTCTATAAATTCTTCACGACTTATACCCTCTCCAGTTGCCGCTATAAAAATTTTACATTTTCATATTTTTCAATACTAGAGTATAAGAAATGGCACAATGAAACTTGAACCTTCATTCAATAGGAATATTTGCAAAAATACCATTCATAAATTGAATAGGATCAGTATTTTATTGTGGAAAGAAGCCCGAATTTCTCAGAATGCAATTCCTAAACAGTTCGACCGAAAATACCGATAAGACAAACTTACCGTCGCTCTCGAATGGGGGTTTTTCCTGAAATTGGGTTATTACTGCAAATGCAAATTTAGACATAATCATTATGGGTTTGATTCATCATTTCTCCAAATTATCTTTGGAAAGTATTCAAAATCAGATTTCAAAATTGGGGTTTGGGAATTGCCAGGCATGCACGAAGTGACAACGGTGTTTAGTAGAATAGCTTTTTCTGCTATAGAATAATGAAATATTTATTCCTATTCTGTGGTACACACGTGTTCTTTGTCAATACAACCAAACAATTTCCATTTGCGGTTTGTCGGTAATATGACAGTTTGACAGTCATCTGTACTCTTCTTTTTCTATTCCTTGGTCGTTGTCTTCTACTCTTACCAGATCGAAGTATAGCTATCTCTGTTTTCCTAAGCAAAGTAACACATTTGACGTCCTTTTCTTTCCGAGAAAGCTGAATTCGACGTTGCCATATCGTGCACTTAAGACAAATCCCTTCAAATGCAAATCCCCATTTTTATTTTTCAGTTTTAGGTGATCAAACATTTTTTTAAAAATATAATATTGAAACTATATGTTTGAAATGTGATGTTCTAAAGGTTTTCCATGAAAATTACTGCATTTTCGATTAAAGGAAAAACCCCCATTTGCAACGGACAATATTTTCGAAGCGAAGGTCGGCTCGCAGGAAAGGATTAGTTTTGACATTGGATTTTACACGAAGAATTCGAAAATTAGATTTGTACATAAAAATAAAAAAGCGTTCCCTAGATCAACTGAAAATATAAATTGTACATTTCCTTTACGAGTTATTCATAACGAAATTGTTCGAAACAATATTCCTGAGAAATAATATTCAATTTACAAATTGATGGCATGAAGATATCATAGACGTGTTTAGTTTAAAATTTCTACCCACGATAATAAAGGAACAATTATATTCACCAGTTTGTGGTTGCAATTCAATCAAAATTCTCCACATTTCCTTAGTGGCTTGGGTATAATATCCAATTTCGGCATTCGGATGTAAACCGAAAACTTCTGGGCTATTAGTCAATGGTAGTTCATCAATGAAGGCTACAAACATATTGAAAGAATTATTCTTTCAGCTTGAACACATCAGTTACATCAAATGAGAAGCCAATGTTCTTGATATAGAAGGGAAAATGTTTGTCTTCTCACCTATATAATCATCCTTTATACCATTAATCGGAATGACATAATCAACAAATTCATCGTGATAAAAATGGAATGGTTGAAATGTATCGAAAAGAAAATCTCCCATGTACTCGTCCATATACATTTTAACAATTCTTCTGTCGAAATCATCAATTACTCTACCCCCGTACATAACCTCTCCTATCAGATATTTCAAACTACCCCAGGGTATTCTTATGTCCTTCAGATTCCTCGCTTTGGTCAAATAGGTATCCAAAATGGTCACACAAACATTAAAATCAGATTCATTGAAATCATAACAGATATTCCAGCCGATCTTGTCGTATTTTCTTCGTTCTTGAACAACCGCGTGAAAGAAAGCCAATACATATACCAATGGCTTGAACATTTCGTGGCTGCAAGTTTCAAGGGTCTGTGCCCTCATCTTGAAATACGTATTGCGAAGATTCAGTTTCAAACCGTTTGGTGGTTCCGTCACCACTTTGAGTGACCTTTGGAGCATACCGATGGGGAATGTGTCGACAGGGTCTGTGGTTAACCACAATCTGAAGTCAGGGTGTGGTTTAGTCACTCTCTCTAGATGTTTTTCGAGCTGTCTTATGAAAGACAGGAGCAAATGGCAGTTTTGATACATTAACCACTGTCCTCTGCTAATCGCAGTGTCAAGTAAACCAACGGCTATAGGTTCCTGGCCTTGACCAAGAGACAAGTACTTGAATTTTCCTCCACCGAATCCATACCTATCGGCTAACTTCATCAATTCGGCAGTGGGGTCAGAACCTGGACTCAAAATGAATATAACTGGAGTTGTAGGATTACTTTGTTCATATATATTATCGAAACTGATCACAGGCGGCATGATATATTCTTCGCCCATAGTTTCAGTTATGTAATCTCCAACAGCTCTGAATACTCTGTCTACTCTGAAACATCTGAGAAGCAGCAATTTCTGGAAGGAGTTTACCTTCTCAGAGTATTCATTGGGATAGGGAGAAGTTTCTGGAGCATCCAAATCATACCAGTTCTTCCATTCGGTTACATTCCTTGAAATGTCATCTGGAAGCGTATTGAATATCGGGAAGTCACTAGATAGTTTCATTATGTCCTCCCAACCCTGAAATAATAATGCATACATCAAACTCATATTGGAATACTTCTGAATGTCTCGAGAAGATGAGATAAATTATTTCAGCAGAGATAATACAGAATAACAAAATGAATCGAAGAATTCATACTTTACTTGAGGAGAAATAAAAGTTGCAGGACACTGCCGCTCCGACTTTTCCAAACTGACACAACCTTTGATGAAGAACTCCAATTCAGCCTGGGTTATATGATTTTCGTGTTGTTCTAATTTCGACGTCATTTGAAAGGAATACAATAGTTTATGTTTCTCGAATATACCAGTACATCCATAATCATATACATTCTTAGTTAGATTATTTATGATGTTGCCCAGTCTTTTCAACAATACAGTATGCGGTAAAGCTTTCCTCAAAGAATATGCAAACACTTCCAGGTAAGATCCCAAAGAATATTGATACATAGCGTTCACTGCAGCCATATCTGCCATAACGAAAAATAAGATAGCTCCTCGTTTGGCCACTAATCTATATCCGTCCCTCAGCCTATCGATATCTTTGGAAGTCTCAACGGCCAATTCCAACTTTTCCATAACTTCTCCTGCTTTACTCTTCGTGTTTTCCAAAGTTGCTACTAGCTCTACGTTATCCAACATATTTCCAGTGGTTGTCGATAACTCTCTGAGTAGGGAATCTTCAAGTTGTTGTAGCAAGTTTTTGTTCACACTTGTTTCAGATATTAGCATTTCCCTTTGTTCTTCCAGATCAGGTCTTTCATTTCGGACTACAACACTCAACAATTGATCTTCCAATCCAGACAATGTTACTGTGTAGTTTATAACACTTGCTATAGCGTAAACCGATGGATCGAATATGGGATTCGCAAATTTAGTTGTCATATACAATCTGAAATTAGGATCCCAGTCAACTTCTTTGTCCCCTAGCTCAACAAATACTCTGCCAGCTACATTTTTTATATTCTTGGAAATGACATTAATCACCACTGGATCTATATAGTCATCCACATCTTGGAAGATAACAGGAGATCCATATTTAATTGCCATATCCAAGTGTTTTAAAAAGTCGCTATCGCTGAAGTTTAAAATTTTAAGATTAAACTGTTCTTCTTTTTTCTTTATCCAATTGATGGCTTGTTGTTGTGGATCAATACACAAGGGAAACCTTGAACTTCTCGTTGTCAATATACCATTTTGTACCGAAAGTTCATCGGGAGGCAATCCTTCAGAGTTCCATCCACTTACTTCAACATCACTTGAGAGATTAGTTTCTACTTTATATGGCTGGGTAAGTGGAATATCCTTTGTTATAATAGAATCCAACCACTTTACATAAATTATATCTCTCCGAAACTCGTAGGTGAATGGTCCACAATAAGCCAGAAAACCAGATGATAATAGACAACTTCCTATGAGTCTTTCCTTCTCCAGATGGAGTTCTTTCAAATCATCAGTCCATCTAGCTTTTTCGGAACTGAGACCAGTAATTAATTTGTCAGCTGCTATGAGTCTTCTCATCATTATATCGGTCTCCTCTTGTAATTCTTGACGCCGCATAAGAGCGGCTTCATATTTCTCATTCAACTTTGCAAGATCTTCTTCTAGTTTTGCAATTTCATTATACAATTTTTCCAAATTTTTCTTAGCAGTATCGTATTCTCTCTGTAGATCTTCTACCCTCTCTTTTTTGGGCTTAACTTCACGATACACAACACAATAGTCTAAAACAGCAAGTACGAATTTAAGCAAACCGAAACCTGCCTTGGAGATCGACGCCATATCATTCAATTTTGATGACTTTTTCATGTGAGCTCTTACGGCTCTTTGCTGGGCTTGGGTGATATTATTGACATCCATTTCTTGCAGTGTTTTCAGAAAATTCGGATCAGCCATCATACCCTTCGCAGTTTTCCAGTTTATCTCTTTATATCCTCTGATTATAGCAACGCACTCGCATACTATTTGGACTGCTTCTGGAGGGGTAGCGAAAGATCGGATTTCTGTAATATCTGATTTGTCTAAATCTTCCAACGCTATTCTTGCGGCTTCAAGAGCCGGCATTGCTTCCGCCAAAGCTTCTTCTGCTTCCCCTTGCTCTATACTGATAACTTTTGCCTGTTCTTCAATCTCAATACTTCGGACAGAAGCTATATTTTTCTTCTCGGTGGCTTTTTTCGTACCTGCATCTATCTCAACCAGCATTGCTTCACATTCAAGTGTGGCTTGAGTTACTATAACTTTCTGTTTTTCCAGTTTTTCATTTAAAACAGCTAATTCTCCACTTGCCTCCTCGATTTTAGCCATACCACTCATCAGTCTTTCACACTGACTGTTGATGAAGGCATTCTTTTCGTCCAGCAATCTTATATAAGTCTGAATGAAGTCTAGATAATGCTTAGGTGTAACATAATTCTTTCTTCTCAATCGCAGTGCATAATCTGCAGTAAAGTGCATTATATCTCTGTGTGAATTCACCACATGCTCAATGATTGTTGTTCTGAAATCTTCAGGTATTCGTGGATTCTCTTTCAAAAAAACCGAAGCAACTGCAAACAGAGCTTGTACTGGCCAAGGAAATATCCAATCAATTGTGGTATTATTCACTAAACCTGGAAAATTCCTGCATCTCTTGCTGAGAATTTCCCCCTCAGGAGACATGGAAAGCACAACATGTAAATTATCATTGCAAGTATTAACAAAGTATTGCCACACGTTATCTTTCGCGACTCCATAACCAGCTCTTGTTGCTGCATTTCGACAACTTCCGATGATAGTATCCTTATCCTCATCTGTGAAGAGAGATGGAACGATGCCGATCATCAAAATATTATTAATGAATTCTAAAAAACCTTCTTCAACTACCTGAGCAGCCGAAAAAAAGAAAACTGTGCGTTTATTATCCACCCCAAGTTTATTATACAGAGCTTTCAAGTCTTCCTTGAACATAGTTTCATTGTATCCTCTACAGAGGGTTATCGTGAACAGGTCGCACCCAGCAGTGAAAGCTGCAAGTTTCGTTAAACTCAATTTTCCACTACCTCCTACGCCTACAATCATGACATGTCCTTTTTGTAACCTCAAACTCCGATGAATCCTTGTCAAATGCTCCAACGCATCGTCAAAGAGAACAATCGGAAGCTTCTCCTTAATTTCATTATATTCTTCGTGAATTTCCTGAAACAGAAAGTATATGGCCTCGTAGTCCAACAAATCTTCGTAAAATCTTGGTTCGTCCTCGTTCACTGCATTTCTGTAGTCTCCAAACAACAAAGGATCTCTCATCGCGTACTCGGTAACATCTATCTGTTCTTCTTCTTGTTCTTGAGTTTTTTGTTCTTCTGGTACGAAGGTGAAATCTTCGTCATCTTCTTCTGGCGAAGGTTGAATGTCTTTAACTAATGGAGGGAACTCAGTTTGAATTTGTTTTATGATGTAGTTTCTCATTAGTTCCTGATCTTTCTCGTTTATTAATCTGTCACATATGACTCTCGTGAACTCATTTCTCCATACCCTTACGATTTGAGGGACGGTAGTATAGAGTTGAGGTCGAGTTACGCACATTCCAGCTACGATTCTTGAGAGATCTCTCATGTTGAATATGTAATGGAACTTTTTTGGGGTCGGAGGTAGTTGAACAATTATCAGATTGTACAGGTTGATTGTCATTGTCACCAATTTGTTACCTACTCGGACTTCAGGAGAAAAAGCTTCGAGATGTCCTGATAATATACAACTATAAATATGTTGTAAAGTTTCAGAAGTGGGAAATATTAAATTATAGACCGTAAACATGGACATGAATCTGGGATCTACTTCATTTCTGCCTCCACCGGCAACTCCCATTGCTGCGAAATAAAATATATCCCTCAAAGATTTCCAGTTCAAGTCTTTACCCCTGTCATAAAAACCTCCCAGCTCAAATAGAAGTTTGAGTAGAGCTATGGGTTGTTGTGTCCCATAGTCATCAACCTGAGGCATGTTCATATCGTCCATGAAACAAATTAATTTCTTTCCCATTGGTGGACCATAAATTTCTTTGGTTCTTTTCTCAACGGATGATTCCAAGTTTCTTTGTACATCCATCGATGTGGTCCGAGAAGAAAAATTTATATTCATAATGATATACAGCTCCTGGTCCAAATTCCTCAGGAAATCTTGAATAATAGCAGTTTTCGATGTTCCAGTTTCACCAATTAGTATTATAGGCCTCTTCACGCGATTCATTAACTTTAATGCGTATGTTGTTCTAACAGTGTCAATGGTAGGAACCAAAATTTCAGCAAACCTTTTTTCAGGTTCATGAATGTACTCTGTAACTAACCAATCCCACGCTATCCATTTCCTCTGCTCTACGTCCAAGTAATAATCGTAGAAAGTTGGAAATAGAGTAGGCATCTTACGTATATCGCACGGCTGCTCTTTACTATCTTCCGATTTCAACATGGAACATAAAGATTTCATGAATTCATCGAACTCTTTTCTTCCTTCTGATAAAAGGGACGCTCCTACAGAGTTGTATAAAGCTGTTACGAATACTGCTTCTATCAGATCAGTATCAGCTGGTTCTTCTACATTTCTAGTATCTTCAGCAGGTTGTGGCAGAATTGCATCTATCACAAAACATAATTGTGTTACCATATTGAGACCTGTTTGTGGAATGACAGTTTTCAAAGGAGGCACTTGTCGATTTGCCAAGGTTCCTTCTATAACATAAGCAAGTAAATCCGGTACATATCTTTCATACAGTTCTTGAAATGCTTCGAAGTCAGGCGGGTGAGTCCTCGTTTTAATCCATCTATCCCAATAAGGTTGATATCCCAAGTTTTTAGGATCCACGTAAACCATACCTGCTCTGGAAACTGTGGCTGGAGAGGCATACTGCAAGTCCCCGACTTCGAAAAGCAACGCACAAATTGGAGTTTGCAATCTAATCCGTTCGCCATTTGCAAGTGTGAGGAGCTTATTGTCGTCCATTACAGAATTCATGTTTTCAATCCACAAAGCATCAACATCTCCATCGAATAAGATGTATCTCCTCTCCTGTTTTTCTGTGGGTCGGTTCATCTCTCTGAATATATTCGATAGGAGGCCATCGACCCAGTCTCTAGTAGCTGGATCCAAAATCCCATAGAGTTCGATAACTGAACATGCCTTAGGGTTAAGCGTATAAATTTTGGTCGGTAATCCCATTATAGTTTGTGCATCAGCTAAAGTATGTATAACAACAGACTTCCCACCTCCTGTAGGCCCAACCAGCATCGTTGAATGCCTGGTCATCATCGTTTCATAGAACTGAACAACCTTGTCAACTTGATACGGCAATATAATGTATTGCTTTCTTGCGAGGGCAGTTTCTACGGCTGCATTGAAATCTGGATAACCAACTCTTGGACAATCCATTCCTGGAAATAAATCTCTAATAAGACCCAGGAACAAGGGGACATCATCGAATACAAATTTAGGATGATTCATATCTCTCAGAGCTCGCATCAAAACTAGCGCTTCTTTTATATCTGGTGAGGCTCTTTTCAATACTCCAGCCATTCTCAAAACGGCGTTCAGTGCTCTCAGACCCCAGTCGTAATGGAACTGTTTCGAAAGTTGTTCTCTCGCTAATTTATAGAGAACCGTCATCTTCTTCGCCAGTACCTTTGCCTCCAAAAAACCATCGGAAAACAAAGATATCAGACAGATCATTTCCATATCGGGTACGATGCATACTACTGGTCTGAATAAGGCTTTCACTGATTCAGGTAATTCTGTGCGACCGGCATAACCTGGATTCATAGTTATAAAAATACCAACTTTAGGATCCAAGTTTATCTCAGCACCTTCAAACATGAATTTGTCAACTTTATTCATTAAGGCACTTCGTATAGTTTGTAACTGAGTTGAGATTACTGACAATACTGAGATATCGATTCTATTGAATTCGTCGAAGCAGCCCCATGCGCCGCACTGAACTAAGCCAGCCAACGTTGTTCCTATTGCCTTGAAATCCATACCTTCCCCACAGTTGGTGACTATACAAAGAAGTGCTAAAGCTTTCGCCAAATCCTTAGTTGTTTCTGTTTTGCCAGTTCCGGCTGGTCCTGCTGGTGCTCCACCCATGTGCATTATAAGCGCTTGAGTAATCGTCAGATAAATTCGATCAGTTAAAGCCGTTATGACCAATCTTCCATTCAAGCCCATATACTCATAACCGTATTCGAAAGACCCTGTACATTGATTAACGTAGAGGTTATCCAGATGGTTGATCCAGTAGAATCGAAGTTGGCTCTCCCATTCAAATTCTTGAGCATCAGTGACACTATCTCTGACGAAGCCTTCTATGATGTCTCTGGCATGAACTTCTATGATTGCAATCGTTCTCATCTTCGACCGAGTATTTGGTGTGAGATCAGCTCTGACGCTGACTACTATTTCATCAAGCTGTGAATTGAGTTGAGACAAATATTCTTTCATGGCCCTTTTATTTCCTTTTTTTATTTTTGAAAACACATTTTCCACTTCCACAGTCCACCACACCTGACTCCCAGCTAGACAAACCATACCCAAATATTCCAACATCCATTCAGTTCTAGGTCTTCGGATTTTTCCGTAATAAAAAATACCAGCTTTAGTAATGTATCGATTTGATCGTCTCATCTCAAGTAGTACATCATTCATCCAATCCTCAACTTTACCAGCAACGAACACAGCGGTTCTGAATTCCATAACCTCTCCTTCTGCTGATATCATGGCGCTAGCAACTAATCGATCCTGGCTATCTGGCCCTATCCGCAACGATTTGATATTATCAAACATTTTTATCATGTGATCTTGAACGCAGTAAGGGTCACTGCTGCCTAATATGGAAAGCAACTCTTCGGTAGAAATGAAATAAAACCTCGGAAAACGTCTTCGCTTCGAATCTAAGTAATCGTTAAGAGATTTTTGGCATTTATCAAGCCCTAAACTTAACATTTGAAATTCTGCTAAACGTCCAGCTATCAGGCAACACTCGCACACTAAAGGCTTCTTAGCAGATTCCGTCATTATTTTCTTCAAAGTTTTATCTATCTCATCGAACTTTTTGGCCTCTTCTGGAAGTTGAACTCGTATATCGCCCCCGACAAAAATACCCTCCAGGTATAACCATTTACGCTGGACCTGTAACCACTCATCTATTACTTCACCAATAGTGGATAGATTTTTTTCCCATTTTTGCACTACTGGTAAAAATGGTCCTACGAATTGAGAGCCTGCCATGCTCTGAAGATTCATTGAGTTATCTTCGAGTACCTGCATAATATCATCTACAGGACCTAGAAGATAACCTCTATCTTCAGAACCTTTCGAATGTCTGATGATGATGAAAGCCATTGTTGCCCATGTTTCTACAATTTCTTTCACACCTTTTTCTATTGCCAGTTCTTTTATAGCATTAGTAATTATTTCTTCAGCTATGTCTTGATACCTGTGTAACTCCATGGAAAACATATTATCCAGAGTGAATCTATCTGGCGCCATATCGAATTCTATGCCAGTCTTCAACATCAACTGTTTCCAATGTCTCTCCCGAAGTGCTTCGTTTTTCAGTGAAACCATCAGCGGAACGCTGTTTTTGAACATTTTCATCTTGTTTTCGAGTGTTACACCTACAGGTAGATTCTTGACAACCCTGGTTAGTTTTTTGAAGTCCTTGACAAAATTCTCCATCCCATCGACAAGAGCTTGAGGGTTCAGATTAGCCCATAAAGTCTTTCCCCAAATTTCACGGGCGTGCTTCTGATTTTTATAAATTCTATAAATCAATTCCATGCCATCATAAACTTCCTTAGCCTTTAGGTATTCACTATAATCTGCTAAAGGGATATCGAAAAGCATTTCAGCCTTCAGCAACTCTTGACGTCTTTCCTCGAAATTGGTAAATAACTCTTCGTATTCGTCCATAAGACCCACACCTCTATCGAGATCTTCACCCACCGAACCAGGGCCCTCTTCATTGAATTTCCTCACGAAATCTGCTAATAACCCACAGAAGTCGTTTATTTGGTTCAAAGTTATCGTCGCGAATCTATCTTTTGTACTTTCGAGCTTTTGTTCTCTATAAAGAGCCGTCATAAATAAAGATTTCCAATCTTTTTCTAACCGATTAGCTAGTTCTTCGTGTTCCGGATCATACGGTAAATGGTGTTGCTTAAGTACACCATAAGTTTCTTGGAAATTGAGATATTCCAACTCTGCATGTAGATTTCTCTTTGTTATTATCCCAATTGCTTGCATAACCGACTTGAATTTATCCAAACCTTTGATATTTTGGTTCACTTGTACTTTCAATTCGGCTATAGAGTCTCTGAGTTCTTCCATGGCAGCAAAGGTCCTTTCTTCGAGTTGTCTTCCCAAGATAGATTTCCATTCTAGGGAATGTTTTCCTATTTCTATCAAAAGTGGATTGAGATTCAACTGTATAGCACCGATAGGTATCAGCTGTTCTTGTTCATCCATTTTTACTCTAATATTTTGATAAAAACTGAATTTGTCATCGAAATCTTCTAAGAGATTATGTTTTTGGACCCAGCCCAAGCAAGTCACTTCTTTATCGAAACTCCACAGACTCTTATACCTTCTCCATTTCTGAACATACTTATGAACTTGGTAAATAGTTTTATGAGAAACATCTTGTAGTTTTGTAACCAAATCGTTGATGTCGGGAATTTTTATTATATCGTCATAAAATGTGTAGGTATATTCTTCCATCTTCGATACTTTTATAGGCCTGCAAGGTTTGCACATTTTGTCCATCCATCTAGTGAATGATTTCAGAGTATCCAAAAAGTCTTTAGCATTTCTGACGATTGTATTATAAATTTCCGGGGCTGTTGGATACAAAACGACTTCAGGTAATTGAACAACGGTATCAACTTGAAATAAGAGACTTTTTGATGCAAGCTTAGTAGAGAATGTTTCCAAATTCTTCACAACCATTGTTATCAGAGTTTGAAATATTTCATTCTCCCAATGTTGATAATATGCTGCCATTTGAGACGCCATTCCTGTGTTAGTTTTCAGCACTAAATATTCAACTTTGATTAGAATGGGACCGAAAGTTTCGTAAATATTAATCATATCATTCAGACGCTCCGTACGTAAATCAACCACAGAACTAAAGAACTGTTTACAAGGCAAACGTTTAGGATCTTCCTCTTCGGTGACATAATCGAACAAGTTGAAGTTGCTCAATTTTTCGATGCGTCTCTTGATATCTGCCTCTATGTACTCAATTTGGGAGAACAGAGTTTTGAGATTGTTTATCTTCAAAATACAATTTTTGGCGTAGTCTGATATCCCCAAAGATCTCCAATTGATTCTGCTCAATCCCTGCTGGATGTACAGCTCTACTTCCTTTATCTCTTCCTTCAGTAAATTCATCTGAAACAATAATGATAGTATTTAAAAGTCGACTTCTGACGAAGTATACGTTATGGAATAAAGAGATATACTTCAATGAATTCCCCCAATTATCATAATTTGATTGTAATAATGATTACCTGTGAGGAGTTGAGTTTTGAGGTTACATCGTTATAAGCTTCGAGCATATCAGTTATGGCCTGCACATCACTCTGGAGTCTATCTTTCTGAATGGCAACCATCCTTATTTCAGTCGGAAGCGTGTATCCGAAATATTCCATCAAACATCCCTCTTTTATATAATTGAAGAGCTCCCAATCAAAGTTTAAAGCAAATTCAAGATTCTGTTCGGCCATTATATTATCTCCCATTACTTCATGCCAGGTTAAACTTTTCAATGATTTCATCTTATCCATGAGCATATTGGTGGTCTTTGCAGACATTAGCCACTTGAGGGTAGAAGCAACGACAGAAAATTTCAAACCTGCATGGAAAAATATATAAGGTCATACTAATGTTTAAGATGATATAATTCACATGGATATCATCACACCTAATATCCGAGATAAGGAGGTTTTGGAAACTTGATCGGATTAACACGGGTAACTTACCCGGATCACTCAAATGACAGATGTTGAACGCTCTATCTCTCATTTGGGTAACCCAAGTAAGTTACCCGTATTAATCCGATCAAGTTTCCGAAACCTCCTATAGATACTTCGAGCAAAAGAATATCTAGCCCCATAAGTACCTGTCACGAAAGTCTTCAAGACTTTTCCACCAAGGAAAGGGCTGTATTTATAGAATTTCCCTGTATTTTTGATGAATTAACCATAAGATTTGAGAGTAGTCGCGTTAGGATTTGTTTTTGCGCTCGATTTCAACATATACCAATATCTGTGGTGCAATAAAAGTATTGTATTGGATGACTTACCTTTTGGTGCAGACGTGGAACTCTGAACCCAACTTGGCTTAACGGAGGTCTTAACAGGCTGTATACTAGAGCTGTGCTTAGAAGATTTGGTTTTCAACTCATCCAGTTTCACGTCTACCGTGCAAAAATAGGAAGAATAATTAAAATTTACTTTATATCAAACTCTCTATAGATCAATATGTGAATATATGACTATATGCAATTATATCTGGGTGAGAGTCGTGTTCAATGAAGACGAATAAGAAAAATAATGTATATGCGAATAGTTTTGCAGATAGTAGTAATACACTCGACTACTTGAACGATTGCTCAGAATAAGTTAGTAGAGACACCAAATTAGAGACGAATTCGAGGATAGCCACAACATTCAAAAGAAAAACAAAACCATAATTGAATTATACCCATGAAAGTTGAAGCACGAAGAAATTCATAATGAAATTTTTCTCACCATCGTCAACACCTTTTTTGAACAGAAGACTGGAAACCTTCAAAATATCCATTTGCATAGCTTTCTCCACAGATGAGGCGCATTCTTCGTGCCACTGATCGAATTTACTCTGTTCGAAGGCCATAAGCGCTTTGCTGACTTTAAGGTAACTCTTGAATGCCTCATCTTTGATTCTGGAAGTCATGAGTTCGGGTACGTTTTGAAACTTCATAATCATCTTCTTGAGCTTGTGGAACATTAGTCGAACCCAATATATGGAACCACCTTTTGGTGGCAAGTTTCTGCATAGTATTGGATGACGACGATTTCTCTGTGGAGCAGAATGGGTTTGATTAATTAAAAAAAAATATGTGTTTTCTCATGCGTTTCATATTTGGTCGAAAATATGAGCAAAATCCTTATATGGGATGACCAAAAATACTCACAGTGAATATATTGTCCACTTCGAGTACTTCTTTCATGAATTGATCCAAAATCACATCGAATTTGCTCATCAATCTATCGAGAATGACCTGTCGTGTTTCCATGTGCTTGAATTTCAAGAGCATTTCCAGAGCAATTTCAGAGGATCTGGTATGAAAGAAAAAACGTTGCAAATCATACTAGATGCATTGAATACTGTTCCATGTTTTTGTATCCAAACCTAAGTTTTTATCAGTTTACCAAATTTTTGTTTATAGATCTCAGTTTGATCCAATAACATTTCGGAGGTTTTTCAGAACAACTACGTTCGTACTCACCTCAGTATCTTGAAACTTTGATCAATGAAATTAACGGCTTCCGTGTCCAATTTTTTCACTTCATTGTAAAATGTATCCATCACTTGATCCCAATTTTCTCTAGCACTCTCCTTGAATATATCGAAATCCGTGTTTTCGATTTGAATCACCAACTTTTCTACCCTCTTCGAAACACTGTCTATCCTTTGTGGATCAACGACTATTGAACGCAGCTCTGGACCAAAGATGTTATAGAAGTGAAACATAGCCTAAAAACAATTAATAAACATTCATTTTTTGTTTCACGTCCTTCCGTAATTATAAGGGGTGGATATTACAGGGTTAGGACTTCAATAACAACAACTTTTTAAAACAAAGTGTCTTTGTTAGATCTCTCGAATACTCAATATTGTCTATGTTCACCTTCCATCTGTGAAAGTGGATTCTTCCATTGTATTTTTGTTATTCGTTGACCCATTTGTCATTTGTATTGTGTAGAAAATGTATTTGACCGATTGAAAACTTTATTATGACTCGACAAAGTGTCCTATTTCCATTTCTTGAGTCTGCACTTGAATTTATTATGAACAACCAATAAAAGTAGGTAGGGCACAATTTTTTGGTTTATTATTTGATAAAATCAAATAATAAACCTTAGTGATCGACCAACAAAAAAAACATTTTACGTTTTGGAGTATGTAGATTTGAATGAACGAATAAAAAAAATCCGTCCGTCCGCCGTCCGTTGTCCAGAGCTTTTCTCGGAAAGTACTGAACCGAAATCCGTGAAACTTGGTAGAAAAATCATGTGTCGCTCGGGATTGATCCTCCAAGCTTTTCAGGAGGATTGGTATACCCGAAGGGCTTAAAATTGGGGGTTGGAGGGAAAAAAAAAATATTTCTCGGAAATTTACCACCGAATTTTTGTGAAATTCTCAACGTTGATTACTGTTGCATAACTCAACCTAAAAATTTTTACCCGGATGATATCCAACCAGTAGTCTCTGAGTTATAAAGAAAAATGCTGCAAATTTCCAATAATCCCGAGAATGAATCATCGCATTCGGTTCTAAGATTGGAATTCAGTGAAATAATCGGTTAACTTTTCATCCAGAATCATATATCTGAAAGTAGATGAAGAGATTGTTACCAAATTTTCAACATATATTAAGAAATTTCGAACGGATTCGTTAATTATTTTATAAACACAATGTGCAAATGCCCTATCGATGTTCTCGACAATTTCATAATCGTTAGTAGTTCAAATTGAATATTTTTGGGGTTTCTCTCCTAATATCTGAAACATAACTACAAAAACTCAGATAACAATTATTATTTATAGATATCACCCTGCGAATTACGGGATAAAACATTAAATTTCTTCATGGAGCTCAATTATATCTTAAATAAATCTTATATATTATTCATAAATCATTGGTTTTTCACAACTCGAAAACTGATTCCATGAAAAAATTCATTTGAAACATAGAAATCTCAATAAATACTCTTGTGTAACTGAATAACCCATTCACATGCAGAACGCGAATTAAGAAGCGTTATTTAAAATAATGAATATTTCCAAAATATTCGGTCGATCGGAGGTTTCCATCAATTTTGGATTGCTTAGTAAAATTATCGTCAACATGTGGATATCGGCTACTGGTTTCAATCGAAATCCAATATTTTTCGAACTGAAACTTTGAAATAGGAGTGAATATAAAAGATAATGAGCATGTATATGATAAAACAAATTGGAGGATATATGCAAACAAATGAATTAACAAACCGGAAATCTCATCAATTGTCGAGAATCTAATACTAAGGGTAAACATAAACATAAACATAAACATTACTTTATTCTCATAATCAGTGTAAAATACAAAGGAAGAGAGAAAAACGTCAAAAACGGTACTGGGGACCGTAACCGTAGACAAGAATACTCCGCATGTTTCAACATCTGGTGGTCCGCAAACTACTTGTTTGAATTGAAGGTTTTTACATTAAACAGACGTTGGGATTTCACACCCTCTTAGTTGAGTGTATCTGACAACTATACGGAACGAAATTTCTCTTTTAGAATTATTCAGTCGAATTCAACCTTGAGAGGTTCACGATGTATTTGATTTTTACAGAAAAGTTATTGAAAATAACTTTAGGTCTTCAGTTTGTGTATTGGATATTTTGTGAATCAAGTGAACTCTTATCGGATATATGCACTGTGGAAAATTTTTTTTCAGATAAGTTGCACAGGACGGGTGAGTTTTTTTTTCATTTCATTGATATCTCTCAGAACAAAGTTGAATCCTAGTAGGAATCACATCCACACATTTAATATTAGCGGAAAATCTTGAATTTTGTTTAACGTATTTGTTGTTAATTTGAGAGTTTAAGTTAATTTTCCCGAAAGTTTCTCAAGAAATACTAACGCGATCAAATTGAAACATCATAACTAGTTGTGAAATATCGACGCTCAATTTAATGCATGATTTCGTGAGAATTGTATTGGAAAAAAATTGAATTTTTTCTGAACATTTTTTCGGAAGCTATTCATTAAAGTTCAATATAATTTGGTACAGGTCTTAGTCAACATTTTGAAACCATATTTATTTGCAGAGATATTGGCGGAAAATTTTGTGGCCATTTTAAATTTTGAGGTTATTTCCCTTATATGTCAAAAGGCGCAAACGCTTTCTGATTTGAATTTCATTTCTATTTGTGTAATACCGACACGCAATTTAATAAGTAATATCGTGAAGATCGTACTGGCAAAATATTAGTAAAAAATATTTTTCGGAAATTTAACTTAACTTTAACGAAAGAAACAACATAGTGACTTGACCTTTGTAAAGTAGTTTTTTAAGAAACTCAACACCAAGATAATTTTCTCTTCAACTCCAATATTTCATAGGAAATGTGATTTGGAATGAAAAATATTTAAGATTTTTATGAATAACATCCTCTAGGCTTAATTATAAAGTGATTCTTTCAATTCTTTCCAGCAAAATTTTCGTTATATGTTGATACCTTAGTGAATAGGTTTATCTACCATATTTCGGGAATATATTTAGATGAGACAGACAGCATGGATACGGTAATTGATTATATCGGTGACAGGACTGATAATTCTGATGATCAGTCGGACATAAAAACTCCATCTCATTGTCGTAACTCGACAGATTTGTCCCCAGATAATTAGGGAATACGGCCCTGTGCGGCCACCTGCATTGGTCTCACTTTTTGAGCGAGCTAAGGCGGTTCGCCCTTCAAGTGGTTTTGTGCGTTATTATAAACATAGACATATTTAGGCATGTAAGATTTATCCTTGGGGATATTTGAAAATTCCAGACATAAGTCAGTCGGGATCGGAATTGGAAGCGATAAGCTTGAGGTCGAAAACGCCGAGGCTCGGCTCAAATATTTAAAATAGGTTTTTTACGTTTTTGTTCATATGTTCACACGATCGATTATTTCGTATCGGCACTAGTCTAGTATATTCATTTTACAACTAGGAATCGAATTAAAGTGTGTTTTTTTTTAACTGTTCACTTTGATTTTGAAAACTTTCGAACCTCCTAGACGCCAGATCCTAACGGTGTGTAGGACTTCGGCAGGGAATTCACAACACTCATAGTAATACTACGGAATCACAAAAAACACGAAGAAAGTTGCTAAAAATCTTCTTCAGGTATCTAGATTTTACTGACTGATGGTATGTAGTACAACAAGGTTTAAATATGGTCCGGAACGTGCCTAAATAATTAAACAAAGCGTAAAAGTGAGAGTAGGTATAAATTGGGGTTTGCCACAGAGTTTTTAGGTTACAGAAAAATATTCAGTAGTGGAGAGCTATTCACATCTGTTTGTTCATTCAATAGGATTTTGCGGGTGTTGAACCTATTGATTTCTAACGACTCTAGGAGTTATGTAGGTACTTTTGGTTTCGACGTGGATAATTTTGTAGTTACTATTGAATTTAAATATTTCACATGAATTTCTTCATGGAATTGATTTTCGTTTGGTGAAAAACCAATGAGTTATAAATAATATATACGATTGATTTGAGATATCAATGGTATTGGGTTATTAAACCGAGAAAATAATAAACCCTTGTGTTAAATTTGCAGCGTTTTTAATCATGTTTCATTATGCTTGGTTATGCTGCAAAAGAGATCCCTGTCAGAGACATCTGTGGTGAACTTGAACAGAAAGTGCATTGGGAAATATTTAAATGCTCTCAACTTTTTACCTGAGCCAAATCTGGAAAAAATGAGAGAAAATACTTTTCATTTGATGAGAGAAATCTATATGGTTGAAATTAAGGTACAACTTGAAGACTCACCCTGTATAAAAACGTCGAATCCGAAATTATCGAGTATTATTATATTATTTTAGAATGAAAAAGTAGGTATGGAGAAATGAGAACCCATGGTACTCGACTATCCAATATTGGGTTAAAATAACAATTTACAAAATATTTCAATTTACCATTGCAACATCTCTCAAGTCTCCGCAGACTTTAGCCATGTAATCAGATTCCGCGAATAATCTGATTTTGTCGAATTCCCATCTTTGTCCTTTGCCGGAATCTTCAATTTTCTGTCTGATGGTCAAATAAGAAGTCTTCCACATTTCGAGCATGTCCTTTGCAGTTTCCGTTTGATTTCTTATTTCCGATATTGGATTCCTAGATTTAAGAAATATTTATGAGTTTTGTGAAATTTTGAATGGAGCTAATCTCTTATCTAGGATCATACCTGAAGAGAAATTCAGGATTAAGAGCTTTTCTAACTTTTTCCTTGAGACAATATGCAATTCTTTCCATGAGTGGTACCATTTTCTCATCAGTGCAATAGTACCTTGAGAGCACCCATATGAGTTGAAGACCATCCATCAATTCCATCAGTATGTCTTTTACCGATGAAAAATCGTCACAGTTCGATACAATCTGAAAAGTTTCTACTTTATGAATATGCTAAATTTTACAGGCTTGTTCTGGAGGACATCGTGTTATAATTTTGACCAAATATCTGTAGCCTTCCATTACTCTCACATTGCGTGGAGTTTTATATTTTGGAAAACAATTGACAGAGTTGAAAGTCAATTTTCAGAACATGTGGTTTAATATTGAAATGAACATAGGTAGGCTTGGATATTTCGTTAATTCATAAATCCCTTTATATAGCTACAGGCATTTTGCCTGAGTATTTCTCAGATATCAACTAGCTTCCTATTGCTGAAGAGGCGAAATCAGAGGCAGGGCCGTATCTAGGGCGTGGCGAAGGTGGCAAGCTCCGCAGGGGCGCCAAAAAATATCGAAAGATAAAAAATAAGAGCGCCAGGCGAAATAATTCGTAAGAGATCCCAACTCGGTTTTCATGCATTCGCCTCGCAACAAGGAATGCCGAGCAATCTTGAAGCATAAATATTGCTGGCCATCCCTAGATTTTGCGTGCTAAATCTAAAATAATCACTAGGTTAGCAAAACTTCAATTTAAGGTAGAAAAGTATAAATATGGCTGTGTTCAAGCGTGCCGCAATTAAAAGCTCGTACTCATGGACGCGTCGAAAAATAAAAATTTTTTTGCCCAATGTCAGTAATTTGCGGCTGATATCTGTCATTACGAAATCGCGCGATTGTTCATGAAATGTCACATTTCAAATTGTATGAATTTATTCAACGTGGAGCTGGTTCTTCAACAAGTATGGTTATTGGTTTTATACCGATATTTTTCGAAGGATTGCATTAATAGACTCTTTTGATTCCTCGGATATGCATAGCTATCGATAAAAACGTTTTTGCTAGAATCAGTTTGTTCTGCGGGAATAATTATTTGAGGTAGATAGCTAAATCAATATAATGATTTATCATAAGTGATAAAAGACATTTTATTTTCGCCTTAGTGTTAAAAGACATTATATTACATGCAACCTTCAAATTGCTGCATATCGTCACTATATGATTGCAGTACATAAATAATAATAATAATAATTCTTTCAAGACAATAGTTGAAAAAATAAACCATACTTTTAATTCCTCATCCATTGTACTTAACCTCTAATGACTAATCACTTATTTTTTTCACAAGTGCCTATAATCGTGACAGACGAATATGAACAATCTCTTGAGTGTTTTGAATATCCCGCCATTTTCTTGAAGTTCAACTACAAAAAAAAAATCGCGCGATTTTCTGACAACTCAAATGTCATCGCTTGAGCGACAAACGCGTCCATCAGTTTGCGCCTTTAGTCATAAATATTCCTTTCGTGCATCGGCATGTTCAAAGATGCCGCATTCAGGTCATAAAATAATAAATACTGTCGGGCGTCGGCATGTAGGTTCACCCGTATTTTCACGATTTTTTTGCGCTTCATCGAGCTTGTCGGTATCTCTTTGACAAACGGTACCATCTATTTTTGTCTGAAGTGTGTAGCTTCTTTTGATACAATTCTCGGATATTCCCGAAATTGATTTTAGTTTTAATCCACCATGACCAATCAGAATTTTGAACCCCAAGAAGAGGGAAAAATATATTAATTCGAAACATCATGAATATTCCCACATTTATATTCTGGCGAAAAAAGTATATTTCGAACTACGTTGAGTGCTTAGTGTGTTTTCGAGTTTCTAGCCATAAATCTAATTTATAGTTTCATATATATTTTGACTTCCATACAAAGAAATTGTGGTATTTCAGGTATGAAATCTGTATTTCAATGGTTTCAATAAATATAAGTGAATATCTATAATATTGTGTATTATTCCAAAAAATCAACGAAAAGATTTACTCACGTTGAGATATCGCAGGATGGTATACAAAAACTTGACATTATCTCTAGCCTGTATATAATTCTTCTTCAAATCCAGCTGATAATGAACAAAAGCGTCTATTATGGGGGACTTCGTTTTTTCCAACAGTTTCGACACCTTCAGAAATGTCGGTTTTTTCAACTGCTCTACCATTACGCTAAGAGCTGCTTCTCTTTCGTGCCAATAAGTGTATTCGGCAATAGGACCAGGACCATCAGGTTTCTGAAAATGATGCAAAAAAGGGATAGAATAAGTCGATCGGAAACGAAAAAAATTATTCGAATTTAGAATGAATTGAAAATTATAGAATGACAATCTTGAAGAAAACATGAATGATTATACGCGATCAGGATCACGATGGCGAGGGCGATCAGATAATCACATTGAACTAGTTCAGCAGCACACACTTGTCGCGATCTGTCTGCGACCTGTCAGCGTTCAGACGGGATCGCATGACGTTAATGAAACATAATGTCGTTTCTAGAGAGACTTAGACCAACACTGAGAAAAAAGTTCGCGATCTCATCGGATATATATGTTTCGGGCAGAACGTGACCGCCATCGTGAACGCCATCGCGATCACCATCGTGAACGCGATCGCGTGTATGTGGCCTCCCCTTAAGTGTACTGTGTTTATTCCTTTTATGCGAGTAAAATCCCTGAATAGAAATTATTATTTACCCTGCTCTCCAAACTTTCAATAACTTTCAGTATATGTCTTTCCCATTCCATAACGACTGCTTCTAGAGACTCAACAATATCAGGTTCTTTCAAAATTTCGTCATCGGTTTTGTCAGTATATAATATTTCAGGAAAACGGCTCATTGGAAGGTCCATTTCATCTTCAATATGCTCCATGGCCCTTTGAAAAAGTTAAAACCATTAACTCGCATGAAATTATATCTGCTATATTGTCAGTTCATGAAAGAATATCGTCTATGCACCAGATTTTCACTCATCAAAATATCAATTCAGTTAATTCATACGAAATCGAAAGATTCTATTGGATTTCGAACACACGTTTCTGTATTAATGAATGATTGTCATGATGTTTCATGGTTTATTTTCATCACTGTAACAATATCAAAACCCCAACGTTGTCTCCGCCTATGTTCTCGTCGAAGTGTGGTATTCTCAGGGGGCCAATTCTTGAATCTCGATCAAGAATTGAAGAGTATGACAATTGCCATATATTCGCGTTGATTTTCTAATTCAAATATAAACAACAAGTAGACATGACCTGCGCATGGAACCGAATGTCTCTCCAACAATCAAATTTTATACCTCCTATACTCCGTACCACTCGTTGCTAAGTCGGAAGAAACATTTGACAATTGCCATACTAGAGTTGCCTTCAATTCTTGATCGAGATTCAGGAATTCAGGCGAATAACATGCTAATATGTTGATTCTTATAAATGAAAATGACAGAGATGATGTTTAGGGTAGTCAATCATGTTGGCTTATCTGAAGTCATGAATTAAGGCATTCTGATTGATTGAAATTATCGGAACAAAAACTAGTCTTGACCTCCATCTTCTAATGGTGTTGAATTTTCCATTTTTTTCATTGGAAATTTTGGAGAACCTCGAAAATTACCGATTTCTGTATCGTATTCAAGATCCCCAACGCTGTAGACGGATTTATTGACTTTTTTCATAATTTACCAACTCAAACCTGAAAAATCAGCTCCATTCGTCTCTCAGGGAAAATAATAATGCTTATGTTTCTATCCGGGTGGAATGGATATGGACACATTCCACATGCGCAATACCTGTTGCATCCGGGTAGGTCAGAAAGACAATCGCTCATATACTCATCTAGCCTATATATATAACATCATGTTGAATAAAACACTTCATGAAACATGTGTCAAAAAATTGGTTTTCAGTGTATAGTATAACAAAATAATTTCGACAACTTTGTTTTACAAATAGTCTGTACTGCTCGAGCGTTTTTCGATTCTTCTGAATTATGAGTCTTACCAACTCAGATTTTCGCCAAAATTTGTAACTTCAATGATCAGGTCATCTTTTATGGGGGTGGTACTGATTTTCTCCTCATCTCTTTTATGTCTAGACGCTGCTTCGTGTCCTACCATTATACTCCTGAGTTCATTTCTGTCTCTCGCCTTTTTGACTGATAAGGACATCCTTCTGTAATCCGAAGGTCGCTTCAGATCGGCAGCTTCTACTGAACTGATCGAAACTCTGAATGTGCCGCCTTGTTCTTCTGCTCGTTGAGGTATAGCTCGCTTAACTACTGGTTCTTGGAAATACCCTCTAAATAGCGGAAGGAAAACCTAAAAATAGCAAGAGTTAACTGTGGTGTTGGTATCGTTATGGATCTTACTGTTTAGAATTATTTTTCCTTGAAATTGTCGAGAAAGTACCAGCAATAAGTCATTCAAAAACATTCAATATCCCGAGAAAATTTTCGCTCACGCATCTCAGAAAAGCAATCTATTCATACCAACCTGACAAAAAGTGAAATGTTAGGTTAGATCCCATTAAAATGCGAAGGCTAGGTTCTTCAATGGACCAAATCCGCCAAACGGTTTCGGAGTTATAATCCTTTAAATCTTAGAGATTATTTCCCCAATATCTCAGGAACTACTTATGTATTCTGAGTAAAACTTGGTAGTTAGTTGTAGAATACTGATGCTCAACTTTTTGCGAAACTTCGTTGGAATCTTACCGTCGGTACATTTTTGAAGTGCAAAGTTTTTGTTGAAGAACTTTTTCCACGAAAACTATTCTTTAGGTTTCAATGATGTTTTTCGAAGACTTTGAAGTCAATATTTAACAACTGTATACCAAATTTCAGTTTGATCTGATTCTAATATTCCGAGATATTGAGAAAAGACATAATTTTAAGGTAACTGGTTGGGAAATGCTCATGCGCAAACTCATGCAAAATTTCGTGATAATCGTGGGATTAAAAAAATCGAATAAAAAAACAGTCTTTTTCATCACAGAGAACCTGAAACTGCGCCCATATTTCCTCAGGAGCTTCTATTAGTGGTCGTGATCTGATCACTGTTGTTGCCACAAACTGTAGCCCGAACACGGAGCTTAGTGGTCCTGTATGCGGCCGCTCTGAATATAGAAAATTATTGGAGCTTCATGCAGTGTTCGAGAAAAAAAAGTTCGAAATATCGAAATCTGCGCAACAGAACTAAAGAATTTTGCACCACGATATGGAACCATCCCACGAATCACTGGGAAATAATTTCTGGACAAAAATGTATTGAACCACCGTATTGCCTTTTTATTGCTCTAGTTGACCATATCTCTTTCCAAAATACAAAAACAACCTCTGGTGATGAATAATTCCTCTGCGTAAACTACTCCTGAAGGGGATTACAATAAATTCAGCTGAAAATGAAAATTTTCTTTTTCTTCTCTCGATTTCCGTTAATTTTTTCGACAATGAAGGAATGGTACGTCTGCTGGCTTTTCACATTCTGATGATGAATCTGAACAAAGATATACTCACATTATTAATAATTTGAGTAGCGTTAATCAAGAAATTCCCGCCACAGCAACCAACAATGAATAAGTTTGGCATCTCCGCCTCTGCATCTTCTGCATAATCGAAAGTGGGTATACCTTCCTCAGTTTTTCGGTAAAAATACACGAATCGTTTGTTATTAGGTAGCTTGAGTGCTTCTTTTATGACGCCGTAGTAGGCATGCAGGGTGTAATCTTCTGAAGTTTTGGTTATCAATTTCTGGAAATGTTCAAACATTGTTATTGAACAAAGGGAGTATGGTTCGTGCTTACGAATTAGATCCAGTAAATAATAAACTAACATGAACAAAAAGATTAGTACTTGTTCCCTCGTTGTGAGGGTACTGTACAAACTGCAAAATCGCAGACACAGGTCCATGTAACGACAGATGGATGAGCCTCATACTCATAAATTTTATGTACTGGAATTTTCATGAACAAGACCACCATCCAGCAGGTATTAAATTAAGAACTCTTTCGGCATTCAACAAAAAAGAGTCATGCTAATGATCGGGAAAGCAGTTCAACAGCATTAAACGAATTTATTGGACAATGCTTTTTCAGCGTAGTGGATTTGGTTGATAAGTTCAGATGTATTTAGAGTTTTTGCTGATTTTGGTCCTTGTGTTCATATATGATCAACGCAAGGTTAGGTTTCAGGTTTGTTCGTTGTACCTGTATGAACTACACTAACTCCACTGACTTTCAATTCTCAGTGCAGCTGAATGTAGTTGAATATAGTCACAGATAACAGAATGAGTGGTAAATGAAGTTCAATCTGTTCTATGATTCTCACAGAATACAAATATACATATAATAGATGATTTAGCTCAAATCTAAGATGACAGAATTCTATGCTTCTTTCTTTTTTACTACCATTTCAAGGTGATGTCGATTTGTCGTGAAGTTTTTCTGAAGTCGTCGCGGAAAAAGATCCATTTTGAATTAATTGAATTAATCGCGTCCAAAAATAATCACACATACAGAAGAAAACACGTCCAACTAGGAACCAGAGACAAACACAGATGTCTATGATCATCAATTATCTTTACGCATAACCACCACAGAAGATAACCTCGCTCTGCACACGTAATCTGTGACTTCACTGTCAACATTTCCGCAACGAACAGTTGCAAGTCTACAAGAAAACACTACAAACAGTATCAGTGGAGTTACTATAGTTCATGCGGGTACAACGAACATACATTTCCATTCTCATCAATTTGCTATGTAAAAATATTGTTTTTTCAGATGAAACCGCATGACGCATCCCACAAGAATATTGGAGCAGTTACATTCCTTATTTTTGAAATATTTGAAAGAAATCATGCAAGCAATAATGGCCGATTTGATGTACCTGAAGATTAGGCGATACTTACAGGAACCATAATAACTTCTTCCTCCCATTCAACTGAAATATTTTCTCCGTCATCATATTCTTCATCAGAAACTGGAAAGAAATTATTCGTTCGATTGAGACGCAGACACAATAATTATTATCGTGGAGGAGCATCTCTTACCATTTCCTTCTGTAAGTACTTCTTTGGGGGTCGAAAAAGCATCTTCCATGACTTCTTCGCCATCATTTTCTGTAAAATATGGGATGTGAATCCAAATTAACTCCCCTGATATGGGTTTTAATTCAATAACAAAATACTAGGGAATCATAGTCACAGTTGTGAGACAGAAGTACAAGCTTACATGAGCAAGAATATTAATTGAATCTTAATATACAGGGTGATTCATGAGTGACCTTACATACGGCAATGGCAGATAGAGGACTTCAAGGCGAGTTGAGATCCGCCGGAAAAAAATTTTGTTCATTGGTTACGAAGATACAGGGTGTTTTGTATGTTTGATATAAAAATTTGATTAGCGATATTTCCGAAACGCTTGAAGTTAGTATGTTGAAATTCGCTAGTAGTATTCCTCTGGTAGAACTTGCTAATATGCCATTCTAGGTAAATTTAAATCCAGGGCTGAGCTGGAAAAATCGTGATCTCCTTGTATTTGTTAAAAAAATGATTTTCTGACCGCTTTTTTGAAAAACAATTATTGGATTCGAAAAGCCAAGGAAAATGCTACAATAATCGCTCTTCAATTTGGATGGCACACCTGAAATGTTTTAACAAAAAAAATTGCAAAGAAAAAATTTTTCTTACCTGACTTACGTACTGATTCGCCTGTTTCTGAAACAGAAAAAAAAGAAATTTTGTGATATCTTTGTTCGAAATCTGTCCGAAGGGTCAAATTCTGCTTCAGCCCATGTGAACAATACTAAAATAACGGTGTTCCTTTATGATATAATAGGAGTATATGTGTTCCAAAATATTACACGAACATTGTTACCAACAATAACTCTCGGAAAAAACTTATGACTTTTATACAAACCAGCAAATCCGTCAACACGAAGATCTTCGAAATTTGTCCATTTTAATACCTTTAACGAATCATCTACTTCAGCGGAGTTTTTAATTAAAGCACAATTCTATATTCAGGTAAAAAAGTCATACTACAAAATTTCACATGTTTTTTCTCGATACCTTCAAGAGTTGAATCCGGATTGAACTGTTATTTCGTACAGTGCTGTGAGTTATAGAGTTTGAGACCTTTCGTCGGATCTTATAGTTTTCGAACGAAAAAGTTTTTCAAGCAAAATTTCTGTCATATTTTTTTTTATTTGCCTACCATGTAAACCTAACATAAACTTGGAAAGAATTGCCGTCAGTATTCTCATTCCTGAGATATTAGGAAAACAATCTCGAAAATTCATACGACTATTACTTCGACCCCATTTTGGCTGTTTGGCCCATTAACTAACTCCAGTAACTCGACCGTCGCATTCTGCGATGCGCAACCTACCCTACAAGCTTCGCGTAGCTAGCTGGCTCCATTCGACAATTATTGTGTTCTCGGCTGGCCGGCCGGACAGAATCGATTTTGACACTGTATTCATTATCAATATTCTTCATCAGAGTATTAATTAGCCGTTATCCGATTCGGCACAAAATTCTTGAATAACAGACAGTTCGACAAAACGATAGCTCTCCGCCCAAAACATGCGCGCAAAAACATTCCGAATTTTTCAAATATTTATATTTTATTGTATGCTCGCGAAATTCTGCATGAACCTCCAAGATTTCATTCCCAAATTAATTTGTGGATGCTTGAAAAACTTCTGACTTCACATCAGTGCTCCTCAAGAATTATTTCCATGCGTTTTATCATAAAAAGCCGATTGTCATGTTTTCAATTCAAAATGGCATTAGTACAAGCCTATTCCGAATTTCAATGTTAATAGCTCCGAAATTTTCCTGAAGCGCCATCTGCCCAAGTAGATATCAGTTTCTTAAAAATTGGCATCTATGTCACCACAAAGATTGACTCCTTTATATATGTCTATGTTCGAGACCCTGGTCGATGCTTCTCGATGTAAAGGAGTCAATCATTCATTCACTAACCCAATGAGAGTGAGTGAATGAATGAATAACTCTATTACATCAAGAAGCATAGAGCAGGGCCTCGAACATAGACCTATGAAACTATATGGACATGGCTTAAAGAGAGAGGAACCGAGAGCACAAGGATGGAACTAGTTCGGGCAGGACCATAGAATACGACAAAAATAAGACAGATCAGTTTGGAACATAATGTAAAAAACATGAAGCGATTTCAAGCGATGGACCGAAAGCTGCAGTTATAGTTATTCACATTGACAGATTTTCCTTTGCCTATATGTCAGTTTGAATAACCGTAACTATAACCGGAGCTTTTGGTCCATCGCTTGAAATCGATTATAGTGTGCTCATCTGAAAAGTGAGTGATGTCAGCTAGCAGAAAATACAAGGAGGTATATATTCTATGCATTGAATTTGCATGTTAATTCAAAGCACAGAATATATAACTCTTTGTATTTTCTGCTAGCTGACGTCACTCATTTTTCAGATGAGCACACCATGGCTTTTACATCATGGTTTCGAATACACTCTTTCAAATGTTTTATAAGTTATATTTTCTGTGTTTTCGGAAGTATTTAATAGCATATCTTATGATATTCCATTTTGACTCATATTATAAAAATTTATATTAGATCTAGTTCCGTATTTATAGTTGCTCCTTGAGGCTTCCTTACTGAAGGCCGCCTTGAATTTGCTTTTCTATGCAAAAAAAACTTAAATTTGTTTGCATAGAAAAGCAAATTCAAGGCGGCCTTCAGTAAGGAAGCCTCAAGGAGCAACTATAAATGCGGCCCATAATGTTCGTGTGGTTTGAATTTATACTGTCCGAATTAAAAATACAGTCATTCAGCAAATATTGTTAATAATTCAATCATTCTAAATAATCATATGCGAATAATTATCACAAATTTTCAGAACTGTACTGTTCAGTTCTGATTCAATACTAAGAAAATCATTTCCCTGGAGATTCTCTCAGTAAATGCCGCATTTTATCTCTAGCTTATGTCATATTTATCTGTATCGGACCTCTCGTTTGTTGCTTTATCCGCATTCGACTTTTCAGAAATGAATTCGTAGGCCGTATCCATGATGTTGATAAAACATGTGTGCTCCTCTGTGATCGTATTTACCAATGATGACGTCACTTGTTCCATTCAAATTCAAGGAAATATATATTCTGTGCTTCGAATTTGAATGAAAAAAGTGACGTCATCATTGGTAAATCGATCACGGATGAGCAGATGAGCACACCATAATCGATTTCAAGCGATGGAACAAAAACTCCAGTTATAGTTGCGGTTATCCAAACTGACATATAGGCAGAGGATTATCTGTCAATGTGGATAACCGTAACTATAACCGGAGATTTTGGATCATCGGTTGAAATCGGTTCATGTTTTGCTTCCATCATGGCCGTATCCATGATGTAGGTAAGTAAAACATGGTGTGCTCATCTGTGATCGTAAGTACAAATGATGACGTATTCATTCATTCACTCCTTTAAGTGTCCTCGGCTACTATGGTCATTTAGACAAGCTTTCAATTTTATATTTTTATACATCGACATTCATTCAGATTCATACCAACTAGAGACTTTTTATTTATACACACAAACATTTACGTACACCACAAACTCAACACAACATCTATAACCTTGCCGGGATTCGAATCCAGTACCTCCGGTTTTACAAGCAGGCTATCAACCCACCTCACCACCGTGGCAGTTAATGATGACGTATAAAACTACATTCAAATCCAAACCACAGAATATATATGTTTTTGTATTTCAATCTTGCTGAAGTCACTTTTTCTGCGGATGAGCACACTTTGTTCTGTACATCATGGCCGTATCTAAAGAGTTTAATCGGTCTGTGGTCTCAAATTTCTCACAAGCCAACTATGAATATGTATTAAGATATACCTGCATCTATGACTGTCCTTGGGGACTGATCCTTCTTCTCTTTCGGTAAATCCCTTTTGGTTTTCCCTTTTCCTTTCTTGTCCTTCCCTTTACCTTTTCCTCTTTTTCCTTTCGCTTCAGGTTGGGTTAACTCTTCGACAGTCGGGACTTTTGGTTTTCGCACTGGAAATTGGTCATACTGGTGATTTGGATGTAAATAAGCTGTTTACCTGGATACCAAGTCTTTTCAATTGTTTGTTTTATTCGTTTAGTGATGTGTGTGTTTGCCGAACTGAACAGGGGTAAGAAACTTCCGAAAAAGTGATATTCTATACTCAATTGGTATATTACCTACCTATTTCAGGCACCAAAATTTCCTCCTCAACAAGTGTTTCGAAGGATTCCTTATAAAAATAAAAAAATCTTCTTTGGCTTTCGTCTTGGGCCACGATGTCATCATCTAGGAAAGAATATAGCTGATCTTCCAAATCGTCGAAGTCGGAAAGCATATCATGGAAATACTTGTCGGATTTCAGACCAAAATATTTCTGCACCTTCGATTTCACCCACTCAAGACGGAAATCCATAACTAATTATTAAAACACAAATGTAAATTCGTAAAATTCAATGGAATATCGGAAAATGTATAAAATATTGTCTAAATCTTAAATGTGTGATGTATTCAAAATATAATATTTAGTTGTTTGTTTCGGTTTCAATGGATACGGCTCTAGTTGCTACGAAAACGTAACAACATGAAAGAAGCACCCTTCTTATTTCATATCGATTCGGAATATTGGTTTCTCAGTAGACAGATTTCCAGAGGAAATGGCATTTTTCGATTTTATGCAAATTTACGATAGCGTATCCCTGCTTTCCGATATTCCTGAACAGTACTGCGCAGTATACAGGGTGTATCTGAAAAACACCGAAAAAGTGTAAACTGTGATTCTGTGAAGAAATTAAGGCAGGTATTTCGAGTGAAATTTTTTTGAATAACCTCACCCCGAAAAAGTTACTCCCCTCCGGAGATTAACAAAAAAAATGCTTCTCTTTTTTATTTTCCCTGTGTATTGAGCTGAAGACACGAAACTTTGTGAATATTATTTGTCAATAAAAATACACATTTCAGAATGTTTTCAACCCTGATGTATGCTTAGAAGGGATTGAACTAGTACGCTCGTAATCCTGCCTACGGACGGACAGCCAGCCGGACAGAATCGATTTTGTCACCGGATTCGTCATCAGTGAGTACAACCTAGTCGTTTGAGATCATTTTCGGCTCAAAATTCGAAAATTACAGACATTTGGACAAAACGATAGCATGCTGTTTAAAGAACATGAGCGCAAAACAAGGTTTCCAAATTTTAATTCAAATATTCAATATTCTGCGATCTTATGATCACATTATCCTCACGAAATACTAGGGGCGTTCGTTTTTTACATCAGACTGCTAAGATTGCTCCTGAGCCGTTCGTTTATTACATCCAGATGTAGGAGACCACAGATGTCAACTGATCGTCAAACAAAATCAAAGCGAGTCGATGACGATCTTTTTCGTCGGTATCATAGACAAGATCAGAGTTTTTTATAGTAGTAAATTTCACATCTTGTTGAAATTTATTTATTATTTTGTTGATTTATTAATTACCCAGAAATAATTTCCGTTCAATTTTCACTTCGTGTTGGTTTTTTTCGTTAGCACAGTTCGGACAAAAGTAATTTTTTCAGTGGGAATATATATAATTAGCTTGATTGGCGTTAGTCCATTCTAAGTTAATTTTAAAAAAATACATCAGTAATGTCAACCCGTGAGAATAATTCTGGTCTTAATATAATAAATCAACAATTCTCTCCACTGAGGATGCCTAATTTACAGAGGCCAAGTCACTTTATAATACTCAGACAAGATTTGCAAATAAGGGCCTGTTTCTTGAGCAAGCCCCTGTATTTTTTTCAGAACTGTTCATTCGTCGTCCTCTTCAACATGATCGATCATTATTTGATATTATTCTCTAACGGAGCAGAAAATAAAATATATGATTAAAATTTTTTATTTGACATCAGTCATTTTGATACACAAATGAGAGGATATCAAATATTTATGGTCTGTGATTCTCATTTCGTCTGGGTCGTTCGTTTACTTCAGATAAAATCTGATAAATCCATAAGATCTGTGATCACGTGACCAAAAAATCTGTCGCCTCTCGGATGCAATAAACGAACGCTTCAACTGTATGAATCTTCAAGCAAGTCATTTTTCAATGAATTACAAATTTTCGGTCCCTTATAATTTACCTACGTTGACATTATTGAGGTGAAATCAACACAACTTTCAGCCAATCAGACATGATCTTCACGAAAATAGATATAATATTTTTTTAGGGTTGGCAAATTGAACTTCCATTGTCTTCCATTGACGCTGATCATATGTTGGATGAAGATTGAACTATACTTTCAAGTAATGGATCTAAAATAATCATAATTGCACTGAATTCCTCAGTTCGACATCAATTTTCCTATTGCTGAAGTTACCTTTATGGTTTATTACAGCATTCAGAACTATGGAATGAGAATGAAGCAACTTTTCGAAAATAATGAACAATTCATTTCCGTCAATTATGAATGAGATCTTTATTGGTCTCGGTCCTTTATAACACAATTATTTATAATCAATTGATCATTTGGTGACTTACCTGCTCTTGGTCACAGTTATTTCCGATAAAATTTCTAGATCCATTGAGCATGTTCAAAGCTTCGGAATTATTTCGGAAAGAAAAAGACAAGGAAGATGCTGGTAGGTTTAGATATATTATTTTCACGCGCTTTTTCTACAGGACAAGAATATTATCTCATCCAAATTTCTGTATATTTCGAGTTTTGATGCGAAACGCTAGGCTCTCTCCCCCCGTCGTGAGTTTCCGGAAAGAAGAAACACCTTCTTGAGGGGTATAAGTGCGAAGCAACAATCTATCGGCTAGGTACTTGAATGGGCTTAATCTACCCAACGTTTTGGGATATTGACCATTAAATTTTAAATTCTCATCAACTCTATTGATATTGATCCAATCGAATTGAAATTTCGAGTGAAATTAAACGACTCATGCAAAGTTTGTTAGGTCATATTCAATAGGGAATAAAAAACGGAAGTTGCATATCTCAAAAATTCATTCATCATATCACTGGAAAATGACACAAGCCTTCATGCCACCATATTAATTATGTTTTTCATATTATTTTGCGAATTGACCTCTGGTAAAATCAGAGATAGAAGTCTCCCAGAGTTTCACGTAGGCACCTACAGGAAATAACGGTACATAAGATGAATTCGTCAGGTTTAATTTTCTCATGACAAATTTGTATAATAACATGTACAGAAATGGATGAATCATATATTAATAATAATTATAAATATTGCCCCGAAATATTTTCATGGGTTTGCAAGAAATTTATAACTTGTGAATTCAATTATTATTAATACATACATAATTCATTATTTATGTTCTTATACCAATTTTTTGACGAAATCTAATCTTCTGAACTATTCCATTAAATTCATGAGAAATATCAATCGCACGCGCCATAATATCCGTTTTTCTGGCTTCGAAATGACTTCTTGTATCCATGAAAGCCTTCTAACAATAAATCCTATATTGACGCCAGCAAACTATCCTGAATACCATAATCTTTTAGAATTCTCACAAGAGTAGCATAATGTACCTTGTCGAAAGCCTCGGCTATATCTGTGTACACAGCATCTACCTGGAAACCACGATAAAAATTTCCAGTGAAATCGATAGAGGTAATAAATTCATCAGTAACATATCTTCTATTAAAGAAGCCATGTTGTTTCATATTTAATTTAAGCTTGGGGGCCTTTGTCAATCATCTAAATTTGATCTAATTGACAGGACCGTAGCTAGGGCACGGAAAGGGGTAGGGCAATGCCCTACCTTGTAACACCATTATCCTACCCTTAAGAGCCAAAGCTGAATATCTAAAAAGTTCATTAGATCAATGGAAAGTTTAATTGCCCTACCTCTGAGTCAACTGTAGTTATAAGGCCGTTCTAACTCAGAACTACATCCTTAGTAACCCTTCGAGAATACCATCTGAAATCTATAAAGCTGTACATAAGTTCAATATGAAAAATTCCACTTATTCAAAAAGTAAATATAAATTTACTTCGGGTTGGTTGTCACTAGTATTCCAGATGATAATTTGGTTGTAGAATCGCTTCAAAAACATATATCAATACAACAAAAAAATATAATATATTATGACAAATGTAAACCACTTGTCATGGGACCAATCCCCTCAGGATTGCATTTACCCAGTGTTCATTCGGCAGACTGATAGAAATTGTTCAAGATATAAAAGCATTTTTAACGGCTTTTTTTTTCGTTTTCATTTCTTTTTTTCCAGAATCAAAAACCGTTCTTTTGACTGTTTTTTTTTCGACAAATGTGACAACCAGACCCAGTAGTTTCGAAGCAACCTGCTCCAACACATAATTCATTTTCAAAGCTGAATTAATATCTCCACTAATTCAAAAAGAACAGAGTTGAAACAAAGCGTAAATCGAAGCCAGTGGAATGAAGAATGAAACGCATATAGTACTGAAACTACAATTAATATCTTCTAGTGAAAATTTACTTCGGTGAGTCGATTTCTGAAACTTTGTTCGTGAGATCGTACTTTGCGGTGACATGGCATATTTTGGGTCCGAAATGAGGTCCAAATGTTGTCAGAATATGGCTTTATTGTTCAATCTTCATTCAAGAATTTCCGAAAATAAATTCATTTTTAGAAAGAATATCCATTTTATTCAGTCAGAATGGCGAGGAAGTTTAATATAAAGGTTTCCTTAGTCCCTGAATACACAAGTTTGAATTTTTATACTTTTGATACCTATTCATTAAAAGAGGTATTCATTATTTCAATATTTAGTTCATGGAGAAGAAGCTTTTCGGAGTTGCGTATTCAAAAATACCTATAGGAAACATTTGGAACGATAGATAAAGGGTTTTCCAATAAGAGGTGTTATTTTGAACAGCCCGCTATTTCGGTAGATGTCACTTTTGAAGCTGTCATTTTTCGACATTTGACAAGTAGAAACTACGCCATTTATAAAAATGGAACGATACACGCTTCAACAACGCATTGAAATTATTAAAATTCACTATAAAAATGGTGAAAATTTGGCTGAGACGGTTCGTAAAACTCGATCATTTTTGAGTCGTCGTGAAGCACCTTGTCCGCAATATAGAAATTGGTGGAAAAATTCGAGCTGTTGGGACAAGTTAGTGATGTGAAGAATAAAACCCGTGCACGTCGCTCAAGAACAGCCGAGAATATTGCTGCTGTATCCGAAAGGATTGAAGAAAACCCAGGTTTGTCCATTCCTCGTCGTTCTTTGAAATTAGGCATTCCACAAACGTCATTACACAGTATTTTGCATAAAGATTTGGGTCTTAAGGCTCATAAGGTTCAGTTAACACAAGAACTCAAGCCGGCCGTTCATCAACAACGTCGTGTCTTTGCTGATTGGGTCGTTGAAATGCATAAAAATGATCCGGAATTCCATCGAAAAATCATCTTGAGTGATGAGGCCCATTTCCACCTCGGTGGCTTCGTCAACAAGCAAAATTGTCGCATCTGGAGCTCGGAAAACCCGAGAGTTATTGTTGAAAAGCCTCTCTATCCTCAACGAGTGACTGTTTGGTACGGTTTATGGTCATTGGACTTTTTCGAAAATGAGGCTGGAGCAACAGTTACGGTGAATGGATTGCGCTATCGAGAAATGATTAATGATTTTTTATGGCCGGAATTGGATGGTATTGATCTGGACTACGTTTACTTTCAACAAGACGGCGCTACGTGCCACACAAGTAACGAAACCATTAATCTTTTGCGGGAAAAGTTTCCGGACCGTGTTATCTCTCGAAGAGGTGATCACAATTGGCCACCGAGATCTTATGATTTAACACCTTGCGACTTCTTCCTCTGGGGCCTTGTGAAAGAGAAGGTCTACGCCAATAGCCCAGCGTCGATTCAAGACCTCAAAAATGAAATTCGTGAGGCTATCGAGGACATAGGGCAGTCAGTTTGCGATTTGGTTATGGAAAATTTCATTAAAAGGATATGGTCCTGTAAGCGTGGTCGTGGTGATCATTTGCCTGATCTTATTTTCCACTATTAACGGTATAGCTTCTTCTTTATGATGGAATAAACATCCGATCATTCATATTGAAAAATGGCATGTTTCTTTGAATATCAAAATAACACCTCTTATTGGAAAACCCTTTATAACCACTGTTTAAGGGTAATAAACAATGAAACTACTATCAATTTGTCGGGTTTGAAATTCTTCTGATAAATTCGTATGAACATAAACAGCAAAGTTAATAATTCATATTTCAATAAAAATAAACATGAACATTTCCTCGAAATATTTGCACAAGTGTGTAAATATTCAAAAATTTTGAATTAAATATTTACTAATAGGTACATACAAAATTTATAAATCACATTTTTATGGAAGGAGATCCAAACTATCCATCTCCCCTCCGTTTTTGCCATTGTTTTGGTTTTGCAATGACTTCTTGTATCCATGAAAGTCCTCCATCAATAAACCTAGCTCATATGGCACCTATTCCCTTATATACCCTTACATATTTTATATTATTAATGAGTAGATGTTCCACATTTTTTGTTTACGCAGCCAAGTAGTAAATCTTTCAACAATTCTAGGACCACGTTTTGGAGTCAAAATTAGTAATAGTGGGAAAGTGTCGACACCTGATAAATATATCAATGCATCTTGGGTAGAGTCTTGAAATAATCGTTTACAAACATGGACCCATAGACCTATAAAAAGAGTTTAATATGTCTATGCATGGACCTAAATATTACAACATTGCCAAAATATAAGCATTGTGACAACCAGTCCATGTGACAACCATGATGTACTCACATCATGGTGACAACCAGCCCCGGTGTCCCCTACATTGACAAAATGTCACCAACGTTCACAGGGAGAAGTAAAAGACTACTCGACAATTCTAGTACCGCGTTTTGGACCCAAAGTTTTAGTGGATATTAGGATAGTATAAGGAGAATACTTTTAATGCATTATTCAAAAACTGTTGTTTTAAATATCCCAGGTTAACTGAAAATTGAACAGTTTTAGGTATGCTGAAATTCATCAAATCAACTCTGGATTTCTTCATTGAGAATAAGTCAGCAAGTATCATCACGCATATCACACATACGTCGATGTTGATTTGGACACTTGCCGAGCTGGTTTATTTTTTTATGTTTCCCAGTTTACAATTCCTTTTGGACTATGGATATAGTTTTTTTGCCTTATCTTATGTATGTATTTCTCTCATTTCTCAGGAAATAACATAGTGAGAAATAGTTTTATATTTACAAGGAATTTCATATTAATTGTATCCGACATGTTGATGAACGAAAATTCCAACAAATAGAAAAAACTCCCGTAGAAACCAGCTTTGGCTGTTCCCCACAAATATTATTCAAGAATATTAGTCAGAGAACAGACTCAGAGCCGTATTAATAGTCGCTCCTTGAATGCTTCCTCGAGGATGATCTTGTGGTGCTGACTTTTAATTCACTTGTATTTAGGGGGTTATTTTTGCAGTATCTCAGGAACTGGATTAAAACTTAGAAATAAGTTATAGAATACTGACGGGCTGCTGATTGCTGCTATTTTATCAGTATTGAATTTAAACAAAAATTTAAAAAAATTTTCTATATTTTCTTCGACTTTTTTATGCGAAAAGTGAGGCGGAAACTATACATCAGATTTCGATGAATTCTTGTACAGACCCTGAAGTCAATATCTTACATCAATGCAAAATATTTCAGTTCGATTCTATTCTAATTTTCTGAGATACTGAAAAAACCTAACGATAATGAGAATAATAATAATATTCATATGCCGAACTCCGTGGTGTTTTCCTAAATTTTTTATCACGACTATGACAAGTTGGCAGAATGCTGATGCAAAATTATGTGCAAAATTCCATGATTATTCTGTCATATCCCAAAAAAAATTTCAAATTTTTTTTCCTCCCACAAACTACAGCATGCACGGAAAAGCTGCTGATTTCATGCCAGTATATTTCTAAAACTTTCATGAGATTTGAGAAATGTCAAATGGACTTTACCGGAACCATTACACAGATTTTACACGAATAGCCGTAGCTGGGTCGGGCAATGCCCTACCTTGAAACATCATTGCCCTTCCTCAAAGAGCAAAAGCTCAATATCTGAAAAATTCATTACATCAACGAAAATTTTCATTGACCTACCTCTAAGCCAACTGTAGCTACGGCCCTGAGATAAACACTGATAATTCTCGTCTTCAGCTATTCCGTGATTTCTGACTCTACTTCCGCCAGAGCCGGATCTAGGGCGTGGCGAGGGAGGCATTTGCCACGGGCGCCAACCAACAAGGGGCGCAAAATTATAATTTTTTTTTGAAATTATGTTTTCTCACTTCAAAGTCCATTCTTATTTTAGAGCGGTGCTATAGTGCATGCACCTGTTGAACAATAGGCGGCGAAAAGTAGTTACCAATAAATTAACAGATGATAAATTTACACTTGTTGGTCGCCCTACGATTCTCAATCCCGTCCAGATGTTTGGTATTCGAACACTGAAGACCTCAATTAGCGGCAAGTTCAGGGGGTTCGAGCTAGCGGCGGTAGCGCTACGTCTAGGGTCGGTTTCTTGACGACATGACAAAGAGATTCAGACCGTCTACATTATTCGCCGAATCGTTCATCACACCGGCTTTGATAAGGGTAATGTATTTCGAAGATGTTTACGACCGATAGGCTTGATAAAATCACCCCAGTCTTAATAATACTACTTTTTTCTTGCATGTGGGGTACTTCCATGCAGCGGCGCAGTTGATGGCATCAATAAGAAAAATAGGAACCAGGAACTTATCATCATATTTTATATTATATGCAATACCGCAAATAACGTGATCGTGCAAGCGGGGGCCGGGAAATTATTCGTGCTGGAAAAAGTTTAAATCAGGTATGTTTGAATAATTCAATTTTGAGTTGAGGATTTTTGCGCGCTCGGTCAAATTATATCCTGTCCGTGCACACGAGAGTCAATCATTTTCGAAAGATATAACTTGGAGACTGCAAAATTCATAAGGTTATGTTTGGGTTAGGAATATGTCGGCGATATTATCGTTCGAATTTTATTTGGGAGATCCCGAATTATACCAATTCAATTAAAATTGCGTTGTACCATAATTACACGAGTTTTCATATGTATAAGAAGAAGTTAGAAAAAAAATCAGAATGATGAGAAGAATACGATAAATTAATCGTATCTCTAATATTTTATTACTCAGCTTCTTAGCTATGGGTACTACAGAAAAAGGTTCAAATGTTGATCAAATGAATAGTATGGTTCTTATGAGTTTCACTGAAACATGAAATCTTTTTCTGTCCTCCTGACATTTGTCGAGCATTGAGATAATTCAGATATGAATATAAACGAGAGCGCAAAACATTCCGATTCGACGTCCATGCATTTTCAGAATCTTATATAATTTCTGGTTTATATAACCAACTGAAATTCTCTTATGACCTTTGTTGGCATGTGTGTTCTCTAATGTATTTCAGTTTTTCATCTACACTTTCATTTATTGTTTTTTTGAAGCTTTGAATGCTTATATTTTATTTTGAGAATAAATTATTTTAGTCGCCTTTTTGTTTTCATCATACCCTCATTATAGTATATTAATACGTTTGTGATTTCTCTTCACTACCTTATAAGATCATGGGAGATTATAGTAATTTCTATACACATATTGTTTGATATACCTAAGAATCTAATGCTCGTTCTCAAAAGAACATAATAATAGTAAAACATCTTAGAAATAGAATAAATACTATCATTCGTGAAAAGTATGTAGTCATTGAAAAAAAAATTAAAAGGGCGCATTTAGATAACTTGCCACGGGCGCTGAATTCCTAGATCCGGCTCTGACTTCCGCCGAAAAGGAGATGTAGAAAAAAAATCTTGAATAATCTCATGGAAAAACAAAGAATAACCAGTATAGTTTCTTATTTTTTTCAGGTGTACTTATTCATTATTCTCAACTACATACAAAAAAAGAAAATGAACGTAATGGATTCATTCATGATGAAGCATTTTTGGAATTTAAATTGTTGTGGTCCTGAAATGAGCAAAATTATTTCCAAACGGGCTCAATTGTGGAAAACATTTGGAATTATACAATTAGTTATAGCACTGATCAACGGGGTGCTATTTTTGCCACATGAATCTGATAGAACAGATCTATTCTTCATTCTGATGTTGCTGGAAAGATATTGCAAGACGTTTTATTTATATTACAGATTTGTATTCTTCATTTGCCTTTCTTGGGGAGCTGTAATAGTTATTACTTACCCAAATGCATTTGCTTTCTACATAATACATCTCGATTTTCAGTATAAGCTGCTGACCAAGCATATAGAAAATATCGAAATGGGGCTTGAAAAAAATTATTCGAGACAAAAATACCATGAAGAAATAAAGAGAAGGTTGCATTTCTGCGTATTGCATTTCCAAAAATTAATGGAGTGCGTTGCTTTAATATATAATTTACAAATCTCATTCTATAAGTTTCAGATTTCGTGAACTCTACCTGAGACTTCTAATATTTCCAATATTTTTGATGTTATGGATTGGGCTTGGTGTTTCAATATTTCTTTCTTATCATTTGATCCTTGTGAGTTGCTTTTATATTATATAGAGTATTCAATGGCATGAAACATGAGTGTCCTCCTAAAGAACGTTAAGGTAACAGAGCATGTGCAAGTCCTTAAAAACGTCCGCAAGTTTTTCGTTTTGCGGTACATATTGTCAAAGTTCAATTCTTATTTCTATTATTCGTGAAAAGGTTTCGGAATAAAAAGACGATAATCTCGATAGAGATCACTGTGAGCAATTGTTGTCGAGTTATTGATATCGCATACATATTCCATGCAGGTGCTTTTGAATGACAATATTATCAATTCCGAAATCGATTTCATATGTTGAAGAACTTATTTTTCTATGATTTTCTTCATTGACGGGAATAGACGACTTCGGCCCAAGTTGTCAACCCACAATTCTCTTCACAAATTGACTATCACTGGGGAACAGGAATTTCAGGACAAATTCGACGTGATAAGGTTCACGTTATTTATAAATATCCGGAAAAGATGCCTCGGCTCCTCAAAGAAGATAATTCCTTCCAAATGTAGGTTTTGTTAGGCTGAAATTTAAATTGGGATTCCTGATTTCATGTTAATAGTGTCAAGTTTATATTGGATATGTTCCGCAAATCAACTTGGTTATTTCGGTTGCCGGTTTTCCTTGCAGTAAATATGAAATATTCGGTTGGTTCCTGAAAAAAACGTTAATTGCGGAATTTGATTGATAAAAAAGCAATCTTTCTGTTACCGGAACATAGACATATTAAGTCTATGCACCAGAACGACAATCAATGTTTTATGATAACATGTCTATAGCATAGAACAATCTTTTATTCCTCCACAGACCACAGACTATACCTAGTAATTTTTCTATTGTTGATTGTTGTCTTTTCTATGTTCTATGGATCATAAAGTGAATAAATTTTGTTCTATGCTATGGATATGTTACCATAGAACATTGATAGTCGTTTTGGTGACAGAAAGAACGTTTTCTCCTCGATCAAATTCCATAATTTACCTTGTTTTTAGGAACCAACCGAATATTTCATATTCACGGAATGGAAAACCGGCAACCGAAATAACCAAGTTGATTTGCGGAACATATCCTATATAGATTTGACACTATTGACATGAAAGCAGGAATCCCAACTTGCATTTCAGCCAATCGGAGATGATCTTAACAATACTTATATTTGGAAGGAATTATCTTGTTCGAGGAGACGAGGCATCTTTTACTGACGTTTATAAATAACGCGAACCTTATCATGTCGAATTTGTCCTGAAATTCCCGTTCCCCAGTAGATTTGTGAAGAAAATTGTGAGTTGGCAACCTGGGCCGAAGTCGTCTATTGGATGTCATTTTACAAAACTTGTAGAATTTCTAGGCTCTATCTTAAGTGAGGGTATTCCTTGAATTACCCTTTTTTATATGTATATGTAAATGCCCATACAAGCAAACCTTTGAAATTCCTACTGAATCTGCTAGCTTGTTCTTTCATTAGAAGATTTGGTGCAGTAGACTGGAGATGCACATAGGTATATATACTGATTACCTCTCTGCATGGCCAGTAGATCATTCAAGGTTTCAGGCTCTGAATATATTGCTTAAGAATGATTAATGAAAGAAGCATAAAAAATTTGATAATGACTTTGTCCAAGTTTAGATTCTTATCCGGCATTATTCCTACATATTCGACCTCTTTGGAAAGCTCTGTTTTCCCCACTTTTCTTTCAATACCCTTTCTGTCAACTTAACTTTCCTATGATGTATGAAAAGCACAATCGCAATCTAGGTTGGATTTACTCTGAATACCTTTTCAATACTTCATCACAATGATGTCACTAACTTTTGGAATCAGCACTGATACTGTTCCTTCGAAATATGCTTACCGCAATCCATAAAAAATTCCTTCAATTTTCCTTTTTATCTCTATATGTAAATGCCCATACAAACAAACCTTTGAAGTTCCTGCTGATTCTGCTGGCTTGTTCTTCCATTAGTTTTGATGCAGCAGACTAGAGATGCATAGGTAGATATACTGATTATAGGTACTTCTCTGCATGGCCAGTAGATCATTCAAGGTTTCAGGCTCTGAATATATTGCTTCAGAGTGAGAAGCATAAAAAATTTGGTAATGACTTTGTCCAAGTTTTGATTCTTATCCGGCATCATTCCTTCATATTCGACCTCTTCGGAAAGCTCTGTTTTCCTCACTTTTCCTTCGATAACCTTTCTGTCAACTTAACTTTCCTATGATGTATGAGAAGCACAAGCGCAATCTTGGTTGGATTTACTCTGAATACCTTTTTAATACTTCATCACAATGATGTCACTAACTTTTGGAATCAGCACTGATCCTTCGAACTATGCTTACCGCAATACATGAAAAATTCCTTGAATTATCCTTTATTATCTCTATATGTGAATGCCCATACAAGCAAACCTTTGAAGTTCCTGCTGATTATGCTCGCTCGTTCTTCCATTAGTTTTGATGCAGCAGACTAGAGATGCATAGGTAGATATACTGATTAGGTACTTCTCTGCATGGCCAGTAGATCGTTCGAAGTTTCAGGCTCTGAATATATAGCTTCAGACTGAGAAGCTCAAAAATTGGCAATGACTTTGTGTAAGTTTAGATTCTTATCCAGCATCATGCCTAGATATTCGACCTATTCGGAAAGCTCTGTTATTCCCAATTTTTCTTCAATACCCTAGCTGTCAACTTATCTTTCCTATTATGTATGAAGGGCACCATCGTAATCTAGGTTGGATTTACTCTGAATACCTTTTTCATAGTTCATCACAACGATGTCAATACGTTTTGGAATCATCACAGATACTGTTCCTTCGAACTATGCTCAACGAATTTCATGAAAAATTCCTTGGATTATCCTTTTTCATCTCTATATGTAAATGCCCATACGAGCAAACCTTTGAAGTTCCTACTGAATATGCTGGCTTGTTGGCATAAGTTTTGGTGCAGCAGGCTAGAGATGCACATAGGTGGATATTCTGATTATTTATCTGCATGGCCAGTAGATCATTCAAGGTGTCAGGCTCTGAATATATTGCTTAAGAGTTCGAAGCATAAAACATTTGGCAATAACTTTGTCCAAGTTTAGATTCTTTTCCGGCATCATATCTAAATTTTCAACCTCTTCGGCATGCTCTGTTTTTACCACTATTCTTTCAATATCCCTGCTGTCAAGTTAACTTTCCTATAATGCATGAAAAGCACAATCGTAATCTAGGTTGGATTTACTCTGAATACCTTCCTCATACTTCATCACAATGATGTCAATAACTTTTGGAATCAGCTCAGATACTGTTCCTTCGAACTATGCTTACTGCATTTCACGAAAAATAACGACAGCGCCAGTTCATAAAGATTAATTTAATATTGCAATCTATGTGGATTTGCTTGCGAAGTCACTCATACTCCAGGGACTACTTGCATTCAGTTCAAATATCAATCCAATAGTTTCTTCAATTGCTCTGCGTACACTTTTAACTCTCCGTTACATCATCGATATCAAATTCGTCGGTCAATATTTCTCAAGCGGTGGAAACTCATTGGTACACCTATGTGCACTTTTTGAAGTCTATAATCATTGAATGATTCCAATGAATTCCAGATGAAACAACACAATAACATTTTGGCATTGGGAGTCTTATGGTTAACGGTGGGAGAAGTAACCATACACATCTCTATATTAGGTCAACGTTATGTTGACTTGGTAATATTTTTGTGTTAAAATTCTCCGAATTGTAAATCGTGATTATATAGAATATTTCAGGCAACAGATTTCCTCCATACTTTGAATGAAAGCAACTGGTATGAATGGAACAACTCTAACATGAAGACATTTTTACATGTCCTCATGTATGCCCAGACCTACAAAAGCATCACGGCAGGTGGATTTATACCTATCAACTTTGCCATCACAGTTTGGGTAAAACAGAGCCTTTGATTTATTTCCCTTAATAAGTTATTTTTTTCAGATGTGTCAAAAAACTGCATCTGCTTTCACTTTCTTCAAAGCAATAAGAAGAAAGCATGATATCATACTGAATTGAATCGACAAATCGTGTAAAGCTACTAAACAAAATGTTAAATGAGAATTACAAAACGTCTATACTACAAATATATAATAGCGGCTTAATGTAATATTAATCAGAAAATAGATGCATGAATATTTTCAGTAAATTTCAATCGATCACAAATATGTTTCCAATCTAATCTTTCGAGACTATTTCCAGCAGAAAATTCGCAGAATGATAATGTGCTGTTCGATTTTCCAAAATAAGAATGAAATTTCGATGCAAATGTTCAATTAAAAGTTCAGAATAGAATACAGTGTAAATAATTGTCTTACAACTATGCACCTTTCAAAATATTACATATTAAAGTCAAATGTAAAATCATAACGTAAGAATGAATTTGAAATATATAGGGCGTCCCAAGATCCATGCGTTCACATTTAGATGTATACTTTTATGAAGTAAGTAGGTAGGCCTCGGAAAAGGTCGAACAAGATTTTGTAACTAAATATTAATCAAGTTGGCAATAGTGAAATGTTGGCAAGGTCAGAATAACTCAACGGTATACTACATTCACTTTTATAAACTATCTCGTTTGGCCATGATTTAGGTCTATCAAGTTTTTTCACCTAAAACTGACGCAGGTTGGCACTCATGAAATATCGGCAATGTCAAAATAATTCTCAGAGACGTTGCCAAATGCCAATGCTAATTTCTACTCCCCATCTCAACCTAATCATCACGCTTGGAAACAAAAATGTTTTTAAAATCAGGGACAAAGTATCAGGAGTGCTATGAAGAATTGAAATCTGCTTCTTCTGATTGTAACCCTGATAATTTGGAATCAATAATTGATCACAGGCTATCCAACATTTTCATACAGGAGTATTTTAAGCTGTGCAAAAAGGTATTTAAATGACTTCTGTAGGCTTATTGGCGTTCTCGGACATCCCTCTATAAAAAATTCTGTGTAAAAAGGGACATTTTGGCTATAATTTCCGATGTTTTTTTTGCAAGAATAAGAAAAACTCGTACAACACTAATTTTATTTGTAACAAAAAATTTCATCATAATCCTGCTTCCTTTTCGATGACAATCCTCGGAAACTCTGTCCCATTAAGAAGTTTTTTTTGGGTTGCAGAATTCTGTGGTATCCATAGTTTTTGAAGAGCACTTATGGGCATTTCAAAAAGCAAACAAAGCAGGAATGCACAAATATAGGTCATGGTTGCATCACCTATAGTTCCAGATATCTGAAAAAACCAAAAATATATTCAGAATACGAACACAATAACAGTTGAAATACATTGACGTCTCTTATTGCGCGCATGTTCTAATAGGGGAACAGCGTACAATCGTTTTGTACAAATGTCTGTTATTCTCGATGGTTGAGCCGAAAATGGTCTTAAACGACAAGTTAGACTCAATGATGACGAATCCGGTGTCAAAATCGATTCTAGCCGGCCGGCCGTCACCACGATAACGGACGAACGGAGGATTCAATCAACTTGAAAATTTCAGGAAGAGTTGCATTTCAAACTATGAAGGTAAAGTTCGTTGATGGGCCGAATCAGCCAAATAGTTTCGGAGTTAACGGCATTTGAAAATTTGAGGTGAATTTCATCATATTTCAAAAACTACTGGAACGATTGGTTTGAAACTTGGCAGTTAGTTGGAGCATAACGACGCGCAACTTTAAGTGAAATTTCGTTGAAATGGTTGCTCAATTAAAAAATGTTTTCGAAAAAAATTTTTTTTCTGAAACTATTGTTCAAATGCGAGAAAAATTTCAGTTATACCTTGGACTCCATATTTCACAGCAGTGTATCAAATTTCAATTCAATACGGCTATTAGTTTTGGAGATATTGGGAAAAAATATGTAGAATTTCCTGGTTTTCTTCTCGATATCGTTCTTTTTTAGGTATAACTCAAGAAATACTGATTCAATCGTGATGAAACTCCGCAGCTAGTTTGAAGATGTTGATGGACAACATGGTGCAAAATTTCGTGATGATCGTGTCTTTAGAACAATATGAAAGAAAATTTCAAATTTTTTTTTTCAAATATTTAATATTCTTTGATCTTCCCATCATATTATCCTCATTAAATTCTGTATGAACCTTCAAACTGTCATTTTTCGATAAAGTACTGGATGCCAATTCGATCTTATCTGTATTCTTGGAAATATTGGGAAAATAAAATTTTGGATGGGTATATTTGCGGAATAATTGGGTGGATTTCACCCATTCCCGAATTCGGCCTTCGTAATTGAGGTCCAAACCGACTCTACAAATATCGAGTTTCTAAGTTGTTTCTTCCGGAAGATATTGTGTTTAAGGTCCAGCCGCGTTTTCTCGATTCTAGCATTGTCAATACCAAATTATTCAAAATTCACGACTTGTGAAAGTGTTTGATGGCACTCATTATAGTCTTGTACCGGGATAAATAGAAGAAAACATAATAAATATGAATATTTGAAGGTAGCGGTCTTTACTTGATGGAAAATAATTTTCATTGAGTTGTGAATAATTTTAAGTTCCACGAAATTTTATTCATAAACGACAATTGCTTCGCCACACGCGGGCTTAATCAAGTGCTGCATTTGGACTGTTACTACAGTATCATTGATCATAAATAAAAATTTTGTTGAAATTGAATTTAATCACTACTCATGAAAACGCTGCAAAAGGGTTTACTATTTTCTCAGTTGAATAACCCAATACCTTTTATATCTCACATAAAACTTATTCGTATATTATTCATAACTCATTGGTTTTTCACAACACAATTTGCAGCGTTTTTCTTCATAACTCAGGGACCACTGCACTGGTCGGAAATCATCCGGGTGAAAATTTTTAGGTTGAGTTATGCAACAGTAATCAACATTGAGAATTTCATGAAAATTCCGTGGTAAGTTTTCGAGAAATAATTCTTATTTCCCTCCTACCCCCAGTACAACGATCCTGCTTCCTGCTGAAGAGCTTGCAGGTTCAATCTCTAGCGACACAGGTTTTTTTTATCAAGTTTCACGAATTTCGGTACAGTACTTTCAGAGAAAAGCCCCGGACAACGGACGGACGGATTTTTTTTATTATTCATTCAAATCTACATACTTCAAAATGTAAACTGTGAAATTTTCAGGGGGAGTTATTTTTTTTTGTTCGACAGTTTATTATTTGATTTTATCAAATTATTAACCAAATTATGATATTTCGTGTTGAATACAAGAGAAAATAGAAGACTCATGCTATGTTCAGATGCCGGGATAACTTATCTTTTGAAGAATATGTCACTTTCGAATATTTGTCGGTATATAGCGGCACGGCATTAATGAATATATTACAAACGCAATATGTCCTCTTTTCATGTCAGTTATTTTCATTTATCTTACGTAAAAATAATAGAAATAAGTAGAAATACTCACAAGCAGATACCTATCAACATATATTGGGTTTCTTATAGATCCTGCTCTTATTCTCAAAAGAAACACATGAATTAAGTAAGCGGAATATGTAAGCCTTCCTAATATCACTACTGGATTCCAACAACAAACCAAACGGCACAAACCTGTGAAAAAATGATCAATAGTTGGTAAAGGTTGTTTCAAATTTCGCGTTTTTTTTTAGGAATAAATAAAATATAGATGGCGCACTGAATTCGTCTGGGTATTTTGACATTGAAGAAGTGTAATGTATGACATTTATGAAAATGGCTTCATACGCGATACAACAACGCGTTCAAATTGTTGAAGTATTTGATGAAAATCAGGGTTCTGTGAAAAGTGTTTTCAGAAAATTACGTGGATTTTATGGTTTACATAATCGTCCATCTCAAAGCACTATTGGTCGAATTATTGAAAAATTTCAAGAGACCGGTTCGTTGGAAGATCAAAAAAGTGGAAAATACAATCGTAGTTGTTGTTCACAAGAAAATATTGATTTGGTTCGTGAAAGTGTTGCTGAAGACCCTGGAATGTCCATTAGACGAAGTTCACAAGAAGTTGGACTTAGTGGGTCCACAACATGCCGTATTTTACTTACACCAGGGTTTAGCTCTGAAGGTTCAATCAACAGAGGAACTAAAGCTATTAGATCATTTAGAACGTCGTTCATTTGTCAATTTCATCAGAGAACAACAAGCTGATTTTTCTCAAAACATCATGTTTTTGAAAATGAGTGCAAATTATGTAGTTTATATATTCTTAAAAAAACGCGCAATTTGAAACACCCTTTATAATGTCTTATCAGTATTTTCCTTTTGAATACCAATTTCACCAATCGAAATGAAAGAATTAAATAAGGACGTTGTTTCAGTTTGAACAAGTTCGGCTTTGTTCTGGAAAATTTTTTCTCCGTACCAATTTTTTTTTCTTCCTGTAGAGCTCTCTTGGTCCAAGTTTCCCATTCATGAAAATTGGTTCTATTCGTGGGAAAATCATTAAAATCAAAATTCACGAGTTTGTTGATATTCTTTCAGAACTGAATCCATCTTCATTTCATTATGAATCAAAGTCCAAAGAGATGCATCATTCTTACGTATGACGTATGACCCCATGTATTCTTCAAGATTTTCTGTAGTTTTCGAGTTATTTTTACCTTTTTGTCTTAAGGCTGATTTATTACATCAGACGAACGAATGCTCATTCTATAACCTTTTCATCAAATTCTTCTAGTGTGAACAGAAGTGGAGCATTTTTTCATCATTCTATTTATATTCGCAAAGATATATGTAAAGTAGATAGGAATTGGTTCATGGAGAAAAAGAGCTCTAGTAATAATAAACAAACATAAGCGCAAGGACGAATATTTGTCGATAAATCAACAACTAATCCACCATGATCAGAGCTAACCATCCCATCTATCGTTACATCAACACCGAAGAAGCGGCGTTACAGCTGTTCTACAGTTTCACCGATCTTCAGACCAACTTACCCAGGTTAACCGCATAATAAGAATCTGGATACTTATAACTTTACAGCGCGCCATCTCCCAGGAGCATCTTGGGACTCCTATCCTTCCAGAGCCCCTGTTATTGAAACGGGGCAGGAAAAAATAGGAGTGTCGACGCTGTTGCCAAGGAAACCCGGTGCATTTTTGATGGAACGATAGAGAACAAGGAATTACTAACAAAGCCTACACAGAACACACCCGGTATCCTAACTCGCACAAGCTTTAAGCTTCTGAGGGGTTTCGTTGAAGCCTAGGATATTCGGAAAAAATACAAATACAAATTCCATCACACTCAAGAATAGGGTCTCAGTGCACAATTCTCTGATCGATGAGCATGACGTTCATCCTTTTGTAGTATCACTTCGCTGCATCTGCGATATTGCAGTTTACAACCTCCATTACGACTTGGAAACACTCAGTTCATGTCAAGGAAGGTGATAGGTATCTAGATTATTATTCTGCGGTTTTACCAAGGTAAGGTGGCCTGAATATGAATAAAAACTGTGAAACAGATGTAACCGTTCTCCTTGATAGCCGCTTTTTCGGTATAGACGTTTTGGTTGATGAGCTCTGATCAACATGGAAGGTCGTATATCTTCATAATCCATGTCCAACAATGACAAAGTTCAGTATACGACACGAAAAATTTTGAACCGGAAGTTTTCAAAAATCACATGACGAATAGGTATATTCAAGATATATTTCTGATTCACCGGCTCCTTACGTCTAACAAACTAATATACTCACCGCCAATATTTTGTGTCATTCCAAAAATACCTATAGCAACAGCAAGAGTAAAGATATTTTTGCCGAAAGCCCAATAAATTGATGACGCCAGCCTTGAGTGAACATATGAAGTATGATACATCGGAAAAGATATTGCAATGATGGTGAGTCCTACACCGAATGATAGTATATACCACAATATATGATGAAGCTACAAAAAAAAGAATTAAACTTAAATATAATCATTTCGTCCTCCCTTTGTATTAATTCAACCATGAAGTAAAAAACATGGTGTGCTCGTCTAAAAAAAAATTGACGTCAGCAAGATTGAAATACAAGGAAATATATATTCTGTGCTTGGGATTTGAATGAGAAAAGTGACGTCATCATTGGTAAATACGATCACAGATGAACAGATGAGCACAACATGTTTTGCTTACATCATACATTCAACTTTATCGTTGTATGATAACACAAAAATATTTGTCCAGGACTATTGAATAATAAATATATTTCGATTGCTCTTGTTGAAGTAAACTGACAGTCATTAATCAAGTCGTGAATAATACGAGTGTATAATGAGAATATTATACACTCCATGCATAGATCAAGTGAAAGATTTGAAGTGTCTCGTGAACTTGACAGTTTCCAGCAATCCCAGAGGATAAAGTTTAGCATTCTGACAACTCTATTGTAGGTTCTTCAAAATGCAGAACTATTCCAATCTCACCAATGAAGTCGTGAACAAAGTATAGTTTTAAACTCGCATATAACTGCTATTATCCACTTGGTTGAATAATAGCAGTCATTATATGCTCGTTGAGTAATATACTATTGAATAGCATATTGAAGTGTGGCGTATTTTTCTCTGGCTAGACAGAACATGATATGATATAATAAAATGAAGAAACCTTTAATTTTTGAAAAAAATATCGATTCGCCCTTTCAATAGGACAGCCTAGCCCTAGCCGATAATTTGAGATACATACTCATGCCTCATGATCGTAAGGTCTGGGGTTCGAGCCCTTGGCCGGGAAAGAATTTTTCAAGTTTTCAGGGGACCGTCCAACCATTCGCTGTTGGGTAAACAATCAACAGTGCTGTTCCTCAAGTGGCGCAACGAATTAGTAACAAAGTCTACACATAACACATCTGGTCTCCTAACTCGCACGAGCGTTATCTTCTGAAGGGTTTCACAGTGGAACCTAGGAGAATCAGCAACGATACAATATTCAAATCTATATCGGCGCATTTGCCAATTGGTACGCCTTGAAAATTGAACATCAGATTTATAACTTTTTTAGAATACTCCAAATCGCCGCGATAAATCTCCTACAGACATTTTGGTTCCAATGTCTGTTATTTTATAATACGAACTAGGCTAGAATGATGACTGATAACGAATACGGAGACAAAATCGATTTTGGTCAGGCCAATGACACGATATAACTGTTGAATGGAGCAAGCTAGCGACTTAAAACTTTCAGGGTACGTCGCACATCAGTATTCGTCAGTTATTTCGTTAGTGGAAAAAATCGATCACATTGTTCCGGAGTTAAAGTCATTCAACTTCATTGCTACTGTGGTCAACTTATCACGTATTGACCCTGCCAATTCTTCAATTTCCCAGGGAAATATTTGGCGATCTTCTTTTCATATGGTCCTCTTGAAATTCTGAATTAACCTTCAAGCTATAATTTTTCTAACAAACACTAGATTTCAATTCGATCTAGTCAGTATTTTCGGAGATATTGGGGAAATAAAATTTTGAATGGGTGGATCATAGCGTGGATTTTACCCATTCACAAATTCAGCCTTTCTAACAAAAATCAAAACCTACTCTACAAATATCGAGTTTCCAAGTTGTTCCTTACGAAAGTTATTGTGTTTACAATCGACTGTTAGGCGTTTACAGGGGTCGATACGTGAAAAGATGCTGCTTTGGCAACGAGTTTGAATACTGCCGACTCCGAGTCAGTGGTCTTCTAGAATTTGTTCAAGAAAACAACTTAAAATTTTGCTGAAGGTCTGCCCCAAATATAGGCGTCACCCTCGAAAAGGTTTTGTTCAATTTATTGATATTCCAAGACAGGCTCGTGCCATTTTGCAAGAGTATGATCAATCTGAATTATTTTGATGACAAATGTGAATCCCGAAATATCAGCAAATCAAAAATAACGAATCCATGAATCACAAAAAAGTTCACCTTATTTGTTGGTAAATTAACATTCCTGTAACTATAATATAAATATCCAAATATGATTCCAATCACATATGCTCCTATATTAGCGAGTCCCGAACTGTAGAGAAGATGCCAATTTTCATTTTCCAGGTAAGACTTGTAGATGACTCTGCAAAAAAATATCTGTGGTTATGATTCTTCCGTTATTCTTCATACACTGTGAAACGAATATTTCAGGAACGCAGGTTTCATCTTCTTATAAATCAACTGATGCCTTATTATGTTATATGTATATTGATTAAATTGCTTCATAAAAACCCAAATGAATCAGAAAAAAAGCCATTTTTTAATCCAACGTGTCAAATCAATCAACGTTAATCAATAACTGAAGTGAAGTGAACGTAGCTCTTTTTACCAGAGCCACTATAGATAAGCCCTTTTCACTTTGTTAGTTGAATAATTCTGTTGTTTTTTTTGTATTTTATATCTTTTCCTTAGTACATATAAATTTCGTAATCAAATGTACTTTTTAGGCCACTAAACCAAAAATAAACTTCGATTATTGGACAATTTTATATGTGATTAAATCGGAATGGTCACCGAAGTATAAACTTATCTTGTTCGATACAATGAATGATAAAAGGTTCATCCATTATAGGTTAGTTATATATATGAACCATTCATACAGCTGAGATAGTCATGAATTTATAGATAAAAGATCTATTACACTTCCCAATATCTAGGGCCCGGCATGCAGAGACCGTGAGTAATAAGGCATTGACAGTTAGGGTCCTGATCTAGGGTGATCGAGTGGACCCGATCTACCTGGCGCTCTTTCATCCGACATAAAGGGTAGTAGCATAACAACGCCGACAGAGAACATTCAAGAAAGGGCCGGCATTTAGGCTGATTGGATAGTGTAATAGGCCTTTTATATTATTATATTTTTGCTCTCGAAAAACCACTTTTTAAAAAATACTAAAGAAAGTTTATTCAGAAAATGTTACATACGTTCTACACAACTGATATCTGTCGACTTCAATGGATTTGATAAGAATATTGTCTTATATACTAAATGCTGATTCAGCAGTACGATAGCGGTCGATGCCTTGTCGGTGTTATCTTGCAATATTATTAGTATTTCTATATTTTAAAGGAAGTGTGGGATCGGCTTACGTATCAATATATAGTTAAAACCACAGAAATAAGTTTTGGTTAAAGTTCTTATAAACTTTTTTTCGCAGAATCATTTGGATATGGTAGGTATGTCGAAGTTTAATCAAATCTGAAAGATTGCCATCTTGACTATCAAAAGAGAATAATTGAGGGTCAGATTTATAGTCGCTCCTTGAAGGCTTGCTCAAGGATGCCTTACCGAAGGCCGTCTCAAAGTTTCTTTTCTATGGTCGTATGGTCCGAAATGTCACCTTCCTCGCATTCGAGGAGCACTGACTGAAGGTAACCTTAGGTGCCTATGGAACAGGGATGACGTGTAAGGAAGCCTCAAGGACTAGAGGTGACTATAGAACAGGAATCAATTATAAGGAAGCATCACTAGACAAAACTACCGAAATTCTGATACCTCCACAAAATGTTCATGCACAAATGAAGAAATAAAATGAATAAAATTAAATCGATATTTCACAATTTAATGGATTCTCAGCTGAAAATGTACTAGGAACTTACTCAGGATAGGCTCTGACTAGAATATCCGACGAATTAATGTAAGCTAATAGACCAGGTATAGCTACAGCTATCATCAAACTGATCATTAAAATCAACTTCATTTTGTTCTTCCACTTTTTTATGAGGGCCAGAATAAATAGGCCCAATATAAATAGCTGAGTGTCAGATGCAATGTACCATGTCTGTTGCATGCACTGTAAATTCACAGATGATAATATATGAGTTCGAGAAAACTTAACAAAATCAATTTTACAATGTCCCTATAAATCTGCTTCTATAAGACTAAAAAACTTCCGAACTATTTTATCGAAACTCTAGATCTATTTCGAAATAGCACTAATTTATAAAGAATTTATACCATTTTAATCTTAAGATTTGGGGCAAAGTTAGAAATCGCTTAAATAATTTGAGTTGTTCAGCTTATTATAACATCCAACATATAACAAAGATAGAAATTAGTTCAGAGAATAATAATTCCAATAATAATAAACTGACACCATTGTATAAAGTGTTGTCTTTATACAATGCTAACACAACCCATAAAGCTGAGATCAAGTTGGAATATTTGTTGAAGAAATTCGCCCTCGTGGTTATGTTAGTTTATTATCACTGGAGCTCATTTTTCTCCATGAACCAATCCCTATTTTTGTAAGATGGTATCTGTTATCGTCTTGTGGGAAACCACATGAACCAAGTGATCTATACCTATCCATTCGCACAGAATTCGGTCTGGTGTAAATGAATAGTAGCGAAAAAAATTAAGAGGTGATTTCTTGTCAGAAAATAGAATGGGTCTTTCATATAATTTTTTTCTGTGCCGCCCCTGCTTTGATGCAGCCTCCTGAAGATGTCACCAGAAAAGCAATTCTCAATTTTTTTCTCAAAAATCAAATATCTCACAAAAATGGAACTGACAATTTAGAGGATAATTTTATGGTGTTGCTGGTATGATTTCAAGGGGTATAAAAAACCACCGATAAAATTCATTTTGCTCGAAACTTTTTCTCATTCATAACTATCATCTAAAACTAAATTTCAGATAGCTTCATTCATTCTGAACAAAAAACGTATCGTTTGATTTTTTGCTAAAATTTACCGTTGTCCAGAAAAAATATAATTTATTAACCGATACATAACCTAACTCGTATAGCTGGATATATTTTTGAACCAGTGAGCGAATGTCATGTTGAATTTTAGGTTTGATTTTTTATACCCTTGAAATCAAAGATTATCACTATAACAAATTTTTTTGGGTTCCACCTCAATCGCCTAAGATATCTACTCAGTTGTATTTTTGTGAGATAATTGGTTATAAAAAAAATTGGTATTTTGGTGACATCTTCAGGGGGCTAGATCTGAGCAGGGGCTGCTCAAAAATTTTATTTTATTTTTTGTCAAGAAATCACCTCCTGATTTTTTTCGCAACTAAAAATTCAGAACCTGTATTTATCATATAAATATATATGTGGCTTTTACAACATGTTCTTTTCCAATATCGTTATTATTATTATTTCATGTATATTTATCAGAAATATCATCAATACGTACCATTTCTGATGCATTCACATAATTATTCACATAAATTAAATTAGTCCAACCATTATTTCTACAATTTCTATAATCCTCCCCTACAATATGGTCCCAAAAAGGCCCTCTAGGTGCGTATTTCATCAATGTTGCATGCAGGCCTAAAACAACTGCAAGAGTTGGCGTTAGTCTGAAATTAAAATTGAGATTTCGTAACATTTTCAACTAAAAGCTAAACGAAATAATAAATATATACTGGAAGAAATCTACTGTACGGAAATTGTAATTGATTCTAAATCATTTAAAAATGTTTAGGTGTTCCAACAAGAAGAACAAACACGAGCATACTCAAAGGTAGTAAAACGTATCATTAACGTAGTCATCGACTATCAGGAAAAATATATAATTTCTTGTAAAATCTATACTAACATGGTACAAGAACGAATTTATGTCTATAAATCAACATATACTCCTAAATAAATCTAAACTGAAGAAGTGCTGTTCGAGCAGTTTCAAGGTTTTTACCGATCATCAGAACGACTCGCAGAGAGAATTCTAGACAATCAAGTTTTCACAGCAACATCAAGACGAGGAAACAGTCGGTTCATGAGGTTTTTCCACAAGACGGTAACGTCCTACATCAAACAAACATAAACCATACCTTTCTCTGTTCGATTTAGATCGTTACCGTCTTGTGAGAGAACCACATGAACCGGGTTATTCCCCATAGTGATGAAAAAGATCAGAAATTGGGAATAGCACTCGAAGCATAGTATAAATAATGCTCGAAGCCTAGGGCTCGTAAGGTGATCCTGAGCTGAAGCTGAAGGGGTTGTTATTCAGAATCTTTAAGGTCAACGCGCACCTATATAGCGGTAACAGGCCATGCCACACCACACTGGGGCAGAACGGAATTCTATTTTTCCATATAATTGAATAGGACAGCTCTCTCTTCACTGCTTTATACAGAGCACTACAGATTTGGACAGGAACAAATGTCAGTTTTTTATTGTCGATAAGTGAGCGGTAAGTTTGTCTTTATTGATGTTGGATTTATTGATATCCAACTTCATCGCAATAACTGATATAAAGTTAAATTAATGCAACTTAAAATTAATTATCCATACCTGACATATCTGTTGACGAATAACCAGAAGAAATTCTTTACTTCCAATTTCTCCTTATTTTCCATCATCAGAAATACATGGTAGGTTAATAACCAAGAAGAAATCAGAAAGAATGTTTGTACAACATATCCTCCTGAGGCGAAAAATATATTCTCAAACTGATCTGTGAGCTAAAAAATAATTTCATCAGTTGTACAATGCATCAAAATTTCAAAGAATAAACTCACCGTTTCGATGAATTTCGTATTACTGACTGGTCCTATCAATGTAACCATAATATTATGGCAGGCAATTACTAGCAGCATATTGAAAAATCGTATTCCTTGTATTGCTTTGAGAGATCTCATGTCCTCGTTTTTCTTCATCGATTTAAGACGATTAAAATTTGAGGGAATGGAGAAACAAGACATGATTTTGCTGACTGAAAAAGAAGACTCAAGAAATGATGATTTTTTCTGGGAATGAATTAAAGTACTCACAAAGTGTTCCTTTGATTCTCTCATATTCAAATCTCGGTTTATACCCAACAAAAACTTCAAAGAACGTTGCAAATATAACAAATAATATATATGTAACTAGGAAAATTCTGAAAATCAATAAATTTTTATTAAATACTGGGGAATATGTCCATAATAAAAACACGTGAAAGCATAAAATTCCTTTCAATAAAGTAAGTTCAATTATGAGACAATTGAAAGTCTAGGAAACCTGTTATAAAACTAATTCATAATTATATAGGGGAAGCGGGTAATGCCGGTCAGTTAGTAATACCGGTCACTGCTATTATTCCAATTAATCAGTTCGATGAAAATAAAAACGCACCCTATCATAGATTGCATTTCAAAGTGCGACTGACACAAAACTTGGTAAATATTCTTTATCAATAAAACTACACATTTTGGAATTTTTTCAACCCATCAGTAGTGTGCTTAGAAGGGGTTGAAATAGTCAACCCCTCAAATATTTTTTCTTACAACTTTTTTTGAATGCACGTTTTCTTTTAAAAAACACATGACTGAAAAGCCCAATTCATTCACTAACTTTTTATCTCCACAGTTTTTTTTCGAAAACTTGAGCATTTACTAGAAAAAAAACATCGATGATCTGTGAAACCGCATTATAGCAGGGTGTGAAACGATAAGAAATTCAGCAGACATATTTCATCGCATACGCATTTCAATTCGAAAAATCTTGTAGAGATAAATATGTAAATGAATTGGGCTTTTCAGGTATGTGTTTTTTAAAGTAAAAATGTGCATTCAAAAAAACAGTTGTAAGAAAAAATATTTTAGGTGTTGACTATTTCCACCCCTTCTAAGCACACCACAGGGTTCGAAAAATTTCAAAATGTTTTATTGATAAATAATATTAACCGAAGTTTCGTGTCAGTCACACTTTAAATTGCAATCTACTATGATAGCACGCTGTTCCTCAGAACATGCCCGCACAAAATATGAATTGATTACTGAATGGCACTTCATTTTCCCTGACCGGTACTATACCCAATCTTACCCTTCCTTTGAAAATCCGTGAAATACATCATTTTTCCTGGCTGTCAAAATTACTCACTGAAATTCAGAAGAACGACATCTCATACACATATCATATCAACCGCAATACCAACAATTGGACCCAAAATACACAAAACCAGAATTAACGAAAATCGTTACCTATCTGATTCTTGATGAAATAAATTTCGAAAATTAAAACCTCCCGCGTGACAATTTGTGTGTCTACAATGCAAAGTGAGAATAAACTGATGGAACAATTCTAAAATACTCTTCAGATTCTCTGAATATATTTCCTGAAATTTAATAATTAAATTCAAAAAAATTTCCATTCAAAAAGCTACTGACCAGTTCCCCACAAAACTTGCGAATGGGATTCTTAAGTTATTCTATTGCCTTATTAGATTATCATCTATACGAACACCTTGTACATTATCACATATTATTCGTATGTAAATGAACCGATTTCAACAGACAACTCCAAGAAAATATTATCCACATATGCTTACATCATTGATATATCGTACTGATCGTGAAGTACTTTCTCGTTATTCTGACAGTGCATGTAAGTTATTCCACCATATACACCATATTTTACGTATTTCTTGTTGTAACACTTCACCAGTTGATCCTCGAATTGTGAAATATCCTCAACATCTCTAGTGACGTTGGGACATGTGGAAAATACACATATTCCATGTCTGAGCAGATCATGGTTATAATTTTTTGTATTTCTTTTCGATTTCTGAAAAAAACGATCAAACTAAATCAAAAATGTTTGAATGAATTTTTGTTAATGATGATGAAGAAGAAGCGTTATAGTATTGCCGAAAACAAAATTCGGAGATCTAATGAAATCAATATTTTTAGCAGTGAAAAACTTTTGGATTATCTAACTCAGTGGTCCGCAGAAGCCTAAGTATGGTCCGCGAAATGATTCAAACTTAGCGCGGGCGGTGAGCCAGTCGTCATTATGTTTCTTTTATACCTACATAGTGGTCCTTGCTAACAAGAAAAATACAAAAGTGGTCCTCGACCAAAAAAAGGTTGGGAACCCCTGATCTAACTAGACAAAACCCTAATACATATTCAGCAATATCAGAAGTTTCGCTTCCAATTATTATCAGAGTTTCATTATCAGTATCAGTTGCGAAAATTTAAATTTTTCTCCATCTGCAGGGATTTCTGTTTGAAAATAATGAATAAAAAGTGCATTCAGGGTTTGTTGCAATATATACTCACCTGTATATTTTCCCATGTAATGCTTGGCGTTTGTTCATTAATTGGTTTGAGTTGAAAGTTTATTGTACAATAGAGTGCCTCTTTGCTCATCATCATACAACTATCAAAATTATCTGCAGAGAATACTGGAGGAAGTTTGGCATACTCTTCATCTTAAAATTGAAAGAAGACTAAAATTGATTCGATCAAAATATTATTATTCAGTTAGCCATCAGGCCTTCATATACACAATAACTTCTTAAGGAAACAAAATTTCGATAATTGTTCAGTAGGTTTTGAACTTAACTACGAAGGTTACATTTTCAGATGGGTGATTTTTCTGTAATCTCAAAAATTTCAAAACAATGATTATTTTAGTTATTGTCTGACAGTCCACTCAAAATACCTCAATTTCGAAAACCTCAAAACTATAACGAAAGCGAGGGATAGAATGGGGGTTTTTCCTTTAAACGAAAATGCAGTAATTTTCATGAAAAACGTTTAGAACATCACATTTCTAACATATAATTTGAATATTATATTTTTGAAAAAATGTTTGATCATCTAAAACTGAAAAATAAAAATGGGGATTTCCATTTAAAGGGATTTTTCATGAGGGCACGATATGGCAACGTCGAATTCAGCTTTCTCGGAGAGAAAATGTCGTCAAATGTGTAACTTTGCTTAGGAACACAGAGATAGCTATACCTGAATTTGGTTAGAGTAGAAGACAACGACCAAGGAATAGAAAAAGAAGAGCACAGACTGTCATACTGTCATATTACTGACAAATCGCAAACGGAAATTGTTTGGTTATATTGACAAAGAATACGTATGTGCCACAGAATAGGAATAAACATTTCATTATTCTATAGCAGAAAAAGCTATTCTATTAAACACCGTTGTCACTTCGTGCATGCCTGGCAAATCCCGAACCCCAATTATGAAATCTGAAGGTAATTTGGGAAAATGATGAATCAAACCCATAATAATTATGTTCAAATTTGCATTTGCAGTAATAACCCAAATTCAGGAAAAACCCCCATTGTTGCCTATCGAGATGTTGGATTGTCGTTTCGCGAAATAAGCCATTCTGTTCATTAAACTGCAATGACAGTAATGCCTGTAGGTCGTATATGAACAAATGAAGGTAGAGGAAAACGAAAAGACCAACTGGTCAGCCGAGACGTACCACATATTAATGTCAGGACAGGCGCATCAGGCAATTGGCCAGGGAAAACCGTTTTGCTACTACGATTCAAATCGCTGTTCATTGGATCACAATGGACACTTTTTAAAGGGTGCTCCTATTTCTGAACAAGAGAGACGAGAACGGATGTCGGTGTCTCAGAGCCAATTTTCAGGAGGAACTCAATAGCGAAAACCGCAACTCAATAGCTTTCACCGTTACATAGGTACCTGGTTGTTTTTCGAAAATTTTCATTTAAGAAATATTAGTGTATCTCTTCTTCTATTGAAAATTGTTTATTTCTGTGAAAACATTCTCGTAGCAACTTCTCACGAAGAATTCAATTTCTGACAACTGATATGTTACGAGATATCACTATGGAAATTTTTTTCAAATGAGACACCCTGTATTTCTTCACATATTTCGATAGAGCTTGATATAACCATTTCAAAAGTGTAGTATACTTGATATTTTTCTAGAGTCATGTAAGATATTTGAGTCTATTTCATACAAAACTTCTAAAATGCAGAAATTTGTAAAAACATATGGGGTGTCCCATCAAAAAAATATTTTCATAGTGATATCTCATGAAATATCAGTTTGCAGAAAATGCAATTAACGTCATTGGATTCTACGTGAGAAGTTGCTACGAGAATGTTCTTCAAGAAATAGAAAATTTTCAACAATAGAAAAATTTCAGCAATATTTCTTAAATGAATATTTTCGAAAAACACCCGGTAACCATGTAACGGAGATAGCTATAGAGTTGCGGCTTTCGTCAATGCGTTCCTCATGAAAATTGGCCCTCATTCATTCTCATTTCGAGAAATTTGTTCAAAGACGTTTTCAGTATGTGCACTTTGTAATGGCTTCATTTTTTTTCTCCATTAAATGGTTCGTAGGGGTTGAAAGTTGTGAATGAGCAAAACAGTAATGGTCGACTTTCATTCGGTGACAAATTTCATCAGGAACCAAAGTCTCAAAGTAAATGAGCCATGACATAGTGCACATACTGAAAACCTCTTGGAAGTAACTAATTTTTAAAAAAAAAATTTTTCTTGAAAATTTCTACCAGCCTGTAAAGAAGATAAAAAGATCTTGCGAAAAAAGTATCACATGACCCACTTTCACTATTCAAAAAATTCAGAGTGTTGATGGGGATGGCACAGGGTGCAACAAAAATCTTTCGAAAATGCATAAAAATTTGGTAAAAGTGAAACAAGAATTTTGTTGCCAAATATTTTTCTTCTGAGAAAATGAATTTGTTCTATTATTTTGACGCGCACTGTATTATAGTAGCTCTTTGAAGTTACAAACGTACTAAAATTCTATAAACCATGTAAACCAGAAAAATAAGTCAAAACCACTATGAATCAACTGTCTTGAAATATTGCGCAACTCGTTTAGGTATGACCTGAAATACTTTAGAACTGCATAATACAGGTTTGATTGAATAATTGCAGCGTGAGTGCAATCGCTCTTCCAAGATCACTTTTATTTTGATAAGATCGTTCTGAAAAATTGTCTATAGGAAATCGAGACTGGTTGTAGTTGACTACATTCGAATATGCTCTGATTTTGGGAGAAAATACCAATTTGAATATCACTTACTTACATAAGAATATTCTCATTCGCAATCTTTGTTCATACTTTTAATGCGCTTGTTCTGGGTAACAGCGTTATCGTTTTACCAAATAGCTGTAATTTTCGAATTTTGGCCGAAAATGGTATTTAATTGATTACGTTCGACTCTTTGAAGAAGAATTCTTGGTTACATTTAATTTTGTCTAGCCATCTGTACGTGTTCTAACTTTCGAAAATTTAAAAGTAATATGGCACTGATTCATGTGTTCCAAATTTCAGCTCAAACTGATATTATTTCCAGAGATATTGAAAAACATCGAAAAGAGCACTGACGTGGTCAGAAACTTTTACAAACTTGTTAAAATTCGTGGCCAGTGCAGTCAGACACGCAGGTATTCAATCCATTCAACATTGCTTCAAACACACAGATGAAAAGATGCGGCAGGGCCGTAGCTTTTTTGTGCCAACTTTCAGCGGAATATAACGGATGGTTATTGAAATATACATTTTTTTTATATTCTTGACATATATAAGATCCGAAACAGATGTCACTTTGTTTGCAGTGGAAAAAATTTCAGAAAAGCTTTTTCGCGTATATTCTTATGATAAGGTTATCCCTTAATTTTGTACATTGGCATTTGCCAACTAAAGTAACGAAGTTTCATCATGATCAGGTGAGTAGTTTTTGAGTTATTCCGAATAACTCCGATACCGTGGAAAAAACACGAATTTCACAAATGTTTCCCAAATATTTCCAGAAATGAAAATCAGATTGAAATATTTGAAACACTGTCCTGAAATATTAATGTGTACGATAATAAATATTGACTTTCTAGAATGACTCTCCGCGTCACGCCTCATCTCTTTTCACAGTCTATCATCACCACTATTCTTTTTCTTTTTTTCATTTAGTTGTACGCTTCGGAACCTGAATTTTTATGCCAAAAATAAAAATAAGAAAACATAATCATTGTCACCACAATATTTGGTACCTACATATATTAAAGTATTATTTTTTCAGATGTTCTCTAGGTTTTCACTTGTAATATCCGAAAAAGAAATATTTAAAATTGAGAAAAATTAACAACCAAATTCGCATTTCATTGGGCAAGTTTTTTTCTATAAAATGCACTCGACCTGAAGTTAGAATCTACAATCCATAAGGGTATTTTTTATAAATAAGAATTTTAGTTAATTCTTAATAGTTCTTTTTGAGATATTATTGGGAGTAAATACTTAGAAAACACCTGAAAAATAGTGCAAAATTCTCTCAAAATATCCTTTCTTCAACATATATTAAAGTCTATGTATTATATCTTCCTGATACGGTCCTTCAACTAGATCACATTTCTTGTATTTCATGAAATTATTAATATTTTAAAACATTAATAGGTGTTCTCTCATTTTTTTCAACATTTTATTCATAATATTGCGGTAATAATTCGAAAATATATAATTTTGTGAAATAAAAATATTCAAAAAATTCTATATACAAGAGCATCACTGACGTGAAGTCAGAAGCTTCTTCGCGCCAATTTAAATTCGTTGCTAACGCGTTCATCTTTTCACGTACTGACCCCGCCAAACGCACCTTTACTTCCTGGTTGAAAAATTTGGTGATCTTCTCATCATAATATCCCCACGAAATTCTGCATAAACCTTCAAACTGATATTTTTCAATCAAGTACTAGAGATTTCCATACGATCTAATTTGTATTATTGGGGTAATATTGGGGAAATAAATTTTTAAATGGGTATTTTTATGGAATCATTGGACAGAAACTCGATTTTAGTAGAGTATAGGTTTGGATCTTTATTATGAGGGCCTAATTCGTGAATGGGTAAAATTTACCTAATAGTTTCGCAGATCCATTAAAGTTTTATAATAATTATAAATAGAGTTCATTTGGGTTAATAAACAATATTTTCCAATACTTCCAAAAATACAGATTAGATCGGAAAAAAATTTTAGATTTTTTTTCAATATATTTACAGTACGATTTCGACAGAATTCTGAAAAAAATAGCGCATTGTTATGCTCCGACTATGCGAGATGCGAAGGAAGTACAAAATATAGTTATATTCACGAAGAAGGTTTTGCACATTTATTTTAACGAAGATGGTTGTGTGCACCAAACAATGAAAAATATATATTCAAAGGAAGATTATTACGCAGTTTTTTTTAATTACGTTACCTTTTTCTTTAATTACGTCGCTACAATAAAAGCTCTCTAAATATTGTGATGTTATTGATTCCAATATCGCAGAAGATATTGAAAAATTATAGTTCGATAGGAGCTAGCGATCTTATAAAACTGCGACTTTTCGAAATTATCCAAAAAAAGCAGAAAATTTTCGGCTCCAAAGTAGCTCACCTGTAATTTGGCACCATATCCCCCGAAACATCAATAATAAGAAAGAACATAAATTAACCCGCTCCATCACAAGTAATTCACTCAAAACACTCTAAAAATGGATTTCCGAATGAAAGAATTCCTCGATTTCATCCAATATTTTTTCACAGTAATTGAATGAAGTGTCTACTGAACTTGATAATCATTTTGAGCGACCCGCAATCACATACAAGTATATATGTGCCAGTTCTTACGAAATACCAAGTCTGATGACAATGTAGAGTAACTTACCTTCGATACAAAAATGAGAATTCCTTTTATGAAAGCTTAGATGCAGTAGCATCGCACTGCTGTTAGTTCGGAAATAGTAGTAGTTATTCGTCAAAATTCTTCGCTCATCAATTAAAGTGGATATCAACGAAATTACATAATTCTAGTATTGAGTCTTCATAAAAAAAATTAGGAGGCTGTGAATTTTTGTGTTAGTTCTAAGGGAACATTTTCTTCTATGTGATTTTCTGATCTGAGCTCAACTGAAACTTTCACTCGGTTTTTCTGAGATTATGACAAGAAGTAACTGAAAACTGATAGTATTTTTTGTTAGGTATCTTATTTTTCTCGGCACATTTAATTAACTCACCAATAATAGTTCAGTATGAACTAGTGAAGCCCATTAATGTACATTAGCGATAAATTGCTATTTTGGAACCGATGTCAGTGCTAAAGACCTAGTAGACAACATCGGATAATGAACCGTGATATGGAGTAGCAAAATGGTGCGGGGGCCGGGGTAGAATCATTTCTGTCTTTGTTTTGGTTCCAAGTTTCGATCTGTTCGGAACGGTTCGAGCATTCGCGATTGTTATTTTTTAGTCTACAAAATAGCAATCTTTCATACTCGAACCGTTCTGAACGGTCCTGAACTCGGAACCAAAACAAACCAAGTATATATCGATTTTGAAGAATTTTTTTAAATACTTGGAATCGTCAAGAGATCACGTTTTTCATTGGACTTGCTAGTTCGATCACGCAATATTCTACCAAAGAAGTTGAAATGTCGTGAGAATGTTTCTATTTCGAGATTAAACTAGCCACAATTCACATCTTATTCAACTATAGTGTAATACAATTGGGAACAAACTGTATTATTGTTTGGCTATAGTAATGGAAATAATTTCGAGCATATCGGAATCATTGATCTGTTGAAGAAGTCGAATCAATTGCTAGCAATCAAGTTTGGAACCTTCGACGGAAATTAAACTTTTCAAAGAGAAAATTGAGAGTTTAAAAAACCGATGGCCTTCCAAACGTTTTTCTCCCAATTGATCTATAGAAAGCTTATCTTTTGCAGAGGGGATTCGATGATATCAAATATGAGATTTCTACTTGAAAACATAAAAAGAAAACTAACAAAACATGGACAAAAAAATATCGCCAAAATATTATTTGGTCATCTATCATAACCATGGACAGATGCCATTTGCTTGTAGTTGAAAATTTTCAACCGGAAATATAATATTCGCGAGAATACTATAAATATCTATAAATATGCACCTTCAGAGATAATACAGGTGGTCCAAGTAGTGAAGGTTATGCTGATCTTGCAGTGGAAGACATCCGAAGAAATTTTAATTTTCCTTACTGAAAAAAAAGATAAAACAAATCAACAAACTTCAGAACGTCTTTTGAACTATCTACAAAAATCTAAAATGGAACTAGAATCAAACCATTGTATAAAGAGGTAATTGTTTGATCTTTATACAATTATCAAACCGATCGGGGCCCATTCGCCATTTTGTGAAAATATCAAATAAAATTGTTATAAGCAGATTTACCTAATTGGTCTGCACTATAGTTTTTAGTGATATTAATGTGTATTTTACTTTTCTTGTGCAGAAGAATTTCAATAACTAGCATCTCGCATACAAGGATGAATTGTGATTTTTTTATGTCTATATATATATTTCTACCGAGTTTTCTCCAACTTTTCAAAAACTTATATCGTTATATGATTCTTTCATTATCTCATATTGATCAAATCAAAGCCGTGTAATATTTTTAGAATAATACATATTCTGTATTTACAGAATATCACATTGCAAAGGAAATAAGAGGTCTTTTCCAGTCGAATATTTAAGACTTTGGAAAACCGCCCAGGTCAGTCAATTTGTTGAAATCCACCAGCATATCATCAGTCTATACCTCAGAGTTACTCTGAGGTTCATCCCTCTGCGAGCAAAGCCAACCCCTTTAATTAGAAAAAAGGAAGTTTCCTTTACTGCAACAATTATTCTAGGTTCATGACACTTCATATATTTTTTCACATCTAGACAGGTACTAGATTTCAATTAATTCGTGTCCGTTCTCTTAAAAAACTGATCTACAATGTGTGTAATCCTTAGACAAAAGGTCCAAGATATAATCGGATATGCAAGGCAAGAGCATCCCTATGTTATGGGGTTAGATTATTTTGGAGCTTGCAGTTTGTTTATTTCGTTGAACATTTCAATTTTATTGAAAATGATAGCGAAAAGGGAGATATTGATTGTAATTCTTGGATTATGTCTAAGAAAAATAATTATGTGGATAGAAAGATTGGAAGGATCGAACTTTTACTAGTACATTACCTTTTCCAAAAAAAAGAAACTATAAAATATATACTAAATGAAGTAAATGCATCCAAGCTTTTTGATGAAATGTTAAGATTTTAAAAACGTTTCCAAAACAATGTATAATTTTAATCATACACAACTGATTTGAGCAGATACAAATTTCATACATGAATTCTGGCATTAAATTCTTGACACATCATCAAACATACTTTTTTGCCTTACACTCAATATTTTCCTCATTTCAAAGCCTATTTTGTTGATCAAAGTTAATCATTTTGGGAACGACATAACAAGAGAAAGTTGTAAATAATAGGTAGGTATCTAAGAAAAAGGACAAGATTTCAATCAGTAAAAGAGATTTATTTAATACATTAAATTTCTAGTGGACTTTGATTGGTATAATTTCTGAAATTATATGATACAGACCATATATAAATTCAATGGAATTAAAGCAGTAACGCTGGTATGCAGTATAACAACAGGCAGTGGCAGCATTTGCCCCATAGCAATATGGCTATCTCAGCATATAAATTAGGTTACTACGGCGACTTCTGAAAATTCGTAGAAAATGATCACTAAAGCACAGATGTTTCCCTCCGCCATTTTTCGAAAAAAAATCTGCTTGTTCAACCCTAGGTTCATCTACAGGCTATCCGTCAAGGATGGGCATCCACAAATTCAAGCAAGTCAACCCGAAATGATTCATATAATCTCATGCACCAACTGATGGAACAAAATTTCGTGTATTAAGAATTCATTCGACAACAAATTGTTTTCATACAATCAGTGGGAGAAATTTCGACCATCTCTTTCGATCATAGCCAAGGGCGAATGCTACTACTGTCCATCACGTGAAATGATTTATTTTAATTTTATTCAGTCAATATATTCAAGAAAAGAACATTCTGACCTCATTTGGATCATTGGAATGAAAAAATATCTTTCCTTATTTTTTAAATTGATTGCTATCACATTCACCGAACAGATAGGTAGAAGTTACTATTGTTTATTATTAATTAATAATCGATGATTCTTGTAGACTAAATTATGTATTAGAGTATTTACTGAGAAATTTTTATTACTTAAATGGAGCAGTAGCAAATATTTCAATGAAGCAAAATGTTCATCGATTCTTTTCATCAGCCTTTGTTTGGCTACTTAAAATGTCTTAATTCAATGAAATAATTATTTTATCTGGTAATTAAGTTGGATTGTAAACAGAATGTAAAAAATACATTATCCTCTTTCACGCAACTCCATACATTTTCAAATTCCTTTAGACACCAGAATCATAAACCAAAATAATTTGGTAATTCAATATTATCAAAGGTTTCTCACAATAGAGAAGTGCCTTCATGCTGGCCAATTGTTAGAAATATACCTTAAAATCATTGACTATTTTTCGCCTTGATACAACTGTTACCTGAAAACTTCAACCCTAAAGGATATTCTGGAAATAAAAGATGTCGTAAACGTTTCAAAAATATTCATTATTTCACTAGAAATTCTTTATTGATGTTTTCATCGATCGAAATTCTTTTTTTTTCGGCGCTTTCAAAACGTCTATAAGTTCTCTACATGGATATTGACGAAAACATAGCAATTAAAAATCTCTAGTGAAAAAGTGGCTTTCCTCTGATACTGAGAATATTTTCAGGGTATTCTCATTAGGGTGAAATCTTTCAGGCAAGAGTTGATTCATCATGAAAGTAAGGGGAGTGATTTTAAGGTATATTTTAAAGGATTGGTTGATATGTAGGTATTTGGCCTGTCCCACAAGTCTAAGATGAATCCTTATTCAACAAGTTTTGTTTAATATTATCTATAGTATCGAATTTGCCACTGCTCTAAATTAAAATGTTATAATTCATCAAACCTACAGATGTTACACAATAATGGTAAGAAAAATAAAATTATAAATAAGACTGTAACCTACAGATCCTACTACCAAAAAAAACAATATGTAAAATATGAATATGAGTTCAACAAAATATAAATATGAAAAATATTTATGATACATTACAACCTCTACCATCTGAAGTTTCTTCATTTGAAGTTTCATTCAATAATTCTTCTTCAACAGAATTCTGAACAAGTATTTCATTGAGCTTTTTCTCACTTGCACCAACAGAATCTTTCTTCTCCTTTTTCGAACTGTGGCTTATGTTATCCTGATTTGTACTATTATGACGAGATCTATTTGAAGATGGTGGTGAATTCTTTTTTAAATTTGCTGTCAAAGCTTGCTGATATTCTTCGATTTGCAGCTGTTGGTGTTTTGTGGTGAGTATTTTCGTTAGGACGGAAATTTGATTCTGTATAGCTAGCATGAAAGTGCGGTAGGCCAAACTGAAATAATGATAAGGAATTCTTGAATATTTAACGAATTCTCAATTTCTCAATACAAGGCAATTGGGATAGTCAATGTTAATGAGTTCTTTAGTTGAGTCTGATTCTTAGAAATGGATGAACAAAGCTCAATGTAATATTAAACATATTATGTATTATACTTACCACTCTGTATTTGTCCAATAATGAAGCAACAATAAATGCTGCCTAAGTCTTGTTATAGAGTCAATTGACTGATCTGTTGACTTAGCTGCATTTACAGTTCGAACAACTGCCATGGCATCTCTGAGCAAAATAGATATCAACAAAGACCACTCCAAACAACTTGCTTCCAGAAACAGTTGTAACAGGTACCTGAAATAAGAAAAATATAGAAATAAAGATTTCAAGAAATCTCTACTGTCCTACCTTAATTGCACTTCAGATTTATGATTACCCCTCCCACCTGATTTTGCCAAGTGTTCCAGAATTTGAGAGGAAGGAATCTCCCAATTTTCAGTAGTGAAGGAATCTGATAAATCTTTATCGTCTCCCAATGTAGAACTTGCTAAACTAGTGGCTGATCCAGCAACGTGGGATGGAAATTCTGTAGTCTTTTGTCTCAAATTTAATGTAGCACTAAATAAGTCACTTTTAGACAATGATAGAGAGCAGGGTGGATTCTCTGGTTGATTTTCCACTTGATTTTTGGCACAAATTTTCTCTTCCTCCTGAGTTTCCTGGTCACTCGCCACGTTATCGAGTTCTTCGATTTCTGTACCTACTGTCTGGCTGGACATTTCATTTTTACTCATTTGTCTCGTTAGCCCTGAGTACGGTTGTCCTTGAAAGCTCATATAGCCACTATCTCCTACTCTACTGGATACATTCAAATAATGATCTACGTCTAATTTTAATGCTTTCAAATAGTCAGCTATATTAGAATTTACGCTATCTGATGGTGACTGAGGTGCTGAAAAACATCATGAAAAATTGGGGAATGATTCATGGAAAAATAAAGACTTCCAGTTTGATAATAAAAGCGAACATGACACAAGGACCAATATCTGTCAAAAGATCAACAAATATTTCACCTCTTGATCTGAGCTAATCATCCAAAGCCCTCTCAGAGTTTTCAAGGTGAGTCAGTCTGATGATAAGTAAGACCGTGAAGCTGCAGTGACTGAATTCCTTCGACAATGCTTCTTCGGGGTAGAGGCTTCGGATGATTAGCTCAGATCAAGGAAGAAATTTTATTGATTTATCAACAGATATTCGTTCTTGTGTCATGTTTGTTTGGGCTATGAAAAATACTTAGGTCTGAGTTCATTCATTTGGAGTAGGGGGTTACTTGTATTTATAGATAACATTTAAGCCTAGTTTGGACGAGTGATGAAATACCATTGAAATGCTAAATGTAAACTCACCAGATGTATTATCACATGGCGTGATTGTGACATTGGGATAAGGCCATTCAAAGTCATAATGAAGCTTTTTGAAAGCCGCAACAAAGTCATCAATCTTTGCGGCTCTATCACGTTCCTTAGCCAACCAGGTGACTAGGTGGAAATCTAAATGTGCTGCGAAATATCCCAAATCTATCAGCTGCTGACCAGAAAGCAATCTTCTCGCATGTTTCTGGAGTATTACATCTATAAAGAATTCTTCTGCAGTAGAAGTTCCAGGAACCCTGCAAAATGAGAGTCCAAAAAATATTACTGATAAGAATTTTACTTTTGATAATTGTGAAGAAACAATTAGAATAATAAATTTAAAATATATTGACAAGTGAACCGGACACCCAAGTCGAACAGCATGGTACTGTACATACTCTTACACTTTTAAAATGTCAGTCTGTAGGCCATGGAAATTTGACACGTTCCACTCTGTGCAATAGAATTGAGGTTGAAATCATTTCTCTGTCAGATAACAACACGACGTTGTTTGTTCTACATAAAGGCCGTAGTAATAATGTATACCCCATTCACTTTTATAAAGTCAGTCCGAAGGTATTAGAAAAGGTTTATCAAGATTTTTAACTTGAACTGAGCGAGGTTGGCCCAAATGAAATATTGTCGGAGTCAAATTAGTTCGGCAGGCCGTTGTTCATTGTTACAATAATCCTATGGTTCAATTCTGTTAACTACATGATAACTCCTACTTATGTGCAGAACGGACAACACTGACAGAACAGAACACTGATAGGAATGTTACTAAAATAAAACATTTTTTTAATTCTACAGAGTGGAATATGTTAATCTTTCATGGAGTGTGTTAGGAGGAATTTTCCACTGAATTCAGATAATTCTTCTTCGATTCTGGTACCTTAACTACATTCACTCCGCCAAATTTCCAACATTCTTGAAACCAAATGCCTGATTAATTATTTTGTTTCAGTAAACATGAGAAGTTTCAAGTTTAATATTTTGAAATGGTTTCAAAACATTTTTAAACACTCCAAAATGAAAATTAATTTTTTCCAGAGCAACAAAAACCCATGATACCATTGTACACATGCATTTTAAATTTAAAAGTCTACCTCGTTTCGCTTTTTACTTCTCCAGAACTTGGAACTGATTTCTTCCTAACACCTGGTAGAGTTTCAGATATAGCATTCACGTTAGACATATTGTTACTTGACAATTTAGGTGATACCGTTGTGCTAAAACTACGCACTCTGGGTCCTTGAACGTTACCCAAAACTAAAGAAATTTCTTCTGCATTAGCAGCAACTGGAGGTGTTTGTGGTGGCAAACCCAACTTGGCAGGTAAAATGAAGGAGTTTCTCGGAGATTCCACATCATTTGGGTCTGAAATTCCAACATTATTATTAACTATGGTGACAATGTTATGAATACAGACCGATGGCTCGTAGGAATCGAACTAAATCTTTGGCTATTTCCCATTTAGACTTATCTAGAGCTGTGTTTAAAAGCAGTGTTGCATACTGCCGACTGACTGAGGAGGTCTCTAGATTCTGAAATCATAAAAGATTATCCTTTCAATTCAAAGTTTTAAAAATTATTGAAAACAACAAAATTGTAGCCTTGACTTAAGAGCTGCTTCAAGTGAATTTTCTAAAGAGGAACTCTCAGGGACAGCAAAGACGCGAGTTGAAAGAAATATTTATTGTCTTTTAATATATATATATATAATCGCCTCCTAATGTCCAGTCACCTTGAGAGGAAACAATGCCACGTGGTAGTAAATTACAGCTAGGCAACATAGCCACATTTAAATGCCATCAAACCTCGTTTATATCTCAAGGTCAGGCCGCTGGACCCGGTCTACGTGCTTTAACGTTGCCTATATGCGCGTGAAGTATTAGAAATCGGAGAAATTTCGACGTTTATAGGAGAAAACGGGGTGTCGTTCTGCAGGCTTCAGTGGGTATTTTTTGGAAATTTTTTTTTGGGATGTACTTAATTTTTTAATATTTCACTCCATTTCAGTTAGTATTTTCCCGAAAATTCTTGAATATAAAAAGTGGCAAAATTGCGCATTCCTACGATTTTTTCATTCTTTGCACCAAAAAATTTTTTTGAAAAAAACGAGCTCTGCCCACCAGATGTCACCCTGTTATATTCGAAGTATTGTTTGCTTTCAAATCAAACATTGCTTCACCTGTAAAATTATAAGGTACGATGCTGCAGTATCCAATTCTCCCTTGGTCATGCACTCTTGAAACAGATCTTTGGGTTTCCCCGCAGCTGAGAATAAATAAGGCCACAGGGCAATTTCAGTTTTTCTTGCACATTGAACGACTGTTTGCAAATAGACTGGAAACTCCATAATAAATTCGATGACACTAGGTAACTGAGCATCTGGAATTGGCTCTTTGCTTGTTGCTTCTTCCTCCAACACCTGAAAATCATACCGCTTTATAAATTACAGATGCTCATCTTGGCTTATAATTTACTCGAATGAAAATCTCAAGAATTATGGGTAAACCCGCAAGATTTCCCGTCGCGAAGCTATAAGTAAGATATTCACATCATTGTAAGCAGTGTGAGTTCCTGAACAAAGAATATGAAGGCCAACATAGGCGGTCTCTCTTTGTTTGGAAGATATGGGCCCCTAAAGTTCCAAATTGTTGCATTTTCAGATCCTTTTTTCCGCCATAAAAATGATCTCTCACTTCTCAAATCTAGTTCATAAGTCATCTTTGAACCTTCAACCAACGAATAGAGACACTTTCTTTCAAGAATATTCATTATTTAAAGGAAGAAAAGTGAAAATATTAGACAACTTAAACTATATTTCTACGAAATACTTCTCAATGTTAAAGCGGAGCTTGGAAACAGCGTCTTTTCATCGCTGGCCAACGTATTATGACTAAGTTGCTGGCGGGAAATATGAAATGATGGACAGTTGAAGGATATGATTGTAAGGAAAATGCTTCTGTCACTGAAGAAGAGGTGGTTATTCTAACATCAAAACAAAATCATTGAGAATATTTGTTTAAGGTTTCACTCTCAATATTTTCGTTTGAACTTTCTTTCTATCCCCTTCAAAATAGGGAGGTTTTTATCTACTTCGTTTTTTGTTATGTCTTCGAGATGGTCCCAGTTTAGAATTAGATTCAGGGTATTCTAATGAAATGGGTTATATAATAACCTCGATTTCATTGGAAATCTGGGAAGGGCGCGACCTATCACATATGAAAAAAATGTAAGTTGAAATATATGTCAAGGTGTATTCTCATTCCATTACTATGTGTGTCAACCTTGTAGATTTCATTAGAAACTAATTATCCTATTGAAAGATTTACCGTGGGTTTCACAAAGCTTAATCCTCTGATCAACGCGTTGATATTCTGTGGTATTGCTAAAAATGAACTGAAATTGAACATAGAATTGTCTTGATCAGAACAATCAAGTTAATCAGAGCTTTGTGAAACCCGTTGTTAGAGTTTCGCAGTAAACAGTAAGACCTCAGAACATATTTCATTTTTCTCACCAGCAATAACCTGTCATTCACGAATACGCACGATGGCACGATTCCGACCGTTGCCAAACTTCACTTTCAGTCTGAGTCGAAATCAGAAGGAATAGAGGTTAAGTGGTTGTCCAGTAATTTAATTATTTTTTCATTAAATATTGATTATTCTTGAAAAAAAGTTTTGCTTATTGTTGGTTGAAGGTTCAAAGGTGGTGCGTGAACCATACAGATGAACTGAGAGATCGTTTTTATGGTGGAAAAAGGAACCTGAAAACGACTCATTTTGGAACTTTGGGGGCCCATATCTTCCAAATTAAGGGAGACCGCCTATGGTCGATTTCACATTTTTTATTAAGAAAATCACACTGCGTACAATGATGTAAATATCTTTTTAATATCTCAGCGACGGGAAATCTTGCGGGTTTACCCATAAACTTATTTTATTTATTATTTGTACTGTCTCCAAAAAAACTATGAAACAATAAATTTTTCACCCTAACTCACCAACAATAATATAAAGTTATTTCATACAAACGAAAAATTTGCTCAATTTGGTGAGCATCAAGAAATAGCCTTATTACCTACCTCGTGTAATAAAAGCTCCAAAGAGTGAGGAAAATATGGCAAGCTCATACAACTTCTTGCTATTTCCCAAGCATGATACCCCAAGTTTCGCCTGATCAACTGCCTCAATATTTGATGGAGATAAACTTGGCTCTGCAAAATAAAGTGATGACAAAGATTCGATGTTGAGAAACAAGTGAACTTACAGTTCTCTCCAGAACACTGAAGGGTAAGGAAAATGGAGTGGTTGCATCAGACAAATAAAGAACAGTATCATTCTCTACTCCTAGAATTATTGCATCTTCGAACAATATTGCTGCAAGGAAAAAATTAGAATTACTGATACACTTGAAAGTACATGTTATTCTCACCTAATGGATATATTTTTAAGTGGAATGGTAACATTATTCTCTTAGACATAAATGTATGACCCTTATCTTTATCTCTTGGATATAGTGGTAACCACACTCTCATACCATGTGATCCGCAAAATAACCAAAGTGCTTCCGTCAAGTGGACCTAAAAAATAAGTTCAGTCTGATTACCTACAATTTCAATTAACAAAAGAGCAGTTCTGCCAATTAAAATATTCACTAGTGAAGAAACAGTGTAGTAAGCAAAATACAAACACAAATTAAATTTACCTTATCTTGTTGCATTCTTGCTGGAACCCACACGTTCTCAACACAGCTTGCAAGAACTGTCGGCATGGAGCATGTGTATTTATTTTCATTGGAAACCTCTCTCTGTACCAATAAAAGTCTACCACTCACGTTAACAACCATACTTTCCGCATACTGTTGTTGCCCACGCCCAATTTCAGTTCTTAGAGATGTCAAGGTGATCGAAGCAATGCAAGCCGAATGAGGAGCAAGAGATGAAATATCAATAAGTTGTACTCTTGATACCTCAACTTTTCCAGCTTAAAATATAAACAGTATAAAGTAAAGGTATGTTATCTAGTCTGAGATGCTACAGACACATTCAAAGACGATCTTATTAAATGAGGTACATATATGTATATGGAGAACTATCTCAGACTGATAATATGTCACAGGTTTATTCAGTTTGTTCCCAATATGCCATTAGGTTTTAAGTGAAAGGGAATGAATTATGTTTCCCCAAAATAAGGGAACTCTAGCGTTCTTCGTTCACCTGAGGATCTGAAATATCATTGCTTGGAGGACCAGACCTAGTTGAAAGACCCTTCCGACCAGAGAACACATGTAAATAATAATATATACTGAATGAAAGCAAAATTTCACTGAAAAATTATTTTACGCATTCTATTCAAATATGAGTATTATCATCATCAACTATCTCCTCCTTCAATTTGTCATAACAAGAATTTATCGTTACTCATTCACCAGTTAATCTAATTCTCAATTAAGAATTAAAAATTACTTGAAAAGATTACGAAAACACAAACAACAAAGAATTATATCTTCTATGCAGTTTTTATAATTTAATTCAAAATGGAATAACATAAAATATGTATGCTTTGAAATACTTTCGAAAACACAAATATTAATTCAAAACTTTTGAAGAAAATATAATCTAAACTAATCTGTCTTATTTTTGCCATATTCTATGGTTTTGCCTGAGCTAGTTCCATCCTTGTGCCCTCGGTTCCTCTCTCTCAATAACCCCTTTCCAGCTACCTGATACGCCCCAGACGGTCAAGGCGTCAAGCCCAAGGAGCTTCACGCACCTGACTTAACCACACTTAAGTCATGTTCATATGGTTTCATAAGTCTATGGATGCATTATTAATTCATTTTCAATACTGAAAAAATTTATCAAATTTCTCTTTACTTACGAATTTGAAATTTTTTTTACTAATATATTGAAATTGCACCCCTTATTTTCTCACGCAGAGACAGCCTGAGCTCTGCGAAAAAAATTCATTTTCCAAATGATATCAAACTTTTTAGCACTAAATCTTTCTCTTGAGTTGGATTAGAAAAAAAAATGGTTAATATTAGTGAAAAGTTACCTGAATCATGCTGCTTCAAGAGCCATATGCAAACTTGGTTATCTGTTCCAAAAGTGATCATATTATCCTGAAGAATATTGATTAGAAGAACTGATGATGACACGTCTAGAATTTTCGCGAATTTATTGTCCAATTTCGTATCCCTTGGATAGAACCTAAGTTGATCGGAATTTTCAATTATGCTATAGCAACCCATGACCATGTAATCTCTCCACCACAGCAAGCCTCCGGTAACTACAAAATCTTTTTCCTGAGTTTCATTGCCAAACAGCTTCCATTTTCTTGTTTGCAATGAATAGTGAGCAACACCAGTTCTTCCCGCTAGAGCTATGTTGGAACCATTAGAATCGATAGCTGAATACTAAAAATTCGATATTAATATCCTTCAATTCTACTTAACCTCCTATCGAATAATTCTTACTCTTATTGGCCAATTCGTGCCAGAATACGCTGAGGGAACCGAAATGATAAGCCACTGTCTTCCCTCTGCTAATGATTCATACTCTCCAAAGGACCCATCGTCCTTACTTGTTTTTTCAGCAAAAATTTTCAGAAGGGTATCAACTGAATTGACATATAACTTATCTTCGCCCTGAAGATAAAGGTGACTCTGATGACTCTGAAATAATTCACGAAACTCAGATTGGACACCCACAGAAACCGAAATTATCACTATACAGAGAGTTCTACAGTGGATTGCTTCTAAGACGTTTACAGACAACGGATCATAATTTTGTGCTGAAAATTTGGATTTGGCAATGAGCTTTCTTTCTCAAATATTTTCAGACCTGTTCAATTTCCGATTATAACGGAAACGGCCTGCTACTGCTTTATCTCAAAAGGCACACCCAGAATCATTAGATAGCTTATTTGACATTTATAATAATGAGCCATACCATTTTAGAAACTCAACGGTTTCTAAAATATTTTAATACTTATGAAAAAATAGGTGTTGACGGGGACTAACACTTTCTTGATTATTTCTACAGTAGAAGGATTTTTCAAAAAAAAGTTCTTTGATTTTCAATTCAGCAGATTTTACGTGAAAAAAAGGGTGGTAACTCAAGCAAACCCTATACATAGCTAAGATATAATCTTCTTTCCAGTGTTTCCAAAGGTCACTAACTACTCGTAACCATTGTTCCCCCTTATATCGAGTTATTCCTCAATAACTTGGAAAGTTTTCATTTTAGGTATATGGTTTCTTGACTTATCCCTCTCCCCTCTCTTTTTACGTAGAAACGACTGCAAGATAAGAAAATGATACTCTTATTAACTCCTGTACATTTTGGTTCAAATAGCAGACATTGTTAGCAGGCATCCACAACAGCACACTAAATCGCAGTTTCGAACCAAGCCCTGCACCGGTAAAACTTTATGCCTTGATTTCAAATGCGAAACAACTTCAATACAAGTAATCGACCTTTGTACTGACCGAAGAACTAAATCCAGCATCTACCCTCAAAATGCATTTTGTCTTTCCACAGCACCATATTGTATAGGTTGAATTTGTGTATTTGCTATGGTCGGTGCCATGGTCAGTGCTTGGTGCTCTGTTGTGGACTCGCACTTATGATACTACATATTAACGAAATTGAAAATGAGAACGATTTTTCTCGAAAATCACTTCTACTGCAGAGATATTCAAAAAAGTGTGAGTCCCTGTCGATACTATATTTTTCATAAGAATTCAAATATCAGAAACCGTTGAGTTTGGAATATTATTGTCGCCAAATAAGCTATCGAATAGTGCAGTAATATCACAGATCAACCAGATAAACCACTCGCGTCATTTACTTAGGAAATCTATGTCAACGCAGATATGACCCTGAATCGAGCTAATCAGAATTTTAGCAGGTGTTTGGGGTGCTTTGGGGTGCCAATCAGATTGCAGGAATAGGATTACGTCATTCTCGCCGCTTTCGGACTCGCTTGAAGAGGTTTTAAACATGTAAACAAACTGAAATGAATTTTTCATCCTATTTATTGATGAATAATTTCGTATCTGTTCCATTTTAGAATATAATCCAAACAGTTTTTTACAACCAAATCAATTGTTTAGTCATCTTTGAGGTTCTATTTTATGATGACAGTCCTCATAATATGTTTTAATTATACGACAAGAATTGGAATTGAACTTAGGTGGACTCATTCATAATGTTCATTTTATATAATATAAAGGAATCGCAACTGAAGTAAAAGCTATACAACCTCCATTATTCAATTAAAACGATGGGATGTCTAAGAATAAAATTGTATATGATTGCACAAACACTAGGATTGGAATCGAACAAAGTTGGTCTATTCATAGTTTGATTTTATATTGAAATGAATCTCATTTGATGTAAAACTACAAAGATTCTCTGATTAAGGTAAACGGGTTTTCCATAAAATTTTTCCAAAATTTTCATTTACTCCAACCGAGTTCTTCTACAGGAGTTTAAGATGTGACAAAACACTCGCTTTGGTATTGGAAATTTGCTTTTCAAATGGTTTCATCGAAAAATCTTAGTCTGATTTTGATTTTGTGATTCCTGAATCCCGACAAATCCGTTTTTACATTTCGATTTCAGATATTCCAAAATCAAGTATTCAATTTGACAGCTGTTTCGAGGAAGAAGAAAGTGTGGTTATGTCTGTTATATTTCTCAAGGTCGGAGAGACGCGATTCCCGCAAACGATGAAGTGATTTGTCTTGTTGGTCTGTGGTAATATACTGGGTGTGTTATTTGAAATAACGAAGGAGAAGGCTGATACCGTTATAATCAGAAGTTGCAGAGGCCTTTAAATATTTTAGAGAGAAAGTTCAGTGTTGAAAATCCCCAAATGCAAATTTTCATCACTAAATAATGATCTGTTCTCTAGGAACGTCTAATAGGACATGAAATCGCTTATTTTTATTGAACAATCTTCAGTTTCTTTCTGTATACTCACTACTGGCACTGTTACAATTGTACGAGTTTCATTTTAGTATCCACTAGCACACAAAGCAATGATAGTAGAAAAATCGGTACTAGAATTTTGACATATCTCAGAAATGGTAGCTCTAAGGGCACCTACAGATCTGATTCAGCACTTGTAATTCTTCGAATAAACAAGACGTTCCAGTTTTTCTTAATATCATCATGATTTTGAAGGTTTCAGCATCATTGGCTAATTTTTTCAGTTTAATCACAATACATATGACTGATGCAGAAAATAGTGGAATGTGAATATTCTGAAATAGAGCCAAAACAGCAGCATTGCAAAAATAGACGATGAGTTTCCTCCCTCAGTGAAAGGAATCAACTCGAAATAAAAATTTGCTGGATTAGTACACGATTTCGAATTTTTCTAAACAAATTTCATTATAATTTTTATCCAGAAGAATTGGAGGAATACTATGTACGGTGGACTTATGAATAGTTTTCTCATTTAGGCTGTGAAACTTTCAATAGTGGCAGTTCATGACTTGAAAATAATAAATCGAAATTGCAGTAGATATTTTGGTGTTCTCTACCTCTGAACTTACACCTGACACAATTTTTGATTCATATTGTATGAGATCTTCACAACTTTGTGAATGAAGTATCTAAAGCCATTTAAGAAGTTCTGAATTTTTTGAATAACATTGTGATCGAATTACCATGCAAGGGTTTGCCGCAAGAGCACTTTTTACAAAATCCATTTGAAGTAAACTTGTATCGAAATTATTTTTGGAGTCCAAATCGTCTTCATCCGCAACATTATCTAATAGCTTCTTTTGTATGAACCACAACTGATAACCTTCGGCTGCGAATTCCTGTGAAAAACTATTGATTAGAATAAAATTTTCATAGAATTGATAATGAATATATCAAATAATTACACCTATAAATATCTCATATTTCAGCTATAAAAACGAACAAAAATAATTGAATACCATAGATAATATTTGTAATGGATTGGATTTCTGTACATCAACATTGAGTCCATAATCCCAACCAAGGGAACACATGAGAAGAGCACCAAATGTAGACCATATAACTATACCACCCTTTGTCCAAGAGGCAACCAGAGCGCAGCTGTCTGGTGTCCACAACATATTGTTTATTTTGCCAGGATAGCCTGGATAGTCTTTTGTACTCAACTGGCAATAATGAGATATTTCCAGTCCACCAGTACTTTCATCTACATAATATACAATACATTCAGAGCTGAAAAAAAAATTATAAAAGTTATTCACATCCAATAAAAAAAACCCAGAAAAGCACTGACGAGAAGTCAGCAGCTTTTGCGAGCATGTTCACTTTCGGTGATATCCTTTGAACATGCACGCAAAAGCTGCTGGCTTCTCGTCAGTGCTTTCTTAGATTTTTTCCGATGAAGTACTGGATTTCAATTCGATCTAATCTGTATTTTTGAAAATAATGAGAAAATAAAATTTTGAATGGGTATATCTACGGAATCATTGGGCGGATTTTACCCATTCACGAATTGGACCTTCATAAGTAAGATCCAAACCTACTCTACAAATATAAAGTTTCTAAGTTATTTCTTCCGGAAGTTATTCGTAAATGGGTAAAATCCACCCAATGATTCTGCAGATATAACCATTTAAAAATTTTTTCCCAATATTTCCAAAAATACAAATTAGATCGAATTGAAATCCTTCACTTCATCAAAAAAAAATCAGTTCGAAGGTTTATACAGAATTTCACGACGATAATATGATCAGATGATCACAGGATATTGAATATTCAAAAAAAAATAAAAATTTACATTTTTTTTTCGATTTGTTCTGATGACACGCTCATCTCTGATCAATTCTGCACAAAGTTGTCAATCAGGATTTCCGAAATAGCTGCCAAGTTTCATCATGATTGAATCAGTAAGTTTCGAGTTATTTTTGAAAAGACAACGATATCGAGGAAATAACTCCACAAATTATAATCGGATCGAACTGAAATATGATGTACTACTGCGACAGTTTTCGAAAAAATTTTGAAAAAAAATTTTTTCAAAATTTTATGAACGTACGATCTCAACAAAATTGTTGCGCGTTGTTTTACGCCAACTAAATGCCAACTTTCAATCCAGCCGTTCCAGTAGTTCCCGATTTTTCAACAAAACAACTTCAAAATCAGTGAGTGTATCCCAGACGTTCGACACCATTTTCGGCTCAAAATTCGAAAATTCAGACATTTGGACAAAACTATAGCACGCTGTTCCCCTAGAACATGCGCGCAAAAATGTGATAAAATCGTAAAAATTTAAGGAAAAAAACTATCTAAAAAAAGGATAATTGATGTTGATACTTACTTAGCTCTTCCGAATGTAATCAGTCTATACTTATGATTTATTCTTGTACAAGTTGCATCTTCAATACCTTGAGCCCAAATTCCTTGTACTTGCTGAAAATGAGCATTTTGAGTTTGGACATTTAGAGATGCTAATTAAAAAATATAGAATGGCATTGACTTGAGGTCAGGAGCTTTTACGTGCTTGCTCAAATTCGTTGCCAAAATAGCCATCTGTTCGTGCATCTGTACTTCTTGAGATATTGACGAAATAATTTCACAATTTCAAATTACAACGAAATTTAACATATTGTTTCCCTCATATCTCCGAAAGTAAATATAGTATCAAATTGAACTTAGGAATATTTTTCTTGAATACTAACACTAAGGTTTGTGCAAAATTTCGTTTAAATATGATCAACATTTCCGGAGAAATAAAAATTTGAAAACGAATTTTTTTTTATTTTCTGACTACTAATTAACTATGAATTATGCACTGAGTTGCGCGTTGATATTCTCAAACAACATACAAAGTTTTAATCTGATAAATCAATACTTCATGAGATATCGAGTAATTAACCTCAAAATTTCAAATTTGCCTAACTCCGAAACAATTCGACAGATTTCACCCATTAACGAACTCAATCGCGATATTTGGACTTCGAATCTAATCTGGCAATTTCAAGTCGCTAGGTCCTTTCCTTCAGTTAGAACACATACAGACAGAACTCCAGACAAACAAAATTGAATTTGACCTCAGATTCTTCCTCAGGGTGTACAAACCAACCGTTCAAGACCATCTTCGGCTCACAACTCGAAAATTACAGACAATGTGACAAATACGCGTAACAATTAAAAATGTTTACATATAAATATACAAAGAAAACTCAAAGAAGACTTACAGCCGATCTCACAAAACTTGGATTACCCAAACAAGGAATTGATTGTCAATCAAAAGATTATTCTGATCTCGATTCCAGTTCATTATCAACCGAACAATCGATTTCCAACTGTAATCAAGAAGTTGATCGGCCATCAAAAGTTTTGTGTAACCGCCAGTAAAACTTACAATAGTGCCAAGATATTTCATTTGTTTTACTTCAAGAAGACTTCAATATTTCCATATTATTATGTTTCTTGTCAATTAAATTATCAGCTTAACTGCACGAGTTCATTTTATGAAATTTTAAAATATACACTCAGGATAAAGCCACTGAAAGATTCATTTCTGAATAGTGGCATTTTTGCGAAAAGATATGACACCCTAGATTAAATTTGGACCAAGAGAAAACATTTGCAACAACTTTAATCCCTCATATGCACATAAGTACTGGGGGATTGTCCAGTAAAATAGGAAAGACAGCTTCTCAACTCCAACACTAAAATATTAAATTTTTGCACCTGATGAACCGCACATTTTTTTTCACTCCTCTACTGAATGAAAATGAGCTTTCTAAAACACAAAAAATCCCAAAGAACAAAAATAGAGCAATGAATCTGTGAAATTCAAAATGAGAAATACTCACAAATTCAGGAAAGTCGTCACCTATTCATTTTTAGCAGTTAACTGTTCATACTCACATTTGGATCGAATTTCAATGATGATGCAGTTAAGAAAGCTGCTCTACCATCATTCAGCACAATTGAAAATCCCCCAACAAGTGGAGAATAATCGATATCTATGATATAAGTATTTTCCTCAACTATAGGTATTGCTACAAAAATATAAATCTCAGTTTGATATTGAACAACCTACTTCATTCACTTACCCTTTGATACTTGTTGATTGATACAAAATGGAATTCTTCGTAAATCTAAATTATAATCTCTAAACTGACTTCCATCCCATCTATACCTCAGTACATGGCCTTCAGACGTAGAAATCATAAATTCAGTCATAGTTATACAAACAATTCCTGTAATTTTCCCATCCCAAACAAAAACTTCATTGCACTACAAAAAACAACTTTTGTGAGTAAAATAGAATCACTTACAAAGATGCAAATCCTACCAGTTCCAAAAAGAGAGAAGGTATCACTTCTTTGATGAATAACTCTGCAGTATCTCTCCTTAAGTTTGCCTGAGGAGAATCTGTTTGCACGTAAAGTCCCTTCTGATCAGAAACCACTCCAATTTTGTAAAAAAGTAAGTGGCCTTCTGAAGTCTGAAATGAATATGAGAAGTACCAAGTGTTCACCTTGTTCATAGAGTTTCTTCTTGCTTACCACCACAACTATCATACTTGAATCGGGTTTCCATTCGGCCAAAACATTTGTCCCAAATTTTTCCAAAGACTTGGCTGTTCTGCGATGAAACACAATCGGCACACATGGCTACAATTTTATTCTGAAGACTATTACAATAATAATCTATTCAGATTCCTCTCACCTTACAGAACCATATACCTAAACTGTCTCCTGTTAATATCGAAAACAAAACTCTATCTCTATTGCAACTTATTTTCTCAAGGTTGGATTGACCCACTTCAGGAATTCTCAAAACTTTCGGCCATCCTATAGGAAAATACATTTTCCTTTCATTGTATATTTTTAAAAAAATTAAATATAACCTACTTTACTATTTTGAAAATGAGAATGACATTACTTGAGAGACACGTCAAAAAAAAGGTAAACAAATGAGGTACATTCCATAATTTGTTCTCGATATTGTAATTCTATGTTCTTGAAGGGCATACAAGTGAGGCCTCTAGCGTGCGGTAGAATAAGTTCCTCGTATGCGTCACAAGTAATCTTTATACAATGCTAACGCTACAGCACGTTTTACTTTTTCTCATCTAGATGTCATAAGCATCGAGTTTCTGCCGAATCGAATTAGATGCTATCTTGGTACACATTTGTATTCTGTGGTACACAGGCATCAGAACATAAATTGTGTCCGAATATTTCGATGTGAATTCGTAACCTTTCATTCACAGATATGTTCTCTAAGCTTTCATTCATTATCTCTTTGTTGAGCTTCGGCACTAGGTCATTTATTCTGTATAGTATATGTCTATATACCATGTACTCAGAATATGGTAATACATTGTAACAATCAATCATACCAGATTCATACAATTTTCATTTTCAATACCACAAACACCCATGACAACAACGCCATCCCCGGCACACAAAGACAACTAAGTACATAGTTCCCTAGGCTACTAAAGTGGTCTAAAAGAATGTTATTCTTTTTGAATTTTGCCATGAATTACCCAATACCAAGTTCTGTAGGATTTCGACTGAAACTAAAATTACATTGGACCGAATTCAAAGTGTGAGGGACTCCACCTAATTAGCTCTAATCTCTTATGAATCAAGCGAGATCTAGCTGATCTCTCCTATGGGAGACAACTGAGTATTTTCAAGAAATAAGCCAAAAACAAACTGAAGTAAATAAATATCATTGTATATCGTATGTGGATTCATGAAGAACACCCGATAATCTTCAACAATAGAATACTCTATGTACAAAAAATATTTTTTTCACCATTTCAGTATTACAACAAAAATATATAAAATATTTTATCAACATGTTCCACTTAAAATGGACATAATATTTCAAGAATAAATATGAAAAATAATAAACAATAATATATTTTATTTGTAAGGAAACATCTTCTTCAGTATCAACAATCGTTCAATCTCTTTGGAGCTTCTAGCCTAAAATAAATTAATTGAAAAAATGTGATATAATTTCAACAAATTCAACAAACCTTAAAACTGTTACGTCATTATTCAAAAAGGAGATATCTTGCGGTGTCAAAAATACAAATTGAAGCTGTGGTTTTTTGCCTGCATGATGTAACAATATGTCAAAAACTTTGGTCCTGTTAAGTTTATCCTACAAAACAAACATTTAAAATCGAGGATAATTACATAAACATTTTCAATCTCAACCAACAAACGTACTGAAAAAATTAAGAAAAACACTGATGAAGTCAGGAGATTTTATGCACTCCTTCGTATTCCAAGAAATCAGATCAATCTCACGAAATTTTGCATGAACCAAGACTAGATTTCTAGTCGATCGGACCTGAATTTTCGGAAATAGTGAGAACATAAATTTCCGAATCGCTGAATTCATGAAGAAGCTAAATATTCCAAAAATACAAACATTTGGACAAAATGATGAGATACAACTAAAAACTCTAAAGGTAGTTCTGATTTGGAGAAGTACAGTTCATAAGTTTGGAGATTATGCAAGCAACAGAAAAATCAAAAATGCTTACCATATACACATCGAACTCATCCAAAAAATAAAACGGAAATTCCATGCACTGCCACAAAGAATATAAGAAGGCAACTGTGGAGAAGGATCTTTCCCCGCCAGATAAATTAGAAGTTGTTGTCACACCTTGTGTCCCTTGTTGAGGATTGACAATAAGTTCCAACTTTTTCCGTTCTGCATCAATATCTAAAGATCCCTGTGAAGAAGAATAACAAACTAAAATTTCTCAATGCTAAAACAGTGAAGTATATAATTTGAAATTAAACAAGCACACAAAAGTTAAGCAACAATAAATAGATTAAAATGGAATGATCATACTTTTAAAGCATTAATTTATTAGTTTAACAATGCTTAAGAGGAAATAATGGGGAATTCTCCGTATAGTCCAGATCTAGCACCTAACGATTTCTTATCTTAGGTAAAGGTTCAAATTCATTGCCAAAGCAGTTGTCTCGTATTGACCACATCAAACGCTTCACTTTCTTATTGAAGATATGGCGATTTTTTTTCATATGGTCCTCACGAAATTCTGCAGAATCTTCAAGCTATCATTTTTCAATCAAATAGTACACTTCAATTCAATACAAACTGTAATTTTGGAAATATTGAGAGAATAAAATATTGCATGGGCTCATCTGAAGAATCATTGGTGGTATTTTACCTATTGACGAATCCGACCTTCATAATACAACCCTAAAAACCTACTCTTCAAATATCGAGTCTCTAAGTGATTTCTTTTGGAAGTTATGGTGTTTACAAAAGACTCTAACGGCCGATTGAAAAAAGAATAACTCGTTTTTGGGGATAATAGGATTATAAAAATATATTCCGATAAAAAAATTTTTGGTCGCTAGCTCTTTCCAGTTTCAAGTTATCACGGCAGCGGTCAGACGGGCCATGAAACAACGAAAAAAAGCCAAAGGACAATATTCCTAAGAAGTGGAAAGAAGAAAAATTATATGCATCACTTTTATGATCTGTATATTTTTTTGATATCTTGAAAATATTATGAAATTCTTCTTTTGAGATTTTCTCAAAATTTGGGGTTTCTTTGTATGAGAAGTTTCATTTTTCCATTCATTGAATATGAAATAAGAGATTACTTACTTACTTACACTAATCCAAATAGAATCAACCTGAAATTACCTTGAATTTTCTATATTCCAGGATTTTCCTGAATGAATGTTTAATGAAACTTATAAAATAAGTTTCGGTAGCCTTATAATGCTTTTTTCTCATTTTAGCAGCAGTTTTGAGTTCATTAACATTCTCACACAATTTCTTCAAAATATCACTAGCTCTAGAAAACTTTTCCCTTACAATTTTATATTGTTCTATAACGCTTTCTACACTTTCTGTTGATGATTGTATTTTTTTTATTGATCTCTCAAGATTTCCCAATTTTTCCATGATATCTTGTACGTTCCTGAAAATAAACAACATATCATATAGTTCCAAACTCAAGATGTTGGATAAACACACAATTTTACTAGGACAACATATGATTTCTTACCTTATGTCTGGGGGTCTTGGACCAACTTTTTCTGCTTTTTCTGTATATTGTTTAAGATTAGACTGTTTTGTTACCACTACTGATCTGTGTTCCTTCAAACGTTCTTCCCAATCCCTTATTTTTCTGTTATCAAATTCGTCATTGGTAGAAAGTTCACGAATTCTCATATTTTTTTCCCTCATTTGTTCCTGAAAAACATCATAAACACTTTCATAAACAGCCAATTATTACTGCAAAAAATTGATTCCATTAAATTTTGCCGAATACGGGTAAAATTTATGAATTATGGCTGAGAACAAAGATTGAAGAAAATTCACGACAAAAGAGCCATGGAAATACCATTCACACTTGCTTATACTCCATTCACTTACAAGTAACTAGAGCCGAATAAGGTTGGTACATGTGAAAGTTGTCAAAGTCAAATAACATGCCAGGAATTTATGAATTCCTACATATTTTTATAAAAGAGTCTATGGTTTGCTATAGTTACATAAGTAACGACTTCTACCTTTATAACAGAACATACATCGCTGAATAGTTATCTGACTGGAAAATAAACCAAACCAAACATTTTTCAAACTTCCATGGCAAACTGACCGACTACAAAGTGACTACAGTGCGCGTCAAAATTATGGAACAATTCATTTTCTCAAAAGAAAATACTTGGCAACAAAATCCTAAAACAGGTCAATTTTTGTTTCACTTTTACCAAATTTATATGCGTTTTTGCAGGATTTTCGTTGCACCCTGTGCCATCCCCATCAACCCTCTAAATTTTTTGAAAAGGGAAAGTGGGTCATGTGGTACTTTTTTGCAAGAATCATTCTGTAGATATAACCATATTCGAAACAGTATTTTCACAATATTTCCATGAATGCATATCCAATCGAGTTGAAATTTGATATTCGAGTGTAAAATATTGGCTGAAGGTTCATGCAAATTTCGGTGAAATCTTATGAATAATTTCAGAGATGTGAACGATAGTCGAGTGGAAAGTCAGCGTGCCTTGATTCCCCCGATGAGTTGTATTACATAGGATGTCGCATTAAAAAAGTTCTTCTTCAATGAAAAATCATGGTTTTGAAAACTGCTCTTGACCGTCAGTTCTGCTCTATAATTAAATGATTGTAGAGTGCGTTTCAAAATTATGGAACAAATTCATTTTCTCAGAAGAAAAATAATTGGCAACAAAATCCTGGAACAGGTCAATCTTTGTTTCACTTTTACCAAATTTTTATGCATTTTTGAAGGTTGAAGGATTTTTGTTGCACCCTGTGCCATCCCCATCAACCCTCTAAATTTTTTAATTGGGAAAGTGGGTCATGTGGTACTTTTTTGGCAAGGTCTTTGTATATTCTTTACAGGCGTGCAGAAATTGTAAATAAAATTTTTTTTTTCGAAAAATTAGTTACTTCAAAGAGGTTTTCAGTATGTGCACTTTGTCATGGCTCATTTACTTTGAGACGATGGTACCTGATGAAATTTGTTACCGAATGTAAGGAAGATACAAAGACCTTGCCAAAAAAGTACCACATGACCCACTTTCCCAATTCAAAAAATTTAGAGGGTTGATGGGAATGGCACAGGGTGCAACGAAAATCCTTCAAAAATGCATATAAATTTGGTAAAAGTGAAACAAAAATTGACGTGTTTAAGGATTTTGTTGCCAAATATTTTTCTTCTGAGAAAATGAATTGTTCCATAATTTTGATGCGCACTGTATATTATAATGAAAATAATAATAATAATAGTCTACCTGTACAGGAGGCAATCGTTCCTCAAGATTTTTTACAACATCCTTAAGAGAAGAAATTCGAACCTCAGTTTGCTCAATGGGTGTCTTAATTTCTTTCAACTCATTTTCTAACTGCTCTAAGTTGGCGACTTTATCATTCAGGTCCCGTTTTATTTCTTCAAGTTCGTTTTGCTGAAAATTTCACCGTTATTATACTGTTTATTCTTTTTAAATAGTGTGGAATCTTCTTCCAAATTGAGATTTACCAAAACTTCAACATTTGCTGCCTCAGGCTCAGCTGTATATCTCAGAGAATCCAGTTCCCTTCGTACTTCTGATCGATTACTTGTAAGCCTCCTTATTTTCATTTCTAACTCATTCTGTTTCTCGACTTGAATATTCATTTCATCTTTGATTTGTTTGTACTGATTCAGAACTGCTTGTTTTTGATTTTGTAAGCTTTGTATCTTCTGTTTCAAGTTCCTGAAATTTAAAAGGTCTATATTTGTCACACCCCTAATAAAGCTATAATGAATACAGAACGATTATTGTATTGTATTGCTGCTGATTCTACTAGGTTCTGCTCTGGAACCCCTCAGAAGCTAATGCTTGTGCGAGTTAGGAGACCAGGTGTGTTCTGTGTAGGCTTTGTTACTTATTAATTGTTTACCCAACCGCACTGTATTTATTTATCATTATTTATATTACCTTATAAGTTCACTGGAATCTGTTTGTAGGTATTGTGCTTGATGATAGTCTGAACAATATGTTTTGTAGTTTGGATCAGGAAAATATTTGTCACCTTTTATCGTAATACCTTGTTTACAATTTTTGGGAACTTTAACCCTGTTTGAAAGAAGCTCCATTGCTCGTTCATCATTGGGAATAAGTAAAATTCCTGAGAAAAAAAAATTACAGTAACAATGATAATGTTGATTAAAGCTTATTTCGAGAGGATTTTGCATTTTTTGTAGATGTTCTCTATGTTTTCACTCCCAATCATAGAAACAATTTTCATTTAATTTTCAATAGTTCTGTTTCAGATATTGAGAATGAAAACCCAGGAAACACATACATAATAACGAAAAAGTTAATTGAAAAAAGAAACAATTACCTTCAACACCAATTTGATCGATTATACAATTTGTAACAACAGGATCTTCTATTTCTAAAATGTCAAATAACCCCACACAATCTGAAGGTGCTTGAACTTGGTTTCTTGACACATCATGAACCTAATAGAAATATTGAACTATCAAGCTAAATGTATATTTCATTTACTCCATTCACTTTTATGAAGTCAGTCAGTAGGCCATGGAAGTTTGCCACATTCCACTCCGTATAATTGAAAAATGTAAGGTTAGGTTAATTTCTCTATCAGATGACTATGCGACGTTGCCTATTCTTTATTGAGGTCGTAGTAATTAAGTATGTTTCTAGACCAAATCATAGATTCGTTGATAAAAATATGTGGGAATTGATACTGCCCATGGAAATAGTTTGACCTTCACGACATTTCAGTGGTGCCAACCAGACACAGTTCTAGTAACAAAAACTTCATGAATCTATAGTAAGGCCTACTGGCTGACTTTATAAAAGTGAATGGAGTAGGCTATTGGGCAATACAAGTCAACTGAATTTGACGGCACTTGCTGTAGGGCACACAAACTAATTACCACATAAACCATACAGCATAAAGGCATTTGTCTGTCCTACAGCTCTTTTGCACTTGGTCTTTCTGAAAGATCAAATAAGTAATATTCAAATTTACCGTGTGGAAAAATTTGGAGGTTATCACAGTTGGAAAATGTTGTAACCCAGCATTCTTGAAAATTTTGAGCAGAAGTTGATTATCATTTTTATTATCACAAATAAAAGAATTCAAGAGACCAGGTCCTATATAACCTTCTGCAGCTACAGCCCATTTTTTGTCCTTGAGTTTTATATAGCTTCCTGGAAAGAAATTCTAATTATTTCAAAAACTAACCATCTAAATGATTTGACAGAGAAGTAGTCTCAAACAAGTTACATATGGTTACCTGAAATTCAGTCAATAAAAATATCTTTAAAATTAACTAAATTGGTGATGAAACATATCAGTACTCATACCAGTAGAACACTATCGCATAAAAATCGACCTGAATATGAGATCAACTATAAACAAATGGGTGAAGATTTCACAGCAATTCAGTTGAGTCGCTTCTTCACTCGAAAGCTAAAGATTTTCATCAGAAAACTATCATAGCTATAGGGCTATTATTTCCAACTAGAAGATTTATACTGGGGTTTATTAGGAAAGCCTTCGGTTTGTGACATGTAATTTAATTTCTGTTTTATTCAACAGACGAAAGTTTGCCAATATTAATAAAAAAAAGATATCTGGCAAAAGGCTACGTTCGCATGACCTTACTTAGAGCATTTCACATCTATATCTTTTATTATATTCAATGTCAGGGGGTAGGCCTTGTGATAAGTTTTATAGTGACATTAAAACTATAACTAGGTCAGTTTGGCCCTTGTGAAGTGTCGTCGAGGTCAAAATAATTTGGGGAGACCTAGTCAATTCTTACATATGTTTATCAAGGGCTTTTTGTTTTTACTTAATAATATACATATTTACTACGAATTTTATACAGAACGGGCACAGCGGCGCCATTATCTAAAATGACTGGAGCTTCATGTTTTTTACATACATAGAGTGGAATGTGTCAAACTTTCATAGCCTACCAGTAGCAGTAGATGTCATAGATTTTTTAACTGGCCAATTTGCATCCATCAGCCAATCAGAAATCTATGACATCTTCTCCACTCCACTCTTGAAGAAATTTTCTCTCTCACCTATAGTATTGTCAAATTATTTTGACATTGACCACATTTCAAGAGATCCAACCAGATTCAGTTCTGGTAACATAAACGGAATAAGACCATTTCATGGCCTAAAGACAGACTTCATAAAAATTAATGGATTTCACTTCATTGGGAGTTGTGATGGCTAACTCCAATCAGCAGCTGATATCAGTAAATTTTAAAGTTGACTGATATTCTTCTGTATAAATGACTCAACATGGAGTGACATAGATGTATAGGCGGCGTAGTTTAACTGAGTTGCCAGAAGGTGGCATCACTGACCGACGCACGCTAGCTACTTCATTCCAACACAGCATAAGCGGTCGGTCATTGTCGCTCACTACGTCGCGTCTGCGGTTGTCATAGGCCAGTGCCAGAGGATTCAGCCTATCTGATGAGTCCAGCTCTGGCACTGGGACGATACAACTTTCCCTATGAGCGCGCCGTCTTTCAGATGACGCGAACTCACAAGAATCGCAAAGATGTCAAATTGGAAAAGAGCAAATAGATTAATTAATCAATTACTGAACACAAAACGGAGAAGACAAATCCAAAAAGATTGATCAGAGCGGAGCTATTATTATTGATATCATAATTGTTTAGTTGTCATATTAGAAAAAACCCTTTACAATTCTAAATGATGATATATCACTACAAAGTCTCACCTAGGGGGCCTCTAGGGACCTCATGAAATTTGTCCTTATACTGTTCAATCATTTTTTTCACCCTTGGAATATTACGACCATAGAAGAGGAGGGTATTTCCTTGCTCATTTTCAAGAGAATCAAGTTTTTCTTTATGCTTAGCTGTAAACAATAAAATTTAATGCTAGAATATAAAGAATAAGAAGTGGCTACTCACATAAATTTTGTTCAATTTCCCGAACTTCCTGTTTTATATTATTACCGTCTTCTTCTTTCCTGTTTATATCAGATTTCATTTGAAAAATTTCATTGCGAGCTGTTTGCAAAATATCCTCATTAGCTTTAATTTTCTGCTCAAGATTTGATATTTGTCTCGCTCTTTCAGCTTTTTGTTCCTCTACTTTCTCTTTGGTTTCATTTGCATTACATATTTCTCCTTCTAATACTCTGATGTCTTGGTGTTTAGACTTGATAGCATTCCTCAATGATTGTTTTTGTCTACATTTTTCCTGATAAACTGATGTCAGTTTATCCAAAGTTTTTTTGGCTTCAAGATACGGCTTTTGTTGTACTTCAATTCCATTCTTCAACTCTGTTAGCTGATGTTCCAATTCTCTGAAAAACAAAGGAATAAATTTAAAGGATATTACAAAAAAATCATTTCAAAACAGTATTTTTGAAAAAAAAAGATAGTACTCATCAATTATCAAGACGTTGACAGATAAATAATGGACCAGAATATACATTTCTCTGGGACTCTCAAGTTACCATTCTTGCAATATCTTACCTTATAGCACTCTGCAATTTTCTTACTTCATTAGTTTTTTTTGTACTGTTCTCCCTGATATTATCACATTTTTTTGAAAGTTTTTCAACAGCCTCTAGTTCACTCTGCAACTCAGATTCTGAATCTTTAACTTTAGACCACAAAAGTTCAGTTTGTAAAGAGATTTCTTCCTCCCTCAAATTTCTTACAGATTTATACTGATCTATTTTGGCCTTGAGCTTTCTCAAATCCTCCCCCATTCTCTGGATATTCTGGAAAAAAATATTCCCAGTATAAAATCCGATACAGATGCTGAAATTATGAAACTTACACTCGTTTTGTCTTCAAGTAAATTTGCTGAATTTTTCATATTTGTTTCAACTTTCTTATATTCATCCGCTAGAGTTTCGAGCTTAGTTGCTTTCATAAAGAGTGTAAATTTGTGTTTGGGATCATTACTGCTCAAGAAATTTCTTGATGTATCTTGATTCAAAATACAAATTGGATTGTCTACTTGAATATTTAAACTTGCAGTGATATTCTGAATTTCTTTGGATTGTGTTGAAACAATCTCACCTAAAGGTTAAATTATAGCATTATGTTACTTGAATGAAAACGTAAGTAATATTTAAAGTGGATAATACAATGATATTGTGCTTGAGTAAAAGTAATCAAACACCTTCAACTTTGAATGGATATCACTCAGGCTGATGTGTTCGGGTAATTTCAAAATTTGACAACTAGAACCTGAAAAGGAATGGCCCATTCAAATTTAACACATGATAGAGAGCTTTCAGTTGGTCTATATAAGTGCTATTTCCAAAATTTTTCAATATTATTATTTGTTGATTGTCCTCTGTCAAATTCAGAATCCTTTTCATCACTCAATCTTACCTGTATGACTTTTAATTTTATAAGTACTACTTCCAGAAGCAGTAAAATTTCGAATAATTGTTATAGATGGTCCATATACGTTAGGTCTGTAAGACATGGGCCCATCATTGTGTAGAGTAATTTCAACTGATGCTGAATTCTTACCAGCTTTAACAAATCCTGTGGAATATCAACAATATTAATACACTACTTATGCAATGAACTAAAACAGTGGAAAAGCTTGTCAAATAATCAATTACATAATATCCAATATGCCTATGGTTAGAAGGATATAGATATGAACGGTTAAATGAAATTCATTAGTAAACAAATCAAACTATTAACTGAATTTGGGTGCGTTTTCATTTACATCGAACTGATCAATCAATACATCTCCCTTCACCTCTTCTTCTGTACTCCACCAAAGAAGACAGAGATGGGGGTTAATCCATTAATGATTTCGATGAAAATGCACCCACTGTCTCATATATTTGGAAACACCAATGATACATAACAAAAATTAAGGGGTGATAAGCAGATTCAGTATTGATACTCCTACAACAATGGAATTAAGGAATGATAAAAAGAAGCCAAGATCAAGATACCTTTGATATTAGTTCCACGATTCGTCAAACTTGCTTTTCCCCCTAACCCAACAACTAATGCAGATAAAATTGCACTTTTTCCACTGCCATTTTGTCCCACAACAACAGAAGTATTACTGGAGAATTTGATTTCCAATAGGGAATGGCACATGAAGTTCTTCAGTATCATAGTAGTTATAACACCGGCTCTCATCTGAAATGTTGTCTCATTAAAGATTTGATTTGAAATCTTCCTGTCTTTCAATTTTCAAACCTGTTTTTCATTTTCTAGAACTCGTGGACGTTTCGAAGAATAATTCAGAATAGACTTCTGCGATCTTTTTCTACTTGAAGACGAAACCTGAAAATAAGTAACGAACTTCATTAAAAGAATTCAAATTGGGTAATACAAAAGATCAATGTTGAGTAAAAAGTCTGACCTCCATTTGTTTTAATATCTTTGTTCTCAACGTTCAATTATATTTAAAGTTATTGAGAGCATCAGAGATGTACTATATTATAAAATTTAAATAATAACTTAAAAACACAGCAAATAGGATGCAGGTTAGACAATATTTTTAGCGCCAATATTTAGGATATGTCAAAAGTTCCCCGAAAAGTATATCCAACATTCCAATACCTTAACCATAGACAAATACAAAAGAAATTACTTCAATTATTTAAGGTTGGCCAAAATTGTTTAACGGAACAACAAGCATGTTGATACCATGATGTAAAAACTTTTACTTGCATCATGCTTGATCATCAGCTCAATCGTTTCATAAATGAAATGACAGCATAAACAAATGAGTTTGCTGGGTTTTCTATTCTATTCTCCTAAAATGCTCATTTTCATTATCTGGAACATAGCCGATACGATGATATGTTATTCTATGATATGTTTCATTAAATGTCACGATTACGTCAACGTCAACATTTGAAAATATAACCTAAAAAAACTTAGAAAAAAATCAAAATAATTTAGTTGTTTGATGTTTGAATGTTCGATTATTTATTAATCGATTCCTAGTTAAGTTATCGAGTTCAATTAATAATTATTTCTGATTATAACAATTGAGAAACGACTAATCACCGAACACATATGTATATTTACTTCATGCCACTAATCGCCAGTCCTAATTCATATTTTGTTGTTCATCCCTTAAATACTTATTTATATCCAACATCTAGACTAAATATAGGGTCAGAGCAACGATATGCAATAAATGTTCATATATGAATATTAATTTCAATATCAATTTTGTTTTTCCGATTGACGAGAAGCGAGGTACTTATGTTGCAATTGCTTTCAGTTAAGTACATAAGACAATAATTGATAAGTAATAATTCTTCTATACATTGAGGATATTGATTATGGCTGGAAAATTCGTGAACATCAAGCCAATCAGCAGATATATTCATTCAACATGCTTGAATTTTTCTAATATTCATAAAACCTTTCGTAAAGTTTTATCATCTAATTCTTCAAAAAAAAGGTACGTAACATCAATCAGTCCAAATGGAATGGGATATCTTTTTTTTTTTTCAGAAAATTGAATTTTGAAGATTTTCCAGTTTTACAAAGCCCCACTAATTTCAAAGATGTGGAAGGAAAAAAACTCAAACCAGTATTCAGAAGAGTTAATGTATTAAATAAAATGTTCATGGGATATATTACAGATTTGATTGTAAATGGGGAATATTGGGAACAATATACCCATTTAGGAGTAGAAATAACAAAGGCAAGTGATATTTTCACACTGGGGTGCGTTCAGATGCTACGCCGTGTGACGCTGGGCGCTTCCCAAAGCTTTCAGATGATTGCGTCTGGCCAATGGTTAGGTCATTCAGATGCTTGGGAGAAACTCCAACCGTCCAACCCAGCCCGTACATGGGTAGAAATTGACCCGCGTGCGCTTTGCAGTTTATAATGACAGGAGTGAGAAGTTTGGGTTATGTTTACAATTTCAAAATCAGATTTAATAGTTGTTAACTCTGGAACTGGTTGTATCTCAGAGGAAGAAATATATATTTCTTCCTCTGAGACTTGTATATGCATTTTTGCCTTGCCAAAAAGGAGAATATCAAAAATATTATTTTTTTGGGGTTAAGTAAGATAAGATGATATTTGACATTTATACCACATCGTTCAGATGAATCTTCTAGTCAACGGCTACAACCAAGAAAAATCCTACCGTGCGATTTTTGTCTACCGGGTAAAGCATCTGAACGCACTCCTGCATCTGAAGATTTGGAATTAATTTCATGAATCTTCTTCAAATGTTGTAGGAAAAATATAACTGATTCCTATTCTGAATTATCTCTTTCCAGGTTGAGATTTCCCAAGATTATAAACAGTTGAATATTTTTTGGATCAATAAGAAAGCTGGAATCGAAAAGGATATAATTAAATTTTTAACAGAGAATGCTTATACTTTGAGACATGAACTTTCACAGCTGAATGTTGTAGGAGTGGTTCCACCAATTGCCTTTATTAAAGGTAGGCTAATATGGATATATTAACTATTCAATTTGAGTTCCTTAAAAAGTTTTTTTTTCACTAATAAGGAACAACTTGTCAATATTTAGAAGGTTAGAAAAAGCCTTTGGTCAAAACATCTAGTGATTAAAGCGTAACCTTAAAATCTTTTTTTAAGATCTTTGCCGTTGGGACTGCAGTTCATCTGAAGTCCAACTAGGGTTTTTTAATATCAGATAGTAGCCCTAAATTTCTTATTCAGATAAAAATCATACCCATATAATGGAATTGGATAAAAGAATGACACAAGCTGATTATGGAGATGATTATGAACCATTGTCTGTCAGCAGATTGAAACATCAGTTAGAGCTGTATTGCCCTCTAGAGGAAAATGTCAAGGCAAGTTCAAAGATTTAAAATCAAATTTGTTAGACAGAATTTGTTGAATGTCTCAATAATCCTATGGAATGGAACTATACAAAGATGCTGGCCTGTTGATGAATTTTCTGCTTGCGAGTCTCGTTTAACTCAATCAGTTGTTGAAATGTGTGCAGTTTTCGATTGACCCAAATTTTTTAATAATTACTTCACAATGATCTGAGCAAGTACTCAATAAGAAGAAAGCAATTTTTTATTTATTCACTTATAATTGATATCTTTTGAATGATCAACTACTTAATATTTTGTTCTTGATTAGGCAATTGCCAAACTTTTATACTTTGATTTTAAAGTTAGTAGTAGCAGTACCTTCATTCAAAATACTCAATTATTGTATATAATAAGTATATCCAAAATCCTTGGTAAGGCAATGATAAAATACTAATTTTAGAGTCAACTTGTGAAACTTGAGGCTACTAATGAAGAGGTTACATTTGATGTAGATTTACCTGAAATGCCTCAAAATGTTCTGGGATTAGATCATGCAGATATAATAAAAAAGGTAAGATAGTTTAGATTTGGGTACAAAAATTTCTTTGGTCATCGTACTGCCGACACATAACACCTTGTATTTTACATCATATTTTGATCGATCTTGGTCCATGTCGATAGAATGTTACTCAGGACTTATTATAAAACATCTGCACTACAACCGTCGTATTTACAAAACTCATTCAGTCTACAATATTTCGATGTAAGGATAATTATACTTTTGTGGAAGTGTGAGATAATTTAATCATGTCTCTTCCGCATACATTTCCATTTCAAATTGCTGCTACAGTGAAGCTCTTAAAGTAAGTTATATTTTCCAGATACTCAATCCTAAAAAAATGCAATCAGCAAATATTTTGGGAGGCAGACGGTCTAGCAGTTCCCTTGAAGAAATAGAGGAGATATCTTCTAGGGAGGCTTTCAACAGGTTTCTTCAGAAACGTCAGGTAATGAGATTCAAAATATAACAGGAGATATCAGCACACCGTGTATTCCAACTCATATTACATTGAAATTAACTTTCAGTTAATTAGCCAAAAAATGCAGAGAGGCGATAAAAATTATAATGCTGATATGGAATACATAAAAGAAGAATGGGAAAAGTCATTTAAGGACCATTATGATAATATTGAAGGAAACTTGGATAAATTTGATGATTTTATCGAGGATGAAAGTGTTGAGAAATAAAGACATTTTTATGTTGTACATGACTGTGATGAAATAATATATCAGATGATAAGGTAATATTGTGTTTTTTTCCTTCTGATTAACAAAGTCATCCACTGAATTTGGAGCTTTTATGAGCTACGCGTAAACGAGCGCAGCCCAAGCATTTACGACCGGAGTGGTCTCAGTATTCAGGGTCGTCCACTGGTAGCTAGTTCATGTGGTTTTTTTCCATTATGGTTCTTGCGTAACAAGGATTTGGTATTCAGAATTTCCTTGTTTATTCAAAGAATTGTGATGGATTCAAAAAGAAATTAGTTATTATTTCAGAATGGCTACAAAATGCAGTAGATTTTGTAGGGTCGAATGAAATTTGGAGAACAGCAAATATTGGGGATATTTATTATTATTTATTAATAGTACTCTAATGTAAGGTGAGTGTTGAATCCCGATGACATTGTTTTAACTTGGGAAACTAGGGATGTGAAATTTTGAAAATTATGGCTGATTAGTGTTTCATCTGTGAAAAGTTACTTTCAGAAAGTGATTCTTTTATCAGTGAATCTAGTCCGTGACTTGAATATTTCAGCAAATACTTAAGTCAAAAGAAGTAATGATCGTTTAAATATTCATGAATACGTAAATGCCCTGAAACCGTTATCTTTCACGTGTCACCCTGACACCTACAAGAAGCTGCTGAATATTTTCAAAAAAGTAAATATTAAGTTAGCTTTCACAACCGCCACAAAAATCCGATAACTTTTGGGAAATACTTTTGATAAAATTCCGGATGAATTAAAATTGTGCATATACGAATTAAAATGTCCAGACTGCGATGAATCTTACATCGGACAAACAGCGAGGAACATCAACACGAAATTCAAGGAACACATGAGCCATATCTGTAACAACCATCCTGACAAATCGGCGGTCGCTGATCACGTTTTAACAACCGGTCAGTCGAAACTTCGTGCCTTCCGTGACGTACCTGGTTACATCCACTCTCTCTCTCTCTGTTCTCCTGAACTTTTCTCTCCAAGAAATCAATAGATAGCGTCGGTTGCATCGATCGAAGAATCGTGGAATATCGAATGACGTAAGAGACGATCTACCACGTTTCACCCACTTTTATCTTGTGTCCCGATTTTAACTCTTCAATATAGGCCATAAACTTTCGCATTTGCTTGGTACATAAATAACTTTATGCATTAGCAGAAAATATATAGTAGGTATATAGTAGGTAAAGACCAACTGATACACAAAAAATTATAATAAAACTTTTTATTGTGTACTTATTCATACAAACAATAAATATGCATTAAGAAAAGTTGAACCCATTTATTCAATTATCAAATGTTGACGTTTTTGATTCAAATTATTCAAAAATTCGTTTAAACAGTGTAAAACTGTTCTCAGTCTTCAAATATAATTAATTGGTTTTTATGACACAAACGTAAATCATTACATTTATATTTCTCTCTATTTTTCATCATCTGTCCTGACTACACCAAATAGAAATGTTGATAACTACATCATTCAACCTTCTTGTGTTCAAAAACATTTCACATCCACTCGGCGGTTGGGACATTGGTAGAATTGAAGATCACATCTAGAAGTTCAAAAAGGTCGGAAATGTATTTCAAAGGTACAAGATATGATGGCAGTAAACCTCTGAAAGAAAAAAATCAAATCAATAACAAAATTGAGTTCAAAATATAAAATTGTATGAAGTCGAATTTTCTATAGCATAATTATTCATCAGAAAAAGTTTAATTTAATTTGCAGAATCGATAACTAAAACTGCTATAATGACAAATTCACAAGGGTAGTTTGTTCATAACCTGATAAATCACAGATAAAAGTTGTGGGACGAAATGTAAGAGGATCTGTACATTTCTTGTAATTACATTGGTGCTTTAAAAAGTTGAATAGCAGTATCGCATGGTCTACCAACCAAAAATTGTTATATGAAACTTACTTTTCATTTTTGTTACGAGTGATCCAGCCTGAAATGTTCTTCTATGGTATCTGGTATGAAATTAATACCATTTTCTGCTAATATTTGAAATTCGTCTAATCCTAAAGGTTCCAAACTACTTCTTATTGCATCATCAGAGAACAAATCCTGTTCAAATTGTTTCACTGCTGCTAAATCTTGTCTAGTTGTGTCTTCCGTTGCTGATGAAAAATCTGGGAAAAACAATATAATCTTAGCGATCGGATTCAAAGTGTTGCTCAGACTGATGAGTACCAGAATGCATCTAAGGGTTGATTACAGAATATAAGTGAATATACAACAGCAGAAGAATACTTTGAATTTGTTTTGTGAATATCTCACCTGTTAAAGTAATATCAGGTATGCTAGTTGGTGTATTTGGGGTTGTGTGCAAGCTCGGCGAAGTCGTTGGATACATTAGCTGCGATGGTGAGGTACTGTAGTATCCTCCATCCGACGTTAGTTCCAAATTTGTAGCACCAGAAACTTCGGATAGGTTTTGTGGATTATTTTGTGTCATTTGGTTAGCCACTTGCTGATCTTCTACATATGGTACTGTGTTGATAGGGTCATCGAACTGAGAAAATATAATCACCATTTTAATTTTCACATATGGGTGCATGGTTACTAAGAAAATTATTGAAACTTATTGAATTCATTTTATTGCATATTATGCGATCCTTAATTTCAACTTCCTATTTACATAAGTCCGAAACTATGAGTGGGTCAATCTATATAAAATTGCCCTGTAATAGTTGTACTTAGCTCCAAATTAAATTATTCTTCTATAGATCCAAATGCAATTTCACCTTTACAAAAAGTCTAATATATACATCATAGGTTTACCTTGTTAGTATAATTTTTTTTCTAAATTTTCATTGCAAAAATATTCAATGAGACTTAAATCAAAAGAAATAACACAATTTCCAAAGAGTTTAAATGATCTTCACAAAACCATAGCAATTTTATTTGTTCAGTATTATCAAGGAATAGAATAAATTCGACAGGCCAAACTAAATTTCGAAATGCTGCAAATTATAACCGCACCAGCTCAAGTCTATTCTAATAAGTAAAAGTGATTCATTTCAAAACAAAAATTACTTCAATTATTTAATTTATGTATATAGAAGGTGTTCATTGAATATATTCCAAAAATTCAATGGGTTAGTTCCTATATTAAGAATATTCTGTCCTTTTGTGATGAAAAAAGTTGTTCAATGGACACAATAAAAACAAAGTACTGTCATAGATTTCTCCAGGGTGAAGCAACAAAGTAGTTTCTCAAAATATAGCGAGGACAAAGCATTCTTGAAATTGTATGATTGATCAACCACTTGTATAAAATCTAAATATGCTCATTGCCAAGAAAAAAAACCACGCGTTACCAATCGATATTGAAATTTCTTGTTTTTTGTGCAGACAGACATATGAACATTTCGAGCTGGTGTGAAACATAATTATTAATCATATTCTGGAAAATAAGTGATTTACAGTTTATTCATTTTTTAATCGTTCAAGTGGAATATAGCTTGAAGTGAACTGACTAAGCATGAACAAAAAATAAGATGCATGAAAAAGTGTTGCTGAAAATAACACATGCACTACACACTCATTTGCATGATATCCTAAGCAAAATCTGCCTCTGAAAACGAAAAAAGTAATGAAGCCCCAGACTTAAATGCTTGTACATTTCGTTGGAGAAAACTTTTTATAGCCTCACATGTTTCCTACGATTTTAATCTGATGCGATCAGATATTTAGATTATACAGTCTGATTATGAAGGCAAAGGTGAAAGGTAGCCAGAAGACATAGCATTCCTAGAAGAGACTCCCTTCTGTAAATTAGGTGATGTACTTTTTGGAAAAAGTTACAGGACTGAGATAAGTGCTGGATTTTTTATAAACTAGCTCTATATCATACCATCTGAAGTATCATGGGCGTTTATATGATTTATCCCATAACACTTGAGGATTAGTATGCGCATATCGTAATTAGCGATAGATATATCGATATGGATGCGTTTTTATTTCCATCGAAATGATAAATGCATTAACCTTTATCTACCTCTTCTTGTGTTCTCCGCAATAGTAGAGAGATAGAGATTTATTGATAAATCATTTCGATGCAAATTGAAACGCACCCTATGCGCAGAAAAATGGATGTGTGATCAAAAACTACAAAAAGTCGAATAACATACATGGAGGTAATTCCAATTTCTCAAGGGGAAGTGGGGGTTTTTTGCTCGACCAAACATTCCAGGGCGCTTTGCATGAATAAATGCGATTGAGTAGGCTATTAAAAATTTTCCTAGAAAAAATAAGCATATACACATCATAGAACACAATTCCAACCATTTATCATGAATGCAAAATCGAAAAAATGAAGGGTAAGTTCTCGTTAGTTATGTTAGTCACCTGTAAATGCGCACTCCATGTGCACCCAGACTCCATCAAGCTAGCTACCAACTGCGCCCAGTCCTACCAACACATATTCTCTATTAGGTACCTTATGTTGGATATACTTTGACTACGCTTTTCCCGATTTCTTATTATCTTTTATCGTTCAGAATTGAGCTCATTGGAGAATGATACTTTAGAGAGCATCTCATATATCAATTCCGTATTTTTTTAATTCCCCACTATATATAGCAGTCTTCTGGCCCAACAGCCTATTGCCATACAATAATAATAAAATACGTAAATATTTCAATGCAGATTGTTGCCAAACTAAATTCATACTGGGTATCTCATCTAACTTCATCATAGAATTGATGGAGAAATATATTTCAGCACCATGGCAGTACCAAAAGCAGATTTCTATTTGTTCAAAGCCTTGAGAAAATACTTTTCATTATTGTATGTTATTATTTCATTTTAAATAGTGGTACATTGTGTTAAGATATTTCGATCATGTTCGGCTTTCCGTAAATTAGAATTGCTTTAATATCAATCCATCTTCCAAGTTATTGTACATTCAGCAAAACAATAAAGAGAAAATATAATTTTGAGTTTTCTGACATTTTAAATTGAAAAAGCACAAAACCTCTGTATATCTGATCCAATTGTAATGTATTCTTCAATTTGTCTCATTGAATTTTTTTTGATAAGATACTGGTATATTCATTCCACTCTACAATTTAATCGATTTGTACTAAAAAAAAATTAATATATTATTTGCCATTTTTGGAATTTTATTTCATTTTATTCGTGCCTGATCTGTACATAAGAAAAGCGTTTCTGTCATTTCTATATAGGGTTTCACATTGAAAAACGTGTCAATAAGTTATGAATAGAGGTGCCAATGCTTCATTGATAAAATCATTTCAAAGTTTACGAACAAGACTGTTAGAAAAATTTCGCTGCTCTTTCAATTAAAATTGGACAATTAATCTTATGCTGTCTACACATGAATGAAATATTCAAAGGATCACCACAGTATTGAAAATGAGAGACAGATTGAAACATACGAACTGACGTTATAAACAAGATGCAATTGTTACTTTGATTAAACGTTCTGATTGTGATACAAATTGCCATTCCATTTATAAGAAGCGTCTAATTTGGGGCACTTTGTATATTGAAAGGAACCATTATTCCAAAAATTTATATTCCTTAGTAATCGATTTATTTATTGACTAATAGTATAAATTGATCTGCACTCATTGATAGTTATGCATGGGGTTAGCAGTTCACTTTTCGGCTTCAGAATTTGTTGTTCGACTTTAATGTCATGTGGACTCACTTGATTTGGAACCAATAAGTAACATGCAATTGTCATGCAATTTTCATGATCTTGTAACACAGGAATAATTGTGTATTTTATTCCTCACAATCATGAGAATACCAGAAAGTTACCTATATGGATACTTAAAAATGCTTTGTTGAACTTCATCCAGTACCATTAATAAACGAGTTTCGAAATCCAAAGTCTGACCCAATGCTTAAACAGGCTATATTGATTCATAATGCTAGCTTAGCACTGGCTAGATTTGTTTGACATCAGCTCCGTTGCTTCCTTATTTGACTTTATGAAATTTCAAATTGTTGTTCTAGCACTCTTTGGAAATGGTATAAATTTTCAATCAACGTTAAAATATATTTATCAAAATCGTTCCTACGCCGAGAAAGGCGTACATAATTCAAATTGTAAAATAATTCTAGACAAGTAAAAAATTGGCTCAAAATTTCATCTAGCGATCTTTACATTTTTAAATCGGGAAAGAATATCTACTCTACTACTTTACTGGCTATCTAAATCCCTCAATAGGGGTTTTTCCTGAATTTGGGTTATTACTGCGAATGCAAATTTGAACATAATTATTATGGGTTTAATTCATCATTTTCCCAAATTACCTTCAAAAAGTATTCAAAATCAGATTTCAAAATAGGGGTTTGGGATTTGCCAGGCATGCACGAAGTGACAACGGTGTTTCTGCTATAGAATGATGAAATATTTATTCCTATTCTGTGGTACACACGTGTTCTTTGTCAATATAACCAAACCATTTCCGTTTGCGATTTGTCAGAGATATGACAGTCTGTGATCTTCTTTTTCTATTCCTTGCTCGTTGTCTTCTACTCTTACCAGATCGAAGTAAAGCTATCTCTGTTTTCCTAAGCAAAGTAACACATTTGACGTCCTTTTCTTTCCGAGAAAGCTGAATTCGACGTTGCCATATCGTGCACTCAAGACAAATCCCTTTAAATTCAAATCCCCATTTTTATTTTTCAGTTTTAGGTGATAAAACATTTTTTTTTAAATATAATATTGAAATTATATTTTTGAGATGTGATGTTTCAAAGGTTTTTCATGGAAATTACTGCATTTTCGTTTAAATGAAAAACCCCCATTCGCGGCTAGCATTTTATATTTCAGTAATTAAGGTCGAATGGAGGAAGAAACCATCTTGACTCTATAAATAGTTGTGGTGTACCAATCAAAATTATCTGCCTGATGTTTCTCTAGTGGTTCATTTGTAGCATTGCTGTTTTTCGAATGAATAATAATAAGAGTTCCTTTTTCCCTTGAGCTCTTTTGTAGCAATTTCTGCAATTTGTACTCTCTGGAAAAAACCCAAATGCTAAAGTTTGACGCTACTGTCCTCGTGCTCATAAGAACAGATCTGTTATGATGGCATTGTCATTATGTTTTTCTATTTACCCTTTTGCGAACACCCAACATAACCTTTTTTCAGTGGTGCATTTATATAATTTCATACGTGGCTACATGTTTGTGCAAATTATGTCGATTACACTGTTGTTTTATGAACCAACAACCAATCACATCTTGGATTGGTTTCGAAATATAGATTTAAAAAAATCATTAGAAAAAGATAGGATTCACAACGATTTTGAACGATTGGCCAGCAGAATATACCATGAGTAGACTCGATAAATAATCAAGAATTCAACTGTTTAGATGTGGTGGTCCCACTTAAAGCTAGCTCTTGTCTGCCGTACCTTGAAGATAGAAGCCCCAGAATATCCCATTCCAGGAATATAGAAGGCAATACTAGCACAGACCCTGCATTAACGCGCTTAATCTCCTTCAGCAATATTCTAGCATATTCAGATATTTCAAAGGAACAAATCTTTTTTGAATTACTAAACTATTGTTCTAGTTTTCAACATGTGCTACACTTAGTAACGATTTGTACATTATACCATTAAACTTACCACTCCCTGCAAGCATTAACATTTTAAGGTCTCATTAGATAACTAAAAATGAAATTTACTCGAGGTTTTATGAGCGGCAACTTCTTTGAAGTAAAACATTCATTCTACTCTTCAATGAATTCCTCATTGAAATATTCCCATGTTGATGGAGTTAATGATTAACTGTAGCAATGCAATGATGGATGGTTAATGGTATGGACCACAGAGAAATGGATCAAGCATTCAATTAACGTAGAAAGACTCACCATAGATAACTGTTCGAAATTTTGTTGGAATTGTGTGGCTTGTTGAGGACTGAATTGTGAATGATAATCATTCGATAATGGACTAGGTGCTCCAGGACTACAAGGGGCTGAATGTCTTCCTCCTGGGCTAGGAGAAGAATGTGGACTAGGTCTCGATCTGTATGTACCAGGTCGCTGAAAATTATTCAAAAGTTGTCCATGATATATACGACTATTTGTTGGATATTTTCAGAACTATGGATCTGATCAAGCTAGAATCCAACAATTAAATGTAAAAAGCAATTTTCATGTTGAATGTGGGCTCCTACTCATAGAAGCGATGAAAAATAAAAAAAAATTCTTGATGTTGAAAATTAAAACTACAAATAGAACGTTTACGAAAATAATCACGCATCCATCAGAGTGCGGCTGTACTATATCATTGTATTCTTTATACAATGACTATATAGAAGCATAAAAAATGTTTCAATTTATTTTATATCAATTAGATAATCAAAGTGCGAGGAGAAATTGAAGAATTTTTATCTTATTCATTCTAATTTAAGATCAAGAGTTTCAAAATTCTATTTCTAGATCTGAGAACAGCTAATTTTTTTTTTCCACTTGACAAGTAATTGAGAATCGCAAAATGCAACTGTTACTTATTTGAGTATAAATGTATCTCATATCTTCATTTCATTTTGCTAAATTGTGGCCTGTGAATTTCCCAATTTGAGGAGGGTTTTCTGAATGCAAACCTTGTCATGGTAATTACGAACACAAGAAATGAAATTTGTCTAATTCCTTCAGCCATAATTATCTTTTATACATGTGGTAACTGGATAAAATTGGTTTGGAGGAACTTTACCACGATTACTACAAAGACCACCAGCGCATTCGCCATTTTGTTGAAAGTCTCTTGAATTTCATAAGTTGGGTATACACGTAAGTTATTTTCCAGAGGATTTTGAAGATGACACGCCTCACGGCATGATAGAACGTATGTGTATGACTGATTGCGAGCGCCATGAAAGAATAGGAGAGGATTTTATTTGGAGTGTGGCGAACCGAAGTTCTATGCTACCACTCATTTTTTTTTCTGCTTGTCTCTAGAATTTTTCATGTTGATAACAACAAATGCAGCAACACAATTTTTTTGTACCCGAAACACTCATCTCAAGCAAACTCACAATATACGAACTGAGAGTCCCGTCGTCGTAAATCCCTTTGAAAATTACTAGATGACTATATGCCCTCCCAAACGATAATTTTTATGACGTTTTTCTCCCATACACAAAAACTCTTTCCATTCAAGTGGTTCGCTGCGAACTATCATGTGTTAAATAATCTGAATTAATTTATGGGCGTGTATGGGCGACGACAGTTTTTTTGACACGCCAAACTTTATGGCATGATAACTGCCACGTCCTCACGTCTCCAAATGGAAGAACGTCCGTGTATGGCCAGCTAATAGATCTAACGGACACGACAGCAAATCAGTGGACGACTATTTTGTCGGTTGAAATGCAGAACACGTATGTGGGTTCAGAATAACAGGAATTGGCATACTGTCGTTTCAGTGCGTTGACAAAATAGTCGTATACTGATTGTCGTGTGAGTTAGACCAAACTTTCAAGTAGATTACAAACGTTTATTGAAATGAAAGTGCCCTATAAAACTAACTTGAAAATTCTATTTTCAGTCTAGTGAAAAGTTCAAGAATCAGTTATATTGTTTCTGAGAAAAGCTCCACCAAACAATCCAACTAAAATTACAAAGTTTACCTCTTTATCTGATTGTATAGATTAGTGTTACATTAAAGTTCAGCCGTTTGAACTGAGTCGTGTTTGTTATCTGATAAATTATGTAACATCCAAACGTTAATATCGAGAAGCTTTCATGAGGCAGCATCGATAGTCTTTTCAGATAAAAATTTCCTGCTGAGATTACACCTTCAATTAACTCGGTTTATCAATATACTCACTGTTGGAGAAGATGATGGAGGAGAACATCGTTGGCGATACATATTGGATATGTCATTATGGGGTCCTCCATCTATAATAGCTGGTATGTTTTCATCTAATGGCAAACCCTGAAAATGAGTTATTCATAATATATTGCTGGGATGCTATCAAACAAAATACACTTTGTAGCGAAATAAAATTCTTCTGCAAGAAATTGGGACTGCATTGATTCAAATAGATGATTTTCAAAAACCCAAAAATAATATCCTTCAATGTACATATATTTCTGTCTCAGAATCACTGTTCTATTTCAAAAATCATAAAAAGAGTTAAGGAAAATAAAAAATGTGTTTATTTGAAAAACCAATGCCAGTAAATAAAATAAAATTTTATTCGAAATTGATTCCTCACATAACCCTTGATGAAACATGATAAATCGATAGAATAGAAAAAAAAAACACACTTGACAAAGTTTGTCAAGTATGCAATTTTGTTAAAATGGGATAAAACCCGAAACACGCGTGTCAACAAAATTTTAATAAATTGTGAAACTTTGTCAAGGTGTTTTTTTTTTTTTTTTTTTTTTCTATTCTAAAATTTTATGTTCGTCATTCAAATTTACTATAAATTTATTGGTTAACAGATAGCACCAACAGAAATACATTCTCCCAAGGTAATCCGAAAACCTACTAGAGAAAAAAAAAACATTCACATAAGATACAAAGAAATTACTGTCCATGAATTTACTGGATCATTAAAACTTACAAAAAAAAACAAAGACAAAATTGCCTACAAACCTTGTGAGGACGAAGAGGATATCTAGGATTTACTGGAACTGATAAATGATTCTGCAACAAAAAAAACAGACATGCAAAACAAAAATAAAGAAAAACAAAAAGATATCCAAAAAGAAAACATCAAAACAAAATCATGCTGGGTTTAAGAATTGAAATGATAATTCTAGTTACCCTTACAGAATGAGGAGGATGTGTTTGTCCTTGGTTGAAATGAAATCTGTTTTGATTTCCTACTCCTTGATGAATGTTAGTCGGCGATGCAGAAGGGCTTACATTGACAGGACTCTGAAATGCATTCACAGGAGTAAATGAATCTAGATCTACGTACTGATTTGGAAATAAATAATCCTGTAAATAAAAAAAAAAACAATTGTTTATGCTTCTACTGAAAGAACTGATAAATGACCAATGGAATATAAGAATGAAGATGACAATCAAAGATGAGTAAATTATGTTCACTTAACCTATATAGTTTTTTCAAAACAAAATTGAAATTTTCTCAGATTTGATTAGATTATAGGAGCAATGAGGCCCTTCAAACCTCACTCTACATCTTGACAGTTGGGCAGTAAAATCTCAATAAATATAACTGCCTTTCTGGGCGCAACGTCCATACCTTGATCTGGATTTAGGAAAGATGAGCTGAGGTGACAGTGTTCCGTGAGTGCACCTGTCAATTTTGGTACAGATTGTCCAGTAGGAGAGGAATCCTTGGCCACTAATCATAAGCCAGTACAAAAGCTTTCCCTTTTGTTTCTATTTCTGCGAAGCTGCAAAATGGCTCTGGTTCAATGAGGGGAGCTGAAGCCCCCTTCTAAAGCCAGCCTATCGTTACATGCACCCCAGAGTGATCTGGCACTGAAGGTATCTGATCTTTTCCAAGTGCGTTGAGTGACCGCTTGCACTCCCCGTCTAGCTTTGACCTAGCTATGTGGTCGTCAGTTTTCAGATATCGCTTTCTTGCCACTCTGAGAGCCCATTTGGCTGCCTGACAATCCTGGCATAAACCTAAAGGAGGCAGGTCCAAAATTACTAGCAAAGCGTTGGTTAGGCATGAACGTGAAGCTCCTGTGATAGAAAAACATACCGTTCTTTGTAATTTGTTGCTCTGGTGATAATTCAGGATTAGTTGAAGGCTCCTTATTTTCAGAAAATCCAATGAATCATACAGATCGTACAATGGACTAATTAGGATATTTCAACTTTACTGCACTAGTGTGGTATTGTGCGTACTACTTACTGCTTGTGACCATTTTAACCTATTTGATATCAGTCTTGCAACATTCGAGAAAGGTTGAACTTACAGAACCATAGGGAGAGCTTCCTTGATCGCGTTCTTGATCCAGAGGGACAGATATTGGAGATGAGAAATCCATGTTTGTAAGATCTGGTAGAGAACCAGTGTTATTTCCAATGGGTACTTGTACTGCGCCTGGCACCTGAGGCGAAGGATATACACTGTTGAGAAATGAGAATTACAATGCTGAATGGTTACTTAAGACGATAACAATGCAAATTGTTCCTGAATTTGAATAAAATAAATCATCGATGTTAACTCAAAATACATTGAGAGAATTACTATTATGGAAATACATTGGACGGAGAGGAGGAATATTGCTGGTCGGGCAGCCCCCACTACAGCTTCAGAAGACGGAAGAGATGTGAAAACAACTAAGGTTACTGACATGATAAGCTTGGTCAGGCAAAGCATATCATCTGAATGGCATAGAACATGAAATATTTGCAACGCTAAACTAAAGCACTTCAAACCTGGTGCCATGTGTACAATATTCGATAAGAGGAGAATACACAGGGGTTTGAAGTTGGAATAGTGGAACTAATGCATAAATGCAAATGATTAAACTTTGAGAGTTCTAGGGTGAGCTTTTAAAACCCAAATCTTCTATAACCTGACGTCCCACATAAACTAACTGATAACCAACGCAATGGTAACAGAAACGTGTAGCAATTAGCAGTACGTCTAGTTTTGGAATGAGCGTTAAAACCAAAACGTAATATTTAGCGTAACCGTAATAACATAACGCTTGCGCTATTCAAAAGTAGCAACATCTCAGTATAATGAAATTAGTAGTCGACGCCTTTAAAAAAAAATTTTTCGATCTATAATCATGGAATTTTTTATTCCTTACAAGTTAATCCATATAATAATCCATGTCCAATGCAATTATCGATTTAACCATAAACAAATAAAAACCGATATTTCTGGCTAGTTTCAAGGATGAGGGACTATACGAAATATGAGTGCATGTAAATTACACTTTTGGAAGAACCCATCTTCCTGAAGAAAAACATGAAATTACTTCACCAAATTCAACTGGATGGTAAGAAGAGAATTATTATCAAATAATTATATCGGACTAATGAGAGGTAAGTTCAAGAGTTCAATAAACAAACTAACATCACTATAGACTCACTGAATTCTAGGAGATATTCGAGAAACATCACAACTTGATCTTGGTCGCCCATCATTCCTCTCATGGTTGTCTTGGACCATCCATCTATTTCGTACATTATCATTTCTTTCAGGGCTGGTACCCTTGAAAAAAGGTGAATTTCAGATTCAGAGTACCTACATAATAATAAACATATATTATCAAGACATAGAATGTTTTTCTGTTTGGGTTCGCGAATAGAATTGAGAAAGGCAACAGGAGAACTGAAACAAAACTTTTTAATACAATAACCCCTTTCGAGCTACCGTCTGGGGCGCCACCGATGTACCTCGGAGGCGCGCCAGCATAGACAAGTCGTGTTCCAGTTCGCGGGAGCGTCAGACCCTCGCGCTTCCTACCCCTTTCCCCTGATGTACCACCCGAATTTACGGGGCTTCACGCACTCACAGCTGTGAAACGCCAAACTTGTCATAATTTGACGGTTTGTTTATCGTCTCGTTCTCGAAATAGCGTGGGCGTGGAGATTTCGACTTTTGGTAGTCGAATAATAAAAAACTAATGAAAATCATTTTCCCTTTTCTTACACTTATTACTGTTCCAAATAATTACCTGCATTGCACTCTGGTGTAAAGCTGAATCACTATTAGCTCTTCTATTACCCCAACTGGTGTCTGCTGGAGGACTTAAAAACGTACCACTGGAATATGGGGATGTATCGAGTCGCCTATCATGCGGCCTTCTGATTGGCCCTGCCTGTGACCTAGGTCTTCCTACCCTATGATTCAGAGACCTTGGTTGGGTTGCTTCTTCAGGCTGAAAAATTAGTGATTAGGCTTTGAGAAACAATAATATTAACTTTCTAACAATCAAAGCAAAACCTCTGAGCGTAGTACTCATTGTAGGAATTTGAAATGATCAAATAAATCATTTTTCAACCACGTACTAAACTTTGATTCTATTTGGAAGTCCAATAAGAACGTACCCTAGAAAAAACACCGGAGTGAAGTCAGAAGCTCGCAAAATCTAATAATTTCTAACCGTTTTGGGCTCAGTAATATATATTTTCCCTTTAAAATGTCCTGTCACGTACTAGTATGTACGCCACTGGTAGGATTAAAAAAATAATAAACTCGCTTTTTCACCACAAAACTCGCTTTCATGCTGGAAATTGAGACCTAAAAAATTTCAGTTAAATATATCCAGCCTTTGGGAAAAAATTAAAAAATTTGAATTTTCTAATTAAACTTTAAAGCCCTGTGCTTTGTATATGAAGCATTTCCCAGACAACGTTCATGATGCGAATTCATGATATTTAAGATTCTTTATCGTCTCCTGAATTTTTCTCGTTTGAAACCGTACCACCTTGTATATATAAATTCAAACCATGAAAAACATATTTCGGATAAATATATCTCCGAAATTTTGATCAAATTCATCATCAGTTATTATATTCGACTCAATTATTGTTTACTTTGAATTCGTAAAACAATAGAAGGCAATAGAAGAATGGAATTCCCTCAAGACTGCAAAGATATAAAAAAACTAACTAGTACAAAATGGAACACACTGAAGAATAATAAGTACGAATTTAAAAAAAATGACCAACAAGGTGCGTATCCTATATCCTGAGATCAATGTCAGGAAAATTGAAATAACGACGAAGAAATATGCGAATACCAAAAAAACAATCAAGTCACGGACATTGCGAACCTAATTATTATTACGAAGTGCGGTCATGCTCATCTGAATTTCAAATTAGATATTGCGTGAAATCACCACCAAAGAAGTATAACTCAAAAGATCTCTGTCCATCCTGGAATATTGTTTCCACTGGCAGGCATCAGGTTCGGTAACCTTAGTCAATAAAAAAACGAAATTTTTCTAACTGGCTGCTACAGTCACTCTAAACAATTTAGGAAGTTGACGTCTCGCATGTCAGAGAAGTTTCTACATTCGAAGAGAAGTCCATCAGAGGCGAAAATTGCTGTTACTGAAAATATCCAAAACTCTTGTAAAGCTTGAGGTAATCCTTCATGTTATCGAATATCTTAGAACCCTTATTATATTGAAAAAATTCAGATACTCTAGAAATCAAATGTATTTTTCCGCCTTTGTTCTGAACGAAAGCGTTTTCATTCCGTGCTAATGACCGTATCAACAATCCTCGACATATAAGCAAAAAAAAGGCCAAATCGAAAACCAATGGAAAAACACATGCAAACTTGCCCTAATCCCTGTCACCAAAAGGAGGAAAGATGTAATCCTGTGAAGCCTAAGAATTAGCCGCAGTCTCCTCACACCTAATAGACGAGGAAAACTCTCAAAGATGTGCAACATGCAATTATTACAAATAAATTGATGGAATGTCCAGCGCTACAATTCCATAGAATCTTTTTCAACGTCAGCAAAAACATTATAGAATGGTAAAATCTGAATTTATGTATTTTTTTAGTCCTATTCTCAATTCGATATTTTGTGAACAATTAACTGAAAAATCCCGCTAATGACTAAGTTGTCGAAGCGTAAGACTCATAAATGAACTACAATTTTGTGCTGATGTCTGAAATTTTAAAATTCCGAACTGAAAAAGGTCTGAAGCCTAGCTGGTATGGTATCCGACCCATAGCTTTCTTGGAGTACACCACAAAGCCGTGATCAGTAAAGACCAAAAAGCTCTCTTTGCGTGCCAGAGGTTCGTGGGAAACAGGTGGGTCTCAAACCTTCAAATGGGTCTATAAATCCGTTGTACGGCCAATTGTCAGCTATATAGCTATCATCTGGTGGAAGAGGGCTGAATTATCGACGGGGTAGCAAATTAAAAAGAATGTAATGGTTTTCTACCACAGTAGCATCACGCAACTGCCCAACCGCTGTTTTGCAAGCATGAAGTTTGGAACCTGCCCTCTCTAGGCTTATCCCTAGAATGTGAGGCAGCCAAAAGGGTTCTTAGAGTGTCGAGAGAGAGAGAGAACTGGAAACCTTCGCATACTAAACTGATGTAAGAAGCTCGTTGATGTGGTTACAAATAGCCTTCCACTGAGAATTTCAGAAAAACAACAACGCGAAATTTTCTAGTCGCAAACAATGGACAAAAGAAAAAGTGGTTTTCCCTGCAGGGCCTGTGGTGTTCTACAACGATGGCTCGAAAACCGAGGGTGGACTTGTCAGGGCCGATGTATACAGCCCCTGCATCCAATTTGCCATATGTGACAAAAGAGCGATAACTAAAAACTGGCGACCACACAGGTCACCTTCGCATACTAAACTAATTCAAGGAGCTCATGGATTTCGTTACAGATAACCTTCCTCTGAACACAAATTTCAGAAGAATCACAAAGCGACATCCCTATGTGGCGAATAAAAGGTTAATGAAGAAGTGATTTTCTCTACAGACGGATGGACGACTTAGGGAAGGTGTATGCAGTTAACCATTACAATGGGTAACTGCCCTTCAGTATTTCTGGCTGAAACCCTCGCAATAAAAGAGCGCATTCCGATTTGCGGGGAATGCAATCTGACAGTCCAGCAGCTCTACTAGCAATTGACTTCTCGTTAGGGTCGCTACAGAGTGGAGCGGAGAGCAAAAACGATAGAGCAAAGAACTATGAGCAAATCGCTATGGAATGGTAGGTCTTGACTCTCTTATCTTTGCTCTCCGCTTCACTCTGTAAGAACCCTTAGTTCGATCGAAGCTAGTCTGGGAGTGCAATCTCACACAACGTAGTTCGAAAAGACAATGAGGTTAACAATCTTTGAGTGCATCGTTACCAACTATGAGGGGCCAACTTCCCTCATCGGGGCAAAACCTCTTTGCGGCTTCCCGGCCAACCATCCGTGTGACAGTTAAGGAATGGAAGCTAAGGGGGAAGATTTCATCCCGTCGTATGGTCAGTGGACCATAAGCCAATATATACCTCTCTTACTCGGCGAGCTGGACCAAAAATGTTCTCTCCCTCTTCAAATTAGAAGTGAGGAAACTTACTGGTGGCCTCACAGGACACTGTCCTGTGAATTATCATCTACAGAACACAGGAATGGTCTTAATTGTTCCTTTCGCTTATGTCGAGAGGTTACTATAACAGCACAACACCTGCTATGCGATTGCGAATCTGTTCATTGAAAACCATGGCTCGTGGTTCTTAAAACCGGAACAACCCAGAAGGTTAGTAAAGTTTATGGCGGCTAGTTAACAGCACGGGGTTGCGTAACAGGTTGAAGTGTTTGTTACGTTTGCAAAGCCTCGTTCCCCTCCTATAGTTCTACACTATGCTATTGTTTCGCATTTTTCGGTTATGTTAGAGAAGAACGAAAAGATGAGAACAGATGGGTATATACAGGCAAGTAGAAAATTCTGAGCGGGGTCGAATATAATTCAAAAAACTTTGAATTTTTTGAAAAATCGCGAATTTTACAAAAAATGCCAGTGTGGAAGTGAAGCTCAAAATGCTCCCTTACACGATTCCATGTCGATTGATATCAGTACAGATCGGAAGATATGTTCGTTCCACCCTATATCGCATGGAGTCCATTTCCTATAACAACTATACTGTATCGTTCTGAAAGGGTTCCGGCTGATTTAATTTCAGTTCAAAATTCAAATGAATTAGACACTCATTTTTGGATATATGTAGGTAGTGATGTGAAACTTAAATGCATACAATTTAATTTGAACCACCACACAACGATATATTCAATGGGAGGCCTAAGCATAGACCTTATATAACATTTTATTTTATTTTAGGTCTATGGATCTAAGCTAAGAGTCAGCTTTTTCTGAGAACGTTTTGAATACCGCAACTCTCAATTATATAATCTGATTGAGCCCGCATATTATTATGCATCAGAAACAGCAGTATTAGTATTTAATATTATGGAAACCAGCATGGAACTTCATCCATTGATGATTCATACTATGGTCTGTGTATAGAGTCCTGACTGACTATATATGACACCATAAAGAACAAGAAAGCCGGATATATCTTAAATAGACATCATATATTGTTTTCAAGTCTAGAAACGATTTATTCTAGCTATGAGTAATAAATAAAACCACTAAAACAATAAATATTCGTATTTGATCGATTTGGTCTTCGCTTGGTGGAAATTGACTTCAAATGAATAATAATCTTCAATTTCCACATATAGGTTCCGTGTATTTTCAACAATTGTTTCGCCACTTTGTGGATTTTTCAGGATTACATTTGGTACTGAATCCAAATGATGATTCCATGATGTTTCATAGAAAACCATCTTTGGTATTGCGAAATAAGTGAAAGTTATAAAAATGGCGTTGAGATTTACTGGTGTTTGCACGTGGGATTTCCAAATTGTATGAAGATGAAGGATTCCTGAAATCCTTATTTTGGTTATGTAGAATTTTATGGTGGTTAAAATTATGTCCGAATTCTTTCAAGTGATTTGCATATCTGGAGTGTGATGTATCCGTGTGCAGCTTTTCTTCTGGATTCTTTTCTTGAATGATCTTTCAGTTCGGCCAAAATAAGTTCTAGGCAATCATTACAGATCAACTAGCTGACTCCAGATTTATTGTATTTGATTCTGTCTGTATTATTTTAGATTAAAATCCCTAAAATATTGTTGGTTCTGAAAAATACTTTGTACCAAAAATTAAATTAGCGATTTTAAAGAAAAATAATAAAGGCAAAACAAATAAAGACAATAAATTTGTAGTCTATAAGTTGACCTGTGATGATTGGTTTATACTGGTAATCCTAAAAGATCTTTTAAGAGTAGAATACAAAAACACAAGAAAAGCTGTACAACGGCCGGTTGGCCATCCGGCCGTACAGAATTGAATTTGACATTGGATTCATCATCACAAGTCTTTTGAAACCATGTTCGGGCAATAATTGGAAAAGTACAGACATTTGGTCAAAATGATAACACGCCGTTCCCAAGAACATGCGCGCAAAAAAAAAGTTCACATATGTCTTACAAACTCGTTGGTGTTATTTGAACGAAAAAATTTTTTTTGTGAACATGAGCAGTATTGTGGTGTGCGAAAAATAAAATTCAATCGGAAACCCCCTTAACCACATGCAGCTGGGTATATCTACAGTGCGTGCTACACCGATAGGATCTAGTTAACTACATGAGGCACAATTATAACAGATAATACTACGTAAGTTTAGTGCTGATTCAATTTTCGATATAACTTTAGGCATTGAAACTCAATTTTATTCACAGGCACGTAGTTAATACATTCAGCTTTCAGGATTCATCTTCAGTAGATAAATGCACAAGTTCACAAGGTGTTTGAAAAACGACATATTGAAAGAATTTGGCAGAAAATGTATCTTTCTTTATGATCTACTTCGGCAAATCACGAAATTCGCTCAGGTTTATCGAAAATATAAAGAAATTTAACACTATTCTATTGAAGAGTACTGTAACACAGCAATATGCATATTTTAACACTGATATTGAGCTTCGGGATATCTCGGTGAAGGCACTAGAGGCTCTCACTCAAGAACGCGATATTAATCGCGCGAAATGTTCTATTTGTGTATTTGTAGTTGAAAAACCTTAACTTTAGGCGACTGTCAAAAATCCATCGATTTTATCAGGTTATAAAACATGGGAGAATAGGTAGTTTGGCAAAAAAACACGTGATGTTGCTATTTTGTCGCATCCATTGGTATGAGCACCCTTATTTAGCGCAGGGACACAGGGGATTTCTATCAAATCTTTGATAGAAACGAAGCCTACAAAAGACACACAGAAATTTCTGTAGATTCAGGATTATCATATTCTATGAATTCAGCCGGTAATCGATAATGAACCAGCACTAACTTTTGTGAGGAAAGCAGATTATACCGATGTTTCACACTCCGCATTTATGAGTGAACCGGATTTTGGTCTCACTTCTGTTGCTTTTCTAGCCTATAACCTGGGACCCTATTCTTGTGTGGATGGTATGAACGTTCTCTATCGTTCCATCAAAAATGCACCGCGTTTCCTCGACAACAGCGTCGACACGCCTATTTTCTCCCATCCCCGATTCAAGAATAGGGACCTTGGTGAGTATCATCACACACAATATCAAGCCAGGCATCGAGATCTGGCCGAAACGGCACTGCCGATAGCTCGTTGTAGAGCTTCGGTAAAAAAACAGCATGATTTCGTGAAATGGCGGAGTGAAACATTTGGTGTGATCTGTGTTGAGTCACCTTATTTGCACGAGCAGTATGGGTACTTGTCTTATTAGTTGTATCTCCTGCAGAAACATTAGGCAGGGATCCCCCTCGAAATGCTCCCAGCGATTGAGAATTTATACGTAACGTGTTATCACTAGATGGCGTCCTATCAACCTGTAATGATGACAGGAGTTATACGAAGTGTTTTCAGCTTTCCGTGTTTTGATTTTACGCTAATCCAGTGTTTTCTCAATTCAGTCGAATTATTCGCACCATACTTGATTTGTATAATAATTATAGAAGTTTTTGAACAATTCATGTTACCTAATGCTGATATTTTCATAGAAGAACAATCCGACTACGCCACTGGAAAGAAATGAAATGTTTGTATGAATTTATTGGTTAGATATCGGTTTAAACAGCCGAAGGTACTCATAAAATGAAATAGAATAAATTGTTTGTTTAAATATAACGAGGGATTTCAAGAATAAGATGCTCCTTGAATGTTTTGAATCGTCCAGTTGATGATTCATTTTATTATAATATCCTGTCACATCATTGAAGAGTTGAAAATAAATACGATTCTCATCAATGAAAATTTGGCATTTCTGATCGGATTGTCAGTTTAAACGAGGATCAATACAAAGAAAAATATATTCTGAACTTTGTATTTGCATGTAGTTTCATACGCCATCATTTGTGAAAACGATCATAGAAAAGCAGATGAGCACATAAACGATTTAAAGCGATGGACCAAAAGCTCCGGTTATAGTTACGGTTATCCAAATTGACAGATTATCCTTTGATTATATGTCAATTTGGATAACCGTAACTATAACCAGAGCTTTTGGTCCATGGCTTGAAATTGATTTGTGTTTTACTTTCATCATGTTACAGATAATAAAGTGGGTATTCATGCTATTATTATTTTTATCTTCCATTTGTCACGAGATTCGAATTTAATAGTTAGAATTTCGTAAAAATTAATTCTCTCAAATAAGGACTTTTCGAAGGAGAAGGCTAGTTCATCTTGACACCATGATGTAAGTGAAACATGGTGTGCTCATCTGCCCATCTGTGGTACTACTTACAAATGATGACGTATGAAACTACATGCAAATTCAAAGCATAGAATATATATTTCCTTGTATTTTCATCTTGCTGACGTCACTATTTTTGCAGATGAGCACACCTTGTTTTTTACATCATGATGGAAACGAATGCGGTGTATTTTTCGCCGATTTCCAAACAAAGACATATTGAACTCTCTTTTATAAGTCTAAGTTACCAAATTATCATTTTCAGATTTTCGATGTGCCGCAATATTTTTGTAACATTCGTGGTTAAATACATGAGCCATAATGCTGGATAATATCAGGATGAAAATATTACATAATTTACATCATGGATAATATCAAATTTAGTTCATCAAGATAATTTTCACAGAAAGCGAATAGAAAAGCATTAGAAAACCAGTAGCCTACGTACACTACGTAGGCTACGGAAAATCTTTTAAATTAAAGGTAGGCAACCCAAAATAAACGAAGCCAACATTTCGGGATTGCTCTATAAGACGATTCAGAAGATTGATAAATATAGTTTAGCAGAAGTCAAAAGTAAAAATTTAACAGATAATTTACATTTTCCACTCGTTAGAAATGCACTTCAATCTACATACATTTCCACAAAACAAATTGATTTTCAAATTGTTTCTTCGAAGTAAAACCGAGATGATTAAAATAATCATCTAAAGTGAATAAATGCATACTCGTCTATAGAGACATTGTCCATGTTTGAAACAGTTATCTATGATTCGAATAAACAAAAATTAGTTCGCCGACACTGACCACCAAAGAGTAAAAGGATATGAAGAAGCATAGACATTAATAATGGTCATAGAGAAATATATTGACCTGATAAAGATACCATTCTTATGAGAACAAAAGAGTCGGCCAATTTAAAAGGAATATACACCTCTCAACACAACTAATGTATATTTATAGAAGTTGCAAGAATAGTATTGTTTTATTATATACACATCTCTGAATGTTTAGAAGCAGACCTTGGGTCATTGGCCATTCATCCTTACATGCATAGTTTTCAATAATAAATGCCCTTCATTGGACTTACTTATTAAAAATTCATATTTCTAAATGTCCATATAATGAATTTCAATAGAGCAAATCATTTATATCCATTCTTGTAAGGCCCCAATTCACTGATCAGAAACATTTGTAATCAATATTCCTCACAAATTCCAATATGAATCTAGAATGACTAGAAGAAATAAAAAATTAAAACGTTTATGAAGGCAAACATAAATCTCAGGGTCGTCAGCTGTGATAACAAAAAGAATGTATATTTCATTATAAAATCAGTGGATTCGAAGTAATCAAAAAAAGCTGAAGAAGTCGATTTAACATTCCTATTATGTATAAGTAAGGAGTCAATTTTCATCAGACAGAATAGTGGGTACTAACCATCAACCATGTAAAAAGCCAATTATGAAGGAACAAAAAGAAAATTCTGTCTACATTATTGAATTGAAATACCTATTTCAACACTGTTTTTGTTACCAAACAATAGTTTAGTAGAGAATTTGATGAATCAGATTAACAAGGAAATAAAAGATATCAACGATTAGCCAAGAGAACAAAAAAGATGGAACGCAATATTTCCGAGAATAGGAAAACAAGGAAGAATATTTTCAATCATTGGAATTGATTTGAATATTCAATAAATAATGTAGATCGACGCATGAATTTCAGAATTGTTAACATGCAGCACAACAATAGAAAGCCCTTTCAAATATGAATAAACTCCAATATGTTTGTATATATATATATATATATGACAAAGGCCCTATTTGGAGGTTAGAGTTCTTGATATTCTCCACAGTTGTTTATTTCGGAAACCAACACATAACGATCAACATACACGTGGTTTATGAGATTAACTAAAGGTTAAGCAATAAATTTGAAAGATCGATATCGTGAGTCGAATAATAATAATAGGTACCTAACGCTAATCAAAAAATTCATACATGACCCAATAAATGATTAGTGATGATTGATCAAGCTTAAGTATAAACAAAATATTGTTGAACTATGGATAGACCCTGTCTAATTGCAATATATGTATGGAAGTCTGCAATGAATAAGTGTTTGTTAACTTTGTTTTGCTTGGAAATTGTCAAATATTAATTCCTGTCGGAGCTAATGATCACTTGTCAATAGCAAGGTATTTTAAAAATTAAAACAATAATAAAATGAGGATGTATAGTAACATTCCTTCACTTCCACTTAAACGGCGTTGTTATGATATCCCAAAAAATGTTTTCGAGGGACGATTTGTAATTGAGGTCTTGTTTACGTCGTCACATTACTTGATATGGCGGGTAGAGGTTATAAAATACGAAAGACCCACCTGAGCAGTAGCCTCAGACACTTCCCTCATTATCTGTTCGAATCTAGCAGTTTCTTCGGCCTGTCTATGCATCTGCAAGGCAATTTTTTCACTGAATTTCCTCGGATTCGCCATGATTGTGATAGTTATATATATAAACATATATACACTTGTCTCCACTCACTGCACTGCGCGTTGCGCTAACTGGGGACTAGCGAGCAAAGTTGAAGCGACGGACCCGATATGATATTCCAATTATTTCTCGATTCCATGTTCATGTTCAAGCAGTTCAGGGTCGTAGAATGGTGTTGGTTTGTACAGAAGGTTGCCAGATGTAGAGATTTATCGTCTAACGAATGTTAATTAACATTATTCATTAGACAGAAGGGAAGTGTTTTTAACTGACTTCGTACAGAGAAGATTCGCGTCGGAATGGATTGAAAATGGCTTCGGGCGGATATGTTGTGGAATAGCCAGTGCACGGTCTCATTTTTTTTTAAACCTTCGTAATCGACAAATGAATTCTTACCAACCTGAATTTCTCTCTAACCCTTTCGGGTGAAAGAATATATCGATTTCGATTCATGGGTTGAATTGTCATCCTTCACTGCAGAGCTTTTTTTGGATAGTGCTGAAGGAGAAGGATGATTCATGGAATTTGGACCGATAGGATCGACATTAGTACAACTGCAGCAATTTTTCTAGTCAGTTTCATTTAAAAATATTATAGAATTCGGTCATTTTACGTATTGACCCTGCCGAACGAATCTTTACTACCTGATGGAAAATTTGCCAAATTCCATCGAAATCTTTCTTTTCTTTTGATTTTTCTTTTCTGATACTATCCTAACGAAAATGGGCGTAATATTGCTCATCCATATTCTACATTTTGATACAGAGGTTCATTTCGATCGCTTAATAAGTATTTCCTGAAATATTGAGTTAATAATCCCCAAATTTCCAAGTAACCATGAAAATAAACATTCTTCAACTTCTTGATAATAAGCCCGTTATTTCCTAGGGGTAAAAAACCGAATTACAGAAACAATTCAGAAGGAAAAATCATTATATAAGGTACAAGACCATCAGTTCATACGAGTTAGGTATATTTCGTAAATTGCTGGTAATGAATCATGAAAGATGTCACAAATTTTACACAAGGAATTGAACAATTTAGGTACACGTATGAAATGCATAGATGTTCGTAGCATATAATTAGTCTTCTTCTCCTCCTGTTCCTTTATTTGTCCTCGGTTGCTATGCCATTCAGACAAGCTTTCAAATTATACCGTCTGAACCTGTCGTGACAGGTCTTGGATAATCCAATACTCAGCCGGGGTAGTTAGGTTTGTCGGATATTTCAATGATATTCAGATGACTTTATCATATGGTCACGGTGGAAAGGTGTTACATATAATTAGTCCTACGAGGAACCAGATGAAGCAGAGAGGTCTAGCTCTCATATTCGACTTTGGTACATAAAAATTCTTATAGATATAAGGAATCAACTCTACTGTTAACAAGACCGTACAAGACAGAAACTGCCTGCAAACCGCACCGATCATCCAGTGATAATAGGTACCTACTTCAAATCTATGTAACAGTTCATCATGGTCGGAACCTCTAGGAGGGTAAACACCGTCCTTTCTATAAGCAATGAATTTATAAAATCTGCGTTCAATCGACACTACACGCTGCTTGTGGCACGAGTAAATGGGCTGCCAGATTAAAGAGGCCTACTCCAGTTTAGTTCTCACTCAGGCGTTGAATAGAAGAACAAGAGTTTGCGAATTTGGAAAATGCCTTCCATTACGAAGTATGAAACCATACAACATAAATGCAGCACTCAGCAAGTTGTTGGCATGTGAGGCGAATGTCAGTTCACTATCAAATAGCACTCTTAAGGGGCCTTTTGTGCTAGGGAGATTCGGGGATTTGGGTAATTGGAGATTCACCCTATTGGTCGAAAGATGTACCTTATTGGCTGACGACGATCACGTGATCGTATTCGGCCAATAGGGAAGAATCTCCGATTACCCAAATACCCGAATCTCCCTCGCACAAAAGTCCCCTTTAAGCTACCTTTTGTGCGAGGGAGATTCGGATATTTGGGTAATCGGAGATTCTTCCCTATTGGCCGAGGACGATCACGTGATCGTCGTCAGGCAATGGGGTGAATCTCTCAGCCAATAGGGTGAATCTCCGATTACCCGAATCTCGGTCAAAGATTCGGGTATTTGGGGAATTGGAGAGTCACCCTATTGGCCGGGAGATTCACTCTATGGGCTGACGACGATCACGTGATCGTCGTCGGCCAATAGGGAAGAATCTCCGATTACCCAAATACCCGAATCTCCCTCGCACAGAAGGTAGCTTAAATCTTTAAACACCTTAATTCTGTGCAAACTGATCCCCCCAACAGAATATTGAGATATTGGTGGTTATACAATGGTCAAATTATCTAGCCTAGCGTCCACCAATCATCCACCATTTATATTATGTTTCCACTATACTCCACCTCAAGCACACCAGTTTGGTGAATTAAGAACTCGCCCATAATTATTATACAATGGTTCAATGTGCTGTCATTGTAAGAACGAGATATAAAAAACAATTGATTCCACCATTATGACGCGTATGTAATTTTAGAATTCGTACCTAAAAGAAAATGGTCTAAGGGCCGGTATTATAAAACTTAACTTTAACTTTAACTGGCAGTTTTGACAGTTATGTCCTACCACAACTGTCAAAACTGTCAGTTAAAGTTAAGTTTTATAATACCGGCCCTTAGGACTATATTGCACTCATGATATACAGGGTGTTCTACAAGCTCTATGACAAACTTTGACAGATGGTAGCTGTGCTTATTCTGAACATTTTTGTTTCCTACGAGCATAGGTCTGGTTCGTTTTCGTTTCGAAGTTACAAGCATTTGAAAAAATTTATTTCCATGTTTTGATCAAGTAGACCGACATAAATTATCGGTTGATATGGTAAACGACGTTATTTTAATTATTCATTTGAAATTTGGTGTACGTTTTGAATAACAATGCATTCTTTCACGACTCAGGAATATACAACAATATTTTCCGAAGGTGCAAAACCACAGGAAAGAATTCAGCCAATGGGTTCAAGCTAGGTGAAGTTTTTTGGTACGAACAGAAAGCCGAAAGACGAAACTGATTCTCACTTTCGTATTCAACAATGATTTGATGCCAGTACATGTTATAAATGACCGTTTAAATGCAGATTTGTATAAAAATTTTTTGGAGCACAACCTTTTTGACTTCATTGATGACTTAGAGCTAAACATTGTAGGAAATATTTGGTATCAGCACGATGGTGCACCACCACTTAGAGGGAGACAAGTAGTCAGTTGGCTGAATGAACATTTCCCGAATAAATGGATAGGTCAAGGAGGACCAATACAATGGCCACCTCGTTCGCCTGATCTAAATCCCTTAGATTTTTATTTATGGGGACATGTGAAGCAGCTTGTTTATCATGTTGAAATCGAATCTCATCAACAATTACTTGATAGAATTCAAGATGCAGCAAACCAAATACGAAACAAACCAAATCTGATCCACCGAGTGACGGCATATTTAGTTCGTCGATTTGAAGCTTGCATTCAAACCGGAGGTGGACATTTTGAACAATTTTTATAGTATCAAAATTTCCATTTATAATTATGATTAGAACATGAAAATATAATTTTTCAAATGCTACCATCTGTCAAAGTTTGTCATAGAGCTTGTAGAACACCCTGTATAATCTGTGGCCATTGTGTGTTATACCGAGAACTACAAAATGTACAAAATGTGATTCCACCATTTCGACGCCTTATCATATCTTGCCCAAATTTTGTCTGAATTATAATGGTGCAATGAAAGAATTCGTAGACGTAATGGGAAAGAAATATTGTTTCTCGCGAATCAGTCTCTCTGTATTCTTTATCTGATTTGTCAAAAAATTTTCATTTTTTTAAATGTTTTGCTCATCATTCATGAGTCTGTTTTTTTTGAAGAAAGAAATTTTTTTTATATTTATAGCTGATGTACCTACTACTGTTGAAATATTTTCTACTTTCATCATTCAATAATTATTTCATTCATTTCTGATATCTTGTTTTTATATACGTTGTATGTATACAACCTCAGTATTAACATTGTATAAAGACAACAAGTTGTCTTTATACAATGGTATTAATAAACTTGAAGTGTTGTTTTGAGAAATCTAGTTCTCATTGAAAGTTAAGGTTCTGCAATGAAATGAAAAGAAAGAAGAGCCCTGAAACTTGTAGATTCGCTACTGATTTCTAATACTTTCCAAATTCGACTTTGAAAAATTTTATTCTGGCTTCACCAACATTTTGCAATATCAGAAATCTGACTGTAATTGGGTCATTTCTAATGCCGATTCGATAATTGACAGGTTGAAATTGCCAGATGTCATAATATATCACTTGTTTTTCAGTTTATTCATGATATTTCATCACATTTTTAGTGGGCAATGGGAGATGCATGATTCCCCAAACATAAGAAACCCATATATCGTTTTTTGTACACCTGAGGATCTGAAAAATCCTTGGAGGATCGGACCAGGTCGAAAGACCCTCCCGGTCAGAGAGCAAATGTAAGATAATTCATAGACAAGGTTACTATATGGTATAATTTTATTTACTGTTTCCTGCCGGATCTCTTTTTTTGTTCAAAAAGAAGTAGGAACCCATTTTATTCGTAGTATGAATATGTAAGTAATTTCATTTTTCAAACCAATGCCAAGTTTAATAACTTGTAATTTGTTTCATACTCACCTTAAAATGTATGGTGGACCCGTTTACATTTCGTTTCCCAATACTGTGATATCTACACGTGCTATATCATTTGATTTCGGGTATCCGAAAATTACGGACATTCGGACAGAATGATAACGACTAGCCACCATCAGTCGAAGCGATACCTTTCGATCTCATTTCCTTAAATGAATTTCTTGCTTGAAATTGATTTCAAATGCCCGTTGAAATGGGAGGAATTTTGGTAAATCACAAGTGAGTTATGAATGTTTGGGTATTCATTCGAAGAAATTAATGTACTCGCCCTTCAGGCTCTTGGGTTTTCTTTCGATAGGTAGACAATCATTCATTTCAAATTGATACATTATAAACAATTAAACCCTTATTTACCGTAACTGTAAATATTACTCCCATGGGAGGTATATTAAGCAGTGAAATCTGTTGTCCTCGGTAATTAACATCCTCATAACTCCCTCGAAACATAAATAACTATTAACTCACTTGTACGAAATACTATTACATAAGAATGACCTGAAGGTTTCAAGCATTCATATCTGTATATGAATTCAAATTGAAGAAATCAATATTCTCGTGGAAGTTGTGCCAATTAGTAATTTTTTTAGGACACCAAGAATATTTCAGACATTTTCATAAAGGAGTTTAGGACTGGATAAATCTGGAAATTGATTGTACAGGAAGAATTTATTCAATTATTGGAAATTCACAATCTGGTATTCTGGTGATCCAATTTGAATTTACATATTTATCGATATCATTATTAACTCCATTCCTTTCATCAATGATTAAGAGTTTTGATAGTTGTCTCTCGAGCCTCAAAATTTCGAAATGATTTTTTACAACTATTTATCAGGAAAGATCCTCATGGTCCTTTATTTGTTCCACCAGGCCGAGCATAATATCCCGTTTGATAGTTCTGTACATTATTGCAGTATTCACAATATCCTGGTGGACCTTGTGCACCAGGTGCTCCTCGCAAACCTGGGGGACCTGAGAACGTGTCATATAGAATGAAACTCCTCGTCATTTCTTTTTGATTTATTAACTTACCCGACATACCAGGTTCACCTCTATCGCCAGTCTTCCCGGGTAAACCTTCCCCAGGTGGCCCTTGTATTCCTAAAATGGAACGAATGAGGTGAAAATGAGTGATCACGAAGATATCTTCGATAAGAGAGTTCTTTCATTTATTCGTTCATTATTTATCTCTTTAAATGAGCATGTTCCACACATAAACTTTTTCTGATTGTGTTTTTAGATCACCCTTGTTATCAATTCCAAATTCATACATTTTACTTGTTTTCAATTTCACAATATATGGGTATTCGAACCCGCGACCTTTGGTAACATAGAAGATTCTGTCATCCCCGCCAAGCAAACTAGCTGTTATTATTATTTCAATATAATTCCGCGACAATAGGTCTCTTACATGTAACACGAATTATCATATTTGCATGTTTTTCTCATTCTATATCCATACAAAATCATAATGTATGATATCTCACACTCCAACAATTCGCGAATTTCGAATAATTCGGTCAAGTGCGTGCTGTCCCATTCAATCATAAAGAAAGAATAATTCCGGTGTGCCGTGGGCTGGGCTGTTGCCGATAAGTGAGTGTAGTCTTTTACAAGATGGACAACGTCTTAAAACGCAGCTGTGTGCCTTGAAAAATTTTTTTTTCTGAGCTATCTTCATATTTAGCACATGCCACAAACCTCATATTCCACAACATTACATCAAATTTCAGTTCGATCTGAATTAAACTTCTGGAGATATTGAAAAAAAATATGTCAAATTTTGTAGTTTTTCCTCGGCATCGTTGTTACTTCTTGAATAATTCAGGAAATACTGATCAAAATATGTCCAAATTTAGTAGCTAATTGAAAAATTCTGATGCACAACTTGTGCGAAATTTCGTGTTGATCAAGTCACTCAAATTCGTTCTCTGAGCGATCATATTTTCACATATTGACGCCACCAAAGCATTTTTACCCCCTGATGGATAAATTTCGATAAAATTCTTCATTTCATGGTCCTCATGAGTTTCTGCATTAACTTTGAAGTTATTATTTTTGCGCGCATGTTCTAGGGGAACAGCGTGCTATCGTTTTGTCCAAATATCTGTAACTTTGGATGATTGAGCCGAAAATGGTCTCAATCAACTAGGTTGGACTCACTGATGACGAATCCGGTGTCAAAATCGATTCTGTCCGACCGAACGGCCGTCCATCCGGCCGTAGACACGATAACTGTCGACAGAAGCAAGCTAGCAACCTAAAACTTTCAGGATAGGTTACGCATCAAAATGCCGCGGTTAAGTTCGTTAATGGGCCAAATCGGTCGAATAGTTTCCGAGTTATAGGCACTTGAATTTTGAAGTTATTTATTTTTTCTTTCAGAAACTACCTGAGTGATTGAATTCAAACTTGGCATGTAGGTGGAGTATAAAGACGCGCAACTTCGAGCCAAATTTCGTCAGGATCATATTGTCAGTAAATTTAAAAAAACATTTTTTTGCCGAAATTTTTTTCCAAAAAAATTTTTTTTTCGGAAACCATTCATTATATCGAAAAAAAATGCACTTGCACTTTGAGCTTCATATTTCACAGCAGTGTACCAAATTTCAGTTCGATACGATTATAAGTTTTGGAGATATCGGGAAAAAATATGTCAAATTTCGAGGTTTTCTTCTCGATATCGTTGATTTTTTCGGTATAACTCGAGAAATACTGATTCAGTTATGATAAAGTTTTGAGATGCTGAAAGACAACTATATGCGAAATTTCGTAATAATCGTGTCATTAGAACAATTTGAAAAAAAAAATGTCTATGATTTTCTTATCATATCATCCTCATTAAATTCTGTATGAAACTTCAAACTGTTATTTTTTAATATCGAGTTTCTAAGTCGTTTCACACACAATAACTTCCGGAAGAAACGACTTAGAAACTCGATATTTGTAGACTAGGTTTGGGGCTTAATTACGAGGGTCGAATTCGTGAATGGGTAAACTCCGCCCAATGATTCCGTAGATATACCCATTGAAAATTTTATTTTTCCAATATTTCCAAAAATACAGATTTGATCGAATTGAAATCCAGTAATTCATCAGTAAAAGATTTCAAAAAGCACTGCCGTGAAGGCAGCAGCTTTTGCGTGCATGTTCAAATTCGTTGCTGAAGCGGTCATCTACAATGAACATGCGCGCAAAAGTTGCTGCCTTCACGGCAGTGCTTTTTGAAATTTTTAATCAAGTACTAGAGTTCAATTCGATCCAATTTGTATTTTCAATTCATGGAAAACATATGAAAAGAAGATCGACAAATAGTTCTATCAGTACGTAAAGCTACGTTTGGCGGGGTCAATACGTGAAAACGTGACCGATTTGGCAACGAATTTGAAGATACTAGTAAAATATGTTGCCTTCCCGTCAATTATTTTCTAGATTTTTTTTTACCTGGAGTGCCTCTTGGACCAGGTGGTCCTTCTACTCCAACACCTTCTGAACCTCTTTCTCCCTTTTCTCCTTGGTCTCCCTTAGGTCCTGTTGAACCTGATGGTCCTTGAGGTCCCGGTAAACCCATGAATCCCCTCTCCCCAGGTAATCCTGGGATTCCTGCATCACCTGGATGAAAACAACAGTCACTTACTTGGATACTTATTCAAAATCACTAGTAACTTAGTGAAGCATTCAACTACAATGGCTATATATGTAGCATTATTTCATGCATGATTGCTGAAATCACACAGGTACTAGCATGGTTTTTTTATCATTGGAAAATTTCAATTTCCAACGAGAAAACTATTTTTTAAATTTGGTTCCACATATTGGTTGTTTGAACGCTCGAAACTTCGCGACGATCTGTGACGTAACGTGTCATATCCAATCTCTCTGTCTACCGTATACCTTCCACTATACCAAACCAATCGACAGCGTCGTTTGAATGGATCATAAGAAGCGATCTACCGGATCGGGTTTCCCCCAATTTGAACGTACGTTTCGATTCAACCAATTTTAATAAGGAACCATTTAAAATTTCGCAAACTGTGAATGTGTGTGATAGCTAACATGTTGATCTAGTATCGAAATAGATTGAGAAAACATAAAATATTATATTTCGTGTTAAATGCAAGAGTTTACAAGCAGATTAAGTTGTGAATATAACTCGAAAAAATAGTTTCAAAAGAAGTTTGCTAGCTTAAACTATGAAGTCCTAAAAATAACTTTGAATTAGCAGAATGGAAAGTGAAACTAATATCTGTAAGAATATTCAAAATCACGATATCACAGAGAAGAGATAGAGGGTTCGCGAATATAAAACACCAGTTCAATAATCAACATAAGCACAAAGACTAATATTCATCAATAAATCAACAAATATTCCAACTTGTATTGAGCTGATAACTCACCCTATTCGATGCCGAAAGAGCTACCGGTTTCAATGCCCTTTTAGATAGTTGCCTCGTGAAGCAAGCAGCCGTCCTTGGGTTTATGTTGACAATATTTTATACGAATTCCATCAGAGAAACATTGAATAAATCAGTCTTAAAAATTTGGCAATGCTAACCTGGAATACCCCTAGGTCCTTGTTTTCCTGGAGGACCTGTACGAGTCAGGCCTTGCGATCCAGGGGGTCCCCGCAAACCCAAAATTAATTCATCCATTCGATCTGCATGCAATTGAAGCAGAAGATATTATCACAACAAGTGGAAATCCAGAAAAGAATAAAGCAATTCAAAATCAAGAATATTATACCGACAACTCTATTATATGGAGTCCCATTTGTTGAAATAACAACTTTTGGTGGTAGTTATTAGTTCGGGAACAAGTATGTATTGTCTTTGTATGGTACCTGGTGGTCCCTGTGCTCCAACAGGTCCAGGTCGACCAGGTTTGGATCTACCTGGAGGCCCAGGAGGGCCGATTAACGAAGCTGACAGTGTTGTCAGTTGATCTAATGTAAAAAAATATTCAGGAAAGATATAACAACGTGAAATAACAATATACAAGTAAAGTAGAATCCGGATATAAGGACTCTCAATAGGGACAAACGACACTTCGTCGTACTAACCGGACATGGCACAAATTTTGATAACCGATTAGTCGTTATAAAGGAAGTCGTTTAATCCGGATTATACTGTACACTTAATCCCACAAGTAATTGAACTTATGATTGCCCATACAGATTGAATAAAAGCACAGGAAAACAAGATTCATTGATAATAATAAGCCTTAAAATTGTCTGGCATTACAATTCAATCTATTTCTATTAACAAGAAGTTTTTCCAAAAAGCTTTCCAAATGCAGATGAATACTCATTGGAATTCACTCAGAATGTGGGTCAAAATTCTTTCTCGAATTTTTTAGATAATTCGCATTACAACTTTCATCAATATAGGGTTATCAAAGTCTTCAAAAACTGAGTTTATGGGTAAATATCCATTTCGAAATAAATGAAATGCTTATTTAAGTACGTGGAGTTGATGCCGTGTGTATCAATTAATTTTAAACTCACTGAAAAGTAAATGAATTCAGAATGGGCATAGAAGATGAAACTTATTTGTGGTCATACCTCTTAGCACTGCAGCACAAATATCTCTCACTTCAGACTCGGTGAAGCTTTTACCCTAGTAAAAAATATAAGAGCAATGAATGATATTTTGGTTTTATCATAACTATTAACATACAGGAATTCCATCAACACCAGGCATTCCTGGTTGTCCTCTTTGACCTGGTGGACCAGGTAGTCCAGGTGGTCCATCTTTCCCTGGCATTCCGGGATATCCAGGTGCTCCCTCAGGACCTCTTTCACCAGCTGCTCCCCTTTCACCAGGCTGTAAGTGTGATTGTTTCATAAGAGACATTACTGGTACAAATCGAGCTTTGAGAACTATTCCATAAGCTCTATCGATTGTGATGGCGAGTTTCAATTATGAGGCTAGGTCCGCACATACCAAGCAGAGAAAAGTAGGTTCACCAGTAGAAAACCTGATGAGGCACACAAAATTGGAAAGCAAACGCATAACTTCGGTTACGAGAACATTTCGTACTAGGTCACTCTCAAGATCAAAATGGATCTAACTTTTGTGGTAAGTCAATTGGAAAAAGATAACAAAAAGAAATATAGAGCTGGCTTATCTATGAAAAAGATATCTTAACTCTAACGAAGAGACTGAGCCCTGAATGCTGCTTTCGACGAAAATATAATATCCGAGTCGCGATGCTCTAGTGAGTATGACAGTTTACCCCCATAATTATGATACGCCTCTTGGTTTCTCATCAGATATGTATGATAAATCTACGTACGATTCCAGATTGTCCAGGTAAACCTCTTGGTCCACTTGTTCCAGGTTCGCTCTTTCCCTCAAGAATTAGATTACCCACAGAGGGATCACAAGAGCATGAACCAGGAGGTCCTTGTGCTCCAGGTTGTCCAGGTCTTCCATCATTACCGGGAGGTCCAGGTAGTCCTGGGTGACCCTGAGGTCCTAATAATCCCTGAAAAACTTCTAATTACAATGAGGATATATAAATAAAAGAGAGAGACGTACTGGTGGACCAGAGAATCCTCTTGGCCCAATTGATCCAGGTAGTCCATCTTGTCCTCTCTCCCCTTTGTGGCCATCAGCACCGTTTACACCAGCAATTCCATCCTTTCCAGGATTGCCACGTTGTCCGTCACGACCTGGAGGTCCTTGTTCTCCAGGAGATCCAGAAGGACCCTTCATCATTTGATGTTAATTTATTAGGTAGTTATATACAGGATGAGTCTTCAAGTTGTAAATTGATTTTAACCCTAGGTCCCTCTCATCAAATGAAACACTTTTTTACGCGCTTGTTCTGGGGAACCACGCGTTATCATTTCGTCACGATGTCTGTAATTTTTGACTTTTGAGCCGAAATTGGTCTCAATCGACTATTTTGGACTCACTGATGAAGAATCCGTGGTCAAAATTGATTCTGTTCATCCGTTAAGAATACTCAATAATTTCAGGATACATAATTCTATACTATACTAATTGAATAAGGTGACGCTCAGCGATCTCCTTCGTAGCCGTTAGAGTTAGGAGAAAGCGGTAAATTCACATAGATAGATGAAATATCACCCTACCTTCCATTGAAAAAAACGATATCATAATCGAATTGCTAATATTTTAAAAAAAATCCAGAATATGGTGAAATTTCAACACCAATTCAGGAATATTTGACCAATCGGATAACTGCATTGTATGGGCGGGGCCTGAGACACGACCAAATAGAGGTGGGTAGTTCGTGAACGAACTAGTTATTCCTTATTATTTTTCCTCAAACCAACCGCTTTCGAGATATGCCACGTTGAATGTTATAAAATCTGATAAATATTCGAGAAATCATCATCAGATAGTAAGTGATTTATATGTATATACCCTCAGGACTACTGTTTCATGATTTGAAGTAAACGGAAAGTCGGAAAATAAGGTATTAACTCACGATAGGACCCTGTTTTCCTTCGATTCCCTCCAGTCCTTGTATTCCTTGTGGTCCAGGCGGACCAGGCAGGCCTGGTGATCCAGGAAATCCCATTTCACCTCTTTCTCCATCTTCTCCCTTAGATCCTTTTTCTCCAGGAGGTCCAATTGGTCCGTTCCCACTCGGTCCTGTAGATTTTCCCGGTATTCCTGGTGGACCTGCCGGCCCAATATCTCCTTTGAGACCTGGGGGTCCTGGTAGGCCAGGTACACCAACTGGCCCCTGTTCAAAATTATCTTTATGTTATTTATTCTAAAAGTTGTTATACGGTTTTTTGGAATTCTCGATGGAATACCGCTGCAGTCGAGTATTAAATATTAATAGCAAACAGTACCGTGGGCTGGTAAATAACGGCTTCATGGATTTCGACACAGCCGAATTCAAGTTTCATGAAATCTCGGTGATATCTCAAGGTCAGGCACATGCCCGCACTCTGTATGCTTTAACTGTGCCAATAGCCGCAAGGAATATTAGAATGCGTGAAATTTCGACGTTGATAGAAGAAAACTGGGTGTCGCTGCAGGCTTCACTGATTATTTTTTGAATTTTTTTGAGACGTACTTAATTCTTTTGTGAGAATGCGCAATGTTAATTTTCCCATTTTTCATTCCATTTCAGTTTTATTTTCCCGAAAATTCTTGGAACTGAAAAAATGGCAACATCATTCAATCTTTTCATTTTTTCAACTTTTTTGCCCCCAAAAAATTCTTTGAAAAAAACAAACGCTGGCATCCAAAAGTACTGTTTGCTATCAATAAAAATTCTAGTGACAATAAGATGTTATATTCTACAGAAATATACCTCGAAAGAAAACCTTTTTGAAATGGGTTTGAAACTAAAACACACATTCTCACCATAGGACCTGTTAAACCTATAGGACCCTGAGGTCCAGGCGATCCAGTGAAGCCTGGTTCCCCTTTGGAACCATCAAGTCCAGAAGGTCCACTTCTGCCAGGTTGTCCGGGAAGTCCATCTAGTCCTGGTATACCCTCTTGGCCCCTATCACCTAAAATATTGAGCATATAGATTTAGATTGAACCCTTCAAGCATTCTCACCTTTTTGACCTCTTTCACCCTTTTCCCCAATTTCTCCTGCATCACCTTTCGATCCTTTTGAACCAGGGAACCCAGCATCCCCTCTAGGTCCTGGAGGTCCTGGTATAGAAATAGCACCACCACCTCCTAGGTTCGATCCAGGTTGGCCTGGTGGACCCTACATAAAATTGTGGTACATTATAGAAGATTCATCTGCTTAACGTTCGATTCAATCTGATTATTTCTTATGTTTTTGAATTTAAATAAAATGGAGGGTCCCAACTAGCTATATCTGATATTTACTGGAAGTCCTGTGAATCCTCTTTCCCCTTGTTCGCCCTGATCTCCTTTCAGACCTCTTGGTCCAGGTACACCATTACTTCCATCAATTCCTGGCAAACCTTGAGGTCCTTGAGGTCCCCTAGGTCCCATAGGTCCTATCAATCCTTGAGGTCCCTTGAAATGAGCATTGAGTCAATATTTTTCGATCTTTTCTTTAACATACGCGAATATTATTTCAAGATAATTCAGATCGTAGTGTTCATATGGTGAAGCATATGTGCAGAAGATACTTCTATTTTACCGGATATTTCAATATATGCCCTCTATTCACCTGTATTCCAGCGAGACCTCTTGGTCCAGGTGGTCCTGGAATCGATTCTCCACTTCCATTAACTGAATATCCAGGTAGTCCCCTTGGGCCAGGTAGTCCTTCTACACCTGGTTGACCAGGAATTCCATCACGACCACTTTCTCCCTTTTCTCCTTGCTCTCCCTTGAACGATCATGCAAAAAGTTGTCAAATATTAACGAATATAAACTAACATTACGAATATCTGTTGATAAATTCACAAATACATCAACTTATTAATAATCATTCAATCAACCAAATCAACTACACCGAAGAAGCGCTATCCAAAGAATCCGTTTAGTTAATTTCACGGTTATTACTGATCATTAAAACGTTTCTCCAGATACTGTATACCTGTTGGATGACTGCCTTGAGTACAACAGTTATACAGCGACATCCCAGTAGCACCTCACGAAACCTAATCTTTGAGTGCAGAAAACTTTGAGAGATGTGTATGACATTCTTCCAATTGCCGTTTCAGGCAACTATTCATGCGATATTGAAGTTTGTGAGGCACCATAACAACGAGGGAGCACTCGCTTCATGTGGTTTCTCACACAAGACGATAAAGCTCTACATCTTACATTAACAAATAGTGCATTCAATAAATAAACAGAAACTCTTCTACCTTTTCACCTCTATCCCCCTTTGCTCCATCTCTACCTGGCTGTCCTTGTAGGCCAATAGAACCAGTGAGACCTCTTGGTCCTGGTATACCAATAGGTCCAGGTGAACCCTACGAAAATTCAGATTAATAAAATATAAATTTGTCTATATTTTAATTTACAGGTTGTCCAGGGATCCCAATATCGCCACGATCTCCCCGTTGGCCTTGAGGTCCAGGTAGTCCTTGAATACCTTGCGGTCCTTCTCGTCCTGGCAATCCTGGAAGGCCCTTCAGAAAAGATGTTATTAATTGAAGTCTAAAAACTTATTTTATATTATGATCCGTTCTATAAAAACGTCCAACAGGCCATCCATATATGATTGAATAAAAGATATTGACGTAACTCACTTGAGTTCCATTTAGTCCTGGAGGTCCTCTAGGACAGACTGTAGTACATGGTTTTCTTGCTTCAACTGGTCTCGAAGTGGTCAGAATAGTAGACGAGGGTGTCCTCTGGAATCAAATTCGTGTAATCGAAGAGTTTGAGGTCAGCTATTGTATTAATAGAGTTATAACAGAAGAAGTACTGGAAAGCTCATTGACAGGATGGTCCAGCTTTTAATGATAAATATTTATGAAACGAAAGAGACTCCAAAAATCAAATGAATTGGCTCTATGAGCTCTACTCTGAAAATGATTCAGTAAAAATACACGGGCCCACGAATATGTACATCAATTGTTTGTTTTACAAAGGTGTAGAATTGATTTATTCAATGGCAGAACTTCGTTCTTTCGCTATTATACTCACTGGAATCTCACTACACTTTTCTCTATCTGGAGCTGTTGGATCACAACTCATTACCATCCATTGAATTTCTACCTGCAGCAGAAAAAACAAATCAGATAAGAACTGTTTTTCGGATTCTGACTACTCACCGGAACTGTTTGTCTTGTGTCTTGAACCTTAGATATTGAAATTTCACCGTTTACATCTATTGGTCCTTTAGGTTCGATGAATTGTTGGCCAACTTTTATACAGTCTATGTAAAGTAGAACCTGATCTCTTGAAATGCCGAAGTGAAGTTTATGCCAGTTTTTATCGAAGATCTAGAAACTCAGACTGATGCATTATCGAAAATTGAACATTTGTGGATGTTACCTCTGGATAAGGAAAGACTAAAGTTTGTAATCTCCCTTCATAGTTGGGAATAGAAAATTCAACACTTTGATTCGCTGGATTTAGAGTTATCAAAAACTGAGGCCTGAATTGAAGGTCTGTTACTCTTACTAGATGATATGGTATTTTGGGCCATCTTCTTGTTCGATATGTACATATGAATGAGAACTCTTCAGGAAGACCTTGTGGAAAGATATCACTAAAACGATAACTCAATTATTTGGGGATTATAGTTTTCAGGAGAATATTTCCTCTTTTAAAAATATTTGAGGAGATATTCTCAAAAAATATGATTCTGAAATATGCGTCGAGCATCGAAATAAGTGAATAAGTGTCTTGTTGCCCCAAGTTTCTTATATCTCGGAAATATCATCAATTGAAAACTCTCTCCAAAGGTGAATCTGAATCAGCAAAGTTATCGTAAGGACTTCTGTATTTGGACATAAAGAAAACTGTTCGCTAGCGCCTGTAGTCGGAAACCAAAGATGGTCTTCTGATTAAATAGATATTCAAAAACCTAAGCTTCTCCAGTTTACAGGGTCAAAATCATACCAATTCGGCAGAAGCTGTAAAAGCTTGAAAGGTTTTCCTATCTAGGCAACATTGCAGCTTTATACATAAATAGTCTACGGAAGATGTAACTTTCAACCAGGTTTTGGATTGAATCATAGGAGAAAAAATGTTTCATCATCTGCCTGACGGATTTCATGTTGGTTCTATTGGAGCTGCTCAAGTAATTCAAACAGCAAATTCAGAAAATATGCTTAATTTAATGGCCAGACAAATTTACAGGATGATATTACAAGATGACCTTTACAGGAAGAACTTCATGATAGTTCTGGTGGTAATCTGCAAGTGCGAATAAGTCTTACGTGCACTATTTCTCGGAAACATTCAGAAGACATGCAAGACTCAAAACTGAAATCTGGACAGTATACAGAATAACTCAGTCCGTCTGTATTGGCTAAATTGATCACTTTTTTATGCAATCGGCATTTCTGTTATGTGCCTTGAGGAACAGTTTGCCAGAAGCGCTATTCTTGAATCCTGGGAAGAGAACAAACTTGAAAAAATGGGTGTATTGACGCTGTGGACGAAGAAACGAGGTGCTTCTATGATGGAACGATAGAGAACGTTCATACCATCGCAGTCCAGAGTAGGGGCCTTTACACGAAACAATATATGCCTGCTCCTTGTTCTCTTGCCCACATCAGATGAGAAGTTTTTTTTGAAGATAAGCAAACGTTTTATGATGAGATAATAACCTCACTTGTTATCGAAGTATGCCAACTCGATTAACATTAAATCTATCTGTAGTATTCCAAAATGTGAATGTGTCACCTAGGCACACGAAACTAAAAGGCCTATTACACTATCCAATCTCCAGGGCCCGGCAGGCAGGGACCGGCAGCTAGAATCCTTATCTAGGGCGATTGAGTAGACCCAATCTGCCGGACCCGGCATACCGTGCTTTGTAATAAGCGCTAGGGAGTTAGGGAGCTCAGTCGCACAGCAACGCAGAGAGCGTACAATACACATAAACGTATCATAAGCCTGAATGCGTTATTCTGTGAGATGTCGTGCACAAGAGAAAAAGCAATCTTACTTGATATAGTAGAAATATACAAGGAAATGCAGTATCTGTGCAAGAAAGACCACAAAGACTATGTCAATAAAGACTTGAGGAATGATGGCTATAAGGTGCTCTCAGCAATCTAAGACAATATATGAAAACTTCGATGAAACGGCAACAGTCAAGGTTATAATGTTTCATAAGAGAGGTTGAGATATCAAAGAACTGAATCTCAAATCTTTATAGGAGTCTCCAGTGGCTAGAAATCTCAATGTGACAACCTGTCTTTGTTGTGGACTTAAGGTTTCTCTTGAAATGGTATCATCTTTTTTTATTAACGAAGCTACTAAGTTGAGTAGCTCTTCAAATTGGTCTGTTCCTAGTCTCAAGTAGTTCCGTGAATCTGTTTGGTCTAAACACCGAAGTATTTGCATATTCGAGAGTTTTTCTCTGAGAAGCAAATATTTTTTCACCCATATTTCCCTCTCCTTCCGTTTGGTGGATTTCGAGGTACTGACCGCCAAACTCACCACTACTGCAACTTTTGTCTTTTCGATGATTTCGGGAACATAACGATTGAATATTTGTAAATGTCCCTACGTTGACGTTCAGATGACAGAAGTCAGACCGGTATCTAGGGTAGTAGTGTAATAAGCGACACCCTACCCGGCAAACCGGGCACCCGGTATACCGGGCCCTAGAGATTGGATAGTGTAATAGGCCTTTAAGTTCTATAGATCACAAGGTGGAATAATGCTTTTGCTTGAGACATATATGAGACAATTCGAATGCTATATCAAGAGAAATGAATATTCAAAATCTTATTATATTCAACTCACCTAGTTGGCAAAGTGAGATCGGCTTCTTTCTCTAGCCTGAAAGCTGTTTGTAGTCTATTGGACCCTCTTACCCTACTTACGCCAGGAAATTTAGATTCGAGAAAATCTAAGCGATATTTTGTTATGAAATCATATGCCTGTAAGTCATCATCGCCTACCCTAAAATTAGCACATGGTCCCACATTTTCTTCTTCGTAAGTTGGATCCAATTCTGGGGAATTATTGTTAGTATTCGATCCTTGCATTGAATGGCCAAAAACTAAATAAGCTATACTTACGAGCAACAGTCTTTGTAAACTTTAAAATAAATATGAGAGCTGGTAACAAATTCGTGTATCTGCAACAAAGAATGATATAGTTATGGGAGTATGCAGGGTCCAACTGTGGATGGTCTATTAGAAGTTTATGGAAAACTAACCATAGTTTTGTGCTAAAAATTTGCTCTAAAATATTTCCAGACCGCTGCAACTTCCGGTTTTATAGGTAACAGCCTACAAGTTCCCTATTTCAAATGGCACACCAAGTATACTATTGTATCCTTAGATAGCTTGTAAAAACCCAATTAAGATATAGGAATTCTTCCGAAAGAAATGGTATCGACGGGGACTGACACTTTTTAGAAACTGCAGTATAATTGATTTTCAACAGAACCTTTGTTGTCATTTTCAATTATTGACCTTTTAAAATGAGTTATGCCCCCTTTACAACAATTCTTTAATAGCATGTGGATACACCTTCTCAGTTGTTTCATGTCAGTTTCAATTATTTGTTGCTTAAACTTGTTCAAACAAATGTCCCAAGTGAAGTTGGTCAAAAGATTCTGTTCATTGATCTGGGGGTCCTAGGGTTGGTGTAATATGTCTTATCCATTGTACCAGGTACATTAAACACTAACATTGTCGAACTCACGGCCAGGAGTACCATGGCTATTTTCCTAAGAGATGGGTCATTTCCTTTTTCAAAAGCGCTAGCCAGTATTGAACCACAAGTTCGACAATATATTTGGGTCTTATGTACCCAATATAGGTAATGGATTGGAGACACTGAACCAATCTTTCATCCGAGTGCAATTATGTGATTAATTTCACTTGCGCTATTTGATATATCAAATAGACTTGTTATAACAAGTCTACGCTTCGCGGAACAATTGAGATGGTGTATCTACATGGACACTCAGAGTATCGTTGTACATTTGTTCCGAAAGTGTTCAGGGCGTTCATGAGAGGATAATCAAAATGGACAAATCCAATTTATAAATAATTAGTTCATTCAATGTTTGTTGGGATTTTTGAAAACCATGAATGAGTACTTCCTGGATAACTGAAAGTAAGTTTATTTCAATTATACATGATTTGCTCCAGTAATTCCACCCTCTTTTTTGATTGAAATCGGCTGAAATATTCAAAAATAATTTGTCCAAGTTGATGATCCTCTCAAGAATACCCTGTATATTTTCGGGTCGAAATAGCCAACATTGTTATAAAACTAGATAAGGTCAAATTCGAATTAAAAATTTTTCTTAGAAACACTTTTATTGGAGACAATTCGAGAAAGTGTCCCTGTCGGCACTATATTTTTCATAAGAATTAAAATATCTCAGAAACCATTGAGTATCAACCCCAGGTGTCGTATATTTTCGTAAATGTCAGCAAACAGGTTATCTAACGATTGAATAACATACTGAGTGTGCCATTTGAAGTAGGAGTAGTAGGCTTTTCCCGGTAGAAGTTGCTGAAGTCTGAAAATATTTCAGAGAGAAAGTCGAAATCCCCCAAATGCTAATTTTCAGCTAAAATTGTGATCTGTTCTTCATAAAGGTCTAAGGAGCGATCCATGTATGATTGAATTGTAGATTTTCATCCCTTTTAGAAATATGGATTTCAATACTCTCATTCACTTTTGCGTAGCTGTTCTTTGGAAAATATTATTCTGCCTCGATCTTTAACTGTGGATATTCATTTGAGCAAATGTGCGCACACGATAGCTGTGCGGCAGAATATTTGTCATGTTGACATACGTCCATGATGTTTTTTACATCATGCATACGTCCATATTGAGCATATTTTCACGGACACTGGGCATTTACGCACGCTGTCCGTGCGTGCGCGAACAGCGTGCGCGCACATTTTCCGAGTTATAAGGAGATCTGACATTTTTCTTAGAATCCAGAAAATTCATGTTCCGAAAGCGAGGTCGATACCTAAATGGGGTTACTCTATAACAAATAATTAACAGTCGGGAGAAACTACTTAGAGACTTGAATCAATCTCGTCGTGAATATACAGTTTTTCATTCGTGTGAAATTTCACGTCAATTATTTTCACGTTTGTTTTAGATACCGATAAAATTTCACTCAGATTCTTTCTTGTGAATTATTTCGTTTACACTACATTGCGCTCCAGTGTAATTGAACTGAACAATATCTAATTCATCCGTAATGTATTTATTGTGTAATCATTCATTGAGTTTTCGAATACAGTGATTCATTCTAAATCTAATGCATTCGAATATTTAGGAGGTTTTACCGACCATAAGTGAGAAAGTGGGCCATTTCATACGATTACCAATTGAATGGATCAAAAAATCGACTTTTAAATTTATTGATTACGGGATGGAATCTCAATGGAAAATATGACGTGAACTTGTCCTCATTATGCTCTCAGCTGAATGTCACATGACATTTTATGGAACGATAAACGTTCCTTTGAACAACTATACAGAGTGTAACAGCCAAATGGAATAAATTCGATAACGAATAAATGAGGGCGTGTTGGGAAAAACTCTCGGACACGTCGATTTGTAATTTTAAATGCGCATATTTTTCAAGAAAATAATATTATATAGGGTGTTCCATGTGACCGTGGCCAATACCAACTTTCTTATTTCAAATGCAACCCCCTGTACATTATTTATTTTTTGGATTCTTCAGAGAATTCTAGATACAATTCATGCACAATGTCCTATACCTATCTTTACCTATTTCGGAAATATTAAGTGTTTTAAGATATACTGCAAAAACCAACGTTTTAAATAAAAATTATTTTATTTCACAAATTCGGTACATTACACTTAAAATCTGATAAGTAATACTGATTATTTCCTAATAATTAAAAAAATACAAAAAAAAACCTTAATGTCAATGTAGGAAATGTGCAAAATGCTCGCCGCGAACGTCTTGGCAACATGCTAATTTGGTGTAGAATTGTCTTCTAACGTTACTCAACATTTCTGAAAACACTTAATATTTCCGAAAAAGTTGAAGATAGGTATAGGACATTGTACATGAATTATGTCTAGAATTTTCTGAAGAATCCAAAAAATAAATAATATACAGGGGGTTACATTTAAAATAAGAAAGTTGGTATTGGCCACGGTCGCATGGAACACCCTATATAATTTTATTTTCTTGAAAACTATGCGCATTTAAAATTACAAATCGACGTGTCCGAGCGTTTTTCCTAACACCCCCTCATTTATTAGTTATCGAATTTATTCCATTTGGCTGTTACACTCTGTATGTAGCGACCCTTTCAGATGATGATTTTCAATATCTTGCAAGTCAAGCTCACACATGGTGAGCGAATAAATTTTCAAAAATTTTCAAACAACTGGATCCGCAAGAAATTTTGCTCTAAGTTGCGCGTTGGTATTGCAAAACTTTCTACGAAGTTTAAATTCGATCGAGTCAATGCTTCATGAGATATCAGGGAATTAACCCCAAAATTTCAAATGGGCCTTCGATACTCCGATACTATCTTACCGATTCCACGCATTAACGAACTTAACCGAGATATTAGGACTCCAAAGCTAATCTGATAATTTCACATCTTTTCCTTCTAAAGATAGAGCACATACGGACGGACAGAATTGAATTTGATCACGGATTCTTCTTCAGGGAGTTCAAACCAATCGTTAAAGACCATTTCCGGCTCAAACTTCGAAAATTACAGACATCGTGACGGAATGATAACGCACCGTTCCCTAGAAAAAGCGCGTAAAAAATAAAAATCAACATATATCTTGAAAAATTATATGATAGATATATCTTTATTTTTTCAAAAAATCAGCCTTCTAGCTATACGACAAAAAGGTAGAATGACTTTTTTGCGCGCATGTTCTAAGGGAACAGCGTGCTATCGTTTTGTCCAAATGTCTGTAATTTTCGATGATTGAGCCTAAAATGGTCTCAAACGCCTAGATTGGACTCACTGATGACGAATCCGGTGTCATAATCGATTCTGTCCTGCCGGCCATGGACACGATAACTGTCGAACGAAGTGAGCTAGCAATTTGAAACTTTCAAGGTAGGTCGCGCATTGGAATGCCGCGGTTAGGTTCATTAACGGGCCAAATTGGTCGAATAGTTTCGGAGTTATAGCCACTTGAAATTTTGAAGTTATTTATTTTTTATTTCAGAAACTACTTGAGCAATTAGGTGGAGTGTAACGACGCGCAGTTAATTTAAAAAAACATTTTTTTCGAAATTTTTTTCCAAAAAATTTGTTTTTCCGGAAACCATTTATCATATCCAAAAAAAAGTTCCACTCACAATTTGAGCTCCATATTTCACAGCAGTGCACCAAATTTCAGTTCGATACGACCATAAGTTTTGGAGATATTGGGAAAAAATATGTCAAATTTCGAGGTTTTCTTCTCGATATCGTTGTTTTTTTCGGTATAACTCGAGAATTTCTGATTCAATCCTGATAAAACTTCGCAGTTTGAAGTTTGAAGATGCTGAAAGACAACTTCATGCGAAATCTCGTGAAGATCGTGACATTAGAACAATTTGAAAAAAAAATTTCTGTGATTTTCTTATCATATCATCCTCATTAAATTCTGTATGAACCTTCGAACTGTAATGTTTCGATGAAGTACTGGATTTCATTCCGATCTGATCTGTATTTTTTGAAATATTGGGTGAATAAAATTTTGAATGGATATATCTGCGGAGTCATTGGGTGGATTTTACCCATTCACGAATTCGGCCTTCGTAATTAAGGTCCAAACCTTCTCTTCAAATATCGAGTCTCTAAGTTGTTTCCTTCGGAAGTTATTGTGTTTACGCAGTCGTCCGTTAGGCCGACCGTGAACACTGTGAACAATATCAAGCATAACATATTGATTATGAGAATGAATAGTGGAGGTTCGCAATTCGACCCTATATGCAGATCTAGCTGCGATTTGTCATAAGAATGATTTGAGTCCCACCTTCACTCCGTTTGTTATCACGATAACAATATGAAGTAACATAAATGTTATCCGAAAAAAAATTATAGAAGCTCTTTCATTTAATGAAATCGAAAAAGCAGCACAGATATAAAATATGAAATTTTAGACAGGGACTTGCATTTACAGGTGAATAATATCATTGTTTAAATTTGTTTTTTGGCATGTTCTACGTAGTATGATTTATCAAAAATTGTATTAATTTTTCGATATAGTTCTTAGTTCAATTCTAACGAGTTTTCAACATTCAATTTGGAGAATATTGACCTTCGAACAAATCAGAATAGACGAATTCCATCGAAAGCGAACAATTTTATTCATTTAAAAATATTCAGTAAGTAGGACCGTAATGGTTCCATATTACTCACCCCTTCATGAGCATCATTTTACAGTAGACACTTCACAACATCATTCAAAATCGCAACTTTTGACTATTTGATTAACAGTTCATGCACGATCTATCGAATACTGTATTGTAAAGATCATCTAGCAGGGTCGTCACTGAAGTCTTGCTACTTAATTACATTACCAGATCGCAATTTATTGTTATAGAATTTCGATGAGATTTACATGCTCCATTCGGATGAAATAGAACATCTCTGTCGACTGAATTACTGAGACAATTTCATTAATTGATCCTCACATCACTTGTCTATTTGCGTGGAATATACATATATCATTGTTGTGGATTCATTTACTCAAACGAGAATCTTATTTGTTTAAAGAACTATTCCCTGAAAATTTCGTTATTTTTTGAAATTTTATACATGGTTCACCTTGATCATAAAAGTTTTGAACTTTCGAGGATTCCAAATGAATTGAACTAATTGATTTTGATTATGCACATATCTATTGGATTTCAGCATTTCCAATTTTTGCGCCTATACAGATTGTCAATTCGAAAAGATATCACTCTTTTTATCTCGGCCGTCTTGCAAAACAGGTGAAATTTAGTCCGTTCACCTCTTTTTGTTATTTCTTCTTCAATTCATTCCGCTAATGAAGTGAAGAGTAAATACACAAGAACCTGCAAATAGTAACTGTCTTAAGTCTGTTATGAAAATCCTAGTACGAGTTTTTCCTGATTATCATAGGTATTGATCGATTATGAATAATTTCTTTTATACTTCACTAGTTCAAACTCTATTCATACAATGGCATTGACTGAATTCTGAAATTTCCGAAGTTTCGAGAGAAAATGCATTCGAAATTGAACCATTTATACAATGATTGAACTGTGCGTAAGAGCTCGTCCAATTTTCAGATTCGTGCGTCTTAGTGAGAAAATAATGCAAATAGAAGAAATCTGTGTTAGTTTGTATTCGGGTACAGGTTACTTTAAAATAAGTTTGATACACTTAAAAACGCCAGCCACAGATGGCGATGTCGAACAAAGGCGACAGAGACCTCACGTAGTTCGCTGGTATTACAGCTACCTAGCTATGTAGCTGGGGAATCGCGGACCAGATGCTTGTGTAACGCAGGTCCAACGACCGTAGCGCGCTGGTTGTCTTCTTATGACAAACGCCGAAAATAAATAAACGACTTCGTGCTTTGACAGGAAGCAAACCGAAAGTACAGAAGTCTGGTATAATACTGGAGGTTGATGGGTGCTGGTAAAAACTGAAGTGCGGTGTATTCTGCTGTGTTTTTCCATTTGCTACTGACCTCGGAGTTACCTGAGGTAGGTTCTTTATTTAATTGATGGAATAAATGATGGTTTATGTTATCATATCGGAATTTGACTGGGACATTGATCAGAAGGGTCCAGGCCGGTGTGCAGACGGTCTCATATTCCCATGGCGGTAGAGGTGCCCTTTGAGAGCACCTGATGAATTAAACTGCTACTGTATTATGTTACTCGGAATGATAGTGATTTTGGTTTTTGATCTTGGATTCGTTATTTGTAATTTTTTCACTATTGAAAATTCCATCTTCTTAATATGCTCTTATTCCATGACGAGGAATTTTTTTGAATAGATTCGATCTTTGAAGAGCGTATTTGGGGTAAAGATGCGATAAATAAAAAGAACCCAATTCTTGATGTACATAGCCTACTTCGATAATAAATTTTTCTAAGATAAGTCAAGTCGAGTACACCTCTTTCGATTAGGCCACATTCCAAATTCACGAATCCCAAGTTTCAATATCCTCACTCATACCGAGTGTTCACAAGTAGAGTTGAATGTATATGAGAAAATCGAAATTTTGATAGTGCCCTGTGTGAAGGGTACCGAGTGTCAATTTAGGATTATTACTGGATCAAGAGTCATCCAGTGTATCAATTCATACTAAATTATTTGCATATATCTTAAACACTGTTCAAAACTTGAATGTAGAATATAGAATATAGTATTTTTGTTGCATTCAAGTTGGGAACACACTGTATAAAATATGTTGTTAAGATTTTTGAAGGCATTTCCACCCAGCTGAGCAGGATGATCGTAGACCCGGAAATTTTCAATCAAAATATATCCCCTTTACAAAAAACAATCTACGTTTCGGTGATACCCGAAAAAACTCATACTTCCGCTGGACTATTTCATATGGGTCACCATGTATTTTAAATACTTCCAGGTCATTCCCTTTGCAACATTATTCCGTGTGAAGGGCTGAGCGCCACTGCTCTGCTCTACAATAATGACTTGAGGTGAGGCAAGAGCTTTTTCGAGCTAGTTTGAAGCATTCAAAGTTTCAAAGCAAAATTTCTCTTTTTTGCCACTATTTTCGAAAAAAGACATCATATTGGGCTGAAATCTGTCACACTTTTGTCACATTTTGACTTCAAGGACCGTGAAAAATTTCATAGAGATCTGGTCGATAGTATCCACTCAGAACTTGAAGTAATGACCTCAAAATTACAGATGAATATAATCACCTCCGGAATAGTTTTTCCGATTTCCCCACGAACTCAACCGATATATTCGGGGTTCAATTAAGCCCTGAAAATTTCAAGATTTTAGGTATTTTCCTTCGAAAGTAAGAGCACATAGGAAAGATGGGCGGATAAAATTTAATTCATTTGGCATCGGATCTTTCTCCATTGAGTTGAACCTAGACGTCGTATACACACGATAACTACTTAAAGAAACAATTTAAAGACTTGATAATTGTATGGCAGGTTTGGAGTTCAAATAAGACAGCCGAATTCGCAAATTGATAAATCCACCCAATAATTCCGCAGATACACCCTTTCAAAATTTAATTAACCAACTATTTCCAAAAACAGAATTTGTCTTTCGAATTGTTCTCATAAATTTCATTTCAAGTCGATGAATAGTTTTTGAAAAGACAATTTTCTCAAGAAGATCTGGAAAAGCTTTTCTTTTTTACACGTGAGCGGTCCTGTTGAAATTCTGCGTAAAGTTATGGAGACAATATTCTACAACGGATATTTGAGAAAATTAAAAATTTAAATTAAGCCCGATATTTGACAGATCAAACTGAAATATGGAGCCCCTTCTTGATATTTTTTATTCGAGATTTGTGCCAAATTACATTGAAATCTGATTAAACTGACTGACTCAACACATTGACATTTAGGTATGCAATAAAATCGAATTTTGAGCTGATTTTCATATTAAGTTGAGTACTATCATCTACAATGGTAGGGCAAGACGCATGATTCAGGGTTTGAAACTTTTGAAAAATCATAAGTTGTTAATGAGTATTTCTTTATTACCTGAACAAAAAATAATTTATTCGAAATATTACCATTCAAGTATTCCATGCAATCAAATTTTAGCTAACTATCATGTTATGTGCAGTATTATTACTGAAAGTGTTTTGTTTGGGCATTCCGATTGATCCCAGGTAAGGAATTTTGAGGGATTCGTCAGGTTTTGATGATTATTATTGCTAGTTTTTGTAAAGAAAAGGTGATCACCCTTTATTCGTATTTCTCAGTGTCAGCCAGCAATACCTGGCCGCTATTTTCACGATGATATCACAACATATTTTCGCAATATTTCACCTCCTTTCGAAATTAACAAAAAGGCGGCAAATTGAACTAACGATTGGTCTGTTTATTTGCAATATTGAACCTGTTTATGAGATAAGTGACTAATATCATATTAAGTACACCAAATTTATTATTTTCATCGAAAAAAAGTTAATATACTCCAAAATTTCCAAATGAATACGAAATCAAAAGAGAAATCGCTTTTTGCCGTAGTAAACAATTCATTTTAGGTTAGGGTGCGCTTTTATTTTGATCGAAATGATTAATCGATTAACCTCAATCTCTCTCTTCTTTGGTGGAGATCAGAAGAAGAGAGAGAGAAGGAGATACACCGATTAATCAGTTCGATGAAAATAAAAAGGCACCCTATTTGTTGGTCCTCCAGTCTCTCTCAACTGTTAAAGCTTCTCGTGACTTATTGATAGGGTTGCCATCTCTAAAATTTGGCAACCAGGACAAGACGCGTGAAAACCTCGGACTTGTGCCCAGAACACGGACATGTTTTTTGCGCGCATGTTCTAGGGGAACAGCGTGCTATCGTTATGCCCAAATGTCTGTAATTTCCGATGATATTGAGCCAAAAATGGTCTTAAAGCGACTAGATTGGACTCACTGATGACGAATCCGGTGTCAAAATCGATTCTGTCCGGCCGCTCGGACGTGGACACGATAAGACAGTTCGCGCATCCGAATACCGCGGTTAGGTTCGTTAATGGGCCAAATCGGTCATATAGTTTTGGAGATATAGCAATTTGAAATTTTGAGGTTATTTCCCTCATATTTCAGAAACGACTTGAGCGGTTGGATTGAAACTTGGCAGTTAGTTGGAGCATAACGACGCGCAACTTTGAACAAAATTCGTTTGAAATCTTATGATCACCGAAAAAAAAAAAAAATTCCAAAATTTTTTCCGAAAAAATTTTATTTTCTGGAACCATTGTTCATGTTCGAAAACAATAAGAGTTATACCTTGAGCTTCCTATTCCACAGCAGTGTACGAAATTCCAGTTCGGTACGGCTATTAGTTTTGGAGATATTAGGAAAAAATCTAGAAAAGCACTGAAGTGAAGTCACCAGCTTTTACGCGCTTGTTCACATTGCGAAATGGTGACTTGGAGATTTCAGTGAAATTTTAATGAAATATAAAAATTTCGATCAGATAAACATTTTTCGAGTTATTGAAAAATCAAAATTTCAAATGGCTGGTTCGAAAACCGTTCGGCAGATTTGGCCCATTAACGAACTCAACCGAGATATTCAGCATCTTAACCTAACCTGCAAATTTCAAGACTCTAGGTCCTTTCTTTCGAGAGCTAAGGCGCACACGTCCGGACGGACAGAATCAATTTTACCACGAATTCTTCATCAGTGAGTCCAACCTAGTCGTTTGAGACAAATTTCGGCCCAAAATTCGAAAATCACAGACATCGTGACGAGATGATAACGCGCTGTTCCCTAGAAACAAGCGCGTAAAAATATGTAGAATTTCGTGGTTTTCTTCTCGATATCGTTGATTTTTCAGTATAACTCAAGAAATACTGATTCAATCGTGATGAAACTTTGCAGCTAGTCCAAAGATGCTGGAGGATAACATTGTGCAAAATTTCGTGATAATCGTGTCAGAACGATTTGAAAAAAAAAATTCAAATTTTTTTTTTCAAATATTCAATATTCTGTGATCTTCTCGTCATTTTATCCTCATTAAATTCTGTATAAAACTTCAACCTGTCATTTTTCGATGAAGTATTGGATTTCAATTCGATCTAATCTGTATTTTTGGAAATATTGGGTGAATAAAATTTTGAATTGGTATTATCTGCGGAATCATTGGGTGGATTTTACCCATTCACGAATTCGGCCTTCGTAATTAAGGTCCAAACCTTCCCTACAAATATCGAGTTTCTAAGTTGTTTCTTCCGGAAGTTATTGTGTTTACGGTCCGGCCGTTAGGATTTGGATTTCACCACTGATTATTCCTCAGGAAGTCCAACCTAATTGTTTAAGGCCATTTTCGACTTTAAATTCGAAAATTACAGACATCTGCGGAAAACGATAACGCTCTGTTCCCGGGACCACGCGTAAAAACGTTTCGGATCCGCACAATTTCCTTCAGTGCATTCGTTTTCAATTGAACCATTTTACAGCGTCCTTTGTTCGGCTGAGTTGCCTGCTTGCGTTATAATTAGAATGAATCCATTAGGACTGTTCCAGGGTAAATGCCAACATAGATTGGCGTTTGCTTGCACTTTCCTTCTATGAACCTCTAGATCGAATTATTTACACCCGAGCTAATTGAAGTATCGCGATGGAATACAGTTTTCATTTCATGGTTATTATTGTGGTCTCATGAGATTATTGCCCCCTATTTGAGTCATCTTGTTGACCTAACTTAATTGAGATATGTGACAAATACGGGCCTCTTCGCACATTTCCTTTAAATAATTAGCGTAAAGTATGTATGCATTCTAGAAAGTAGGTTTTATTTGAGCTGCGTTGATTTTGATAGGTTTAAATTGACGGTCATGGCGACTCTATTCATATTTCAATATCAATTACAGATTACAGATAAATTATTGGGATGATAGCATTAAACAGAAACATCATTCATATTTATAGTAACTCGTGTCCTTGATATGCATTTCATTCGGATGATTGAGAATAAGGTCCTTTTAGGACTGATAACTTTTCGAGAATAATTTATTATACAGCATGTTTTTTTTTAATTCGAGGTACGTACGAATACGGCTGACTATTTGATGATATTGAGAATAAAGGACTTTGTAGACGAATAAATTTGATGGTGGGGTTGATAATGAACCGAAATTGAGCACAGAATTAACAGTTGATTGACAATTAAGTCCTTAATCGGTCAATGAATGTTTTGTGAAACCGTTCGTTCGAACGTAGATACAGTGTTTCAATGGGGGTTATTCCTCCAAACGAAAATGCAGTAATTTTCATGAAAAACCTTTAGAACATCACATTTCAAACATATGATTTCAATATTATATTTTTAAAAAAATTTTTGATCACCTAAAACTGAAGAATAAAAATGGGGATTTGTATTTAAAGGGATTTATCTTGAGTGCACGATATGACAACGTCGAATTCAGCTTTCTCTGAAAGAAAAGGACGTCAAATGTGTTACTTTGCTTAGGAAAACAGAGATAGCTATACTTCGATCTGGTTAGAGTAGAAGACAACGACCAAGGAAGAGAAAAAGAAGAGCACAGACTGTCATCATATTACTGACAAATCGCAAACGTAAATTGTTTGGTTATATTGACAAAGAACACGTGTATACCACAGAACAGGAAGAAATATTTCATTATTCTATAGCAGAAAAAGCTATTCTACTAAACACCGTTGTCACTTCGTGCATGCCTGGTAAATCCCAAACCCCAATTTTGAAATCTGATTTTGAAGACTTTCTGAAGGTAATTTGGGAAAATGATGAATCAAACCCATAATAATTATGTTCAAATTTGCATTTGCAGTAATAACCCAAATTCAGGAAAAACGCCCATTGAAAAGGAACCACCTCTAATATCTCAGCCCCCATACAAAACCAGAAAACCTAGAAAAGCACTGACGTGAAGTAAGCAGATTTTGCGCGCGTGTTCACTTTTGGTGATATCCTCTGAACATGCGCGCAAAAGCTGCTGACTTCACGTCAGTGCTTTTCTGGGTTTTTCTGAAAAATAAAAAAATAGTTGAACAGTAACGATACTGCAAGAGTTGTAATGAAACATGAGAATGATGAAAAATTTTCACCAGTAGGTCAAATAACTGCACATTTTAAAATACCAGTGAATCCCAAGTGTAAAAAAAAAACTTTCAGATACCATGATAAACATGTTTTCCACAATATTAATGAATTTGTTGGTGCTTCAGTTTTTCTCTTTACTTCTTCATTAATTGTAAATCAAATTGAAAATTAATCGAATTAAATTTAGGGGTTGCTTTGCTGTTATCATGCTCGCAGGGTTGATACTGTTGTAACTTCATGTATTGTCTGGTAGTTCTTGCGTGAAATGAGTGTATATTTTGTTCTATTCCATGTATTTTTCATGTCTGGAGGGAAGTAGTTTCCCTCCTTTTCAACCCGATAAATCCTTCGTTGGCAAAAGAAAGTGGTAGGTTTCAATTAATCGGATTTCGAATTTTTTTCCGAAATAACTGAAGTGAGATTCATAGAAAATATTAAATTAACCGCAACTGTCCAATCCAAGATGCATAGAATATATCAGGTGTCGACACTTTCCTACTATTAGCCACTAAAATTCTGGGTCCGAAACGCGGTCCTAGAATTGTCAAATATGCCATAAATGAATCAGATATTTGAAATTATTGATTCTTACTAATATATAAGAGGAGTTTAACAAATCTTTCATGGATGGATACAAGAAGTTATTTTGAAGCCAAAACAACGTTGAAAACGAACTGAAGATATACTAATGGATTTTATTGGATAGTTTGGATCTCCTTTCATAAAAATATGATTTATAAATTTATAACCTATTAATAAATATTCAATTCAAAAATTATGAATTTTGTAACATACTTATGAAAATATTTCGATGTTCGAATATTTCATGTTTATTATAATTGAAATTGATATATGAATTTTCACTTTGCTGTTCATGTTCATACGAATTTATCAGACGAATTTCAAACCAGACAGATTAATTGTAGTATCTATCGTTCCAAATGATTTCTTGTGGTATTTTTGAAAACGCAACTCAGGAAGACTTCCTTTCCATGTACTAAATATTTAGATAATAGATAAATACCTCTTCTAATAAACAGGTATGCAAAAATATCAAGTTTCAGACTTGTGTATTCAGAGACGAAAGAAACCTTCATATATATTATCGCTATTCTGACTGAATGAAATGAATAATCAAATTTAAATTTGTCAAAATCGGAAATTCTTGAAAATAATGTATGGTTTAACTCGGAAAATCAGAAAGAAGTTCTGATTTCACTAGTTTTGATACGACAGGTCCAGAGCTTCCGTAAATATTTCAGATTTATATGGCAGATTTTCCTGTGCCGGCATCTATCGGCGAAAACTGAAGTACTCATTTCGGACCCAAAATATGTCAGAGCCCGCCCTATAAATATTCTATGCATATATGTCCAATTTAAGAGTTGAAATTAAGGACTTGAATTAAAAAAAATATTTTGAAGAATTGCCAATTTATGCCGAGAAAATGTATCACCTTTATTGGCTGCATTTCTTCAAATTTTAAATCTATCGCTGATAAGTTCCAAAGTGTTGTAGCGCATCGTTAAAATCATGACCCAAACTGTTGAACCTAATGATAGTGTTTTTTAAATGTGGAAATAACCTTCAAGAGAATTGTTATTTTTAGATCGAGAACTGAAAATCTAATTCGTTGGAATCAACCGTTCCCTACATCGAAAACGATAATTATTAATGGACTTTGCACGTTATTTATCTAACTGATATCCATGTTGACCAACTACCATTTACACATTATTTATTTGTTATACCAGTGTGGTACTCATCCTCATCTATTGAAGAATAGTAGAGATAGTTGTAGTCATGATAATAATTAAACACTTCAGCCAGTATTACATCCGGAATGTTTTATGCGAAAAATCATATTCGAAATTAATTTCTACAAGCTTTATCGAAATATTTCAAAATATACTGAAAGAAAAGTAACAGCAATATTTCTGAAATGAAAATTTACGAGAACACCTGATAACTAAGATTTGTTCGTTGAACCTGCAAGAAATACACTAACTACACCAACTCCAATCACTTCCAATTATCAGTGCACCCGAGTGTAGTCACAGATAACAGAATGAGTGGAGTAAGTGTAGTTCTATGCGTTCTATGATTCTCACAGAAAATATATGATGAGTTTTCGTCTATCTAGTTATTAAAGGGGAATTCCCATTCAAAAGTGTCCAATTTGGACCACCTGTACAAGGTGGGCAAAATTCGTTGTCTACTAAAGGGATCTCGAGAACTATAGCAGCTATAAGAAAACTGATAACACATTCTCGAGCTCTTTTTTCCTGACTAATCCTAATCTGAAAACAGATCTAGCTTATCGTTCATAGAACTTGAGTTATGAGCGAAAATTGAGAAATTGTCATTTTCAATAATGCTGAATAACTCGCTTGTTTGAACTTGTATTGGAAATCTGTTGATACATTCTACAGGCACTTTTTTAGGAGTAATTCAAATATAATATGACTGAATTTTTTAATTCAGTCATTTTCGAGAAATGAGGAGGATTTTGGATTTTTTAAATGTAATCTATAGTTAAAAGATCTCTTATCTTGCTACATAATTTTTGCTGATTTAAAAAATGTATAATATGTCGCTATTCACATGAATATAACATGAGAACTTTGTGTGAACTTGCGCCTCTATGATTGGAATCAGCGATTGCTGAATAAATATATCTATGGTTAATTTGACGTAGTTCTTAAGATCAGCAATATTTCGGGTCATTACGGATAATAAACAGATTTTCTATTGCTAATCTTAAGAACTATAACAAATTAACCATAGAAATATTTATTCAGCAATCGCTGATTCCAATCATAGAGGCGCAAGTTCACACAAAGATAATACATATTCAATCGTCGCTATGGCAACGTCAGTCTACTGATAATTCAACAGTGAAAAGAAAAGCAGGATAAAAGTATTGACAATTTTCTCATGTAAAAATCATGTAAATAGCGACATATGATACATTTTTGAAATCAGCAAAAATTTTGTAGCAATATAAGAGATCTATCGACTATAGTTAACATTTGAAAAATCCAAAATCTTTCTCATTTCTTGAAAATGGCTGGATTAAAAAATTCAGTCATATTATATTTGAATTACTTCTGAAAAAGTGCCTGTAGAATGTATCAACAGATTTCGAATACGAGTTCAAACAAGCGAGTTATTCAGCATTATCGAAAATGACAATTTCTCAATTTTCGCTCCAAACTCAAGTTCTATGAACGATAAGCTGAATCTGTTTTCAAATTCGGATTAGTCAGGAAAAAAGAGCTCGAGAATGTGTTATCAGTTTTCTTCTAGCTGCTATGGTTCTCGAGATCCCTTCAGTAGACAACGAATTTTGCCCACCCTGTACATGTCTCAACAGAGAACCCAATATATGAGACAAAAGCCTCAAAACGAAAATAATTCTGAAAATTTTCTCCTTTGTCTGATGAAAGAGTCAGATTTCTACTCTAAAACGTCACAGTTCGCTTTGTTTATCGTTTATATCATTTCTGTATTGTTCATTAGGCAATATGTTTTCCATGGAACTGCCTTTGACAAATAGTTCTATCCTGCAATCCGCAAGGGCGTTTTCCATGAAAAACAATTTGTATTTAATTTCCAATAGTTCTGTTTCGGGTATTAGGAGTGAAAACCCAAAGAAAACTCAAAAAACCATGCAAAATCCTCCCAAAATAAGCTTGAATCACTATCAGGTCAAATGTCACTGAGTATACTTATTCTTTATAATCTAAAATTTTAGATTGCAAAGCATATGAATAATATTCTGGCCATTTAAGGAAACAATCTGATTTGATAAGAATTGTAAATAACCTACATCATCTTGCTAGAAAAGCGGTAGTTAGTCATCGAAATTTTTATTGTCTGTGGATTGATCAGACATGCATTCTGAATCATTCTTCAACCGGAACAAATTCTGTTCTGTTCAATATTCATTGGTGTCACTCAGTCTATTTGTGAGTGCAGCGATGATTTTCATCATGCATATTATGTTATCATCGAATCAATGTTTTCGAGGTTATTTTCAATTTATTTATAGAACTGGCTGGCTGACCAGCCAGGGTTCTCTCACTGACAGACAATTCAGGTAAATAGGGATAAATATAGCTGCTCTCTTTCATTTTGGTTAGTAATGTCTACGCAAACCACTCCAAAACGGACTTACACTTTACACAATTGAATTGATCTATAATATCCTCCATCGATCAGTTCAAGAATCTTGGGAATCGGAAGGAGTCATCTTTTCACGTATTGACCCCGTCAAACGCAGCTTCGATTCCCGATGGAGAGATTTGGAGTTCCTTCTGATCATATTATCCTCACGAAATTCTGTATGAACCTTGAAGCTATCATTTTGCAATCTGGTACTGAATTTCAGTTCGATCTTATCTGTATTTTTAGAAATATTTGGGGAATAAAATTATGAATGGGCATATCTACCGGAATCATAGGGCGGATTTTACCCATTCACGAATTCGGCCTTCATAATCTAGCCTCAGACCTACTCTACAAATATCGAGTTTCTCATAAAGTTTTTTCTTCGGAAGCTATTGTGTTTATGATCGGCCGTTAGGCAATTCGTGAATGGGTAAAGTCTATCCAATGATTCCGCAGATTCACCCATTCGAAATTTTATTTTCCCAATATTTCCAGAAATACAGATGAGATCAAATTGTAATCCAGTACTTGATTGAAAAATGACAGCTTGAAGGTTTATACAGAATTTTGTGAGGAAAATACCATCAGAAGATTTTTTAATTGTTCACGATCATGACGAAATTGTTCATGCGCATTTTCAAACTAGTTCCTTAGTATCATTATTATTTAATAAGTATTTTTTGATTAATTCCGGGAAACAAAACGATACTGAGGAAAAAACCATAGAATTTGACTTATTTTTTCCGAACATCTCAGAAAATTATGACTGGAAATGGTATACTGCTGTGAAATATGGAGCTCAGAGTATGGGCTGAATTTTTTCCGAATTTACTGAACAGTTTCCGGAAAATAAAATTTCGAGAAAATTTTGAACAGAATTTAATTTTTTATTCACTGACAACACGATCCGAACGAAATTCTGCAAAATATTTCTCGTCGTTATACTTCGGTTAACTATTATGATTCAATCAAATCGCTTCAGGACCCAACGGCCGAACGTAAATACAATAACTTCCGAAAGAAACAACTTAAAAACTCTATATTTGTAGAGAAAGTTTGGGGCTTAGTTACGAAGGCCGAATTCGTGAATGGGTGAAATCCATCCAATGAATCCGCAGATATACCCATTCAAAATTTATATTTTCCCCATATTTTCAAAAATACAGATCGGATCGAATTGAAATCCTGTACTTCATCGAAAAATGGCAGTTTGAAGGTTCAAACAGAATTTAACGAGGATTATATGATGAGAATTTTTTTTCGAATTGTTCTTATGACACGATCATCACAGAAATTCTGTAGAATGTTGTCCTTCAACATCTTCGAAATAGCTGCGAAGTTTCATCACGATTGAATCTATATTTCTCGAGTTACACCGAAAAAACAACGATATCGAGAAGAAAACCACGAAATTCTACATATTTTTTTCTGAATATCTCCGAAAATAATAGCCGTATCGAATTGAAATTTGGTATACTGCTGAGAAATATGAAGTTCAAGGTATAACTGAAATTATTCCCGAGTATGAACAATAATTTCAGGAAAAAAAATTTTTTTAGAAAAATTTTTTTTTTGAATTGAGTAACCGAACGATTCCAACGAAATTTCTCTTAAAGTTACTCGTCGTTATGCTCCAACTAGCTGCCAAGTTTCAATTCAATCGCTTCAGTAGTTTCGGAAATATGAAGAAAATAACCTAAAAATTTCAAATGGCTATAACTCCGAAACTATTAGGCCGATTCGGCCCATTAACGAACTTAACCTCCGTATTTTGAAATGCAACCCTTTCTGAAATTTTCAAGTTGATAGACTCCTCTGTATGCCCGTAATCGTGGTGACGGCCGGCCGGTCGAACAGAATCGATTTTGACACCGGATTCGTTATCAGTGAGTCAAACCTAGTAGTTTTTTCGGCTCAATCATCGGAAATCACAGACATTTGGGCAAAACGATAGCACGCTGCCCCCCTAGAACATGCGCGCATAAACTAGAAAAGCAGTGACGTGAAGTCAGCAACTTTTGCGCACATGGTCAAATTCGTCGCCGAAGCGGTCATCTCCTTCGAACAAGCGCGCAAAAGCTGCTGACTTCACGTCACTGCTTTTCTAAATTTAATGGTGAAAATAGTGACCTGAAAATGCATCTAATGAACTTTGGTGGCCCATATCTTCCAAACTATAATAGACCGCCTTGGTTAGATTGAAGATTTTTCGTTCAGGAAAACACATTGCGTACGTTGATGGAAATATCTAATCATTATCTTCTCGACGGGAAAATTTGCCAAGTGAGACCAAAACCATCTTGAACGAAAATTAAGCGAAAATATCTCTTCATGTACTCACTTTCAACCTGATTTGTACCTGAAGATATTTAATGAACTCGTGATAAGAGTTACTTTGTGCTAATTCTGAACAAACTGGGTGAAAAATAGGTTGATTATACAATTCCTCTTCCGATTGTATGCTCTATAATTAAAAGTCTGTTAACGAACGTTCTGCTCTCGAAATATCCGTTGAGCACCATTAATTTATCTGGTCAACAATAACAATGTATCTACGAAGTAGGAACAGTCAAAATTCATTAAAGAAATCTCGTGAACGGCTTTTTGCAGGGTCCTTCGTTTCCTGAATGCCTCATTAATCTTTCCGAATCTGTCTATTCGAATTGATTGCCGTGAATGGTGTGATTCGGACAATTAGACGTTCCAATCGATTAATTCCTTGTGGAATGGAATGAATTAAAAACGGATCACATCTAGTTAGATTCCATTATGAAGGGTGTTTCAAATGGCAAGGTTTTTTTAAGAATAAATAAAATATAGACGGCGCACTGAATTCGTCTGGGTATTTTGACTTTTAAGAAGTGTGATGTATGACATTTATAAAAATGGCTAGGTTCACGATACTTTAACGCGTTAAAATTGTTGAATTATTTTATGAAAATTAGCGTTTCGTGAAAACTGTTTTTAAAAAATTACGTGAATTTTATGGTTGTCATAATCGTCCATCTCGAAGCACTTATTGGTCGAATTATTTAAAAATTTCAAGAGACCGGTTCGGTGGAAGATCAAGAAAGTGAAAAATACAGTCGTAGCGGTCGTTCACAAGAAAATATTGATTTGGTTCGTGAAAGTGTTGCTGAAGACCCTGGAATGTCCATTAGACGACGTTCACAACAAGTTGGACTTAGTGGGTCCACAAAATGGCGTATTGTACACAAGGATTTTGCTCTGAAGGCATATAAGGTTGAAATAACACAGGAACTAAAGCCATTAGATCATTTAAAACGTCGTTCATTTGTCAATTTCATCAATGAACACCAGCTGATTTTTCTCAGAAAATCATGTTTTCCGATGAGACACAACTTGGTGGCTTTTTTAATAAACAAAATTGTCGTTTTTGGGGTGAGGAAAATCCACGAATAATTCATGAGAAACCTATGCATCCTAAACGAATCATTGTTTGGTGTGCATTATGGTCAGGTGGTGTAATTGGACCTTACTTCTTTAAAAATGCTGCTGGTGAAGCTGTATCTGTCAATGGTGATCGATACCGTCGGACGATAATCGAATTTTTGTGGCCTGAATTAAGTACATATTGATCTAGAGGACATTTGGTTTCAACAGGATGGCGCTACACCTCACTTTGCAAATGACACAATCGATTTATTGAGACAAAAATTTTTGGACGAATAATCTCCAGAAATGGTGATGTCAATTGGCCACCAAGATCATGTTATTTGACACCGATGGACCATTGTTTTTTTGGGTTATGTGAAAATCAAGGTCTATAAGAATAATCCACAATCGATTCCTGAACTAAAGGATGAAATTATTCGTGTCATTAGTGAGATAGTGCCAAAATGACATTGAAAATTTTAACAAAAGGGTGGACGTCTGTAGAGTTACGAGACAAATATTATTTTTCGTATATAAATCTCATAACTCATACTTCAATTACCAATAAAAATTTGTGGAAAATGAATGCAAATTATGTGTTTTATTGATTCTTAAAAAAAACGCGCAATTTGAAACACACTTTACGTTTCCTATATCTCATTTATTCACGCTTTCAAACAAGATGCATGGAATATATCAGGGGTTCAATTCTTGAATCTCGTTCCATAATAGAAGGGTATGAAAATTGTCATTTGTTTATGTCGATTTTCTAGGTTTTCTGGAACATCTGCAAAATTTGGGAGGTTTTTATTCGCCAGTTCGACTACGTTTTCAAGCATTTATTCAAGAAATAAACTGAATGCAAGAAATCGAGAAATTTCAAATTCGGATATAAACATAACCTTATTACCGCTTCGGCCGCTCGTAAACACAATAACTTCCAAGAGAAACGACTTAGAAACTCGATAGTTGTCGAGAAGCTATGAAACTTGATTACGAAGGTCGAATTCGTGAATGTGTAAAATCCAACCAATGATTCCGCAGATATACCCATTCAAAATTTTATTTTCCCAATATTTCCAAAAATATAGATTAGATCGAATTGAAATCCAGTACTCTATCGTAAAAGACATAGAAAAGCACGGCCGTCAAGGTAGCAGCTTTTACGCGCTTGTTCAAATTCATCACCAAAGCGGTCATCTTCACTGAACATGCTCGCAAAGGCTGCTGACTTCACGGCAGTGCTTTCCTAGATTTTTTATACTTGAAATGGCAAAGCTGGGGCTACATTCGGTTAAAAAATAAGATTGACAAATCAGATTGAAAGCGTAATGCTGCTCATTTCAAGAATTACCATTTTCGTGGCCCACCTTGAACCACTTCTCTGCTGCTCCTCAGCTGAATCCTGAATCGATAAAAACGTTGGTATTACGAAAATACCGGGAACTTTTCTCCATTTGATGCCACCGCTCGCAGGTAAAAATGCCATTCAAGTTATCTCATCCCCTACACGAAAACCAGGAGAAAATACGTCAGCGGTAGATAATAAAGGCATGTTTTCCGTTTTCCATTTTCATGCGAATAAAGTGAATTGGAGCTGATGCAGACCACGAAGCGGAAATAAAGTATCCCGCTATAGCACTCGTCTGTGCGTGGATTATCCTTTCTAGTTTCAACGGAAGGATCACGCGCCAAAGGAGACGAAAGAGGTAGAGTTTCACCTTGTTTACAATATGTATATGGGGCTGTCGTGGTGGAATTATGGTTCCGTGTTTTACCCTTTTCTTGCCTGCCTTTTCACGAGACGAACGGTTTCAGGTCGATAAGTATCAGCCGCAGTTAAGAGTACTTTGGCGCTGATTTTACTGCCCCTTTCGGGTTGTTGAATGGTCGAGATAAGAGGGAAATTGGCTGATAATTTATCAAGATTTAGGTGGAAGTTAACGGAATTTCGTTCAACGGACAATTGATTAAGGCTGTTCACGTTTATAAGGTTTCGTGAATGTTGAGTATCCTGTGAATTTGGCTTTCCTTTGTTCATTGTGTAAACGACAGTGTCTTGTGATGAAGCCCATGAGGAGGCTTCCGAAGGAAGTTTTGGGAATGATCCATTCCTGGAAGATTTCTACAGTGTGCTTCTTTTTGCGCGCATGTTCTAGCGGAACAGCGTGCTATCGTTTTGTCCAAATGTCTGTAATTTTGGATGATTGAGCCGAAAATGGTCTCAATCGACTAGGTTGGACTCACTGATGACGAATCCGGTGTCAAAATCGATTCTGTCCGGCCGGCCGGCCGGCCGTAGACACGATAACTGTCGACAGAAGCAAGCTAGCAACTTGAAACTTTCAGAATACGTTGCGCATCAGAATGCCTCGGTTAAGTTCGTTAATGGGCCAAATCGGTCGAATAGTTTCGGAGTTATAGGCACTTGAAGTTATTTATTTTTTATTTCAGAAACTACTTGAGCGATTAGATTCAAACTTGGCAGTTAGGTGGAGTATAACGACGCGCAACTTTGTCAGGATCATATCGTCAGTAAATTGCAAAAAAAATTTTTTTCGAAATTTTTTTCCAAAAAATTTTTTTTTTCGGAAATCATCATCATGTCCAAAAAAAATTCCACTCACACTTTGAGCTTCATATTTCACAGCAGTGTACCAAATTTCAGTTCGATACGATCATAAGTTTTGGAGATATCGTGAAAAAATATGTCAAATTTCGAGGTTTTCTTCTCGATATCGTTGATTTTTTCGGTATAGCTCGAGAAATACTTATTCAGTCCTGATGAAACTTCACAGCTAGTTTTGAGATGCTGAAAGACAACTCAATGCGAAATTTCGTGATAATCGTGTCATTAGAACAATTTGAAAAAAAATATTTCTCTGATTTTCTCATCATATAATCCTCATTAAATTCTGTATGGAACTTCGAACTGTTATTATTCGATGAAGTACTGGATTTCAATTCGATCTGATCTGTATTTTTGGAAAAATCGGAAAAATAAAATTTTGATTGGGTATATCTACGGAATCATTGGGTGGATTTCACCCATTCACGAATTCGGCCTTCGTAATTAAGGTCCAAACCTTCTCTACAAATATCGAGTTTCTAAGTTGTTTCTTTCGGAAGTTATTGTGTTTACGCAGTCGGCCGTTAGGCTGACCGTAAACACAATAACTTCCGGAAGAAACGACTTAGAAACTCGATATTTGTAGAGTAGGTTTGGGGCTTAATTACGAAGGTCGAATTCGTGAATGGGCAAAATCCGCCCAATGATTCCGTAGATTTACCCATTCAAAATTTCAGTTTCCCAATATTTCCAAAAATACAGATTTGATCGAATTGAAATCCAGTAATTTATCAGAAAAAAATTTCACAAAGTACTGCCGTGAAGGCAGCAGCTTTTGCGTGCATGTTCAAATTCGTTGCCGAAGCGGTCATCTACATTGAACATGCTCGCAAAAGTTGCTGCCTTCACGGCAGTGCTTTTTGAAATTTTAATTTTCTTCCTTCTCCAAAAATTCTTTCTTATAGGTGCATTTGCCTATACCACAAAAAGTTTCTGGGCCAGTAAGTGGCACTTGTGCTTCCTTTCTGGCTACTGTGATAGCCTCTTCATTTACTTTGATTTCTTATTGCCCAGGAACCTAGACTGAGAAGACCTCGTTGCTTTTGCCTCCTTCATTGAGTTTCCTTGGGTAATCCCATATCAGCTTTGAGTCGATGATATAGGAGTTAAGTGCTTTGGTAGCAGCCTGACTATCAGAATGGATCACTTTGTCGCACCTTGATTGCATCTTTCGATTGCAAGTATTTCTGCCTGAAAAGCACTTGTGTGGGAGTCTAAAAATAGTGGGCACTTGGTTCTTAGCCCGAATACTTCAGCGCTGGACAACATCTTGGGTTTAGAACCATCTGTATATCATTTAGCGGTTACTTCAATGTTTTGGGTAATGTATCCCTCTTCTCATTCTTCCTCTCTTGCCTATACAATGCATTGAGTTGAAGTTCTTCTGAATTCCTTACTTTTTTAATCATAACATCACTAGGTAGATTGGCTGATGAGATGTACTTGTTTAGAGAGGACCAGGCTCTCTGACTTTTAATTCTCTCATTGCCTGTACCTTTCCTAGATATTCTAAAAATTGCTTCATGGGCTACCCTATTGGTAACTATGTAGATGTAGAGGACTGAGATGTGCCATGACCTCAAGTGCTCTAGTCGGGCAAGCTCTTGTGTATTTTCCTCGTGCTTGTCTGCCCTGCTTCAGCGAATCAGACTACTACCTCATATGTTATTATCGGTCTCACAATCATGACTTACATCAATCGCAGTATTTTAGTGTCACAGCTCTCTTTCTGTAGAACGAAATGTCTATGTGCTCGTCCTGTAGAACAAACACAAAAAGTTCGGAATCATGAACATATTAGGTTTGTATTGCTTCCGAGTTCAGAACTGTTCTGGACGGTTCCCTATGCGCGATTGCGATTTTGTGTTTTGGTTCATTTCAGAACCGGTTCAGGATTTGAGTAATACTGTTTTGGTTATTTTCAGAATCGAATCCGAACTGTTCTAGAACTGTGAAAGGAGTTCGGACGTGAGAGTCCGAACTGTTTCAGAATTGGGTTGTTCGCACAAGCGTAGAGTGGCTGTCAACGATTTAAATGGTTCGACGTCGTGTTGATTTGGTTTTGGATTGTTTTAGTTGTTCAGGAAACGGTTAACTGTTAAATTTAAACTTTTGTTATTGAGGATAATTCCTTCGCTACTTCCTAACAGGATAATCTAATGAATTTTATTTCCATTGTTCACACCTGGGATGTATACTTCTCAAATAAATCTATGAATACAAGAATCCTCTTCCTCTATTGAATAATAATGTTTCGAATTAATTTTTCTCTGAAAAGCACATATCTGAAATACGTTCGTCATTAAATTCATTATTATATAAACCAATAATTTGTTGGTTCATTTCGGAATATAAATGAAGTAATGAAGAAAATTCAGAAAAAAAATTAAGTGGAAGCAAGTATTCCCAAAAATATTTTTATATTACATGGTGCGACAAGGACATTAGCATATTTTTAATTTAACAGCACACAATATAGGTATAAGACATGACTAACATTCCTTTTTTCTGTCAACTCAAACGAAGTTTTTTTTCCTCTACGATCCCGATGAGAACCCGAACTTAATTCGTGTTTTGGTTTCAACACTTTAAGAACTGTTCTAGGATAGTTCAGAATCGGGCTTCCACAGCGCATCGATTATGCTAGAACTGTTCTAGGACAGTTCTGAATCTCGGAACCAAAACAAACCTATTGCTACGACTACGAGCCTGACTAATGTTAGATCCAGATTTTCTACCGACAAAATGCTCTCTTACAAAATCAGCTGCAGCAGAAGGTTCATCGAGGTATTAAAGTTTTCTTAAAGAGAATTCGTGTTCAATACGCAAAAGTGAAACGCCAGGTGTTGATTATTGGAAATCGGTAGGTATACCCTCGATCTTCACCTGGAGACTACCAGATGCAATCACTGTGGGGGGCAACATAAGGTCTCATTTTCATTATTGATTGAATAAGTTGTGTGTGAATCGAGGTTAGATTAAACTCGAAATGGAAAAATTCCTACGAAATTTCGTCTTTTTTGGAAGAAAGTTGAGAGATATAACTCACAAGTAATCTAAAGAAACTGATATACCGACGATTCCTAATTCTTTTGAAAAATCCTCGAAATCGACAAACAAGCGGACGATCCCAGCTTCCGCGACATTTGGAAACTGTAGAAAATGGCTCTGATGCCCATTTCTTCTGCTTCTTTATCGCACTAGCACCTCAATTGATCGGTTTGACACTTTAACATTAACATTAACATTACACGCGCTCTGCGGTAGAACACCAAGGCACGCGTCGTATTTGTGAGATACAAAATCAGTTAATTGAAGAAATACATGCTGTCACTAAATATTTCGCGTTTCCTTAGTGAAAAGTTGCACAGAAAATTGAAAAAAGCTTTGAATAGAAAATACAATAATTTTTATCGTCAGAGTATATAAATATATACAACAATGTAAACTCTGGTAACATACGCATAAAATGCAGTTGTTTGTGTTTGTAATGGCACAGGTATGTCAGTCAAAAAGTAAATAAAGATAGGTAACATCAAGTATACGGTCAATCATCCCTGTAATATAAGAAACTTAAAAAATATTTATGTATTAACAAACAAAACAAATTTAGGACTCTATAAAAACTGGGTATTTATTTCATGTCTAGTAAGGAGATAAGAAAAATATCACAAAACATAATAAAGGCCTCCTCTAACAACTACTTGCTTTCGGAGAATTTCAGTCTAAAAAAATTTTCATTACTTTATCGAACAACATTACAGCCACCAACACAAGAATATTCACAGTGGTGCAGGCCACATTCAAAGCAAGTATATTATTTGATCAGTCTCGTCGTTGTCGTTGCTCTCTTATGAATTCATTACCTAGTTGACGAAGAAAAACTCGTCGAGGTGGCACGTTTTGGCCATTTCCCAAAGAAATGACTTGGCCATTTATACCATCAACATTTAAAATGGTAGAAAAAACCACCATTGGCCATCTTCTCGTTACTCTCTGGACATTTCATGCTGAACACATTTTGTCTACCATGTCTACGCCAATTTATGTCGATTGTAATAGGTAATTATTCCTGTTTTTTTTTTCTCTCCACCTTTTTCATCAGTAGCTCCATCCGTATGCACACTGGAGATCAAAAGCACATTTTTCAAACACTTCCTCATCAGTCGAGGTCCTCTTCAGGAACCTCTGTAATGATTTTGGATTGCCCTGAAGCTGAAGAACGAGGGCGTTTTTCATCATCTCCTGAGTCTTGTTCAACATCACTCATGTGGCAGTTATCTTTTTCTAGTAGAAGGTCGTGGATTAGTTAGATGTTACGAGGATCATTGAGATCTGATATCAAATGAGTAGTCATATGTGATATAACATGAATGCAAGCGTATAGTATCTGTGAGTATCTGTTGTGTATGGAAAAGATGAGCCTTGATTTTTTCTTAAATCTAACCAGTGTGAATTTTTCATATCGATTCGGAACGGAGTTGTGAAACTTTACTATTTTATTTATGAAACTTCTTCGGAAGATCGATGTTCTGTGTGAGTACAAAGAAGCGGATTCCTAGTCCTTACGTTTAGGTTTAGGTTTTTATAGGCAACCAACGTAACTCCATCAACTTATATGAAACCTGCTCATATTCTCTGATCCCATATAACAACCTAATGCAGCTATTTTGAACACGTTGTGCCAGAAGCTGCAGTGAAACAATAATCAAACTCAGACAAGACTAGACTCTCACATAAAACCCTCTTTTTAGGTATGGGTAGATACGATCTATGCTGGTACAGCATCCTCGAGGCCCCATAAGCTATCCGAATCAAATTTTCTTTTATTTTTCGAACCAATAACCGAAGCGAATGATTTTCTTGAATTGAATATGAGGGAATGTTTCTCCGCAGTAAGTGTCAAAAGATTCAGATCTTCATTAACTCTTATAACTACGTTGTTGAGAAATCAATGGAGAAATCGCAAAATGTCAATGTGAACCTTACCGTGACGAATGAATTTGGTGAATTGGCTTGTGTATATCATATAAAGAAGAGGCCCTAAAACCGATCCCTGAGGCACCCCATTCAGCACAAAAATAGCAGAAGAAAATGTATCATCCAACTTCACGAATTGTGAACGCCCAGTGAGGTTAGAGCTCAAAAGCCTCACCCGAAACTCCTCAATACTTTGAAGTAGCCACAAGAATATCATGTCGCACAGTATCGAAGGCCCTACTGCAGAAATGAAATTGAACATTTATTAATATTCATTATTGAAATTGAACACTTTAAGTTATCAATGGAGTGAAAAAGTCACCAGTCACATCGAGTAGGGCATTGATAGCACTATAACCCCGATGGAATAGTTTTAGCTCTAATAAGATTAGAATTTAGAATTAGGTTTGATATATCTCATCAATTTTTCAGTCAAACTCAGTTCCGTCAATAGCCTACGAAAACATAAAAGGACGAATATGTTCCATTCAGGAAAAATTATTCTAAATGCTTAGGTTTGAAAGAACCCGAGTAAGGAATTGCGGGAACAAGACCGACAAAACTTTCTTAAGATGTGATTTTATGCTAGACACCTGCTCACAGATACTTGTTGTCACAAAAAATCAATGATGTTCGCTTGCTCCATATTCGCGGTGTTCTCCCAACCTAACCTTTCGAATTATCGATTCCTGAAATTCGAGAGTTATAATAATCCTCCATTTACCTAGAAAGTTCCTCCAGGCTACCTCAAGGCACATCGATAACAATAATAATTGATAATGCACGAACGAAAGCTTTATGTTTGTTTCTGAAGATATTTCATCGAAGGGTATTCGAATTAATTATTTTCTATTCAATGTTGACGCAGGCGTTGTGTTCATACTGATGCAATTGTTTACTCTCCTACATTAAAATACACTCCTACACACCGCGTCATAACTACCGCGCATGCGTCGATTTACTATTCGCTAACATTTCAACAATGAATATTGTTGATTGAAACTTTGTTGATAGTTTTGAAATACAAACGCGCAGATTGGTGCAAAATTTCGTGTGGATCCAGGTGTTAAAAAATTATAAAAATATGTAAGTTCGAAACGTTTTCAAATTTTGTTGAAATTTTTTTCTCCGAAAATATTGATTAGTTTTCAACAAAATTTGGCACGAACGTTTCAGTCAGTATTTGACAACAATCGATCCGATAGTTTCTCTCGAAGGTATGAGGAAAAAAAATGCCAAGTTTCCTTGTCATTTGGAATTTTAACGTCATTTCCGCAATATCTCAAGAAGTACGGATGCAATCAGATTGAAACTTCATAATCAGTTGAAGAACACCAAAGCGCAATTAGGTGCGTGTTGCTCAAGTAGTTCGAATTTGAACAAACGCGTAAAAGCTCCTGACCTTAGTGCTTCTCCAAAATGTTTACCTGAAATTACTGTCTTATTTTTCCAACGAGCTTTCGAAGTGCATAATGAAGATAACATAAATGCTGTGTTTTATTAGCTGGCTTTGAAAAAAAGCGTTAGAATTTCGTTCGTATGTCTTTAAATGGAATTCATCCCAAATCGGAAAATAATGAAGATTTTATGGATAATGGATGGATAAATGGATAGCAGGTATACCTGCTATCGATTTTATTTTTCTACTTTGGAGCCTTTGTCGTTGATGCCCAAAGCTTATCTACAAATATAAAGTTTCTAAGGTATTTCTCAATTTAATTTCGATTTATGTGGACAATAGGTTTGTTTTGGTTCCGAGTTCAGAACTGTTCTGGAACGGTTCCGCATGCGCGATTGCGATTTTGTGTTTTGGTTCATTTCAGAACCGGTGGAGGATTTGAGTTATCCTGTTTTGGTTATTTTAAGAATCGATTCCGAACTGTTCCAGAACTGTGAAAGGAGTTCGGACGTAAGAGTCCGAACTGCTTCAGAATTGGGTAGTTCGCACAAGCGTAGAGTGACTTTTTCGACGTCGTGTTGATTTGGTTTTCGATATGATTGTTGTATTTGTTGGGGAAATGATTAACTGTTAAATATGAATTTTTGTTATTGAGAATAACTCCTTCGCTACTACCTCCCAGGATAATCTGATGGATTTTATTTTCATTGTTCACATCTGTTCACACTTGGGATGTCTATTTCTTAAATAAATCTATGAATGCAATAATAATAATAATGTTCCGAATGTTTTTTTTTCTGAAAAGCACATATCTGAAATGCTTTCATCATTAAATTCATTATTATATCAATCAATAATTTGTTGGTTCATTTTGAAATATAATTGAAGTAATGAACAAAGTTCAGAAAACCGATTTTTACAAAAAAAGATTCATCTCATTGAATTCATTATTATATCAATCAATAATTCGTTGGTTCATTTTGAAATATAATTTAAGTAATGAAGAAAGTTCAGAAACACGATTTTTAGAAAAAAAAAATAAGTGGACGGAAGTATCAATATATTATCTACATAGTACGACAAGATCTTTCGCATATTTTTAATTTAACCACAGGCAATATATAAGACCTGATTAACATCCCTCTTTTCTGCCAACTAAAACGGAAGTTTTTCTTCCTCTACATTCCGGATGAGAACCCGAACTTAATTCGTGTTTTGATTTCATCGCTTTCTGAACTGTTCTAGGATAGTTCAGAATCGGGCTTCAACAGCGCATCGATTCTGCGCAGTTCTAGAACTCTCCTAAGACAGTTCTGAGTTTCGCAACCAAAACAAACCTAATAATTTACTGTTTTGAATCGTTTGCTGTTTTGAAACTGAATATCATTCATTATCGAGAAATTCTCTGAAATCAAATAATTGCAACTTTACAAATACTGTGGCAGCTTGACTTGTTCAAACAAAAAAATACAATATATTTGTTTATCTTTCAACAAACTGTTCTTATCTCTGCAACGCAACATTGAAAATCGAAGATTGTGCAGAAGTTGCATTCAAGACATGAAATAATAATAAAGCATTCAGTGCTATCATTGATCGGTTTGGATTCAACAACTCGATCTTATCATAATTGAGACTCAAAATTATGATAGTTTTTCTTGAGCTATTCAATTATTGTTTTCATCGTCCGACATGTTTGTAAACATAATTCATCATTACTCCTCGGTTATCTGTTTTGTCGTTATTCATATCGATATTCCTATAATTTCTATCTGATTTATGTCAGTTGAAGTACTGGCAAATGAAGATATCCACTCATTTTCGGAAATAGAATCCATTGAAATGAATTATTGGAAAATCTAGAAACCAACGAATTGAAGAAATAGATGGAAGTTTGGATTTGGGTGTAGTAGATTATATCAGTGGTTATTTGAAGAAGTATATTCATTCCTCTAATTGATCAATATAATATTTCGCAAACGAAAATGAAAACAATAAAAAAAAATTCGTATTTTTACGTACATTTTGGGCACAGCTCCACAAATATCTGTAATTTTTGAACTCAATACCGAAAATAAATGTTGCCTATCAAACTGACATAGGCAAAGGAAAATTTGTCAATGTGAATAACCGTAACTATAGCAGGAGCTTTTGGTCCATCGCTTGAAATCGCTTCTAGAGTTCGTTAACAGGAAAAACCGGAAAACGGATTCCAAACTTTGAAATTTTGAGTTATTTCCTCAATATCGCAAGAATCGTACTTAGTTGAGTAATACTGAGGTGCAACTTTGTGCAATAAACATCTACATCGAAAAAGCGGGCCTAAGGAGAACAGTTTCACGGTCCTTACCGATCATCAGACTGCCTTACCTATGGCAACCGCTGTAATAGGACTCAAGATACTTACAACATTTTAGATGGAAAACTGCACTATTACTACTTACAATTCGCCATCTATCGGGAGCATCGTACGAACCCTACCTTCGAGTGCAGAATACTTTGATCGATATGAATGACGTTCATCCTTTTGCCTCATCGGGTCATTGCATCTGCGGATTTGCAGTTTGTGAGTAGTTATACTGCAGTTTTCCATCTAAAAAGGTTATAAGTATCTGGAGTCCTATTACAGCGATTGCCATAGGTAAGGCAGTCTGATGATCGGTAAAGACCGTGAATCTGCACCAACTGTTCTCCTTAGGCCGGCTCCTTCGATGTAGATGTTTTGGTTGATTCAATGACTAGCTCAGATCAAGGTGGAATATTTGATAAATTATCTGTTGGTTTTTCAAGTCCCTGTTGAATGTTCAAAAATTAAGTAGCATTAGTTTATCATTGATACGTTTATTTGTGGTTGACTCCGGAATAATAAATTCTGAGATTAGGATTGTTATAGTTGACTTCAAGCAGAAATGCCCCTTCAGAATGTTTACATTTTACACGTGCATGAGCCGAGGGACCATGAGGAAAAGCTTGTATCATGTATCTATTTTTCCTACATCAAAAAGGCGGTCATCTTCACAACTGAAGGTTGATCAATACAATGATATGCTTGAGTTCAGGATTAACAATCATTGGGTCAAAAATATGAGTGAATGAAAGTGGAGTTGGATTATTCCAAGACCCCTGACTCAGCTAAAAAGACTGAACTGACGGCCTAGCATATACTAGAAACTAATTAACCCTTCAAATATTCACAAAATTTTCGAGAGAAAACACCCAGTTATTTTAACCTGGCGGTCTGATCCTCTGTCGAATTTGGTAGCACTTGACATCCTTCTGAAGTGCTTGGAGCATCATCAACATCAGATAGAGATTTTAATTCGCAATTTTTCCGTTGCCAGATTAACACTTTCTGATTATAGATTATTACGAATACCTTTCAGCAGGTGATGTGTATCATAAATGGGGTAGATTTTGTATTTTAATGAATCCATCTCTATACTCTTTGTTTCTCTTTAAACAATTAGTATCATCCATGAGTTTATTAATTATTTTCACATTTGTAGTACCTTATCAGAAATGGTTGAAATAGTTTTCAGGGAATTTCAGACCAACTTCCAATCATTTATTCAATATATTTTCATCAACGATAACATTGAATGACATCAACAAAATGGACGCAATTGTCAGATTCCAAAAATCAATAAAATCAACGACCGTCCTACCAAATTGTACTCTTCCGTTTGTATGCCGAACTAAAATGAATGAAACCAGAAATATGCGTTAGTTGGCGGTCTAGAGAGATTATTTGTCTATGGTCCCCCTATTAGGGGTTGCGGTTTCAAGAGTCCACTGTACAGTAACATGTGTCCCCCCCACGAGCAGTAGTAAGTATTCGTGTAAATTCCGCTACGTATTATATTATGAGAAGAATCAGTGGATAGATGATGCACTTCATTGTCATTGGGACACCCTGTATGATATTAGCTTTCTTCTTCTCGGTTACTAAGTATATGTTTTTCGGAAAAAACCAACTGATGTGCAATTTCAATATACCTGCCGAATCAAATCCAATCTAATGGTTAGCTTCCCCAGATTCGTGACTCGTGTCTCGTGTTGGAATGAAAAACGACATAAAAATAAATGAACATTGTGGAGTTGGAAGATTTTGTCGTACCAATTCAGACGTTATCATAATGATCATTGAAAATTGTCAAATATGTATGACACGCAAGTTGATTCTTACGTGGGCAGAACAAAGCAGATGTGTCCATGATAGATTCATTCGAACAGTGCTACAAGGATTTTTACCGATGAAAAATAAACAACCGTGTAAACAGATTTATAATGAGATGTGGAATTCGAATATAGAAACGCATATCTCCTTCATTCGAAATAGATTCGTTCTAGAGAACAAGAAATGTCTCCAATTTTCTATTTTTTACCAGTAAATGTTCTTGAACGATTACCAAATGATCTACAGCTATGAGCTCGATCAATTCATTAATATCCAAGATAACTATCCGATTTCATTGAGAATAAAATAAATATTATCCATTCAACTGCTTACTAGATAAGAGTATTTCTCAATTGAAGAAAGTGGAATACACAAACTCCTGATTGCAAGATCCAACGAACGGATGTTTAAAGTAATCAAGCTTTAGAGTCCGAACTAAAATTAGCGTAGGTAACACGTGTTTCGTTGAAATTGAAACTACCATATCCGGAACACTGACAAGTTTTCTTTCACGGAATTTCGACAAATATAAATAAATCAGTTAACAAACTACTACAAAGCGCGCTGAGATTCACTTGTCTAGCCTTTATAGTTAATACTTTTTCTGACATTAAAAACACTAGCTTTGTTTCGGTTCCGAGTTCAGAACTGGTCGAAACGGTTCGAGCATGCGCGATTGCGATTTTGTATTTTGGTTCATTTTAAAACCGGTTCTGGATTCCGTTAATTGTGTTATTTTCAGAACTGATTCTGAACTGTTCGGAGTTCGGACCTTAGAGTGCGAACAGCTGTTGAGTTGATTAATTCGCACAAGCGTAGAGTGAGTGTCTTTGAGTCAAAGATTTAATTATTCCTGACTTTTTTGGTGTCGTGTTGATTTGGTTAAATTAAAACTTTTGTCATTGAGGATGATTCCTTCGATATGACCTCCCATATAATGTTCTAATAGATTTTATTTCCATTGTTTTCACCAGGGATGTATAGTTTTTAAATACATCCTTGTGAGCGATTCAGAGTCCTATCCCTATTGAATAAATAGGAGTAGTTCATTGGTTAGAACTCACGCCCCATGATCGTAAGGTCTGGGGTTCAAGCCCTTGGCGGAGAAAGATTTTTTCCGATTTTCAGGGGACCATCCAACCATTCGCGGTTGGGTAAACAATTAACAGTGCTGTTCCTAACGTGGCGCAAGAATTTAGAAACAGTACCTGCACAGAACACACTTGGTCTCCTTATTCGCACAAGCATTAGGTATCTGGAAAACATTCATCGTAAAATGTATTACTATATGAATGAATCATGTTATTTATACTTCTTGCTTTCAGATTTTTGGTTCATGTTGAAATATAATTAAAATAATAAATAAAATTCAGAAGAATCATTTTTACAATAACAGAAATTAAAATCGACGCAAGTATCCTCAGAAATATCCTTATGACATAAAAATTGCGTCAGGGACTGTCGCATGTTTCTGAAATTCACCACAGACAAGGCATGATTACCATTCCTCTTTTTGTCATCGAACACAAACGGAAGTCTTTCTTCTTCTATGATCCTAATGAGAAGCCGAATTTAATTCGTGTTTTGGTTAAGTCGCTTTTAGAACTGTTTTAGGATAGTTCAGAATCGGGCTTCAACACTATGTTGGACTGATTACATAGCCTTTGGATTTATACCAGATGGTGATACAGATGAATCAAAAGAGAACCAAAAAAATAAAATAACAGCTTGAATAGGTTTATTATCTTTACTGACTGATCCGACCCTTTATGCTACTTCCTTTCCCTTTAGGATACTTCTGAGGGACCTAGAAAGCTCGAATTCGGTATGGAAACTAGAATTACCTAAAAAGTATAAGCTACATAATTATTCAAGATATACCGGATGTCCCACGAATATCTTTCGTTAGAATATTTTTGGGAAGGAATTAAAAGTCACGTTCGTAATTTACGACTAAAAATTGATTCTCACTATACGTTCCGTATAACCTTCCAGTATCACTTTCGTATAATTTTCGTCAAAATTTAGTAGGCAAAAATGTCATTTAGACGAAACGTGAACGGAAGGTATAGTGGGCATATATAAATTCATTTACACCTTATAATATTTTACGGGAAGGATACTGGAAGGTAACGGAACGTATAGTGAGAATCAACCTTTAATCTTTCACTAGAGAATGTAATTTTTTTGAGGTTCGTGGGAATTCTGGTTTCACTGGAAGCGACACCAACTTTCGTTTCTCAAATTGGATGCCCCACATTTGATGATGAAAATCGATTCCTTGTAAAATTCTGAGTTGTTTCAGTGTAAAATGTTTGAATTTCTGTCAGAAATTTTTTTTTTAACTTGATATTTCAATGGAAATATTGGAAATGGCGCCCTGCTGAAACATGGCTATCTTCCTGGTTTTTCTTTGGAAGAATGCCGTTTTTAGGCTTCCGCGAGGAGTAAGAATAATGTTTCTGTGGCAAAAGTCAAAATTGAAACTCTTGGTAGAGGAGGTCACGAAAGCGTTGACAAAGTTGGCAATTTCGAAAACGTGAAAACTCAGTTTTTTCAAATTAGAACCTATTTTTTATGGCCATATTGAAATCTACGTTGAAAAATGGATTGTATTCTTCTCTGGAAGAAATGTCCCGAAGGGAATGGTGGACATATTGATCATTTATTTAGGACTGTATTCATAGAAATTAAGAATTTTTGGTTTTGCTTGTATTTTTTAAAAGACTGATATTGAAAATGTAATGGCGACTACATATTTTCGAGCTTTGGTGTTATTTTCCTCGCTTACATCATTTTTCAACTTAGACTCCAATATGGCCATAAAAAATGAGGATCTAATTGGAAAAAATTGAGTTTTCTAGTTCTCGAAATCGCCAACTTTGACAACGCATTTGTGACCTCCTGTATCATGAGTTTCAATTCTGACTATTGAAGCATTATTCTTACTTCTCGCGGAAGCCTCAAAACGGCATTCTCCCAAAGAAAAGCCTGGAAGATATCTATGTTTCAACCCAGCGCCATTTTCGATTTTTTTTATTGAAATTTCGCGTTAAAAAAGAATTTTCTGACAGAAATTCGAATTTTCGTTCAAAGGATATCACCGAAAGTGAACATGCGCGCAAAAGCTGCGGACTTCACGACATTGCTTTTCTAGGTTTTTTATTGTTCAGAAGTACTTACTAGGAAGTCACATTCTTTGGTATATCACACTCTGTCTCCCCGTACTAATTTGTTTAAAGAACATGGATGGCTTCTTTTTCATTGGAAAATAATTTTTTCGTCATCTTGAATTTATTTCGACAAAATATCTCGACATAATATCTGAAACAGAAAGAGGGACAGAAGACCAGTAGGAAGCAGTACCTAACTAATATTACCTACATTTGATCTCTGACCGGGAGGGTCTTTCGTCTAGGTCCGGTCCTCCAAGCGATGATATTTCAGATCCTCAGATAAACGAAGAACGCTACAGGCCCCTTAATGGGGAATCATCTCCCATAGATCCATAATTGGTTACTTTACACTAGCATAGGGATCGAGAAGGTGATACCTTTTCATATTGGTACACCGTATGAAATATTACAACTTGATTTCGAAATTTCAGTCGGCAAATTGCCGCTCTAGGACACTCCGTATAAATTGTGTTTCTCGAGATAAACTCATTGTGGGAAAGATCCGAATGCCTCATTCCAGTTTGTCGTATAAATGTTGACATAGTCTATGAGTAATTCAAAGTAATTAAACGTCCCCTCACGAAGACTGCAACTCCGGTTGTTGTTGATATGGGGTCTGGTACAATGGCTTCAGACGCAGGCGGAAGATGAAAGGTATAACTACAACAATGCCATCGTTATTATCCTGCCTCTCATAATAGGATCAAGGATCTTGGGCGAGGGGATTTGCCAGACGTATTTGCGGATGTTTGAGAAACCTCATAGGCTATTGTATCCCATGGAAAAAAATCGAAATTGAAATATGTTTGTTTGTGCTGGATGAACTGACAGATGTTCATTTTATTCCTGTATTCCGGACGACTCGTAATGAAGGGTTCATCCATAGGAACGAATGATATTGAAACTGAATGGAACTAGTTTTGTGTGAGCTATCATCACATTGTTTTTATTACTTGAAAGGTTTATGATTGATATTGTGGAATATATCTGAAAATGTCGCTGTGACTTGCTGGGTAGCGCGCATACCAGAGGTCCATTTTTTTGAGTTCCAGTGGCAGCTTTCCCAATTTTGTACAAAATCCTAGAAAATCACTGACGTGAAGTCAGCAGCTTTTTCGCGCTTGTTCACATTGTGAAATGATGACTTTGAAATTTCAGTGAAATTTAAATTATGAGAATTTTAAAAAAAAAAAATTTTTTTCGAATTTTCCATGGATAATTCCTCTTGTTGACACTGTTCATCTTCAAACCAAGTTTCATTTCGATCAGATAAATAATTTTCGAGTTATTGAAAAATTGAAATTTCAAATGGCTGTAACACAAAAACCATTTGGCAGATTTGGCTCATCAACGAACTCAACCGAGATATTCAGGATCAAAACCTAACCTGAAAATTTTAAGACTCTAGGTCCTTCCTTAAGAAAGAGCACATACGACCGGACGGACTGACAAGTGAATTTGACCACGGATTCTTCTGCAGGGAGTTCAACCCAATCGTTTGAGATCATTTTTGGCTCAAAACTCGAAAATTACAGACATCGTGACGAAATGATAGCGTGCTGTTCCCTAGAACAAGCGCGTAAAAACTTGACAACAATGTTATTTTCGCGAGACGAAAGTGCAGTAACAAGTTATCAAATAAAGAATCCCAGGTTTTCGTAAGTAATATTATAAGGGCATCTAATTTTTCCGAAAAAAAATCAAAAAAACACGTTGCTAAGTAATATTTCAACAAGAAGTATGAGTGCTGGTGGCAACAAAAATCCGAGTCGAATACGAGGATTTTTGCACCTGCACGAATGCTTTTTGTTAAAAAATATTACTTTACAATGTATTTTTTCGATTTTTTTCACAGGAAAAATAAAAAGCCCTAATGGTATTTGTCAAGACTATTTAATGAGTAAAAGATTATTCTGCATGCATTATGTAAAGGTATCAATTTGAAAACTGAAAAACAGGTACCTAATTTATTTCATCAAAAATACTACAAACTTAATTATTTACGGTACATTTAAAATATAAATTGCGATTTTGGTACACAGTTGGGGTATTGTAATTTTTGTCAAGTTTTGCCGCGGGTAAACTCGAATAAACTGCTGAGAGCTCCTGCCAAACAGTTTTTCCACCTAGAAACCATTTGTTATTCAAAATTGCGCGTTTCTGATTGGTGGAAATTACGACGAGGGAAATAGTCACTAATATTTATTGAACCATTGCAAATCCAGTGCATGGGTCTATTGCATCTGTTCAGTAGGGTGGCAGGGTGGGTGAGTTTCCATCATGGTCTCTTTTGTGCAACAAGGAGTTACAGACATTGTGACGAAACGATAACGAGCTGTTCCCCAGAACAAGCGCTAAAAGTTTCAAAATTTTATATTCGTCCACGAATTCGAACATGCGCGCAAAACTGATTACTGAGAGCTCTCTTATTTAGAATTTTATAATCATTTTATTCATTGCACAATATACAGAATGTTACTAAATTGCAGGAGCAAATGAAGAGAGGACATTCCCTGCATAATTTTAAAGAAGAAAGTCTTATAAACATGAGACAGCAAACGTTTGGTTTTGGAGATAAATGGAGTTTGAATTTTTCTCAGGTTTTTTCTCATATTTCACAAGATTTTCAACTTTAAATTGGCATAGATATTACATTTTTATATTTCGATTGTGAATCTACAGGGTGATATTTTTTCTGTCTTCACCCCAAACTTTTTTTGGTGAGCTAGTATTAGTTCGAAAAATTATAACACCCCACATCTTGAAAACGAAACCCTTTTTTTTGTACCTGAAATTTAGGAACACCCTGCATATCTTTATAATAGTTGAAATGCATTTTTGCGCTTATATTCTGAGGAACTGCATGCTATCGTTTTATACAAATATCTTTGATTTTCGAATTTGAGCCGAAAAAGGTTTCAAATGTCTTGGTGGGACTCATTTATGACGAATCCTGTGTCAAAATCGATTATATCTGGCCAGCCGGCCGGCCTTTCATAGGCACGATTACGGGTGTACGGAAGATTCTATCGTCTTAAAGATTTCGGGGTTGGTTGCATTTCGAAATGCGTAGGTTAAATTCGTAAATAGGCAAAATCCGTCAAATAGTTTCGGAGTTAGAGCCATTTGAATTTTTGAGGTTATTTCCCTGATATTTCTAGAACTACTGAAGCGATTGGATTTAAACTTGGCAACTAGTTGGAGCGTATGCACTTGCAACTTTTTGCGAAATTTATTGAGATCGTGCTGTCCGTAAATTTAAAATGAAATTTTTTCAAAAATGTTTTTGGAATTCATTCATTACATTTGGAACAAATTTTGGACGTACTTTGAGCTTAATATTTCACAACAGTTTACAGAATTTCGTGGTTTTTTCCACAGTATCGAAGTTTTTTCCAGAATAAGTAGAAGAAGACCTAGAAAAGCACTGACGTGAAGTCAGCATCTTTTGCGCGCATGTTGAAATTCGTTGCCAAAGCGTTCATCTCATTTGAACATGCTTGCAATAGCTACTGACTTCACGTCAGTGATTTTCTAGATTTTTACGCGCGTTATCATTTCGTCACGATGTCTGTAATTTTCGAATTTTGAGCCGAAAATGGTCTCAAACGATGAAGACGAAGCCGTGGTCAAATTCAATTCTGTCTGTCCGGCCGTCCGTCCGTGCTCTTACTTCCGAAGGAAAAGACTTAGTGAATTGAAATTGTCAGATCAGGTTTGGAGTCCAAATATCTCGGTTAAGTTCGTTAATGTGTGGAATCGATTGGATTGTTTCGGAGTAAGGCTCATTTGAAATTTTGAGGTTAATTCCTCGATATCTCATGAAATATTGACTCGATAAAATTGAAACTTCGTGGACAGTTTTGGAATAACATCGCACAACTTAGAGCGAAATTTTGTGCGGATCCAGTTCTTGGAAAATCAAAAAAAAATTCGAATTTTCGATGAAAAAAAAATGTTTGTCTTCGAAAATATTGATTAGATTTCAATGGAATATAAGCAAAATCCTCAGAGTCACTATTCAGCAACAATGTTCCAAATTTCAATTAGATCCTATATTTACTCTCGGAGATATAAGGGAAAATATATGCCAAATTTCGTTGTTATTTTGGAATTTCAACGTTATTTCCGCAATATCTAAAGAAGTACGGATGCAATCAGTTTGAAAATTCGTAATTAGGTGGAGATTACCAACACACAACTATACTCCATTCACTTTTATAATGTAGCCCGGTTGGCCATGACATCGTGACAGATTTCACCGTGTATATTTTGAAAATGTTAGGTTATAGTCATTTTCCTGTCAGATAACTATGCAACGTTGTCTCTCTACACAGAGGTCGTAGTAATTACTTATTTTTCAAATGTCAATCTACATTGATAAAGTAATGAATTTGAGAAAATTTTATTTGAATTCGATAATTCCAAAGACGAGGCGAATGTTGAAAAACTCTTGTCTCTGTTAATACTGGAAATATTTTACGTATATAAACATGGTTGGAAGATTCAGTTATGCTTTTTTCTCGTACGGAAATCAAGAATCGAGTTTTTCAAAATAAAGTCTGTAATCAGTGTCATTTTGGGTGCTCCAATAGAAGGATATTCTTTGTCGTCTCTTTCACTTAAAATCTTCCTTATTGTGTTGATGTGCAGCTAAAAAATTAACATATATTCATATAAAATATTATTCCTTGGTTTTCACTCACATACGTCGAAAATGTTGGATAGCTTGTGTTGAATTATTGATTCCGAATTATCAGGGTAAGTATCAGAAAAAGCAGATTTCAATTATACATAGCACTTCCTGATACTTTGTCTCTGCTTCTTCAAAACTACCTTCGGCATTTTTATTAGTTTGCAAGCGTTATTATGCTGAGATTTAGAAATCTAGAATCGATTGATATTGATAATAGTAGAAATTGAAATTTGGCAACGTCTTTTGACATTGCCGATATTTCATGAGTGCCAACCTGCGTCAGTTTTAAGGGAAAAAACTTGATAAATCTAAATCATGGCCAACCGGGCTACATTATAAAAGTGAATGGAGTATAGGTGCAAAATTTCGTGTTGATCTAAAAGTTAGAATGTGAACAAGCGCGTAAAAGCTCCTGAGCTAACGTCGGTGCTTTTCTATTTTTTTTTCATTTTATTCCAGAGACTAATCTAATTTTGAAATATTTGGTTAACAGGGTTTAATAATGAGCGCGCGCACGTACTCTTTTCAAATTCAGTGGGTCAAGGGATTCAACGAATATTAAAATTTTATTGAGTATTGATGATTTGAGCATTGAGATATAATAGTTGCAGAAGTGAACTACTTTATGTGGGGCTTAGTTAATGAGTCATAAATTCTGGTATTCAGATTATATAAACACGGCCTCGAATACTGCAGCTTATAATTTCCATTTATATCCGAAGATGACCCGGGTTCAAGGATTCCAATCCGTTTTTATTGAGACAGCTTCGCATTCGCGCTGCACTTCAAATAAATCTTTGTGACGGAGCTGAAATAGCCATCAGACTTCACGTGGGGTGGTCCCAGAGATGCGTCGGAGGTGAAATCGATTGCCTGTCGAACAAACGAACATCTGTCCTCTTTTATCAAGCATCGAAACGATCTTTCCATTGGCTATTTTATGATGGACCTTTGGAATTGAGTGAATATTGGTAGTTCAGTATGAAACTCCGTTCGGGACAAAAATGGGATTGCAAATATATTTATTTTCGAGTCAATATATTTATTAGTTGCACCAACTTTTTTTTTTGTGTGATGATACACTGAATTTTCATTGAGATATATTTATTGTTTCACTGAGCTTTTGAATTTATATGTTGTATTGACGATTCTTTCTTAATATTTTGTTCTTGCTGACCTGTATGTTGTCTGTATAGCTCAAATTGTTATTTTATATTCATTTTTGTATTCATTTTATTGTTAACTTTCATTTTTGTATCATTTTATCCTGAAGAAGGCCCAATAAAGGGCCGAAACGTTGCTGAAAGAATAGTTTCCTTTCAAAGGTTGTTCCTTGACCGAAATTTGATTTCATATAGATCATCTGGAACGATACTTGGTTTGATTATATTTATTGTTCACGTAACACGAGTTGGGATTTTTAAATATAAAAAATTTTAAACAAGGGTTTATTATTTTCTCAGTTAAATGATCCAATACCATTGTCTCAAATGAAACTTTTGTATTATTCATAACTCATTGTTTTTTCACAATACAATTTGCAGCGTTTTTCTTTATAACTCAAGGACCACTGGTTGGAAATCACCCGGTGAAAATTTTTGAGTTGAGCTAAGGCCAACGCCCACTTATCACGGCAAAACGGAAACATATTTATCTACAAATTTGCGTGTTCCGTAGCGGTCAAATGCGCGCTGTCCCATTCAATTATATGGAAAGAATAAAATTCCGGTGTGCCATGGGTTGGACTGTAGCCGACTTCTATGCAACAGTAATCAATGTTGAGAGTTTCATAAAAATTCGGTGGTAAGTTTTCGAGAAATAATTTTTTTCCCTCCTACCTCTAGTTTTCATCTCTAAGGGTACACCGATCCTGCTGAAATGTTTGGCGGATCAATCTCGAGCGACACACGATTTTTCTACCAAGTTTCACGGATTAAGGGTTCATTACTTTCAGAGGAAAGCTCCGGACGGCGGACGGGCGGATTTTTGCGCTCATGTTCTAGTGGAACAGCGTGCTATCATTTTGTCCAAATGTCTGTAATTTTCAGATTTTGGGCCGAAAATGGTTTCAAACTACTAGGTTCGACCCACCGATGACGAATCCGGTGACAAAATCGATTCTGCCCGTGCCCGACCGGCGGCCGTACGCACGATTTCGGGCGACCGTAGAATCAACGCGCAACTTTTCGCAGAATTTCGCCGAAACCATACTGCCAGTAAATTTTAAAAAAAGTCGAATTTTTTTTCCAGAAACTATTCATTATATTCGGAAAAAGTTCTGCTCAGGCCTTGGGCTTTATATTTCGCAGTAGTGTACCAAATTTCAGTTCGATTCGATTATAAGTTTCGGAGATATTTCGAAAAGATATGTCATATTTCGTGTTTTTTTCTTAGATATCGTTGTTTTTTTCGGAATAACTCAAAAATTACTGATTCAATCATGATGAAACTTGGCAGCTTTTTTTTCGGAAATAATCCATCATATCCAAAAAAAAATTCAACTCACACTTTGAGCTATATATTTCACAGCAGTGTTCCAAATTTCAGTTCGATACGGTCATAAGTTTTGGAGATATCGGGAAAAAATATGTAAAATTTCGAGGTTTTCTTCTCGATATCGTTGATTTTTTCGGTATAACGCGAGAAATACTGATTCAGTCCTGATAAAACTTCACAGCTAGTTTTGAGATGCTGAAAGACAACTTTTTGCGAAATTTCGTGATAATCGTGTCATTAGAACAATTTGAAAAAAAAATTTCTATGATTTTCTTATCATATCATCCTCATTAAATTCTGTAAGAAACTTCGAACTGTTGTTTTTCGATGAAGTACTGGATTTCAATTCGATCTGATCTGTATTTTAGGAAATACTGGAAAAATAAAATTTTGATTGGGTATATCTACGGAATCATTGGGTGGATTTCACCCATTCACGAATTCGGCCTTCGTAATTAAGGTCCAAACCTTCTCTACAAATATCGAGTTTCTAAGTTGTTTCTATCGGAAGTTATAGTGTTTACGCAGTCGGCCGTTAGGCTGACCGTAAACACAATAACTTCCGGAAGAAACGACTTAGAATTTCGATATTTGTAGAGTAGGTTTGGGGCTTAATTACGAAGGTCGAATCAGTGAATGGGTAAAATCCGCCCAATGATTCCGTAGATATACCCATTCAAAATTTTATTTTTCCAATATTTCCAAAAATACAGATTCGATCGAATTGAAATCCAGTAATTGATCAGTGAAAAATTTCAAAAAGCACTGCCGTGAAGGCAGCAGCTTTTGCGTGCATGTTCAAATTCGTTGCTGAAGCGGTCATCTACATTGAACATGCGCGCAAAAATTGCTGCCTTCACGGCAGTGCTTTTTGAAATTTTTCGATGAAGTATTGGATTTCAATTCGATGTGATCTGTATTTTTGGAAATATAAGATTCTGAAAAAAAAATTTTTTTTGTCCAAATATTCAATATTCTGTGACTTCTGGTCATATTATCCTAATGGATTTCTGTATAAACCTTCGAACCGTCATTTTTCGATGAAGTATTGGATTTCAATTCGGACTGATCTGTATTTTTGGAAATATTGGGAAATATCGGCAAATTTACGGAATCATTGGGTGGATTTCACCCATTCACGAGTTCGGCCTTCGTAATTAATGTCCAAACCTACTCTACAAATATCGAGTTTCTAAGCTGTTTCTTCCGGAAGTTATTGCGTCAACGGTCGGCCGTTAGGCTAGTAAACCGCAGCGCAGATCGCAGAGAGAACGTTAGGTCTAACGGCCGACCATAAACACAATAACTTCCGAAAAAAACAACTTAGAAACTCGATATTTGTAGAGTAGGTTTGCACCTTGATTACGGAGGCTGAATTCGTGAATGGCTAAAATCCACTCAATGATACCGCAGATATAACCATTCAAAATTTTATTTTCCCAATATACAGATTAGATCGAATTAAAATCCAGTACTTTATCGAAAAAAATCTAGAAAAGCACTTACGTGAAGTCAGCATGTTCACTTTCGGTGATATCCTTCGAAAATACGTGCAAAGGCTGCTGACTTCACGTTAGTGCTTTTCTAGAATTTTTCCTCTTGTTTTCAATTCCCTCCCTTGCGAATCTAAGGAGCTAATTCACCTAGAAAAAGATCCTAATACGAATCGAGTCTGCATTATTCATTACCTTGGGAGTGTCAATTTCTTTACCTCTGATGAAACGGAAGCCAGTCGGCACAGTTTCCATTTCCAATAATGCCTTCAGGATGCACCGGAAGTTCTTCTAAAAGCGTAAAGCCGTCGTCATGCCGAGCTGACTACCGTTGAAGTACGTGATGAATACAGAAAAGGCCAGTGCAGTTTGTATAGGTTAACTCCTACAAACATCCATATGTTTTTAACATGTCCCGTGTGACTGTGCTGTAGGAGGAAATTAGAATAATATAAATAGTTAGTTTATCTTTCAGCTGGAATTCGATGAAATGGTGCTCATTTTTATTGTATTTCGACATAAATCTGGACGTCAAATAAATTATCAAAAGCACTGACGTGAAGTTAGCAGCTTTAGAGCGCCAAACGCAGCTTTACTGACGAAATTCTGCATGAACCTCCAAGCTTATCTTATGGGGTGCATCACCGGAGGCTGAGAATGCTGAGATAGTATTGCTGAAACAAAAGAAAGCACTACGTGCAGTTGACGAGCTGCAGGCCAGAAAATATAATGTACTTACCGTCCCAAGTTGTTATATGTTAGAATGCCTATTATACAGGGTGGTCCAAGTAGTGACGTCAATAATTTTTTTTTAGATTCCTCACACCTGGGGGTATCCAAAAAAACCCCATGATTTTTTCTAGTTTTCGAGTTATATTTTTTTTGTGTTTTTCTAATTTATTATTCCAGCGAGGTTTCAAATATTCATATCTTTTTATGTTATAGGTAGTTTGCCGATTTTTTTCTGTGACATGATCTTCCTAAATATTGTTTCGATAACAAGAATAAATCATCATCTTGAATACACTCAAAATACTCAAAAAAGGCTTGAAAGTTAGAAATTTAGCTTTTATCAGGAGTCACTCAAACATTCAACATCAATTAAAAATACGAAGAGGAGTTTACATAGCTTCTGGCTGAGTTTAAAAACTTTGCACGGTACTAAACTACCAAAATCATAAAAAAAATAGTACTTTATGGGTCATTTTTTGCTGTAATCGGTCTTTGAGGGCAGATAGGCTTAAAATCAAAGTTATTTTTTACTTGTGATCATTCTTATGGTAAATTATACACATAAATGTGTTTCTAAACTAATTTTATTTGAAATTCCTGTAAACTAACTGTAGCTTGTGTAATCTTTACAATAATTTTGGACTTTGGCATATTTCAAAGTTGGTAGTTGCGAAATTACTTACTTTTGGATGAGAAATAAAAGCACAACTTACTGAAAAATTACCATTTACTACAATGAATCTTTAAAATCCCTTCCTCCATCTTGAATACTTAATCGTCAACGTTTTTTGTTTTATTTTTCTTTCCGCTTCCAAAAGTTTTGTCTTAATTCTGCTTTGTTGTTGCTTCTCGTAGCTAACACCAGCTTTTTGTAGAATCACCAAATAAAAAAGTCGATGGGGTTCAGGTCTGGCGGACGTGCAGGCCATTCCATCGGCCCTACATGCCCAATCCATCTTAATGTAAAAATAACACGGGCCACAATTATTTTACAGGAATTTGAATTAAAATTACATTTTCAAGCTTAATTTGCCATAAAAGTGATAAAAAGTAGAAAAATAACTTTAATCGTGTTTCAATGATTTTAAGTCTATCCGCCTTCGATGGCCGATTACAGCAAAAAATTGTCAATAAAGTACTACTTTTTTCTTATGATTTTGGTAGTTCAGGACCGTGCGAAGTTTTTGAACTCAGTCAGAAACTAAGTTTCAAAATCGTTTTGAAAAGCTTTGAGTAATTTCAGAAAGCTGAGTTATTTTTTTCATCGAAAGAACATTCGGGAAGATCATGTTACAGGAAAAAATTCTGCAAAATACGCACCACATAAAAAGATATGAAATTTTGAAACTTCGCTGGCACAATAAATCGAAAAAAACAAAAAAACCTATAACTCGAAAACTACGAAAAGTCGCGTAACATACATGTTATATATGGGATATTTTTGGATACCCCTTGGTGTGAGGAAACTAAAAAAAATTTATTGACGTCACTACTTGGACCACCCTGTATATACAGAACAAAAAAAAACACTTTTTGCAAGCACTCGGAAATACACGACCATAATACGAGATTCAAGAAAAAGTACATAACCCCAAAGCATAGGCTAAAGAGTACACAAAATACTCATGTTTTTAATGGGATGTGAATCTATAAAAGACTTCAAGAGCATTCTAGAGGAAGATCAAGTCTCTCCTTATCGAGCGAGTTGCGTACACGATGGACGAATTGTTAACCTGTCGGTTCTAGTCAAAATGGTCAAATATTATATCTTGAGATAACTGTATTATGTTAGATTTTACTTATCTTTTTCATTTGTGTCGGTTCATCTGAGTTCATTGAAGATTTATTTCTGTATGTGTGTATATATGTATATGTTTATATATGCGTATATAATATGTAATTATATAAGACATTCGCTGTACTTTTTTAGGGTAATGAATGAAACATTGAAACAAGCTGTGATTTTCCATCAAGTATTGGATAAACTAACTCAGCTGTCGTAATTGTGCCCAAAACCTATTCTATAGCTATCTAGTCTCTAGGTCGTTCCTTTCGGAATTTATTGTGCTCACGATTAAACCAATCGCAAAAACCAATAATTACCAAAATATTCTACTTAAGGACCTCATCATTGTTGAGAAGGTTTGGAGTTTGATTACGATGACCGAGGTTCCAAATTGGTAAAATCCACCCAATGATTCCGCAGATATACTCATTCAGATTTTTATGTTATCCATATTTCCAGAACTACAGAAAAAAATCCGAATAAAGATATTCGTCGGTATTCTCAAACTCACAACGAAATTTAATTTCAATAGCGTTAGTTCTTCTAGAGATATTGAGGAATTAATATCAGAATTCCAGATAGCCATGAAATTTTACATAATCTCTATTCAATTTCTCTTGGAAAAAACTTTAAATTGCAATGAAATTTGAAGCTCTATTGTGAAGTGTGAACTTCAAAGCTTTTGCCAAATTTCATTCAAATTTGATGCATATTGTTCCGAAAAAAACTGATATTCAAGAAAAATTTTGTAAATTTTAATTTTTTTGAATTTTCACTTTTACCATCCTGACGTAATTTCAAATTATTTTGCGTGTCAATTTTCTAGAAGTAAGGGAGTTTCAATCTGTTCAGTGTTTATTAGAAATTTTCAAATTGTTGGAGAGGCTATGTTGAAACGAAAGAAACGTTTGTCTTTCTTATGCAATTTCTTTATTGGCAATGAATGCACTTGGAAGGTTTCTTCACTCATAGAGTGTTTCATGAGAACTAACTCTAATAATCTAGAAAGAATCTAGCATTCCTTAAAACACGAAATGTAAGCTTTTCCTCATGGTCCTTCGGCTCATGCACGTGTATAATGTAAACATTCTGAAGAGGCATTTCTGCTTGAAGTCAACTATTACAATCCTAATCTCAGAATTCATTATTTCGGAGTGAACCACAAATAAACGTATCAATGATATACTAATGCGACTTAATTTTTGAATATTCAACAGGGACTTGAAGAACCAACAAAATTAACAACAGAATTTTACATATTTTTGTTTTCCGCAAATCTCCGAAAATAAATTATGGATCGAATTGAAATCTGCAACACTGTTGTTCGATATGGACTACAAGGAATGTGCTTCATTTTATGAAAATCTGATTAATAGTTTCCGTAAAACAATTTCGTTTTTTTTGTTATGAATTTTATTACTATTAGATCCTTCAAACTCATTGCGTGTACTTCTCGAGATATCGAGGAACTAACCTCAAAATTTCAAATGGACATCCGAAACCTTTCGACCGATTACACCAACTTCTTCAGGGAATCCAAACATATCGTTCAGTACCATTTTCGTTTCAAAATTCAAAAATTACAGACATTTGGGCAGAACGATAACGCACTGTTCCCCAAATCATCCGCGTAAAAAGTCAATCTGTGTTTGGCAGGTTCGATATTTGAATTGGTAGCTGCGAATGCGTACAAGCGTGTTAAAGCTTCTGCCTTCACGTCAGCGCTTTCAGAATTTTTAACATGGAACTTGAGCAGCTTTCAAAACTCGACTATTTCGGTTTTCAAAACCTCACCTATTTTATCCTTCAAAAAAAATTAACAGTGAGTTCTCTTCTGAAAACAGTTTTTAAGAACTATATATGTCACTGTGACTCAACATAAGTCTAGCGATAATGGTGGTAATCTTAGTCTGCCTGGAAATATAACAGAACAGTCACATACAGATAGATATTTATCGATATTGAAAATGTTTGAATTCGTCTACAGCTAACCACAGAATGAATCATTTATTTTAAAAAAGCACACTATCGTGATAACGAAACCACAAAATATTTGGCTGTTACTCTGAATTCGTGAAGATCGTTTCTGAAAAGTACTGATAAGGCTTGTGTTAAGGTACATATTTATAGATGTTGGAGTTGAACAAATAGTAGTGTGATTAAGCATTTCATTGTGTTGGTATCTCTAATCGATTTTCTTTGCAGGATCCTAGCATTGCCTGTGGAAGATAATCCTTAAACGGTGAGTGAGAATTTCTATCACATTTTATGAATAGATACGAAAGCTTTAGGATATACAGGTGTCTGGTAAACCCTCTGGACAATCTTGTAAATGAAAACAGAAATGTTTTTCAGGTTCATGTCAATTTCTTCTTCCTCTATGAAAATCTAGAAGTTCAAATTTCTGAAAATATAAACAATTTATTTGCGCGTATTTCAGATTCACCTATATAGCCACATTTCGGGAAGATTCGTGCAAGAATTCTTTGAATATACTTTCGTTTGTCATTTATTCAATTTCATAAAACTTGATATTACTAATGTAAATTATTTGGTATCCAAAAAAGTCTTTGATTTCTCTTTCAATTTGTGATCTCGCATTTTTTCTCTGTTGATGAGAGACGTAAAAAACTCCGTTGAAAAGAATTGAAGCATCGAAATTCTTATCGATTGATGTAATTGAAACAATGAATTATTCATTAATAAATGAGTCTAAAACAATATTCCCTTGATGAAAAATTTCATTTCAGATCATGAGATAGGTAAACATGAACCCTCTTAAGTAATTTTCGTTTTACTCGATTCATACGGCTCTCCTTACAAAAATATTTCTTTCTTGAAGATAATTTTATAACTCCTTCGTGTAAATATGACCAGGGTCTGTGCGTGCAAAATGGCGTATGAACTGGTGTTTCCACTGCAAAAATAAAGGATCTGAAAAACTAGGAAATCTACTTTTTCCGAACTAAAAAGAATTGAATATTTTTCAGAGACTATGCCAATAAGCTATGTTGACACGTACTGTACATAGTTCTCAACGAAACGTACATAAAAGAAACGCTTTTCATCATCGTACATTATTTAAACCTTTTAGATTGCTGATAATTTGATTCTTGGTTTTTAAACATTTATTTCTATGTTGATATATACCAATTTTCAGCAAGATCAAGGGAATCTTAAATTTGCATGAAAGTAATTTCGAATCTGATTTGCAACTTTCAATATGAACTGAAAATTTTGAGTCTTTGAATTATTAATTTCGGAATTCAGAACTCCAGATTTTGGAACAGTTTATTTTGAATTCAATCTTTCGATATCATGTTTCAGCTCAAAATATTGGAACTGTCATGCGGCGAGCGCGCAAAAATTATCACAATATTGTTTCTGATTGAGGGATATAATGCAATATTCAAATTTTCATACAGTTTTTCACGGTAGGACACTGGAGTGGTATTGAACTGGACAGTTTGAATTCAATTTTGCATAACTTCCGTTTTATCCTCTCCAAAATCCGCTAATCGGTTTAGTGAGCAAGCAATTCGTGCCTTTGTTGATCGTTTTCGTACTTATTTGACTATCCCCTATTCAAAACTACAAACAAGACAATGAAATGTGCGTACTGAAGAGTTATTGTCCCAGATTCGGCCCTGGTAAGAAGATACAGGCTGTTGGAATTTCCAAAAACAAAAATTGTAGCTTTGACATGGTTCCATAACTATGAGACGTATTCTACAGTAATCAATTACATCTTACTTCAAACGGTTTTCTGGTTCTAGACTCCCCGATTCATAAAACTATAAGAAATTAGCATGAGGAATGCAGATAAAGTTTATCTTAAGTCATTATAAGAATCCTCAGTCATTTTTGAATATGAACCGTTTTTGAGATATCAAACGTTTAATGTAATGAAATGTGACAAACATTCAAGAAATTTCCCTAGTTTCGTGGATCTGCTTCTGAGCTATCGAAGGCCGCGAATTAAGCTTCGCTCACGTTTACCCGAAACACAGAAATATTTATCAATTTCGCATAGACCAAATATACTGCTCCACATGAGTTAGGGATATTGACTTAAATTCCAAAAAAATATAGTTAAAATAAGATCTTTGTGATGAAAATTCATATTAATATGATTTCAAGTTGCAAATTAATTTTAGCCTGTAGGTCTGCAGCGTATACAGGGTGGTTTAGAAAAATCGAGTAAAATAACGAAATTTTATTTCCAGAGAATTCAAGCATTTTAAGACTATCAATACAATGTATGGCCTCCACGGGCATCAATAATAGCTTGACATCTTCTTTGCATACTACACATGATGTGGTTGAACATTTCTTGAGGAATTTGGTTCCATAAACGGGGCAGAAGCTCTCTCAGATCATTTAAAGATTCTGGGGTAGGTTGATGATTATCTAATCTTCTTTGGAGCATATCCCATGCATATTCTATGCAATTCAAATCTGGTGAGTGCGGAGGTATTGGTAAATGTGGAATACCAAGCTCCTCGCGCGCATTCTCAACTATGACTGCACGGTGCGGTCTAGCGTTATCGTCTAGAAATTGAAAAGTTTCACCAATAGCAGCGTGAAAATTTGGCACAACATTGTCAATGACATGCTCCCTATAGTGAAGGGCGGTTATATTCCCAGGACAAATGTGTAGATCTGTGCGCCCGTTGAAACATATCCCGGCCCATACCATAACACTACCCCCTCGGAATGGATGGACTTCTTGGACATAGCGACGATTACGGGGTATGCGTGGGATTGTCCATACCCTTATTCTTCGAGAATCTGAAAATCGTCCATATCTAGATTCATCAGTGAAAAGGACACTACGCCATTGATCGTTCCAATTGATATGTAGCCTTGCCCATTCTAGTCTTTGACGCTTATGGTCACGTGTTAATGAAACTCCTCTTAATGGACGTCTAGAACCTAGATTCACCTCTCTCAAACGTCGTCTGATGGTTTCGATGGAAACTTGGACTCCATCTGCATTTTGAAGAGTATTCCGTAGCATTCTACACGTAGATGTAGGGTTTCTTCTCGTCGAAACGGTGATGAAACGATCCTGAGCAGGTGTTGTTTTTCGTCACCCACCAAGCCTTGGTCTTTCCAACACGGAACTTGTCTCCCTGAGCCTATTCCAAAGTCGAAATATCACACTTTGGCTGTCTTGGAGCCTTTCCGCTACAACAACCTGAGTTAGGCCACCCTGTAGCATTCCGATAGCCCTATTAGCCTCGGCGTTTGTTAATTTACGTCTTGGCATTTTCAGAAAACTCGTTTCAAATCGAAGCCGTTGATAAACTGACTTCATTTCAAAATAAGAAGATTCATGAAGCATAGCAAAGAACCAGAACCAGAAAAAAGGCGACCAGATTGACGAAATGTCTCCTACTGATTTTTATTGGATCGATTCAAGTTGTTATTGAGTTTTAAATAATTTTACAGCGATTTTCTCGAAGATTACATACTTTTAAAAACGATTGAATACGATATCCCTAACTCTTGTGGAGCAGTTTATTAGGTCTATACTTTTTCGTGACCAGACCACACACATAGTCCATTCAAAATTAATGTACAACTCAAAGACCCACCCTGTATATAACAACCACCTTTTTGAATAGAAGAACATCTCTCCATGATTGGACATATAAATCATGTGATTCGATAAAATCATGTGATTTGATAAATAATAAAAAAGGCATAAATTGTAGCTGCATTTGGGCGGAAAAAAATGAGCTGTATCACTTAAATCTAATGCATTAGTACCGTTACATCAACTTTATCGCATCGCTTATTTTCTGAGATGAAATTATTAAAAGCAGTAACACAGAATCCCGGGGAAAAATATTCAAATGAAAAATATTTATCATTTCATAAGCTTGAATTCTCTATTCCTTCTTGCTCCGGGGCTGCTGCCGTACACCAAACATTCCGAATTCCAAATAGGAGATTCTTGGAAAAACGTTTCAGCGAGAATTTCCTGGAAAAGTTGACCTCGCAGAGCGAAATATTGGAGAAATGAGAAAACTAAGTCATGACCTTTCGAAATGTTTTTCGCCGAACAAGCTATTTCGCGGAATTAATTTAGCCTGGTGATTCATGAGTACCTTCTGGTGGTATTCGTTGTGGATTAGTTTTATTTTTACGGACGAATAATTTCTAATGAAAATGTAGTCTTTTATTTTTATACCGCACAATCTTACAACAGTGAATTTTGACTGATGTTAACTCCCGAACTTATTTGGAATTCACTTTGAGAGAGGCGAATCAAAGCCTATCGAATTTCGTCAATGATTCGGGCATTTATTGTCCGATATTCATATATAAAACAACTAGGTTGCCCTTAATCATGACTGAAAAGCAGGAGGTGGCAATACGTGTTATCCTATAACCACCCATATATAATAACCTTGATTAATTTCCGATATTAAAATCAATATATATAAAATAATAAAAACATTATCCAGTGGTTTATAGATGTTCACTAGTGCATCTCGAGTATTGAGTCTGGTAAATGTTTCAATATATTTTTTAAATATCTAAAATTAATTGAGGTAATTATATATTGATGATCCAGTGGTTGATAGATGTGGCTCTGGTTAATGTTTTCATATTTTTTTTAATATCTAAAATGAATTGACGTAAGTATATATTGATGATCCGGTGGTTAATAGATGTTGACTGGCGCATATCCAGTATTGACTTTGGGTATTGTTTTTTTTTGTATCTGTAATGAATTGAGGTGGTTGTATATTGATGATTCAGTGGTTGATAGATGTTGACTGGTGCTTGTCCAGTATTGACTCTGGTTAATGTTTTTGTATTTTTTTTAAATATCTAAAATAAATTGAGGTTGGTGTATATTGATTATCCGGTGGTTGATAGATGTTGACTGGCTTTTTTCCAGTATTGACTCTGGATGATCCGGAGGTTGATAGATGTTGACTACTGCATACCCAGTATTGACTCTGAATAAAATTTTATATTTTTTTAAGTATCTGTAATGAATTGGGGTAATTATATAGTGATGATTCAGTGCATGATAGTTGACCGGTGCATCCTAAGTAGTGACTCTGTTTAATGTTCTTATACATATTTTTTTAAATATCTAAAATGAATCGAGGCAGTTGAATACTGGTGGTTATAAGGTAACGTATTGCCACCTGCTGCTTTTTAGTCGTGATGAAGAGCAAACCCGTTGTTTTATATGTGAATATAGATCAGTAAATATCCGAAATGTCGACAACATTCGGTGAGCTTTGATATAATTTTCCCATTGCTAAAGTCCAAAAGTGCCAAGATTTCACCACGCTTTGTTCGAAATGTAAACGAACAATCCTACTAGACCATTTTTTTTTTCCTTTAAGTATGTGTAGATGCCCGTTCCTTTGTGTTGTCCTTGACAACTGAAATAATCGATTTTTTCCTGAGATTAAATTATCCTGTAGGTAATTCTTTCAATGTCCACAGGTGTTTGTTACCGAATCATCCCATTTTCCCTCCACTTCGTTTTCTCAGTTCTGGTAATTTCATCACCTGATTACATAATTCTTGATCTAAGGTTGATTTATTAGAAGAAAAGTACGTAATGTGTACACGGTCATTTACATATCTTATTTCGGAATCCCTTTGGTATCATAAAGAACTTCTAGAAAAGCATTGAAGTCAGAAGCTTCGATGAGCTTGTAAAGATTCGAAGTGATTTCCTCGAGAAATTTTGCATGAACCTTCACGCCGTCGTTTTTCAACCGAAAACTACATTTCAATTTGATTGGATTTGCGTATTCGAAACTATTGGGACAATCATAAAAATTCGTTAGGGTATATTTAAGAAATTACCTGAATTATGCCCAAATCCTGCTCTGCAAGTCTCTCTCGCTAGTCCTTTCGCCTCCACAATAACCAGAAATATACATCTGTGGGACTCGACATTTTAGAGCAGATTGGAAACTCAATCAAGAATTCGCTAAAGGGTAAGATCCACCCAATAATTCGGCAGATACATCAATTCGAAATGTTGATTTCCTAATAATTCCGAAGAAGCTTATCAAATCGAATTGAAAACCAGTACTTGGTAGAAAAATGACGACGTGAATGTTCATGCAGAATTTCGTGGGAATATACGAAAACATCGGGCCGATTTGACCCATATTAATGAATTCTACCTTCGATATTTGTAGAGTAGGTTTGGACCGAATTAGTGAATGGGTGAAATCCACCGCAGGATTCCGCAGAAATACTACTATATATTTTCCCGAGATTTTCGAAAACACGGATGAGATCGAATTGAACTCTAGTACTTGATTAAAAAATGATAGCTTGAAGGTGCATGCAGGATCTCATGAGGGTCATATCAAAATATCTTCATATCTTTCTATCCCGAAGAGGAGGTGCGTTTGGCGGTGACAATACCTGAAAATATGTCCTCAAAAATTTGTCGCGCCCTGATTATTTTTAAAGTGGTAGCTCTTCCTACTTGATATTAGGTTAGCAGAATCCCCTCTCGTTAAAAACACTGCAAATTTTACACAAGGGTTTATTATTCTCTTAGTTAAGTAACCTAAAATACCGTTGATATCTTAAACAACTAAGAACCGAATGCGATGATTCATTTTCGATATTATTGGAAATTTGCAGCGTTTTTCCTTATATTTCAGGAACCACAGGTCGAAAATCATCCGGGTAGAATTTTTTAGGTTTAGTTATGCAACAGTACTCAACGTTCAGAGTTTCATGAAAATTCGGTGGTAAGTTTTCGAGAAATAATTTTTTTCCCCCAACCCCCCATTTAGATCCCCTTTATTATTTGATTTTATCAAATAATAAACCAAAATCTAAAAGCTCGACAAATTTCTCTCTTTCAAGAAAAATTTAATTTGATCGTTTTACAATTGTTCAGCTCATTTCTGGACGAAAAAACGGTATCTGAAATACTTGTTTGTATCATCATGATTTCCATGATTCCATGAATAATGATACGGAAAATCAACCTGAAATATCAGTATTCAAATGCAGTGTTGTCGACTCTGCGAAATGTCTTCAGAAATTACCTTTTTTTCCTGAAAAACTTTATTGAAATTATATTATCCGTTTTTTTTTCATGTTTGAAGGTCTTCAACAATTATCCATAACCTTTGTGACTGAATTCGATGCATTTTCTAGAATGGCACTGCAAACTTAATATTGAGTTGGCAGAGCCACCGCTTAGAAAAAAACCTAGAAAATCACTGACGTGAGGTCAGGAGCTTTTACGCGCTTGTTCAGTTGCCAAAGCGGTCATCTATATTAGTATTGGCCCTGTCAAACGCAGATTTTTTCATATGGTCCTCACGAAATGCTGCATAAACCTCACGCTATAATTTTCGATCAAGTACTAGATTGCAATTCGATCCAAAATTTTGAATGGGTATAAATAACTATCCAAAGAATAATTGGCGAATTCAACCCATTCAAGTATTCGATCTTCTTAATTAAACTGAAAACCTACTCTACAAATATATTCCCTATGTCGATTTTTCCTAAAGTTAATGTGTTTACGGCCGGCTCAACCACTGATAGTGCACAAAATAACTTCCGGGAGAATTTATTCAGTAACTTGATAATCGTAGAGTAAGTTTGAAGTTTAATTACGAGTGCCGAATTGGCGAATAAGTAAAAACTATCGAATGATTCCGCAGATATATCCTTTCAACATTTCAGTTTCCCGATATTTCCAAAAACATAGATAGAATCGCCCTTCAATAAAGAATACCACCTTGAAGTTTCGGCCAAATATAGGGTCCACAGAACAATGAGCAAAAAAAAATTAAAGAATCCTCCTGCATTTTGTTGAATGAAAGAGTTATTTTGCTCATCGTTCTGTAGACCCCATTTGGCTGAAACTTCAAGGTGGCATTATTCATTGAAGGGCGATTCGATCTATGTTTTTGGAAATATCGGGAAACTGAAATTTTGAAAAGGTATTTTTACTAATTCGCCAATTCGGCCTTCTTAATTGAACTCCAAACTTACTCTACAATTATCAAGCTACTGAGTAGATTCTTCTAGAAGTTATTTTGTTCACTATCAGTGGTTAGGCCGGCCGTAAACACGTTAACTTTAGGAAAAATCGACATGGTTTTATTGAGTTCCGTTGCAAGTGGCTCTGGTAACTTTATACAGGGTCTTTCACGAGGAACCTCACCCATATTTATACGGGAAACTACTTAACGTATTTTCATGAAATTCAGCACTTATAAGTATTTCACGATGCTGATGAAATCTAAAATATTTTCAAGGCATGAGCACCTCCGGTTTTTCCGGAAATGACGTCAACTTCCGTTTTTCAAATTAGAACACCATTTTTTGATTGCAGAAATAGATTCCTTAGAAAATTTCAATTTATTTTGATGTAACATTTTTCAGTTTTGGTTGGAAAATTCTCTCTGAGCGGGAAAATTCGAAAAAAAAATCGAAAATAGAGCTCCGCTGAAACAAGAATAACTTCGAGGTTTTTGGATGGAAAATTTTCATTTTTGGGATTTTTCAAGATGTAAGATTGATGTATCCACTTTAAAAATCGAAATCGCGATTCATGATACAGGGGGTGAAAAAATCGCTTTCAAAGTTAGGGATGACAAAATCGTGAAAAATCAATTTTTTCAAATTAGAACCCCATTTTTTCATGGCAGATATTGAATCTACGTTAAAAAATAATGTGAGTGTATGCATCACACCCTTGCCCTAAAATGGATATTTTCTGAGTTATTCACAAAAAACTGTTTTTCGTCTTGAATTTTCAGCTATTTCTTTGCCCTTCACGCCAAAAAGATTAAATTTTATCTTCTACTACACTTTTTTTTTAACGAAAGATCCGACATTTCTCAAGTTTGTCATGGTTCTGTTAATGGTATCTCTCGTTGGTCTGGGTCGGTCAGGAAACCTCTCAATGAACAGTCGAATCGTTCTATCTACAACTTTATTACATTCTCCATGAAGCAGAATGAGATTTAAATAATCTTCATTGGTAAAATTAGGCATAGTGATCGATTTTATAACTTAATACGAATTATCACCAAATTAATAGTAAACACAAAATGATACTGAATAAAGAGGAATTTGGCAGATGTAATTAATGATATCTATCATTAAAAAAAAATAATGTAAAACATGGTAAGTTTTTGCATATGGTTCATAAGGAATTATTTATTTATCACTGGAGAGAAAACCGATGGCCGATTAGTTGAAATAAAGAGGTTTCCGATACAAATTCGAATCCAAATTCGCCATCTATTTAGGAACAACCTGTAACTTTTTTCTCTTGCATATTAGGGTAGTAAAATCTAAAACATGGTTTAAGTAACAGTTCCTGAAAATGTCATCTTTTTGGCGTGAAGGGAAAAGAAATAGCTGAAAATTCAAGACGAAAAACAGTTTTTTGTGAATAACTCAGAAAATATCCACTTTAGGGCAAGGGTGTGATGCATACACTCACATTATTTTTTAACGTAGATTCAATATCTGCCATAAAAAAATGGGGTTCTAATTTGAAAAAATTGATTTTTCACGATTTTGTCATCCCTAACTTTGAAAGCGATTTTTTCACCCCCTGTATCATGAATCGCGATTTCGAGTTTTAAAGTGGATACATCAATCTTACATCTTGAAAAATCCCAAAAATGAAAATTTTCCATCCAAAAACCTCGAAGTTATTCTTGTTTCAGCGAAGCTCTATTTTCGATTTTTTTTCGAATTTTCCCGCTCAGAGAGAATTTTCCAACCAAAACTGAAAAATGTTACATCAAAATAAATTGAAATTTTCTAAGAAATCTATTTCTGCAATCAAAAAATGGTGTTCTAATTTGAAAAACGGAAGTTGACGTCATTTCCGGAAAAACCGGAGGTGCTCATGCCTTGAAAATATTTTAGATTTCATCAGCATCGTGAAATACTTATAAGTGCTGAATTTCATGAAAATACGTTAAGTAGTTTCCCGTATAAATATGGGTGAGGTTCCTCGTGAAAGACCCTGTAGACAAGCATAATGTATCATCTATTCACCACCTTAGTGAAGTGAATCCCTATTTGCTTGAAAATAGTTGACAACTCTTACTACATCGGAGCAGCTATTCCACAATAAAATACTAAATCACTGCTTCTAGCAAATGAAGGAGAATTTTCACAGCTTGAGAAGATCAATAAAGAACAACTCGATTAGAGCTACTTTCTTCGGTAGATTGTACTCGTCTGCTTCAAGCTGCGAGGTTGAATTATCGAACGAGGTCGGATTAAAGTTAATTTCTGAAAGACGTTCAGCACCGTTAATTAGCCCCATAGTGCTGCTTCCAAATTTCTAAACTTATCTCAATTAATTAGTGTTAGGGTCTCCAGACCACTTCGGTTCATGTGTTTGTTACATGGTTCTTCCCTAGGCTGACTAATTGCTGATGATTCTATAGAGATTGTTTTCATTAAGGGAGCTGTGATAATCGTTTGATTAATTATCCGAAATCAAGTTTCCATGGAGATTTCTAAATATACTCCATTCACTTTTATAATGTAGCCCGGTTGGCCATGATTTAGGTCTATCAAGTTTTTTCCCTTAAAACTGACGCAGGTTGGCACTCATGAAATATCGGCAATGTCAAAAGACGTTGCCAAATTTCAATTTCTACTATTATCAATATCAATCGATTCTAGATTTCTAAATCTCAGCATAATAACGCTTGCAAACTAATAAAAATGCCGAAGGTAGTTTTGAAGAAGCAGAGGCAAAGTATCAGGAAGTGCTATGTAGAATTGAAATCGGCTTTTTCTGATAGTAACCCTGATAATTCGGAATCAATAATTCAACACAAGCTATGCAACATTTTCGACGTATGTAAGTGAAAACCAAGGAATTATATTTTATATGAATAGATATTTATTTTTTAGCTGCACATCAACACAATAAGGAAGATTTTAAGTGAAAGAGACGACAAAGAATATCCTTCTATTGGTGCACCCAAAAAGACTGAACTGAAGACTTTATTTTGAAAAACCCGATTCTTGATTTCCTTACAAGAAAATAGCATAACTAAATCTTTCAACCATGTTTATATACGTGAAATATTTCCAGTATTAACAGAGACAAAAGTTTCTTCAACATTCGCCAGGTCTTTGGAATTATCGAATTCAAATAATATTTTCTCAAATTCATTACTTTATCAATGTAGATTGACATTTGAAAAATAAGTAATTACTGCGACCTCTTTGTAGAGAGGCCAACGTTGCATAGTTATCTGACAGGAAAATGACCATAACCTAACAATTTCAAAATATACACGGTGAAATCTGTCAGGATGTCATGGCCAACCGGGCTACATTATAAAAGTGAATGGAGTATAGTTAGTTGTTTCGCTTCTTAGTTTTGGGTTATTATTATCAGACAAAAATCTACAAAAGCACTGCTGTGAAGGCAGCAGCTTTTTGAACTTGCGCGCGAAAGCTGCTGCCTTCACGGCAGTGCTTTTGTAGATTTTTGTCTGATAATAATAACCCAAAACTAAGAAGCGAAACAACTAACTATTTAGAAATCTCCATTGAAACTTGATTTCTGATAAATAATCTAACGATTATCACAACTCCCTTAATGAAAACAATCTCTATAGGATCAAAAATCTAGAAAACCACTGCTGTGAAGGCAGCAGCTTTTTGAACTTGCGCGCGAAAGCTGCTGCCTTCACGGCAGTGTTTTTCTAGATTTTTTTTTCGATAAATTACTGGATTTCAATTCGATCTTATCTGTATTTTTGGAAATATTGGAAAAATAAAATTTGAATGAGTATATCTACGGAATCATTCGGCAGATTTTACCCAATCACGAATTTGACCTTCGTTATTAAGCCCCAAACCTTCTCTACAAATATCGAGTTTCTAAGTCGTTCCTTCCAGAAGTTATTGTGTTTACGGTCGGCCTAACGGCGGACTGCGTAAACACAATAACTTCCGAAAAACACAACTTAGAAACTCGATATTTGTAGAGTAGGTTTGAAACCTAATTACGAAGGCCGAATTCGTGAATGGGTAAAATCCACCCAATAATTCCGCAGATATACCCATTCAAAATTTTATTTTCCCAATATTTCCAAAAATACAGATCAGATCCAATTGAAATCCAGTACTTTATCGAAAAATTACAGTTCGAAGGATCATACAGAATTTAATGAGTATGATATGATAAGAAAATCACAGAAATTTTTTTTTCAAATTGTTCTGATGACACGATCATCACGAAACTTTGCATAAAGTTGTCTTTCAGCATCTTCAAACTAGCTGCGAAGTTTTATCAGGATCGAATCAGTATTTCTCGAGTTATAACGGAAAAAGCAACGATATCGAGAAAAAAAACCTCGAAATTTGACATATTTTTTCCCGATATCTCCAGAACTTATGATCGTATCGAACTGAAATTTGGTACACTGCTGGGAAATATGAAGCTTAAAGTCTGAGTGGAACTTTTTTCTGGATATGATGAACGGCTTCCGAGAAAAAAAAATTTGGAAAATTTTTTTTTTCAAATTTACTGACATTACACCATCAAATTGCCAAGTTTAAATTCAATCGCTCAAGTAGTTTCTGAAATAAAAAATAAATAACTTCAAAATTTCAAGTGGCTATAACTCCGAAACTATTCGACCGATTTGGCCCATTAACGAACTTAACTCTTAAATACCAGCTATGAAGGCGACCATTGTAACAATTCTTGTAATTTGGAGAGCCTTCGATCATACGACATTTATGGTTCGATTGTTCAACTCGAGTATTCATTTGAGGAACAAACGAATTTAATTTTTCTACTAAAAAGTGGTGCATCCTGGAGATAGAAGTTTGTGTTCTATATTTTATAAATGGATTTCATTTTGAAAAATGACACTTGCGTTCTATTTTCATTCAAAAAAATTAAACGCACGTCACTGTATACGGGGTGTGATATTCAACGTGAAACCACTTTGATGAGGTTTCCATTCTTACCACGTCTAATTCAAACAAGCCATTTCGAAACTATGTCTCTTTCGAACCGATTTTTTTTTTAAATTTAAATTGACTAAATATCTTGAAATCACAGAAAAGGAGAAAGTTAACCAGAAGGAACCAGTGAATAATATTATTGATTATTATTTATTTAATATTATTGTATATATATTGATAAGAAAATGGTGTCCACGGGGACTAACACATGGATATTTTTGCAAAAAAAGTGTTTTTGAAGGAAATCCTGTACATTTTCGATTTTGCCAGTATGTGGTATTATGACAATATTTGCTTTTTTGACCGAAAATGTACAGAGGGGATCATCAACTTGCACAAATCAAATTCATCAAAACTCAAGATTTTCAAATCAGAACCTTTATTTTTTTCCATCTTCTAATCGATTCTTCATGAACAAAGGGGGACAAACCCTTTGCCTCAGATAAAAACTTTGCATAAGTAACCTTTCCCCCTTTTCACGGAAAATTCACTAGAATATTAAAAAATATAGGATCTAATTTGAAAATCTTGAATTTTCGAGGAATTTGATTTGTCCAAATTGATGTCCCTGTATATTTTCGGTCCAAATAGCAAACATTGTTATAATACAACATATTATAAAATCCGAGAATGAAAAAGATTTATATTCGAAAACACTTCTTCTGCAGAAATATTCAAAAAAGTGCAAGTAAGTCCCTTTTGAAACCACTTTTTTCATAGAAATTCAAATAACATATCTCATAAGCCGTTGAGTTTTTACTCAAGGTATAGTACATAATTGTGAATTTTACCGAACAAGCTATCTAATAATAATATACTGGGTGTGCCATTTGTAACAAGGAAGTAGTAGGCTATTTCGATATAATCAGAAGTTGGCGAGGTCTGAAATTATTTCAGAGAGAAATTTGATTGTCGACAACCTTCAAATTTTCTGCCAAAAATTATGGTCCGCTCTCAGTAAACGTCTTTCTCGTCATCCACCGTGGGAACACCCAGTATACGGATGCTATAAAATCACACAAAGATACATACCACCACAGTATAGGTATGCTATGAAACACAACGACCCCTATCTTTCTCCCTGAATTCGTAGGGACTTGGGGAAATATATCTCGAGAATTGAATTCTGTATCCATTCCAGGTATCCTTGTATAGAATTTCATTAAAAACACAAAAGACAGGCATGATATATTGTTCTAATGGCGCATTTCGTATTCAGCTAAGCTCTATCGCTCGTTGTTCTCATTTCAACGTAGAACTGTAGGGTGGTATAAAAATTAATATGTATTCGGCACCCGTTCCTTTCGAGGTTTTTGACGTTGGAATGAATTACCAATTCAAAGCTACCTTTTCAATGAATAGGGGCTGCTTTTACACATAACGACTATAATGATTCCATGTTATAGAAAGTATTTCACAATTCACTACGTTTACCTGACTTTTTTTCAGTATATCTTGAGAAAAAAAGTTCACATAATATCTATATCGTCTATGATTTTGATCGAAGAAAATGAAACAGTTACTGTTGCACCACTATAGGATGTCCACGTTGTTCCTCACGAAAGTTATTGTATTTAGTCTTAACCCAAAAAGTTGATATTTGTGGAGAAATTCTTGAGGTTACTTATTATCATCGAATTAATAAATGAATAGAACCCACCCAATGATTCCGATGGTGTGTTCCAGATTTTTTTGTAAATTCAGATCTGGCTGAATTGAAATCTTGCCCTTTTTAATAATAAATAGTTTGAAGGTTTTTGTGAACTACCCATCAGATTTTCACGAAATTTAGCACATACCCTAAAGCAAACATATAAAAATAGTTTTCAGAATAATGTTGATGATGAACCATGTGAACCATTTCCATCTTCATAGGCTGCGAGAGCTTTGTGAATTCGAGGGATAATATGAATTATACCTTGGACTACTCCTAATATGCCGGACCCTGGTCATTGCTCATATACTCCATTCGCTTTTATAAAGTATTCCGGTTGGCCATGACATTCTGACACATTTCACCGTGTATATTTTGAAAATGTTAGGTTATAGTCATTTTCCTGTAAGATAATTACACAACGTTGCCCTCTCTACATAGAGGTCGTAGTAATTACGTATTTATCAAAATTTTTATTTACACAAATCTGATATTTTCATCCAACGATTTATGCTGTAAATTTCGTGCAGGAAAGTAATTTTGGCTGCAACAAACATGTTTTTGTTCACATAAAATTTTGGGTTCATTTACTCTTTTGTATTTGTAACCATCGATTTTCAAAAAGTGATGTCTGTCCTCCGTTATATTCCAAATGTTCCATTGCAAAAGTGAGTAGTTTATCAATCGAATATTTTTTTTCAAAATAAAATCTTCAGTGCCTTTATGGGTGCACCAATGGAAGGAAATTCTTTGTCGTCTCTTTCACCTAAAATCTTTCTTATTGTGTTGATGTGCAGCTAAAAAATAAATATCTGTTCATATAAAATATAAAACCTTGACGTGATGGTTACATTGAGAATTATTTTGACAGCTGATATTTCACGAGTGCCAATCTGCGTCAGAAAACTTGATGAACCTAAATCTTGGCCAACTGGGATACTTCATAAAAGTGAATGGAGTATAACTTATGATAATTATTATCGACTGTTTTTTCTTGTCACTATCAAAAAATATTCGAGCTATGAAATTCAAAATAACTAGAACCTACTTAGCACAAATCCCCAACATTTAGACTTCCTGTTTCATATAGCTCAAGCTTATATGAATCTTATTATAATATAGAATATGGTACCATTAATTACTATCATTGCATATATATTATACAATGTTACTACATTTAATGTAGGCGCATCCGCCATTTCTCTACATAACAGTCCAGCCTTAAACAAGTTCGTTTTTTATGACATTAGAAAAGTCAATAGAATGAATATATAGAGACGACCACAAAGAATGGGTGATAAATTATAACACCTACCTCAATATATCGTTTCGACGTGCTATTATAGTTGTTCATTAGGTAGCTGTATTCGTTTGCTTACAGTGTTCACATAATTATTCTTTTTCAAATGAAAGTTTGTTGAAGAAACATGTCCGGAATGAGCTGAAAAATTGGAAGCTCATAATGAAAAACAAACATTCATCAAATTCTGCTAGACAAGTATTTTCAACCATTCCATTCTGACAGAATACGAACTCTTCATATTTCAAGAATAGAGTACTTCCATTAGTTTCGTGAATGGCACCGAAAATATTAACATCCCATAAAATCAAGTAGTAGATTTCAATTCGATCCAATCTCTATAAGTTTGGAAATCTCGGAAAATTAAATTCACCAATTTGGCCTTTTTTTATTAGGGTCCAAACCCACTCTACAAATATCGAGTTTCTGAATTTTTCCTTAAGCAAGATAATGTGTTTACATAAAACCATATTTTCAATTTACCAATCGAATCATCCCAACAAAGTTATGCGAGCCATTCCGAGTCAGTATGTTACACTTAACTGCCAGATTTAAGTTCGACCGCATGAGATATTGGGGAAATAACCTCAAAATTCAAATTACTAACTCCGAAACTGTTCGAGGGAGTCCAAGATGCATAGAATATATAACACTTTTCTACTATTTCCCACTAAAATTTTGGGTCCAAAACGCGGTCCTAGAATTATCAAATATTGTCCTATTTGGCTCTGTAAAAGATGATGGTGCTGAGTTCGCTTCGTCAAGTCCATACAATTAATTCCGCTGAATAAAAATGAATTGAGCTATAATCTGATGAAACTATTTCCCAATAAATGATCAGGTAATTGAAATTATGGATTCTTACTAATACATAAGAGGAGTTTAACAAATGTGGAACATCTACTCATTAATAATATGAAATATGTATAAGAGAATAAGGAGCAATATAAGGTTTATTGTAAGGAAACTTACATGGATGGATACAAGAAGTCATTTCGAAGATAAAACAACGGTGAAAATGGAACGGGAGATTGATATTACTCTTGGTTTTATCGGATAGTTTGGATCTCCTTTCATAAAAATATGGTTTAAAAATTTCGTATGTGCAGATTTACCGATGCCGGCATTTATCGGCGAAAACTGAAGTAGATAGATAGATAGATAGATAGATAGATATTTATTGGTGATTATTACAAATATAACATTGTTTTCACACGTCACAAAATGATAATTCCAAAATTGGATGTAATAAAGTACATTACTATGCTCCAAGAGAAGCTTACACGAAGTCAACGTCACCCAGAGTCAAATTAAAATATTCGTCAACAGAATGAAACACCTTAACTGCCAACATTTTCTTAATTTTAGCTTTGAACTTAATTATTGGCAGATTTTTCACCCCACCAGGAAGTCTATTGTACAGAGACACCGCGAAAAAACCCGGACCCCGTTGGGATTTACTCAATCTTAGGAAATCTTTCCTAATAAGGGACTTATTTCTAGTGTCGTAGCGATGTACATCCGACTGCAGCAGATATTTATTTTTATTTTGATGTAAGTATATCAGATTTTCTAAAAGGAAAAGAGATGGGAATGTAAGTATACCCAAATCTTTGAAGGTATTTCTGCAGCAGTCTCGATATCCCAAACCCCCCAGAATCCTGATGGCCCGCCTCTGCAGTCTAAAAACAGCTTCACGATATGCGCAATTTCCCCACAACACAATTCCGTACCTCAAATGGGACTCTACCATAGCGAAATACACCGTGCACAACACACTTCGGGGTAGGGAAAACGATAATGTTCTTAATGCGAAAATATTCCGGCTTAGTTTAGTCACAAGTTCATCTACGTGTGACCTCCACGTGAGTGCTGCGTCAACATGGACGCCAAGAAACCTAACTGGGTTGTCACCGCCATAGCTATCATCAATTGGTCTTAGTGTCATGAGCAAATTTTGGGTCTTACTCTCATTAATTATCAAGCCGTTCGAAGTAAACCACTCGGTAAGTCTCAACAGCGCCACATCCGACAGATCAAGCAGTGTTTGTAAATTTGAAGCCTTAACCGCTATCGTTGTGTCATCTACGAACAATGTGGTCTCAATTTCTGGTACATAATCAGGCAAATCGTTAATGAAAATTAGAAATAGAACGGGGCCCAAAATGGAACCCTGAACCACGCCAGCATCAATAGAACTCATGCCAGAGCATGAATCGCCCGAAAATACCACCTGGTACCTTCCATTCAGAAAGGATTTAACCATACTGATTGCCTCCCCATCAAAGCCATATTTTTTTAGTTTTTGTAGGAGTTTGACATGCGCCACGCAATCGAAAGCCTTAGCCAGGTCTAGAAATGATGCAATCCGATAATCTTTGATTTCGAAACAATCGAGAGTGGCGCCGACAAAATCGGTAATAGCTTGAATTGTGCTTCTGCCCTTACGGAAGCCAAACTGACGATCAGTGAGTAGATTATTGGATTCAAAGTAGTCAACGATTTGGGAACACATTATTTTTTCAAGTATTTTCGAGAAAACTGGCACTAGTGAAATCGGTCGATAATTATTGATATCATCTTTGTCGCCCTTCTTAAATACAGGTATCACTTTTGAGATTTTAAGGCAATTAGGAAAGTGTCCCGTCCGCAAGCACTCGTTTATTAGCCGGGTTAACGGAGAAATGATGGTGTTGATGTTCCTTTTCAGTACTTTGATTGAGAAGTAGGACAACGATGCTCTATCTTGACAACATTTGGACCTCATTTCGGACCCAAAATATGTCAAAGAGTGTCCGCAAAATATATATTTCATGATGCATCTATGAGGAGTCCAAACTAGTCGTTCGAGACCATTTTCGCCTCGAAATTCTAAAATTACACACATTTAGGCAAAACATTAGCACGTTGTTCCCCAGAACAGGCTCGCGAAAATCTTCCAACGAACAATTGATGAGATCAAGAAGTTTGATTGATGAAGTTTCGATACAGTCGCCGAAGAAAGTTATATTGCCATGGGAATCGAATCCGTCAACGGAATGAAATAAGCTCTGTTGAATGGCGGTGTTTATACAATAACATGATGAAAAGCAACCGTTATTGAGTTTGAAAGCCTGGAACCGATCCGATAATTAAGACGAAACTTGTATTTCCACGTGCTGAAATGGGCCATTGTGTGCCGAATATAGCTACCGCTACACGCTGGAAATCGCAATATCCGAATCGAATTTGAGAGCTACAATGCTGCAGAAAATCGATACACTATAAAGCAGAATTTGTGTTTGTTATCAGTTGCTGTTTATTTTTCTCTCGAATATACTTAACATCATGCTGAAATTTGCAATACCTACTGATTTATAAAGAAAGGAGCTACCGTATAAAAACAATTTCACTATTTTCTGATCATATGATTGAGACGAAACGTTTCATTGTCCTTTGAGCCTTTAATTTTCAACCTTGTGGCTTCTTTGAAGTTCGAATAGATCAGATGTGTATTTTTGGAAAAATTGTATGAATAATATTTGTATGGAATCATTGGACGGATTTTTCCCATTCGCCTATTCGAACTTCGTGATTAGGCCCTCTACATATCTGGACTATCGAGTATTTATTAAGGGAGATATTGGGGTCAGAAAGTTTTCATTTTAGGTAAAGGGTTCGCTTATTAGCTGAAAGATTAAAACAAATAAAGGCTCTTTATTGAAAATCGTGAATTTTGATGGATTTGATTGGTCCAAGTTAATGTTCCTCTCATGAGCGCCCGGTAAATTTTCTGTCAGAATAGCCAATATTGATATTATACCACATATTGGCAAAATCTAGAATGAAGAAAAATTTTCCGGAAACCACCTTCACTGCAGAAATATTCCCCATCGGCAACATTTTTTACATAATAATTCAAATAACATATGATCGTAAATGTTACCAAACAAGCTATCTATAATGATGCAATAATATACTGCTTATGCCATTTGAAATATAGAAGTAGACTCTTTTAGGTATAATCGGAATTAGATGTAATTTGAAAATATTTTTGGAGACACCCTGTAGATATTAAAATTGGAGGTGTAGATCATAAATCTGAAATCACTTTTCCATTTAGCCTTTAGTTCTTATTTTATGACATCTGAAAGTTGAAAAAAATGGTTATCATTTCCTAAACGTCATTATTCCGAAAAATAAAGTTCCATGAACCTGTGAATTGGCATATACTCCATTCACTTTTATAAACTATCCCGGTTGGCCATGACATTCTGATACATTTCACCGTGTATATTTCGAAAATGTTAGGTTATAGTCATTTTCCTGTCAAATAACTACACATTGTCCTCTCTACATAGAAGTCGTAGTAATTACGTATTTTTCAAAATGTTAATTTACTTTGGGAAAATAATGAATTTGAGAAAATATTATGTGAATTCAATCATTCCAAAGACCTGGCGAATGTCGGAGAAACTTTTTTGTCTATTAACACGTATATTTCACGTATATAAACATGGTTGGAAGATTCAGTTATGCTATTTTCTTGTACGGAAATCAAGAATCGAGTATTGAAATTTTACTGAAAAATAATGGAAAGAGTAGTCCGTTACTTTGTGATAGTTCATTCGAAAAAAAAAGTACTCGAATAACCCTACAGTAAAACTTCTGAACACTCAAACAAACCAATGGAATTCCCTGCTTTTCGAAATCCTCAAGAAATAAGTCTACAGAAGACATTTAAATACCTTGATGCACAACTTGAAATACTCCAGTATGAAAATGCAGTATAACTACTGTAGTGTATTTGGGAACATCCTGTATATAGGTATAGTCGTCGATATCGGGTTTGATTGACCGTCAGGCATCTGATGAACAGATGTGCATTTAAAAACCCCAGAAATACTTGTAAAGTGCCATTATTGATTCGAAATCATCAGGGTTACTGTCAGAAAAATCATATTTCAATTCTACATAGCACTTCCTGAAACTTTGTCTCTGCTTTTTCAACACTACCTTTGGCATTTTAAGTTTCCAAGCGTGACGATTACGTTGAGATTGACAGTAGAAATAGGCATTAGCATTCGGCAACGTCTCTGAGAATTAATTTGACATCGCCGATATTTCAAGAGTGCCCACCTGCGTCAGTTTTAAGTAAGAAAACTTTGTAGATCTAAATCATGGACAACCAGGATAGTTTCAAAAAGTCAATGGAGTATATGTAACTCGCAAAAATCAAAGTTCATTAGACCGAAAACACAGTTATTACTACCCCTTGATTTCTTCATGAAAACATTGCACTCCGAAGATGATTTACGAATACACTAGGATCCAGTGAAAATAAATAAGTGCTTCCTCCTAGATTTGTCTGTCTCTAAAGGTGGAGGACATAAGTTTGTTCAACGTGCAATCTGGGCATATGTATTATTTCCGTTTCATATTTATACTTAGCTCCTTACATACTGAATTCTAGCACACGCTGCAGCAAATAGCAAATTCTTAACTAGCTTCTATTTTAGCACTCTCAAACAGCGGATTCTCTCATTTCAGCAGGATATCTTTTACGTTTTGTCGTCAGTCTACTTCTAGAATAAAACGCGGAAGAGGAAAGATATACTTAGACGAGTAGGCTGCCCCGCAAATTCAATACTTTCGATTTCTGAAAATAATTGATTTCGTTTCTATTTCGATTCATAAATCGAATGATACCTAATGTTTGCTTTTTTCAGTTGACTGAGAAGTTTCTATGTTTGTTGTCTATCGTTTGATAGTTGATATCAAGATGCATAGAATATATCAGGTGTCAACACTTTCCTTCTATTACCCACTGAAATTTTGAATCCAAAACGCGGTCCTTGAATTGTCAAATATTGTCGTATTTCTCTGTGTAAACGATGATGGCGCTAAGGTCGCTATTTCAAGTCCAAACAATTAATTCCGCTGATTAAAAATGAATCGAGCTATAATCTATTACATCTGATGAAACTATTCTCCAAAAAATGAATTGGATATTTGAAATGATGGATTCTTACCTTTGAATAAAGAACAACAGGAAGTAACATAACGCTGTTCTACTTCGTCTATCAGTGGGACATAATCGCCCATATTGAACCTCCAAGTATGACTAATGTTAGTTAGTTTCTCCAGACAAAGAATTCTCGGAACAAGTTGTTCTCTCTTCAAAGTGAAAGGAAAGTCGGCCATATGCAACATCCATCCCGGACCCTCTTTGTGAGGCATTATGCTCCTTCCTTATGTTCTTTATTCAGAGATTCTTACTAATATATAAAAATTGTATGACAAATGTGGAACAACTACTCATTACTGAATGAAATCGGTATAAGGGAACAAGGAGCAGTATGAGGTTTATTGTTAGAAGACTTTCATGAATACAAGAAGTCACTTCGAAGCCAAAACAACAGTAAAAACGGAACGGGAGATTGATATAACCATTTTTTAAACTTTCTTAAACACATTGATTTATTGGATAGGTTGAATTCCCTGTGAAAGATAAGGTTTTTAAAATTTGTATGTACCAAAAAAATGTGCAATTCAAAAGTTATAAATTTGTTACATAGTGTTGAAAATATTTCGAGGAAATGTTCGTGTTCATTATTATCGAAACATGAATGTTGCTGTTCATGTTCGTACGGTTCATAAGTAGAGTTTCAAACCCGAGAAATTCATCGTAGTATCTATAGTGCCAAATAATTCTTATGGGTTATTTGAATACGCAACTCTGGAAGACTTCTTCTGAATTTACTAAATATTGAAATGATAAATACCTCTTGTAGGTCTTGAAAAATAAGTTTCAAACTTGTTATTTCACAAATTTACATATTTTCACAATTCTGACTGAATAAAATGAATAGTTATAACTTACATTTGTCAAAATGAATTTATTTTTGGAAATTCATGGAAATAATGTATGGTCCAACTGGGAAAATAAAAAAAAAACTCTGATTTCACTAGTTATGATATGACATGTCGGTAACTTCCGTAAATATTTCTGATTTTACATGGCAGATTTCTCGATGGTGGCATCTATCGGCACAACAAAGCCCTATTTTGACAACATTTGGACCCTATTTCGGACCCAAAATATGTCAAAGATTGTCCGCACCTTGTATTTTATGCATCTATGATGAGATTGTCAAACTGTGTTGACATTTCTGTTCAGAAAAGTTTAGCAATTTATTTATTTATTATGAATCGTTTAATGCCAGAATAGTTTTCCCAAATTGTGGAAAATTACTTCGCAAAAATAAATCTGTTCGCGATGCTCGTATCTAGATTTAAACTCTTGAAGCATATTGGAAGCCAATATTCAAGCCATCATTGACACCATACCTCCAGATTTATTGGGAGAAGTATTGAAAAATTGGAAGTTTTCAAATTGTAATACGTCGAAAAAGGAAATCTCCACTTACTCAAGAAATAACATTTTTGGCTCGAAAAAAATTTAATTTTAAGGAACCAGAATTCTCCCCCTCCAGTGTTTCATGAAAATATTTCTTCATAATTGCTAGGATCCAGATGCGAGTAGAAAGATATATTGTTTTGAATTGCTCTTTTTACTTTGAGTCCATTCCTGCATCGTGTATTTTCATATTTCCTTTTTTGTCTTGAATGCCTTAATTATAGTAGGCGGTGGTATTATCGCTCAAGTTTCCTTAAAAGGTTCTCTGAATTTCGTGAAATAGCCTTCTTATGTTACCTATAAATCTAATTGTATAAATACAGCATACGAAGACGCTTTCAAGTGTCAAGTTGATGAACTAGCCATCGGTATTTGATACTACATCCTGCTACCGTATTCGTTGACAATAAAAGGAGAAATTCCGTTTTTTCTAGGATTCTTACCGCGTTTAGGAAATGACCTAATTCTGCCCTGAATACTTTGCGTTCGTTGATAATTGTGCTTTCTCATAGAAAACATCTACAATTAGGGTCCTGATGTGTGTCCAGATTACTGGTTGAAGAGCGTGCAGTTGCGAGTCCAAAATATTTCTTGAAATGGGGAAAAAATAATTTTTTTACTGCCATTATCGAAACCATGTCCGCGCACGTTCATACGGACCAGAAAATACACAGAAAATGTATCTATTTCGCATAGAACTAATATATGTACTCATATTAGGTCTATGCTATTTCGTGATCAGACAACAAACATGGAGGCTATGTCTCCATGTCTATGGACCAGACTTTGCATAGAATTTAAGAGGTTTGTTGAGTGGTTTTATATAATTCATTTATAAATTTGATGAAAATGAGGATGATTATGGAGTTTTCAAGATGAGAATGGGCGAAAATGGAATTGTGTATAATCTTATGGTGGAATGATATTGGATATTGCATGAATATCAATATGAAGATCAGTGTTTCAATAGTTCATTGTGGTGAAAATCATAAGAATTAAGTTAATAAATTAATTTTGTCAATCATGTTTCTTTGAAATTCAAAAATTGGATTTGTTGATCTTCAAAAGAGATCACAGTAAGAGATATCTGTGCTGAGCTTGCAAAGAAATTGCAGAACTGTATTGGCACATTGAGAAGTATTTAAATGCCTGTCACTTTTTAACTGAGCCGAATCTGAAAAAATGGCACGATTGTTTATTTGATGAGAGGAATCCATGGTTAGAATTAATTTACAACTTGAAGACTCATCCTGCATATTTCGTATTGAAATAAATATCTACTCTGTTAGAGTCTAATTCAATCGGCCATCTGATGGTTGAATTGGCTAACCTCGACAAGAAACACTTGTCGAACAAATAAAACGAAATTTTCAATAAACTATAGAAGTTTATCAATAAATTTTAATACGAAAAAGGTTCTTCTTGTGAAGTTTTGACACCTTCCCCCAAATTCCACAACTTGTATAACATGGAACTTCTATATTTGCTTCAGTTATGATGGATACAGAGCTCAATCAGGTTAGGGTATCATCAATAAAAGGAATCGGAATTCTTTTTGATTACTTTAGGAGGAAGATGAATAAACAAAAGTCAATAATATTTTACCTCAGGTACCTTCTGGTAAAAGCTCACTTATCTCGCAACCTTTCTATGTAGATTTGAAAATTTGGTAAATTGTGCTTTGAGGAAGTTTCTGTAACGACGAAACGTGTTACAGTCGATAAGATCATGTCTAAAAGAAAATGGCCATATAAATGTCCTCGAATATCGATTAACCATGATGGCGTGTAAAACAATCAAATTGCTCGACAATATGACACAGTTATCGTGTCCGCGTAATCGAATTGAATCAGTTGAATTGCTTTCGAGGTTCATCGACACATAGCTCATTCGAATTGATTCATCCAATGTTTCTGGTGCATTTCAATTCAATTTAATTCTCAAATGTCATCGATGTTGATTTCATCCGCAATAATATGTCCCCAGAGTCGTCCGAATCGTCGTGTGTGTTCCAATTACGACTGGATTCAACAATTTGAGCCTTAGTTTTGTTAAACTAGCTATAGATTCGCGTTTTCGGACAAATCAATTATGACGAAGTACGTGTGGAAGACATCCGGTTGAAATCAATTCACTAAAATTTCAAAATGGTGCAGGAACCGGAAACGATTGCAACCTGTGTTTATTCTGAAATTTTCTTGAAAATACTCGGAATCATGTTTATTTGTTAGCTCTTTCTTTCAACTTTCGTTGAGCAAAAGCGGAATATCTTCAGAATCCTTCAGTTTCGAGTTCAGCCTCGCCCTGATTCACACTTTATTCAATTAGTATTGGAAAAAACACTAGTGAAGGCCATGAAATTAATCCTCGCGATAGATATCGTTTTTTGGATCGATCAATTGAGATTTAAAAGCAAAAATCCTATCAAATCACATGGGCACGTCGGAAAAATTTTTGGCGTTGCAAAATGGTGCAGGGGTCGGTCTCGATAATTTTCCTGGCCATCGTTTGGCTATTTTTTCAGAATATTCGGAATCGTTAAAAGATCATGTCCTTCAGTGTACTTTTTAGATCTTTCTCGTTATTCTTCCCAATGAAGTAGTTATTTGAATTTTTTTTATTTCGAGTTGAAACGTGCCTCGATCATACCTCATTCAATTAGTATATTAAATAATTATGTATTTGAAGTGATGAAACCTTTTGTGTCATTTTTCCTCCGCTTAAGTCAGTTTGGAAATCTCATTGAAGATGTCAACTTTGCAGGGCCGGAATTTAAGACGAGATGTAATTCTACGGATTCTATTAGGTTCCAGACTTTCACGGAGATGCAAATTCGATGTTTGCTGTCAGTTTCTTTATCAAACTGCAGAGATCGTCTCAGAGTAATGAGGTCCTTTCGTTCTGTCTGATGTTTTCGCATCAATCCAAAATTTACTTTCGACTGATTTGCGAAAACACAAATTTCGAGATCAACCCTTCAAGTTGCCCTCTGCGAGAGGAAACGAGAACTTGTACCGATCTCGAAGCAAGGCTGAAATAAAATTGAAACAGAAACTTAGATACGGTGATATTATACAATATGAATTTTCTCATTTGTCCCACAGCTGATCAACGCATCTTAATCCACTGATCAAACGACTTTGCGATCTTCTAATCATACAGGGTGATTCACCACGATGGCCTTTTAGACGTTCATGGAAAACTAATATTCCTGAAATGTTTTCAGACCCCTGCAACTTCCGGTTATACAGAGAACGGTGTACTACTTTCTCATTCGCAATGGACACCCAGTACATTATTGCATCGTTGGGTGGATCATTTAATGGCATTCACAACAATACAACGGTTTCTCAGTTATAAGAATTCTTATGAAAAAAAATAGTGTCGATGGCGACCCACATTTTTTTAATATTTCTGCTGTAGAAGTGTTTTCCACAAAAATCATTTCCATTATCGATTTTGCCAATATGTATTACTATAGAAATTGTCCAAATGACCAAAAGTGAAAAGGGTGTTCATGAGGAAATCATCAAATCTCAAGATTTTTGAATGAGAACCTATATATTTTTTGATCTCTCAGTAGAATCCACGTGAAAAAAAAGGGGGTTCACTTGAACGAACATCACATGAAAACTTTCTAGGTTATCATGGAAAAACTCATTTATGATTTTCAATAATCCCAATTAAAAATAAATTAGTAATACGATTCATAAAACGTCATATTAGGGGTTTTTCCTTTAAACGAAAATGCAGTAATTTTCATGAAAAACCTTTAGAACATCACATTTCAAACATATGATTTCAATATTATATTTTTAAAAAAATGTTCGATCACCTAAAACTGAAAAATAGATTTGCATTTAAAGGGATTGGTCTTGTGTGCAAGATATCGCAATGTCGAATTCAGCTTTCTCGGAAAGAAAAAGACGTCAAATGTGTTACTTTGCTTAGGAAAACAGAGATAGCTATACTTCGATCCGGTAAGAGTAGAAGACAACGACCAAGGAATAGAAAAAGAAGAGCACAGACTGTCATACTGTCATATTACTGACAAATCGCAAACGGGAATTATTTGGTTATATTGACAAAGAACACGTGTGTACCACAGAATAGGAATAAATATTTTATTATTCTATAGCACAGCTATTCTACTAAACAGCATTGTCACTTCGTGCATGCCTGGCAAATCCCAAACCCCAATTCTGAAATCTGATTGAGAATACTTTCTGAAGGTAAATTGGGAATATGATGGATCAAACCCAAAATAATGAGGTTCAAATTTGCATTTGCAGTAATAACCCAAATTCAGGAAAAACCCCCATTATTTATAGGAGCATCAAATTTAAGTTTCACTCTGTTCTGAATGTTAGGTATAGGTTTTCTACTTATATTGAATCGACTTAAAGATGAAAGGTTTTTGGAGGAATATTTTGAAACTGAACATTCTGTATTCCAGCAGTGATAGATGAGAAAATGGTTTATTCGCGTCAAGCATACAAGGATCAATTGCAGTTCCTCCAAGACGAAACCTATTTGTACATTCGAGATCTTCAAATAGACGAGACTGGCCAACGGCCATGGTTTATTTTTCGATTTCTTCGTCTCGCTACTTTTAACATCAGACACGGCGTGTTTAAAAGTTTGTACGCTACTGCAATTTTCACTTCACTTATCTTCCTCGTTGGACATCCTCGAGTAATGCATGAAGCCGTCTCAACTTTTCGTTATCTTGTCTTGAAGCTCGATGAATTGCGATGATTTTCCTCTTGTATTATTTCAAATGTTCGACGAGGTCCGAGGCGAATTTGCTGAACTCCTCGCAGGAAATAGAATCCTTCTGTATGTGAATTTGCGAGGCGCTGGGCCGAAGCATCTGGTGCAAATATATATTTTCCAGGTCTTTCATTTCGCCTGCAATCGGCATTATCGTACTGCTAGAGGGTGAGAATTCGGGGTAGAAATCTTCCGCAGAAGCGGGTGGTGGTTTATTCGGCAACCTCGATATTGTCTCTTTTCATTTCTATCCAATCTGTTCCAAGGAAAATTGAAAGAACAAAATTTCGCATGGATATAATCATTTGGTGGGTTTCACCCATTAATTAATTCGACCTTCGCAATTATGCCTTGAACCTGGATAACAAATTTCGAGTCTATAAATAGTTTTTTCCGGAAGTAATTGTATATTAGCCTTCAGTAAACGAGATATTAGGGCATCAGACCTATACCTTGAAGATGACAAGACTCTAAGTCTTCTCCTTCGAAAGGTACATTACATTTTCTGGTCCGAATTCGAAAATAAAAGATATTCAATCAAAATGATTTTGCTTTTGTCAATATCATTCAGCACCTTGAATATAACGGGGTGACTAATACAGGGTGTTTCATTGGTAAATGAACATACGGTAACCTCAGCTAGAGCTACCCTAGGCGAGTCCAAAAAACTTATATATGATAGGTCTAATCAATTCCATAACCGAGATACAGGGTGGTTCAAAAGTTATGAGAAATTGAAATTATCAGTGAAAACATGAACCACCCTGTATCTCGGTTATAGAATTGATTAGACCTATCATATATAGGTTTTTTGGACTCGCCTAGAGTAGCTCTAGCTCAAGTTACCGTATGTTCATTTACCAATGAAACACCCTGTAGAGGCCAGAGTTCGTTTTTTTCAAAACATTTTTTGGATACAATTCGTTAAATAATAGTAAGTATGCGCAATGTTTTATATTCAACAATTTTCGGGAAAAAACTGAAATGGAGTGAAAATGGAAAAATAACCAACATTGCGCATTCTCACAAATGAATTCAGTACATAACAAAAATACAAAAAACAATCACTGGAGCCTGGAGAACGACACCCCGTTTTCCCCTATTAACGTAGGAAGTCTTCACTAGCTATGGGGCGGATCTACGAAAATAGAGAAATTTCTCGATTTTTTACCAGATTTTACTACATTCAGAGTTGAATACCTCGAAAACGGTTCGTTTGAGTTTGACTTAAAGTAAACTTTATCTTCATTCTGCATGCTAGTTTCTTATAGTTTTATGAATCAGAAAACCGTTTGAAGTTAGATGATATGGATTACCATAAATACGCGTCGTAGTTTGAGAAAACTTCACACCAAAATTCATTTCATCCGGAGGAACCATGTCAAAGCTACAAAAGAAGGAATGATTTATTTTTGGAAATTTCAACATCCTGTATCTTTTTGCAGAGGCCAAATCTGGAAAAAGGGTAAATGATAAAAGTGTTTTATTTGATGAGAGGAACCTAGAGTTAAAATTAATGTAGAAATAAAAGACTCACCCTGTATATCAGGTTCTGCAATTAGTCTAATAAATTCGTAGAATATTATCTTCATTCCCTGGAAGCAATCTGTTAATCAGACATAATTTGAACAGTTCCATTAAAATTTTCGATATCGTCGGACACTTTAGCTGAGTTGAATTTTCGAATTGTAGGTTCTCTGAAATTATCGTGAGAAATATCATAAGGGCATCTAATTTTTCCGAAGAAAATTGAAAAAACACGTTGCTTAGTTATATTTTAACCAGAAGCGTGAGTGCTGGTGGCAATAAAAATCTGAGTCGAAGACGAGGATTTTTGCACCTGCACGAATGCTTTTCGTTAAAAAATATTACTTTGCAATGTGTTTTTTCGTTTTTTTTTTCACAGGAAAAATTTGATGCCCGAATGGTATTTGAAAAGACTATTTCATGAGTAACAGATTATTCTGCATGCATTATGTATAGGTATCAATTTGAACACCAACTGTCAAGTTTTGCCGCGGGTAAACTCGAATAAACTGCTGACAGCTTCTGCCAAACAGTTTTCCACCTTGTAACCATTTGTAATTCAAAATTGCGCGTTTCTGATTGGTGGAAATTACGACGAGGGAAATAGTCGCACAAAACGCAATTGTTGCGTTCCGATATTCCCAATCAGTACTGGCCAGTATCAGTAATTTCGAAACGCTCAAGGTGGGGCGTTCGTAGACTTGTGTAAGCATGCCACCAAGCTAAGCACTGCCGAAGCAGTGCTTGGCTGTCAATTAACCAATAAGGAATGGACTCGTCGAGTTAAGACGTTCTCAAGCAAGAAGTATCGATTATTCGTACGGGCATAAGTCTTCTGCAGAAATAACATTACCTTTCCTAGTCGGAATTCAAAAGTAGCAGACATGTGAGCAAAACAATTGCTCATCTGTTCATACACTAACTTATTGAAAAATTGTAAGGAATTGTACTAATTTCACCTTTGATTTGCTCCGCATTCCATTATTTGTGCTCATAAATTCATTTCCTAAAAAATTATTCATCTTATCGAATCGAGAAATTGCTACTCCAGGGACATTCCTTCCAAATTGTGTTCTCAAGTTGACAAATTTTCTGTCGGAAAAAAAATGTAAAGGGTTTTCCAATAAGAGGTGTTTTTTTGATATTCAAAGAAAAATGACATTTTTCAATATAAACGATCGGATGTTTATTTCATTATAAAGAAGAAGCTATGCCTTGAATAATGGAAAATAACATCAGGCAAATGACCACCACGACCACGCTTACAGGACCATATCCTTTTAATGAAATTTTCCATAACCAAATCGCAAAGTGGGTGCCCTATGTCCTCGATAGCCTCACGAATTCCATCTTTGAGGTCTTGAATCGACGCTGTGCTATTGTCGTAGACCTTCTCCTTCACGTGGTCTCAAAGGAAGAAGTCGCAAAGTATTAAATCACAAGATCTCGGTGGCCAATTGTGATCACCTCTTCGAGAGATAACACGTTCAGGAAACATTTTCCGCAAAAGATCAATGGTTTCGTTGCTTGTGTGGCACGTAGCGCCGTCTTGTTGAAAGTAAACGTTGTCCAGATCAATACCATCCAATTTCGGCCATAAAAAATCATTAATCATCTCTCGATATCGCAATCCACTCACCGTAACTGTTGCTCCAGCCCCATTTTCGAAAAAGTACGGTCCAATGACTCCGCCGTACCATAAACCGCACCAAACAGTCACACGTTGAGGATAGAGAGGCTTTTCAACAGTAACTCTCGGGTTTTCCGAGCCTCAGATGCGACAATTTTGCTTGTTGACGAATCCACCGAGGTGGAAATGGGCCTCATCACTCAAGATGATTTTTCGATGGAATTCCGGATCATTTTCATGCATTTCAACGACCCAATCAGCAAAGAAACGACGTTGTAGATAATCGGCCGGCTTGAGTTAACTGAACTTTATAAACCTTAAGACCCAAATCTTTATGCAAAATACGGTGTAATGACGTTCGTGGAATGCCTAATTCCAAAGAACGACGAGGAATGGACAAACCTGGGTTTTCTTCAAAACTTTCGGCTACAGCAGCAATATTCTCGACAGTTCTTCACATCACTAACTTGTCCCAACAGCTCGAATTTTTCCACCAATTTCTTTATTGCGGTCCGACAAGGTGCTTCACGACGACCCAAAAATGTTCGAGTTTTACGAACCGTCTCTGCCAAATTTTCACCATTTTTATAGTGGATATTAATAATTTCAATGCGTTGTTGAATGGCGTAGTTTCTACTTGTCAAATGTCAAAAAATTACAGCTTCAAAAGTGACATCTACCGAAATAGCGGGCTATTCAAAGTAACACCTCTTATTGGAAAACCCGTTATTCGATTTTTCGAGAGTAATTTATTCGCGTAAAGCATACAATGATACATTGCAGTTCCTTTAAGACGAAACATATCTGGACATTTGTGCTCCCCAAATAGACGAGACTGACCAGCGACTGTTTTCATGGTTTATTTTTCGATTTCTTCGTCTTGCAACTTTTAACATCAGACACGGCGTGTTTAAAAGTTTGTACGCTACTGCAATTTTCACTGCGCCTATCTTCCTCGTTTGACATCCTCAAGTAATTCATAAAACCATCCCAACTTTTCGTTATCTTGTCTTGAAGCTCGATGAATTGCTTACTCATCTCAATCCTCAGCTGATAAAATTCCGCCAACATCTTGTCTTCGATTTTCCTCTTGTATTGTTTCAGATGCTCGTCTAGGTCCGAGGCGAATTTGTTGAATTCCTCGCAGGAAATAGAATCCTTCTGGATGTCTATTTGCGACGCGCTGGGCGGAAGCATCTCGTGCAAATATATATTTTCCAAGTCTTTCATTTCGCCTGCAACCGACATTATTGTACTGCTAGAGGGTGAAAAGTCGGGGTTGAAATCTCCCGCAGAAGCTGGTGGCGGTTTGTTTCCCGCCTCGATATTGTGTCTTTGGTTTTTCATCTCGACCAATTCGCTGCCTTTCGTCGTTGGTCGACTGCTTATCGGGGAAGTTGATAATGGTTGAAAACGTATTTTCCGAACGGCACCGTTGTAGGCCACAACTGTGTTGAGTGGCGAGGTCATTTGTCTTCTGTCGTAGGACCTGAGCTGGCCATCGTTTGTACCGATGGCCATTTCGAAGGAGTTATGGAGGAGTGCTAAGCCAGAAATTGGAACGTTCAGGTTGTAGCAGGAGACGTAATCGTTACTTCGCAGATCGTGAACTACGAATTTTCCATCTAATCCGACGCTCATAACGTTTTCTCCGTGAAATTCCAAATCTGAAAAATAAATATCATTTAGGTTTATAACTTTCGGGGAATTCTTCGAATCCTCTCTTATTTCTGAATCGTCTAGCATCTTTATACAGTCAGGGTTGAATTTTTTGACGCAATATTTGAAAACATCTTCATACGTCCGAGTCTTCTGCCAGACCATGTATCTACAGTGCGCGTCAAAATTATGGAACAAATTCATTTTCTCAGAAGAAAAATAATTGGCAACAAAATCCTGAAACAGGTCAATTTTTGTTTCACTTTTACCAATTTTTTATGCATCTTGGAAGGATTTTTGTTGCACCCTCAGCCATCCCCATCAACCCTCAAAATTTTTGGGATAGGGAAAGTAGGTCATGTGGTACTTTTTTGGCGAGGTCTTTGTATCTTCTTCAAAGGCGAGCAGAAATTTTCAAGAAAAAATTTTTTTTCTGAAAAATAGTCACTTCAAAGAGGTTTTTAGTATATGCACTTTGTCATGGCTCATTTACTTTGAGACGATGGTACCTGATGAAATTTGTCACCGAATGAAAGTCGACCATTACAGTTTTGTTCATGTACAACTTTCAACTCCTACGAACCCTTTAATGGAAAAAAAATGGAAGGGGTTGAAAGTTGTGCATGAACAAAACTGTAAAGGTCGACTTTCATTCGATGACAAATTTCATCAGGTACCATCGTCTCAAAGCCATGACCGAGTGCACATACTGAAAACCTCTTTGAACTAACTAATTTTTCGAAAAAAAAATTTTTTCTTCAAAATTTCTGCACGCCTGTGAAGAAGATACAAAGATCTCGCCAAAAAAGTACCACATTACCTACTTTCCCTATTCAAAAAATTTAGAGGGTTGATGGGGATGTCACAGGTGCAACAAAAATCCTTCAAAGATGCATAAAAATTTGGTAAAAGTGAAACAAAAATTGACCTTATTCAGAATTTTGTTGCCAAATATTTTTCTTTTGAGAAAATGAATTTGTTCTATAATTTTGTCGCGCACTGTATATCAGACCTAGTTACAAATACTTGATAGACCTATTACAAGACCTACCGACTGGCTTCAATGTGAAAGATTGAGAATTTCTCATGGAAACCTACCCTTCAATTTTCCTCCGGCGTTAAGGTGGATGATCACTAGGAGCTTCAATTTTCTTGAAAAATACAACTCCCAGAAAAAGCATGTGTGAAAGTATCAATAATCTATAAATATTAATATAATGACTGAAAACAAGAATATCTTTCACTCTTCAAACTAGGTCAGATGGAGGCGAAGCCAGACCCGGATGATTTTCATCGGAATCAGAGGGGCCGCAGTTGAAACGATCAGCACGAACATTGTATATGTTCTTTACGTGGTTCACTAACTTCAACCCATTACACTGGTGACATTCAATTCACATCATCGATAATAATCTATTAATCGCTGAATAGAACCGTTGCGCTACGATTATAACATAGGGACGGATAGTTGTATTCCTATGCCGGAAGTCACGATTAGGTCCATCACTTAGGGCCTTGCCCAAAGCGTCCATTTTCCGAGTTGCTATAATAGTTTAGATAACGACTGCATTGGTGAATCTGCTTTATACGGAGGATCGCGTTAAGACCTGGTCAAACTCGAGGAGAATGTACTCCGTGATCGTTAATGTATAAAAGTATATATATTTATCGTGATCAGAGAAGCTCCGATGAATTTCAGCAATGTTTTTACGCGCTTGTCCTGGAGAACAGCGCGTTATCATTTCGTCACGATGTCTGTAATTTTCGATTTTTTAGCCGAAATTGATCTCAAACGACTAGGTTGGACGCACTGATGAAGAATCCGTGGTCAAAATTGATTCTGTCCGTCAGACCGGCCGTGTGCCGTAACTCTCGAAAGAAAGTACCTAGAGTCTTGAAATTTTCAGGTTAGGTTATGATCCTGAATATCTCGGTTAGGTTCGTAAATGGGCCAAATCTGCCGAATGGTTTTTGTGCTACAGCCATTTGGAATTTTGATTTTTCAAAACTTGAAAAATATTTATCTGATTGAAATGAAACTTGGTTGGAAGATGAACAGTGTCAATAAGAAGAATTATCCGTGGGAAAATTCGAAAACATTTTTTTTTCTTTTAAATTTTTATATATCATTGAAATTTCACTGAGATTTCCAAGTCACCATTTCGCAATGTGAACAAGCGCGTTAAAGCTGCTGACTTCACGTCAGAGCTTTTCTAGATTTTTTCATCTTCAACATAATTTAATCAAAGATTTTTGATTTTCAATCAAAATATTAGAATTTTTTCATTGCCATCATTTGATTCAATACAATTATTCCTGTATTGTGAAGAAGGGTAATCAAATATAAGTATTTTGTATGGGAAATGTAAAATTAGAAAAAATATTTTTTTTTCTTTATTCTCATCAGATGATCGATAGATTCGATGATTTTGTGCGCATGTTCTAGGGGAACAGCGTGTTATCGTTTCGTCCAAATGTCTATAATTTTCGATGATTGAGCCGAAAATGGTCTCAAACGACTAGGTTGTACTCACTGATGACGAATCCGGTGTCAAAATCGATTCTGCCCGGCCGGCCGACGACATATAACTGTCGAACGGATTGAGCTAGCGAGTTGAAACTTGTAGGGTAGTTGGTGCATCGGAATGCCGCGGAAGAGTTTGTTAATGCGCCAAATCGGCCAAATATTTTCGGAGTTATAGCCATTTGAAATTTTGAGGTTATTTCCCTCATATTTCAGAAACTACTTGAGCGATTGGATTGAAACTTGGAAGTTGGTTGGAGCATATTGGCGCGCAACTTCGAGTGAAATTGCGTTGAAATCGTATTGTCACTTAATCCAAAAAACAGAAAATTTCAAAAATTTTTTCGAAAAAATTTTTTTTTCTGAAATTATTGTTCGTATTTGAGAACAATTCCAGTTATAACTTGAACTTCATATTTCATATATACCAAATTTAAATTCGATACGGCTATTCGTTTCGGAGATATTGGGAAAAAATATGTAGAATTACGTGGTTTTCTTCTCGATATCGTTTATTTTTCGGTATTACTCGAGAAATACTGATTCAATCGTGATGAAACTATGCAGCTGGTTCAAAGACGCCGAAGGACAACATTGTGCGAAATTTCGTGACAATCGTGTCATTACAACAATTTGAAAAAAAAGTTCAAATCTTTTTTTTTCAAATATTCAATATTCTGTGATCTCATCATATTATCCCCCATTGAATTCTGTATAAATCTTCGAACTATCATTTTCAATAACTGCATTTCAACTCGATCTAATCTGTATTTTTGGAAATACTGGAAAAATAAAATTTTGAATGGGTGTATCTACGGAATCATTGGGTGGATTTTACCCATTAACGAATACGGCCTTCGTGGTTAAGGTCAAAACCTAACGGCCGGACCGTAAACACAGTAACTTCCGAAAGAAACAACTTAGAATCTCGATATTTGTAGAGTAGGTTTGGACCTCAATTACAAAGAGCGAATTCGTGAATGGGTAAAATCCACCCAATGATTCCGTAGATATACCCATTCAAAATATCATTTTTCCAATATTTCCAAAAATACAGATTAGATCGAATTGAAATCCAGTAATTTATGGAAAAAAAAAACTAGAAAAGCACTGTCGTGGAGGCAGCAGCTTTTGCGCGCATGTTCAAATTCGTTGCCGAAACTGTCATCTACATTGAACATGCGCGTAAAAGCTGCTGCATCCACGACAGTGCTTTTCTTTTTTCTATAAATTACTGGATTTCAATTTGATCTAATCTGTATTTTTGGAAATATTGGAAAAATGAAATTTTGAATGGGTATATCTACGGAATCATTGGGCGGATTTTACCCATTCACGAATTCGCTCTTTGTAATTGAGGTCCAAACCTACTCTACAAATATCGAGATTCTAAGTTGTTTCTTTCGGAAGTTACTGTGTTTTCGATTTTTTTGTTAATCGTATTCCTACCGCTAGTTTGTGTTCATTATATCACTAATACTGATTAAAATTTGACAAACATTGATTTGATCTCTCCACTCTTTCTGTCCTTATGATGCCTGTTCGGGTTTTCATATAGGTTGAACGGTTTTCAAAACATCCTAGAATAGTTCTAGGATTCGAAACGTCTGCTCGTCGGTTCTGTGCAGTTCAAGAATAATCCGGGATAGTCAGGAAATTGGGGCCCGAATAAAGAAGCTATCAAGTTTCATCATGATCGAATTATTATTGAGTTATTCCGCGGACAAATTCAAGGAATTTAACGTATTTTTCATCAATATCTATCCTTTAGTGCCCTTCACCGAATTCCATTGAAAACTGATGAGTATTCCTTACCTAACCGGTGTGAGTCCAATGTTATCGTTTTCGGAAAACAAAGTTGAAAATCACATTCATTTCAGCTGAACGATTGCACTTTGTTCACCCAAACATGCCCGCAAAAATGATCATAAAAATATGTCTTCAACCATAAATTATTATATTCTAAAATTCTATTCTATTATAACCCTTATCAAACCGAAGGATAGGACCAGAATTCTTGAACAGAAATTTGACACACCGATTCTGAAATCGAAATTCCAGAAATTTCAAAACTATTTCTATTCATCAAACTCACTCCCTATACCATCTTTCTACCCCCCTTCAATAAGACCCCACCTCGCGGAATCCTGCAGACATTGAAAATTCCTAAGCGTTCAGAATACCCGCGAGGTGAGAATTTTCGCTAATACCTGTTATCGTCCCGGTGTGGTCTCTCCCTGTGACTACGGCGGTTCCTTTTGCCGTGTTCCAAACGCTCATTGTTCCCTCCTTGCTGGCGGCCGCCAGCAAATCAGACTGAACTTTATTGAACGTCATGGCCGAGAGGGAATGAGAATAAGGAACCATGTAACTGGCGCAGGGTTGCGGATTCGACGTATACAGGACAACTTGGCCGTTGGCGCATCCTGCGGCGAGACAGGTGTCCTCGAACGAAAAGTCCAGGAAATTAACTGCAGACGGAACGGCTTGGTATTCATTAATTATCCTCTTTTTCTTCAAGTCGTAAATGCAAAGTGCACCGTCCAGACTTCCGAAAGCTACGGAAGTGTGGCTCGTGTTTGCGAAAGCTCCGGATCTTGCTGAGATGTTCTTGAGGATCGCACTTGGTTCGAGTCGTTTATCTACTTGGAAAGGAACCGATATTACCAGAGGGTTGTCCTTGTTTTTAACTACCACAAGAGATTTTCCATCGTTGCTCCACGAGATTGTTCTTATTGCCACGCAGTCTTCGGGTGTTTCGTAGACTCCTGAGAGGGTCATTCCAGGCCAATTGTATAGTTTCAGGTCTTTCGAACAAGTTGCCAAAGTCATTTTGATGGGTATACACGGAATTTCTTGATTTTCGTTGACCTCTCAGTTCCGAGTGGACACTAATAATAATATAGACGTTTTTATGACTGTTTAACGACAAAGCGTTGAAGGCGAATATGTGAATTGCATGGCAACATGGAATTAAATTTTCAAAGCTTTGGTTGACTTGGAACGTTTATGCTCTGTGTTTTCTCAAAATCATGATTTATTTATTGCTAGTAAAAGGTTTGTTCGATGTAACCATGATGTAAGCAAAACATGGTGTGCTCATCTGAAAAAAAAAGTGACGTCAGCTAGTTGAAAAAACAAGAAAGAAAGTGAAAGAAGTGACGTCATCATTTGTACGTACGATCACAGATGAGCAGATGAGCACACCATGTTTTGCTTACATCGTGGTTGTAACTGCAGTAACTACATCAACTGACCAATAGACGACTTCAGCCCAAGTTGCTAACCCACAATTTTCTTCACAAATTTAATATCACTGGGGAAAAGGAATTTCAGGACAAATTCGACAAGATAAGGTTCGCGTTATTTATAAATATCCATAAAAGATGCCTCGGCTCCTCAAACAAGGTAATCCCTTCCAAATAAAGGTTTTTGTTAGGCTGAATTTCAAGTTGGGATTCCTGATTTCATGTTAATAGTGTCAAGTTTATAAAGGATATGTTCCGCAAATCAACTTGGTTATTTCGATTGCCGGTTTTCCGTTCCGTAAATATGAAATATTCGGTTGGCTCTTGAAAAAAAGGTTAATTACGGAATTTGATTGATGAAAATGCAATCTTTCTGTCACCAGTACATGGACATATTAAGTCTATGCACCAGAACGACAATCAATGTTTTATGGTAACATATCCATAGCATAGAACAATCTTTATTAACCTCATGATCCATAGAACATACTTAGGGCCGTATTTATAGTTGTTCCTTGAGGCTTCCTTACTGAAGGCCGCCTTGAATTTGCTTTTCTATGCAAACAAATACAAGTTTGTTTGCATAGAAACATAGAAAAGCAAATTCTAGGTGGCCTTCAGTAAGCAAGCCTCAAGGAACAACTATAAATACGGCCCCTAGTAATTTTTGCATTCTTGATTGTTGTCTCTTCTATGTTCTATGAATCATAAAGTAAATAAAGATTGTTCTATGCTATGGATATAGTACCATAGAACATTGACTATCGTTCTGGTGACAGAAATAACGTTTTTTCATCAACCAAATTCCGTAATTAACCTTTTTTTCAGGAACCAACCGGATACTTCATATTTACGGAATGGAAAACCGGCATCCGAAATAACCTAGTTGATTTGCGGAACATATCCTTTATAAATAGGGGGAATGGAATGATAGGAACAGGTGGCAGTCGAAATGCGGGATGCGTCAGAGGATGTAGGATCCCCGCGATATATATATATATATATATCCTTTATAAATTTGACACTATTACCATGAAATCAGGAATCCCAACTTAAACTTCAGCCAATCAGAGATGATCTCAACAAAACCCTATATTTAGAAGGAATTATCATGTTTGAGGAGCCGAGACATCTTTTACGTATATTTATAAATAACGCGAACCCTTTTATGTCGAATTTGTCCTGAAATTCCCGTTCCCGTAAATTTGTGAAGAAAATTGTGGGTTGGCAACTTGGGCCGAAGTCGTCTATTAAGCTACCTTTTGTGCTAGGGAGATTCGGGTATTTGGGTAATCGGAGATCCTTTCCTATTGGCCGACGACGATCACGTGATCGTCGTCAGCCAATAGGGTGAATCTCTCGACCAATAGGATGAATCCCCGATTACCCAAATACCCGAATCTCCCTCGCACAAAAGGCCCCTTTAGTGTAATTTCATCTGTTCTATGATTCTCACAGAAATCAAATATATGATAGATAATTTTACGGAAATCCAAGTCGACAGAATTCTATGCAGAAACACCAACAGATGTCGATGATTATGCATAACCATCACAGAAAATAACCTCACTCTATGCACTCTGCGTAATCTGTGACTACACTAACTCTCAACTCAACATTTCCGCAACGAACAGAGTGCAAGCACAGACCAAGTTGGTCAACGGTGCAAATTTACAACCAAACACAGCGAACGGTATAAGTGGAGTTAGGTTACTATCTATGAGAGGTCATCATTAAGTTTGTTCTTACATATTTCAGTATTTCATGAGGAAAATATACAAAAATGATTTTGTGATCGTAGTCACATTGTGACGACAACTCTATTCTCATTCTGAAGCCCTGGACGTCGAATGAGTACGGAACGGTTGAATTTCAGATAATAACACACTTTTTCGTTAGTTGTAAATACACAAAGTACAAAATACACCATGCAGACTTCCGAAAGCTTCTTGGTTTGAGTCTTTTATCTACTTGAAATATCACCAGTGGGTTGTTTTTGTTTTTAACGACTACAAGAAATTTTCCATCGTTACTTCACGAGATAGTTTTATTGCCTTGCAGTCTTCGGGTGTTTCGTAGACTCCTTAGAGAGTCATTCCAGACCAGTAGTATAGTTTCGAGTCTTCGAACAACTTGCCAAAGTTATTTTGATGGGAAATACAAGGAATTTCTTGATTTTCTTTGACCTTTCAGTCTCGAGTGGACACTAATAATAATATAGACGTTTTTATGTCTGTTTTACTACATCAAAGCATTGAAGGTGAAAAAGTGAATTTCATGGCAGCATGAAATAAAATTTTTAAAGCTTTGGAAACAAGAAACAGGGTAACATTGGAGTTCATCATTCAGTTTGTTCTTATATATTTTGAGGATTTATAAAGAGAAAATTGGGAAATATAGATGAAAAGTTTTCTTGATATGAGTTATATCATTCCTAAGCTATATACGAATTCTTGAGTTCTAGATGTTGACAGAAGACAAAACGGTTGGGTGCTAGTAATTATACTCTTTTTCTTTGAGTCATCAATGCAGCGCACCGTCCAGACTTCAGAGAGCTGCGCAAGTGTGGCTCGTGTTCTCGAACGCTCTGGATCTGGCTGAGATATTTTTGAGGATAGCACTTGGATCGAGTCTTTTTTCTACCGATATCACAAGGTTGTCCTTGTTTTGTACAACCACAAGAGATTTTCCATCGTTGCTCCAGGAAATTGTTCTTGTTGCCACGCAATCTTCGGGTGTTTCGTAGACTCCTGAGAGAGTCATTCCATGCAAATTGTACAGTTTCAAGTTTTGAAGCTAATAATTGCCAAGTTGCCAGTTTCATTTTGATGTGGTACCTATACACGGAATTTCTTGATCTTCGCTCACCTTCCAGTACCAAGTGGACACTAATAATAATATTCATGTTTTTATTACTGTTTGAAGACGTCGAAGCTCTGAAAGTGAAAAAGTGAATTGCATGGCAACATGGAATTAAAATTTCAAAGCCTTTGGTTTGTTCCTTGTACCTGCATGAACTAGACTTACTGCACTGATACCGTTTCGGTGTGTGTTTTGTTGTACACTTGCATTCTGTTTGTTGCGGAAATGTTGGAAGTTGGTGTACTCACAGATTACTAATAGTAAGGTCATAGATATCTCTGGGGAGGTTACCTCCTGTTATAGTTATGTTCAATTCATGATCCTAGACATCGTCTCTGGTTCTATTTTGCTAACCAGCTAGGTAGCAACTTCTGGCTTGAAATTGTCTACTTCCTTCTTGGATTCATTTGGTATATGCATGATGTGAGTAAAACATTGTGCGCTCATCTGTGATCGTACGTACACATGATGACGTATTAAATCTATATAAAAATTCAAAACACAGAATATATTTCCTTGAATCTTCAACTTGCCGACATCACTTCTTTTGCACAAGAGCACACCAGGTTTTTTACATCATGTAAATTCAGTAAAACTTTACGACAAATCAACATAACCACATAACCTGGGAATGGTAGGGAAGTGGCAAAAGTTGCATAGAATTCATCTTGGATTTACGTAAAATCATCTATCATATATTTCATTCACTCTCTCTTATTGGGTTCAATCTGTGGTTATGTGCCCAATCACGAAATCGTTATAGATTTTCACAATTACTTTCATTCAGATTCATACTATACTATAGACAATTTCCATTTTTAAGACAAACGAACATATGCCTTCACCCCAAACTCTCACAACATCCATGACCTCGCCGGGATTCGAACCCAGTATCTTCAGCTTCTTAGACAATGTCCCCATTTTCTAGGCTACCGAGGTTGCTATAATATATTTGTGTTCTGTGAAAATCATAGAACAGTGTCTACACATGATGATTTCTTATAGTTTTATGAATCGGCGAGTCCTTATCTAGGAAACCGTTGGTTCAAATCTTTTTTCTACTTGGGAAGGAACCGAAATCACTGAGGAATAATCCTCGTTTATAACTATAACAAGAGATTTTCCAGCGTTGCTCCACTAGATTGTTTTTATTGCTACGCAATCTTCAAGTATTTCTTAGACTCCTCAGAGAGTAACTCCAAGTATGTTTGGTATTGAATTTATTGATATTGGTTGACCTTGCAGTCCCTAGTGGACACTAGAATATACGTTTTTATGCCTGTTCTAAGATGTCCAAGCATTGAATTGAGTGTATTCAAATATCTTACATTGAATGAAAATATGTGTATTGCGCGGAAATGTTTAAAATTTATTTTCATAACTTCGGTGGAATTGAATTGTATCGTTCATTATTTTAATCCTGTAATAATCTCAAAAATTGATATTTTAACGTCACGTATTGATATTGAATTTCGAATTCTCAAAGAACTCCGCCACAAGAATATAACCAGAACGTCGATATAACGACATTGGTGCATATTGATCAAGTTTGTTCAATCAGTACATGGAGCAGTGGAATTAAGCTGGTTTCCTCAAATTTGTAGAGGAGAACAAAAAATCAAAGCGAAAAATAGTTTTTAAAAAATCCTATTCCCTGCATTATCTTCATTTACCTAAGATAGAAATAATTCTTTTGTATACCCTCCCCAACATTTTTATAATTTTATGGTTGAAAAGATTCACGCTCATGAAATATATAAATTATATTCCATCTCGTCTATATTGCAATAGTATCAAGATTACCCCAATAAATTCACTTATTAACATACTGAGAAGACAGTAAATGTCATACTGAAATTTGGATGAAATAAAAGTTTGTTTGAAGAAGAAAGAATTATTTTGTTCCCTCTATTATGTGCGATGTGAGAACCGCTACACTTTCATTCTATCGATTTTCATTGTTCCCAGCCTCGAAATTAACAGAAGAATATCTAGCCAGAAAATTATTGATTTCATTTCAGCATGCAAACTGAAATGAAACTCCATCCTAAACATTCAGCCTACTTACATTTCCAGATTTTATTTATATCCACCAAATATTTTCACGCTGAAAAAGGATACTTATTCTGAAGAACTTCGTGATGGGGTAACATGAAAACATCCTCGTTTTCACATGATATATGCATAAGATGTAACTGCTCTGAAAGTATGATCCTCAAAAAAACTTTGCATGATCCTTCAAGCCATCATTCCGTTCGCGATCGGCCATAAGAACGACATTAAATACAACATATTCCGAAAGAATCTAAACCGCACAAAAAGAAGAAGAATTTTGACATTGTGGATAGAACAAAATATGAGTTCAGAACCAAAGGATACTAAAAAATTGAAATAATACGAACTCTGCTCGTGACCATATGTAGACAATGACGAATTTCAGTGGCAATAAAAAAGAGTTGACATCTGACACCTTACTCATAATCATCAAAACAAGAAACCAGAGAGCTTGCAACAATTAAACTGCATTCATGCTATGTTATTCAATACTCTAGACCTATTTTTATTTTTTCATTCATTTTACTCCCACTTTGTGAATTGGTCACAGAAAGATAACTTCACGCATACCAGAACACTTAAAACAGTTCGCTTCCACCATGCAATTGAAAAATTTTATGAATTCCTTTGTGTTGACGTCATGGGGAGCTGTACTGTATCAACTATATCGAGTTTCAGTTCATCTTGAAATGGAATAACATTATTGTGGAGCCATTTTAGTTCGAATCGGCATGTTTATTCCACAGAATCAGAGCATAATTCAAGTATATAATATACAGGTGTTCCTAAATTGGAGGAACAAACGGAGAGGGGAGGTTCTGCTCCATTTTTGCGCGCATGTTCTAGGGGAACAGCGTGCTATCGTTTTGTCCAAATGTCTGTAATTTTGGATGATTGAGCCGAAACTGGTCTCAATCGACTAGGTTGGACTCACTGATGACGAATCCAGTGTCAAAATCGATTCTGTCCGTCCGTCCGTCCGGAAGCAAGCTAGCAACTTGAAACTTTCAGGATAGGTTGCGCATCAGAATGCCGCTGTTAAGTTCGTTAATGGGCCAAATCGGTCGAATACTTTCGGAGTTATAGGCACTTGAATTTTTGAAGTTGTTTATTTTTTATTTCAGAAACTACTTTAGCGATTGGATTCAAACTTGGCAGTTAGGTGGAGTATAACAACGCGCAACTTTGAGCCAAATTTCGTCAGGATCATATTGTCAGTAAAATATAAAAAAAAAAATTTTTGAAATTTTTTTTCCCGAAACCATTCATCATATCCAAAAAAAAATTCCACTCACACTTTGAGCTCCATATTTCACAGCAGTGTACCAAATTTCAGTTCGATACTATCATAAGTTTTGGAGATATCGGGAAAAAATATGTCAAATTTCGAGGTTTTCTTCTCGATATCGTTGATTTTTTCGGTATAACTCGAGAAATACTGATTCAGTCCTGATAAAACTTCACAGCTAGATTTGAGATGCTGAAAGACAACTTTATGCGAAATTTCGTGATAATCGTGTCATTAGAACAATTTGAAAAAAAAAATTCTATGATTTTCTTATCATATCATCCTCATTAAATTCTGTATGAAACTTCGAACTGTTATTTTTCGATGAAGTACTGGATTTCAATTCGATCTGATCTGTATTTTTGGAAATATTGGAAAAATAAAATTTTGATTGGGTATATCTACGGAATCATTGGGTGGATTTTACCCATTCACGAATTCGGCCTTCGTAATTAAGGTCCAAACCTTCTCTACAAATATCGAGTTTCTAAATTGTTTCTTTCGGAAGTTATTGTGTTTACGCAGTCGGCCGTTAGGCTGACCGTAAACACAATAACTTCCGGACTTCCGACTTAAAAACTCGATATTTGTAGAGTAGGTTTGGGGCTTAATTACGAAGGTCGAATTCGTGAATGGGTAAAATCTGCCCAATGATTCCGTAGATATACCCATTCAAAATTTTATTTTTCCAATATTCCAAAAAAAACAAATTTGATCGAATTGAAATCCATAAATTTATCAGTAAAAATTTCAATAAGCACTGTCGTGAATGCAGAAGCTTTTGCGTGCATGTTCAAATTCGTTGCTGAAGCGGTTATCTACATTGAACATGCGCGCAAAAGTTACTGCCTTCACGGCAGTGCTTTTTGAAATTTTTGGAATAAGCACTGATTTTTGCGGGCATGTTCTAGGGAACATCGTGCAATATACTTCCGTTCGAATTTCTATAATTTTCGATTTTTGAACGGAAAATAGTCTCAAACGGCTAGATTGGACTCACTGATGAAGAATCTAATATCAAAATTGATTATGTGCGGCCAGCCGGTCCTGGACACGTTTACGGAGTACAGACAACCTTTTTGACTCGAAACTTTTAGGGTAGGTTGTGACGGTTAAGTTCGTAAATGTTCCAGGTCGACCAAACTGTTTCGGATTTATAATAGTTTGAATTTTTCGAGTTAATTCCTCAATCTCTTAGAAAACACTTGAGCGATCAAATTGAAACTGGGTAGTTAGTTGTATTATACCGACGCACAACTCCTTGCAATTTTGTTGGGATCGTATGGTTAGTAAATTCAATTAAATTTCGCGAAATTTTTCTCAGAAAAAGGTTGTCGAAGAACTATTCAATTTTTCAAGTTTACGCGTATGTTGAAAACAACTATCCAAACTCTCACAGTAAGATATGGATACTCGCTCTTCCGCCATTTTGCAACACTTGAACCTGCTAGACGACTTCGGCCCAAGTTGCCAGCCCACAATTTCCTTCACAGATTTACTATCACTGGGGAACGGGAATTTCAGGATAAATTCGACATGATAAGGTTCGCGTTATTTATAAATATCCGTAAAAGATGCCTCGGCTCCTCAAACAAGATGATTCCTTCCAAATATAGGTTTTTGTTGGGCTGAAATTTAAGTTGGGATTTTGATTTCATGTTAATAGTGTCAAGTTTATAAAGTATATGTTCCGCAAATCAAATTGGTTATTTCGGTTGCCGGATTTCCGTTCTGTAAATATGAAATATTCGGTTGGTTCCTGAAAAAAAGGTTGAATATCGAATTTGATTGATGAAAAAGCAATCTTTCTGTCACCAGAACATAGACATATTGAATCTATGCACCAGAACGACAATCAATGTTTTATGGTAACATATCCATAGCACAGAACAATCTTTATTTACCTTATGATCCATAGACCATAGAAACTTCTAAAAGCTTTCTGTCATGCTACAGGCTTGATACCAATAATTGGGAACTTCTGCGAAGATGCCAGCGCCCTAACGGATAAATTTGGAACCTGTCCAAGCTAGTACTTTCATATAAACAAACCTTAGAAATGTGGTGAAGAACGAATATTTATTAAGCAGAGCTTGAATATTTAAAGAAATTATTATAATTTTGTGTAAGATATCTTGAGGAAGAACTTTTCGTTTTGATCACGATATAAAATCGTACTTTAAATCGTTCCTGGAGGATAATTTCGGTGTTAGTTTAGTGTATATTGCTAGGTGGATCAAAATGAACCAATATCTAAGTTTACTTGAATTTCTGGAAAAATAGGCACCTCAATAAGTAATTTAAGGACTCTTATTTATGTGAAGAAGTGCTGAATGCAGGCTATATTATGTGGTAAATCTAGAATCAATCCAAATGATATGACTTGTTCTTTGTTTACAAACGAGTGAATCAATTAAATGAAGATTTTACGCTTTAGTTCTTTTGCATCGTATTTCTAAAGAAAAGAAAACAGATAGACATATAATTGATTTCATTTTCATATAACAGCAGCTCAAGATACACATACAAAATGAAAAATTCCTTTCTTCTATCATTGAGTTCCCTGCCAAATGCTGTTTCCAAATTAACTTTACTTTCATTTGGCTTTGGTAAAAATGAAAACTAGAGGCACTAGATGATCCTTTCTTCTTTGACCACGAATAACATTGAGTTGAGGCACACAACAATAGTCATTTCGGGAGGATGCCATTTCGAATTAATACAATCGGAAAGAAAGGAATCGATTGATGAATATTACAAACACTTTCGGTATACCAAAATTTGGACTCGGAGAACAACACAAACGCTCGAAAATGAACTCCAAAACCAAGCAAAATACGTTACAATATCGGGTACGTCGAAAAACTACTAGCTTGGAAGTGTTCGAATTTCTATCACCAGAGGGCGTATCGCTTAGCAGTAGTTGCGAATACCACAATGTGCCTTCAACATTATATACATAGACAAAATACCGCGAAGTCTAAAAGTAGATCTTTGTTTTACTTTGTTCGAAATTTTTCGTCACAATCTCAGAAATGGTTAGAGTAGAGGAAATATTTCCACCCTGACTCCCGTATAATATGCAGTTATTCAGTTCAGAAAAAATATTTTAACTGAAATAAGCTTACTCTTGTTATTTCGTTTCAGATGTTTCACCTTCCATGAACAGTCCACATCAAGATGAAAGTTACAATAGCCCTCAAAATTTTACTTTCTAGCCTTGTTCTCACTCTCGCCAACGACGAAGACTTTGCGTTCGATTCTTTCGACGAATCGGCTGCTCAAATAGAAGACATTGGCACAAACTGGAATGCGCCGTATCAAAGTTTCAACGCACCGTCTGGACGAGTCTTCCATCTTGTTGTACCGAAAAATGTTATCGGTCAAAATACATCGAAATTTGAGGTGAGTCAAAGTGATGATTTTTTTTTAAATGGCAAAAAACTACCTGATTTTAATATCTACAACATTAACACAATTGAATGGATCAATTCATTTGAAACCTATTCACAATGGTGATGGCGATCAGATAATTACATTGAACTAGTGGAGCAGCACACACTTGTCGCGATCTCTCAGCGTTCAGACAGGATCGCATGACATTAATGAAACATACTGTCGTTTCCATAGAGATTTTGACAGACACTGAAAAAATTGCGCGATCTGATCGCATACATATGTTTCAGGCAGAACGTGACCGCCATCGTGAACACCATCGCGATCGCTATCATGAACGCGATCGCGTATATGTGGCCTCCCCTTAAAGCATTCAAAAACTGTCATTTGAGTTACCCGAACAATTTCCGAAAAATCCCTTTCGACCTACCAGCGTTCAGACGCAATATTGAGCAATCGTATGAGGATCTGTTCGCGATCTGATCTCGTATGTTCCGGACAGAACGTGGACGCCATTGTGAACGTCATCGTGATCGTGATCGCGTATATGTGACCTCAACTTTAGTCTAAAAGAACTTGAAAATATCACGAGGTCTAAAAAATAAACAGTTAAGTGGAGGTGATGACGTATACAATTACATAATAAAGTAAACTTCCAAGGAGATATTGGAGCATTTGAAGAACAGTTATATATTACAATGGAGAGGGTCGTGATAAGACCTATATTCAAGAAAGGAGATGCAAATCAGTTAGGAAATTACAGACCAATCATCATTTTCAATAGTCTTCGAGCTGGAGACTTGCAATCAGATTATGAAATTCTGATGAAAAATAGAATATTTGCGTAAATCAACATGGTAATTCAAAAGAAAAATCAATCCAGACAGCAATTTCCAACTTTGAAGAAGACAAGAGACTCTTTTGAAAGAAGACACCTATATCTGGGACTATTACTAGATCTTTCGAAACCTTATCTTATCATTGTGACGATGTTGGTTGGGTTATATACAGATAAAAACAGAAAAAGATCAGATATAGAAGAATTGAGACTTGGAATGCCACAGCATAGCATAGCGGGACCTCTGTTCTTCATAGTGCAACCTGACCGATAACTGTTTGAACTTTTGTTGGAGTCAGGATGAAGTGGGTGTTTAGGACTATGTCAAAGACAATTATGCTTTTTATAGAAACTTTGTGGTCAGATCTGAAGACATTGGAAGAAGTACTCAAGTTACTGGTTTGCTGAAAATACATGGTGTTGAATAAAAAACAGAACTCACTTGGTTTTATTCCACCCTAAGAACAAGTTGGAGGTGCTTGAATATAAAATTTCACAGATCACTAGATTCTTGGGTCTGCACATCTATGAATAACTGAATTATAAACAACCTGTAGACCAACTGAGTAAGAAAATAGTACCATCAAAGTATTCATTCAAGGCGATTGTCGAATATCAGTCGTATCGTCCAACCATTGGAACAAAGCTGAAATTCGGTATAACTATTGTTCAGAAAATGTTTCATCTTTTTTTTACTACTTGTAACAGAAGAACGCGATAAGAATAATGGAAATTTTAACGCCCAGAGGATCATGCAGATGATACTTCAGAAAGAAAGGCATAAACACTGTATACATTGTAATTTAATATCCCTTTATCTACTCCTATTAGATTATACTTACATTATTCAGCTGCATTTGAGCAATCAATAGTATAAGTAAACAAACAGCGTGAGTTATAATTACTCACTACCATAACTCTGATAAATCAGATGTGAAAAATAGGAAAATCGCCAAAGCTCGGACCGAGGGTAGGTAAAGAATCTAGAAGGACCGAAGGGTTTGCAGGGCGCGTTTTATTCCTCACAAATGAACCTAAAGTATACGAAAGAAAGTTGATAATTCCTCGGAGTTTCTCAAATCTCCGAAAAATTCTGACAACCATCGATAACTTTGTGGTCTGTCGATGAAGTTCTTTCTCTGTGCTTGTATTTGTATCTTAGTATTTATTGTGATAGTCGTAGATATAGTCCGTGCAAACTCCCATCTGAGTGAGTTAGTACATACATTGCCGCTTGTTGAATAATATCCTATTATAGACATAAAGATCTGCATCTTCAACTTCTCAATCTCAAGAAAAATTATTGCACAAGAACATTGTCATTCAATCTACCAAAACATAATCTATCGACTACTCGATGGCAAATGATGATGTACATATGTCTGAAACTTCTCAACAAACTGCCAAGGGATATACAAAAGAAAGATACTCTTACACTTTTAAGAAAAAAAATATTTAATTCGATACTGAACATTCGAACCCAATATTTCCACTATTTTCAATTGGAAAATATTTCACACCAACTTTTGTTGCAGGCTAAAGTAAATGGTGGAAAACCACTTCCCCGGTGGCTGCTATTCGATAAAACAGAAGCCGTGTTTTGGGGAGTACCATTAGATGGTGATTTGGGCAGCATTGATTTAACCATTAGAGGATTAAATAGAAAGAAAAGTTCATTCAAGAATATAGTGATCGATGTGATCTCTTCATCGATTCCGCCTACTCTGACAAAAAAATGTGCATCCTCAGAAGACAGCACCCTCTTATCATTACTTATCGATAAATGGACCGAAGCTATCAAGCCCAAGCAAAGAGTGGTAGCTCTAAACGATATCTCGAAGTTCTTTGGTATACCTTATGTAAGTTACTGTTCAAATATTCATATTGCTCTGCTGAAATAATCCCACTAAGTAAGAATATTCCTGATGAAAAAAACCCTTTCTGGGTTTTACACATAATGTCACGTGAAAATTCATGGATCAGAATGTCACTATCATTTGCTTCTTTTTCCTATTCCTCTTGTGAAACTTTTTGGAATAACTTCTAGCTTTTTCACCATACATCATATACAGTAAAAGTTAGCTGGAGCTCACGAGTCTGATGTCTTCCTTCTCAATTTATTTCTACAGAGTGCCTTTACTTTGAAACCGCTGAACGAAAGAGATGACATCACAGACAGTTCTGTCATCTTGGCTGGTCCAGGAAACGTGAACTTGAGAAATTCAAATTCTACTTCAGTACTCGAAGTTCCTGTTGGTTGTGATGGAAGGATATTTCCCCAACATAGTACCCTGATACATCAACTCAAGCAACAAGCCAAAGATGGAACTATATCAGAGGTTATTAGATTGCCTATTCTTGGATGGAGGGTCAAAACTGGAAGTAATAAGGCTGGGAGAGAAAGAAGGCAAGCTCTAGAGCAAATACCTGATGGTGAGTAACGAAAAAGATAACCTGGAACAGTTAAATTCTCAAAATTTTTGGTATTTGACCTGTAGGAAGTGGTGAATATGACGGCGAATATTATGATGACTATGAAGAAGAACCTGATGATTATCCGGAAGAACCAGAAGGTTTTACACCTGCGAACGAACTCCCGAAAATTCCTGAAACAACTCAACGTATAATTCCTACGACATCATCTAAAATAAGTTTGGATAATACAAGTACTCATCCGCACAGACATCATCATGGTGAACAGAAAAATGATGAAAAAATGCCAATTTGGACGGTGAGAGTTATTATATCTTATATTTTTGTATTTGTCCTCTTTTAATTTCTAATTATATGCACTGTCTGACAGAACTTTACGAACCGTTTCTATTGAATTCTTGTTGTTTAGAGTGCCGTATGCCGGCCACATACGCTCTGGTCTACCAGAGAGGTTGACCTGTGAAGGTTTCAGGCCTGACATGTATGAGATGGTCCGAGATCTCACATACATGCTTAGGTTCACCGTAGGGTGCTTCGAGAAAGAATCGAATTTCGCTTCATCTCCGGTCGTCTATGCAGGTTGACCTGTGCAGGTAGACCTGCGCAGGTGATCCTCTCCGGTAGACTGTAACATATGTGTTGTTCAGTAAAAAAAACCTCAACTCTTTCTTTTGCAATCAGAATGTAAATAGTTATCAAATTTTTATGTCAATGTGTATTATTGATGGTCAAGATTTTGCTTTATGTTCTATTAATACTCATCACCAAATAAATTTATATTTTTGGTAGATTGTCGATGACATTTCTTCGGGAAATGATAAAACAATACTTCCCACGTCACCAGAAGTGCCTAAAATATCTCCAACAAGAGGAACAACCACTGCCGCTACTATTTCATCCACGACAACAACTCAAAAATCTACATCATCAACAACGATTAAAATGCAATTTCCACAAACTATTGACGCATATGATGATTATGAAAATTATAAAACTGATGATTATGAAGATGAGGACGACGAAGACGATCTTGGTGAAATTGAGAGTCAAACTATAGTTCCAATACCCAGGAGTTCTAGTAGCAGCAGTACTAGTACGAGCAGTACCTTCATGACCACCTCTACAACAGAAAACATTATCATAAAAGAAACTCCTGCGTTTGAAGAAAGTACGACAAGAAGAGATATCATTGAAAATAAATTTGATAATACTGATTCAGAATCGTCCTATTCAACTACAGCTAAAACTACCACCCCAGTTGTAATTACTGAAAGTGAAACAATTCCTATAACTATTTTGTTGACTACAACTACCACGCCATCTACCACAATATCAACAACTAAAACAACTACTCCACTCATAACAACAATCCCATCAACAACTACTACAACTTCCCCATCAACAACAACCACTACAACCACCTCAACAATTACAACTAATCCAACAACCGTAACCTCTCCAGCACCTACAACTACCCTTACTACCACAACTAGTACAACCACCACAACTACAACTCCACCAAGCACTAAAACAACAACAGAAGTTTTGGTCGAAAAAGAGGAAACGACACAGACTAAATTGACAACATTGAGACATATTGCAAGCACCTCATTGCCAATAATGACTACTCCAGAGAGTGAAAATGAAATAAGAAACGAACCACCTTATATAGAAAACAGATTGAAGAGGAAAAATGTAGTGGCTGGAAAAATATTTCGATTTGTTATTCCTGAAGATACTTTCAGGGACTCTGAGGATAATTATGACTTGAAATTGGAATTCTTGGACAGCGATGAGAATACAATAACGGCGAATTCATGGTGTCATTTCAATCCACATCGCAGGGAAATTTATGGACTGTGAGTATTCCCTGAAGCGAAGTTTCACACTAATGTTTATCTCTTCTCATCACATTTATTTTACCTGTATTTCCAACACTCATGCTCATGGGTTGTGAAATACTGATCGCAGAACATTGCGCTTAACAATTTTCAAATTTAGATTTTCAACGGATATTTACATCCTGATCTTTTTATGAATCCTGTTTCAATAATTTCAAGGTTCGATTGGTTAATTTGACCGAAATTCAATTCAATTTTTTTATTTTGAGTATAGGTATTTTAAGAGAATAAATCAAGAAAAAGCTAAAAAGTTCCGCATGGCCAAGCCAATCATATCTTAATTTATTTTCAGTCCCTTGGATGACCATGTTTCAAAGTGGGAGTATATCATCAGAGCCACTGATAAAGATGGAGCTTTTGTACAGGATAGGCTTACTATACTCGTACAGCAGCACAAATTGCAACGTGTATTCAACCTTGAATTCTCACTTGACATCCGTATAGAGAAGAAAGAAGAATTCAGACATTATGTAGACTGGTCTCTAAAAACCTTAAGAGCACTAGGTAGAATCTACAATACAAACATGTCAGAAATAACTGTTAGGAAAGTTAACTTTGACAGCCAGTCTATTATTTTCACTTGGAGTAATGATTCATTGCCAACAAATTACTGTCCTAAGAATGAAATCGAAAAATTGTTCAAGGTAATCAAAATTCATTTTACCATTGTTAAATATTATTTTTGAGAGAAGTTTTTAAGTTAATATCAATTTTCGTTAGATTCTCACAGCTAATGACAGAGGAGATCCTTCTCGGGAACTCAATAATGCTGTTACTCCTGAATTACGAGTAAAGAAAGTGTCTTATCATGGACTTGGAGTATGCGAAGAATTAAATACACCGATTGCTCCACCTGTTAATTATCCACCTATATTGAGAAATCCAGTAAATAGAATCAATGCTACTATTGGAGAATTACTTATTTTCAGAGTTCCTAAGGTAATGAAATAAAGATTTGGTAAATGATATGCCTACAAGTAGTTCAAATGATGAGGTATATTTACTCAAGAACAAACTTCTGAAGTGGGATAGATACTGCAGTTATGGTTTCAAACCTCTGGAGAACAAATTGAGTGAATATTAACCAAGTGATTTGTGCTATCTACAAGCTCACATTATGAAAACATTTAATGAAATTTCCTCCCTTTCGCAGGATACTTTTTATGATCCAGAAGATTTGGATACTTTGTCCTTGAATTTAACGCTCTTCACTGGAGATCGTCAAGAAATTCCTCCACATAACTGGTTGCAATTTGACTCCAAGAATAGGGAATTCTTTGGGATTCCCAGAAAAACTAGCAGGAGTGAATATCAACTTGTTTGTGTAGATAGTGGAGGTTTACCTGTGATAGATAGTTTGGAAGTTGTAGTTTTCCCAGCTCCCAAATTAAATTATAATGTTGAGTTCAGTATGACCATTGAAACTGCTCATGATACTTTTGTAGATAATCCAATCATTCAGAAGAAATTTGTGGATAAATTAATGGTGAGTACACGTCCAACCAATTATTTATTTCCAGCACCTAAATGCATTATAGTCGTGAAATGATGAGAAGCTTTTCAAAAGATAGTTTTCATTCAGAAATCATGTTTAAAAAATTTAATTATTGGCAAACTGCCAAAATTTCATTATTATTCTTAATAGGACATATTCTCCTATACTATACTGGGTGAGTTTATGTGAAGTGTTTCTCCCAGGAAGAGCGTGAATTTCATTTGTTGACCAGATAGTCTTACATCAAGAATGAAACGATGAAATTTTGTGAAAATATAATTAACATTTGAGTAAGAAAATAATGCATTTGCCAGCCCTGTAGATCAATACACCCTTATAGACGTCAAGGCATGAATTAAATTAGGATGGTCGATGTCTTTTTGTGACATCGACCCTCTTCAAATCATCCTCTGCCTTCCTCCTCACCTCAGTCCAGGACTCCGCATAATATAAAAAGACTGTATCATACCAGGGGAGTCCGAGGTGAGCAAATCGTTCAAGTAAATTATAAACACAACCGGACCTAGAACAATACCCTGTAGAATACCGCATCTTACTTCGCTGGGCGAACTTATCTTACCATTCAATTTCACCATTTGCCTACGATCAGTTAGAAAATCCCGAAACATTTGAAGAACAATGCCCCTTACACCTAAGTGTTCCAGCCTCTCCAACATTAATTCATGATTAACGGTATCGAATGCCTTCTCCAAATCCATAAAGACAACCAGGCATGGCTTCTTATTATCTACGCACTCATACACTTAGTTGGTGAGGCATGCCATGGCATCCTGCGTTCCGCGATTTTCCCTAAAACCGAAGTGTTTCTCCGTGATTATTTAATGCTCGTCGATGAATTCGACATTCTGCCTCCCACTGCTGCCGTTTTCTGCACCAGTTGAAACGTTGACGACAGTGGTCCACAGTTAAAGGCAGCACTAATCGTGGGCGGTATGAGAAGAATCCAAAGGGTCGCGACTACGACGATATACCGTACGTATAGTAGCAGGTCTACCTTCTCCGAACCATTGCTCAGCGAGTTGAAGCATAGTAGCAAAACGGTCTCCTCGACGTTCTGTTTGAGCCTCGGATGAAAAGTTGGTCTTCGACGGGTTCCTCTAACGTCATTTGTCCATATACGACACACTTGTATTTCTGTAGTTGCAGTACAATTTCACAAAAGGACAAAACATCATCTTGATAGGCAACAATTCCACTCCTATAAAAATCGTAAAACATGGTGATAATTTTGACATCTCGAACTCGAGGCATTTTGTTACTGTTAACAATGGCTTAACACAAGTGGATTGCCAGACAATATCTGAAAATGAGTGTACCGAATTCTTCACAAACAAAATGACAAAAAAACTTAGTTTATGCTAACTAAAACGTTGATGAAAATTAAGTTTGCAAACTTATTCCTTCTGGATGTAACGCTACTGAGTATACAATTTAGCTATTATTATTAAAAAATTCATATAGTCAATGAAATAAAAAGGTTCAACTTTATTCTTCTTACAGGAGGTATTCCAAGACGGCAATTCTAGTCATATACATTTTCTACCTTTTAAACAAAAACAACATTCAGTCATAGTAACTTGGTACAACAAAACCCTGTCAACTGAAAAGTGTCCTCAAGATCAAATTGCCAAACTTGAATCGATGATGAAAAACGAAGAGAGAGGCATTTCTAATAGGGTTCATGCCATAATGGAGCCTGATTTTCAAGTCTCCACCATAAAAGTTCTACCAATGTCAAACTGTAAAGTTCACAAGCCAAAATACCACACCCCAAAAATGCCAGAAGACAGAATCGTGATCGATGAATCTTCCCAGTCCTCCTCGAGTTCTGATGAATATCTTTTGACTTTTATAGTTCCTGTTGTTGTTATTGCGATAATGACATTCTTTGCTGCTTTGGCCGCTTGTATTCTATATCGTAGAAGGAGAACTGGAAAAATGAATGTACTGGAAGAAGGTGAGACATTTTGACTACAACATAAAATATCATATTTTCATGTTTTTCTCATCATATTTTGATATAAAATCATGAGGTATGCTATCACACACTTCAGCAATTCGCGATTTTTGAGATATTCGATATTAAAAATGGTTGAATTAAAACGCAAGTTCAAATTGGGTGAAACAAGGTAAACAGCCTTCTACGTCACCGAACGAATCTGCAATCGATCAGCTTGCTATAGAGAAAGGTACACTAGAAGAGAGAGTGTATATGACTCGATACGGAAAGCCACGAAATTTAAACAGCCAATGTGTGGACCAAAATTTAAAAGATCGGTTTCACGTTGAAAATTGAAACTTCTGATGACGGTTAAAATTTTTCAGTATTCTTATGGATACAATTTTAGATTCCAATGATGAAAAAAATACATGCAAAGAACCTTATTTTGATCGAATATTTCTTGAAAGAATATCGACCTTCAGTGGCGACTTGTGGGTTAAAGAAGTGGCTATTTGTTGTTTATAAGCGTCTAGCATCGTAACAAATCAAAAGGGAGGTACAAAATCCAAACAGAAAAAAAAACAAAATATCTCACTGGGAAATTCATATCCTTGTGTTCCGGATTTGAAAGAAACAATATCAACACTTTTTTTTTGATTAGTTCAACTAAACGAATTCCGTGAATGTTTTCACCATTACCGAAGGTATAAATTTTATCTTCATCAACATTTATTCTTTTTAACATTCAAGTTCTCCTAACTTCTGTTCGAGTCTACAAAAACGAAAAAAACACTACTCATGACAATGAACAAGGTACCTCCTGCTCTTGACAAAACTGTTTACAAGTTTACAGTATCTGAGCACATAGTCACGTATTGGTTTACTGGACCTGCTTTCCTAGTATCTCAGCTTCACGCGACATCTATTTATTATGAAATGAGTATGGTGCTTAATTTGTCTATGCAGAGAAGCGATTCACAGGCGAATTGAAAATACTGTAACAATATTTCGGCTCATAATTCTCAAAAAGAGTTATTATTATGCTACTAAGCAATAATCAACTTAAGGAACCTTGACTATCTAATTTTGTTCCATGTCCGTTATTCCTCAGATTATCATTGCCTATATAATTATCATACAAATCTCAAAATAGGTCGTCAAAGTTATGGTAACAAAGGTATTCCTGTAATATTCCAAGAAGAATTAGATGAAAAACCAGAGGCAGGAACCAAAGCACCCATAATATTGAAGGACGAAAAACCACCTCTGGCACCACCTGAGTACAGCAAGAGTGGCTCTTTGAAATTCAATGATGACTCAGAGCCTTATCATCCACCACCTCCTTTCACTAGAACTCAAGAAAATGGTAAACAATCCAGGCCGAAGCCTGCGCCAACGTATAGGAAACCACCACCATATGTGCCTCCTTAACAATTACAGTTTACATTTTTTCAGCAATAAGTTGGCATTGTCTGAGCCAACTTGAAAGGATTCATATCTTTGAAAGCCAAATGCTGTGTATGTACTTACAATATAAAACTGAAATAACGAATCATTTCAGCTCGCATTTGGCACTCATGTGTACACAGAAAAAAATGCACATGACTAAAAATTCGAACACGCGGATGTCTTTTCAATCCAATTTCGTATACTACTTCATTTTTTATTCTTTGAATACTTGAAGTAACTTTTATAGTCGCTAATTATTACTATTATGTTTATTTATTATTTTCATTTAATTAATGTACATTTTCAACCAAGTTGAAAGTTCCTGAATGAAAATTAAGTGTTGACTTTATGAGACTATCTAGTCTATTTTTTTTGATTCGTACTAATATTCTTCCTCTTGTAAGTTTGACATATTCAAGTTCACTTTCACTATATCTCGTTTTATTCATACAAGATGCATACATGAGTTTTATTGAAGATTATATTCACAATAATATAACAAGTTTCACAGTAAATACTGATTGGAAATGTACACATCCAAGTTTTTTAGAATTCAAATGACAAAATCGATTGATTAATTTAGACATAAAAAAATCATTTTTCAGTCCAAATTGGCATTCATCAATATACATATTTTTGTTTTTTCAAGTGAATTTATGCATTGGCCAATTCATTTCAACTGCTTTGTTTAAAGGCCCAAACTAAGAGTTATTGAAGACCAATAATCCAAGTCCAGTAGTTCATTGAAATTATTTTATTAAGTGATGATAATCACTATATTTCATTGATCTGAATCAAATTGAAATGTATATCAAAATGGGAAACAAATTCATCATAAAAATCTGTACAAAATATCTTTGGAAGTTATCATATCATTAGATAGGTGCTTTGAAATATCTGTTGTGAAATAGCATCATTCCATCATGAAAAAAATTAGCAAGTAATTGTGCTTCAACAAAAATTATCATTTCAGTTTTTAATTGGGGTAGATGGATGACAAATTTTTATTTTATTCCATATGGAGTTGTGTAAATAAAAGAGTCAAAGTGTATGTTAAATTACTTTATGAAGTACTATTTCATCATATCGTAGTTTTTGTTTTTTATAAAAATTATAAAAAACTTTTCTCTTTCCAAACAACCATTCGATTGTTCTAATTTCGAAAATGCTCATTGAATTGATTTGATCCAATTTTCTTCATCATCCTTTTAAACGGTTAACTAAACTAGTGAAAAATGTAAAACATTAGTATGATTTGAGGATATGAATTCCTAACAATATTAACAAAATATTCCAACCCTTCTTAAATACCAACAATAATAATTTATTGCTGGAATGACTTTATGTATTGTTAAACTTATCTGAAAAAATTTCCAAATAAATCAATTGGAATAATTGATAATGTGAGTGTATGGTTAACTTGAATAAATATAGGTCTGTGATTTGGTTATCAATTAGAAAAGTGATTATCAATTAGAAATAATTCCAATACAAGCAAAATAACTTTCATATTAAATGAAAACTAATGAGAAAATTATTCTGATTAATTTAAATAGATGGATCTTATTTGACTAAGATTTTTCCACCTTGTGGCGTTGTTACACATGCCTCAATAAAATATTATATTTAAACTTACATTGATTATTTAGTGTAACAGTGATAGCATTCGGCCCACAACGGTATGGCCTGAGATAGTCACTTTCCATCTCCATCCATTAGTTTGATGCTAGATTCTCAAACAAACCGGCAGCTTACTAAGCAGCAAATACAACAAAGAAATATTTTCTTTCGGTTCAGTAGTGACTATAACAAATTGACGAATGATTAATTTTATTGTCTCTCACATTTAACCAACCATTTTGAATTTTAATTAGTCTGCATATATATTTCATTTTGATAATTTTATATTTTATAATAAACTAAACTACCTGCTCTTTCATTGTGAACTAAAATTCTGCAAGTACTCAAATTTATCTTATTTTATTTACTTAAATGTTTGTTTCACTGTGTAAATCAATACTGACAATATTGAATTTGAATTATAGGTATATAAAAGAATTTTTTCTAGTTACCAAAAATTATGATCTTAATATATAATTTACCCGTAAGTGTGTATTGTATCTGAATCCTGAAATTTGTATTTTTATAAAACTTTATTTATACATTCATAGGTTTTGTAAACTGATTGTATCATATCGCAACATATATATATCCATAACATATTAGTTTTACATCTAACCAATCATTATAAAAAATTTAAACAAAGATTCTATAATTTTCTTACCACCCTAATTCATGATAGAATCACAGATCAAGTTGGTCTGTGATAGAATATTGATAACGTTTGGAAGCTCCACTCTAAGCACTCAGCTTACTCAGTGTCACATAATACTCCATCCAGTTTTATAAAGTCAATTGGTGAGCAGGGTAATTTGACACCTTATTCGGTGTATCAGAAAAAAGTGAGGTTGGAGACATCTTCCTCTCCTGGAAAGTCATTATAAATAAAATAATAAATTTCAATTTCCTCATATAGTTTCAATTGTATCAGAAATAACAACTTTGCATCCACAACAAACTATGAGGATAACACAAATGTTACTGTTGAAGCAAAAGGATACAATGAATTGATAGGGAAGACTACAGAATTGTTTTGTACTATTTAAATATGCATATACAGCATTGAAGACCCCGAATGAAGTTCTGATACGAGCAAGAAGTAACTGCATTTACACTGAAATGGGAAGTCATATTTCTGAACTGGGTGGCATCTCAGCTTCAGTCTGTTATCTTTGGGTGTAATGACAAGATATCTGGATAAATTCTCCATGAAAACTATTTATCATGCAGTATTCAAATCAAAAGCAAGATATGGAATTATGATTCTTTGGGTGTAATAACGACATATCTGGATAAATTATCTATCATGATATGGAATTATATTTTTGGCATACTTCGAAGTCAATTCAAATATTCAATCTCCAGAAAAGGGTGCTCCGAATAATTCTTCGATCAGAATACAAAGAAATGTGTAGGGGAAAATAGGTCTCTTGTGTTTGACACGAATTATCATTTTCATGTTTTTCTCATTCGATAGAAAATCATAATGTATACTATCACTCACTTCAACAACTCGCGAATTTTATATAATTCAGTATTAAAAATGGCCAAATCGGGAGAAACGCGTCAGATCGCCTTCTATGTCACTCGTTATTGTACTATTCACCGATAGATACAGCCAACGCTATCTATTAGCTTGCTCAAGAGAAAAGTACACCAGAAGAGCGAGAGAGTGGATATATCCCAGTACGTCACAGAAGCCGCGAAGATTCGTCCGTTTAAACAGCTGACATGCGGAGCCAAATTCATTTTCTCATTGAAAATTGAAATTTTTGACGACAGTTAAAGTTTTTCAGTAGTCTTACGTATAGAATATTTGATTCCAATGATGAAAAAAATTCATACAGGAGACCTATTCAGGATGAATGGAGAACTCTTCGAAAACAAGAATAAACTTGAATTGAACTCATCCAATATTTATAATACACGAAAAACAAACCAAAATATCACATTTACAGAGGAAGGACGCAAATACGTATGTATCCAGTATTTCAACACAATGTCAGACAGGATGAAGAATAAAACTAGCCTAAAAACTTATAAAAAGCAAATATACAGGAAGCTGCTGAACATGGAACCCTACAAAACTAAAGAATTTTTGAAGGGGGTAGCCCCCTTCAAAAATTCTCGGACTTCGAAGGAGACAACTTCTGAATACTAGCATCAGTTTTGGTTTTTTTTGACAAGGTTTCATTTCAAAGAATAATTTGTTGCCATTGTAACTTTTATCTGAAATAAGTGTTATCTTGATTCATTCACCACACAAGGCTTCTTCAAAATTTCATTTCGAACTCATTCCAAATGAATTGTACATGTTTTATAAAAAAATATTGAAGCGAAAGTGAATATCATACAAATGGTAGTGAGTTTTATTAGGGTTTGTGGCTAGTATTTCCCGAATGCCTGAAGATGTTCAACAAGGAAGGTCTGTTTGATAATTCAATAGGAACTTTTACCTCTTTATTTCTAAGGATCCCAACAATGGATTGCGACGTAAATATCTCTCGTTTACACTAACCTAACCAAATCTAAATACTACCGACAAAATTTATTCCATTCAGAATATTTTAATCAATATTAAAATGATAAAACAGTTATATTCGGAAAAATTATTAAAATCTTCACTTTTATCCTGCAACCTCTATAATCATATTCTTCAATTATTATGTGGAGCCAAATTTGGTTTGTTAAAGAATTTGAACATGTGTCATAAAATGTTATTTATTCAATTTACAAAATTATGCATAAATATACCATATAATTCAAAAGAATCAATTGTCAGAATAAAATAAATGTATAAAATGCTGATATTTTCAGTGAAATATTCAAATTTCAGATGATTCCTCAACTTGTTTCTTTCGAAAATCACAATAATTTACCACAAGTCACTAACACCTTTTTGATTGACGAAAACATTTTTATATCCTTCTAAACTATGATCAAACTGATACCATAATACATTTTGTCTTTCTTGATTTCTGTTATTCTGCACTTCCTCATACTCACAAGTCTCATCATTTTCATCAAATATTTTACAACAAGTGTAGTCCTTGCACTGTTCCCAACTAACCTTTATTGAATACTGTTTCACATTCTTCTGGAAAGTCAGTGGGTTGCAAGCCTTGAACATTTCCGTTTCAGATTGATCATTTCGATATTTCGTTAGGAAAATAAATGTATTAGTGCAAGGTAAGCTCGAGTCAATTGAATCCATCCAAGTATCAGAGAGAAATATTTGCCTAAAATTTAATTATAAACATTAGACTTGAAACTACCATCATATATATATATATATAATGAGGGTTATATATATATATAAACTAATTATTATTTTTACAATATGTTTAATAATGGTCAACTCTGAGGCAATCTCAATATCTTCTACAACATTTCCACACAAAGGCAACAAAAAAAGTGCAAAACTCATAAAGTAAGGCTGGAATTATGTATTTAAAAATACTACTTTTGATATTTAAATTAAAATGCAAGCACCACTACTAGGGAATATAGTCTCAAGGATGAAATAGGGGACAGAAAGATGAAACACTTTGCAGAAGAACAAAGAAATATTACTTTTCAGTGGGTAAGCATTCAAAAAATGTCTGCATCCTTGAAAATTCATTCCAGGAACTGGCATATCACCATTTCTCTCTGTCAGCACTAATATAAGTCACAGGAATTTTCTCCTTACAACCATAATAATTGATGACTTATAAACAGGAAATAAATTATACTAGTCACAAATAGATCAATATTAATTTGATATTGTCAAACGCAGAAATTATATTTACCTCAAAGCCTTATGCTGGTGTTGAAGAGCATCTTTTGCATGGACTTCTTCAAAATGACCCAAAGCCAAAGTAGGAATTTCAATTCTACAAACTTCCTTAGGGCAATGTGGAGTTGGTCCAAATAAAATAAATATTTCACTCACTGTATTTTTGGAGAGTTCATGCCCTAATTGTCTCATCGCATCTTCCAGGCCATCATAAAGCTTCGAAGCTATTCTATACTGGTTTTCTATTTGAAAATAATGGACCCCATTAGGTTGGATTTCTTTTGTTCCATTTGGGCGGTTTCGTCTTCTGTTAATAGAACTTTTCAGCCAAACGTAAGGATATGGAATTTGAGTTTTTTGGTAAAGAAAGCATTTCAGAAACTGGTTAATAAAGGACGAGCACGATAAAGGTGTAAATACGTAATCCGTTATTTTCACTTCAACTTCTGTCTCTTCCATTTCGACGATATAACTCAAAACTGTATTTTACAATAAATAATGAAATAGTAAATTGAGGTAACACTGCTAACTTACGAAAATCAAAACCGTCATGCTTATTGTTTGTTGTATGATTTTTTCGAATTTCAAAATATGCAACGTGCGTTTGTGCTAGAACCACTGAATCGTTAGATCACAGAAGAATAATTCATTACTGACAGAGATATTCTTCACTCACAGGTCACAGGTCACATTTTTATGAACACATGAACTTAGTTCACGTAGACCCCGCAACTACTGCTAAGCGATACGCCCTCTGGCGATAGAAATTCGAACACTTTCAAGCTAGTAGTTTTTCGACGTCCTTGTAGATATTTATTTGTATTCTGTGTCCTTGTTATTCTAACGTATATTGCTTACTTCCAGAGTTCATTTTCGAGCTTTCGTGTTGTTCTCAGAGTTGAAATTTTGGTATACTGAAAGTGTTTGTAATATTCATCAATCGATTCCTTTCTTTGCGATTTAAATTCTCGATTGTATTAATTCGAAATGGCATCCTCCCAAAATGACCATTGTTGTGTGCCTCAACTCAATGTTATCCATGGTCAAAAAAGAAAGGATCATCTACTGCCTCAAGTTTTCATTTTTTCGAAAGCCAAATGAAAGTAAAGTTAATTTGGAAACAGCATTTGGAAGGAACTCAATGATAAAAGAAAATCCTGGATTTTGAAATTGAATATTGGAACCATGTCACGAAATACATGAAAGTATATGTTCACTGCATTTCTCTGGGGATGTTTATTTTCATTAAGGTAAATTACAATGTATTCGATTCGAAACAACTTCATGTCCAGATGTTTTTAGGTGTAAATGAAAACAAGATAGTTTTGATGAAATATACAGTTTCTGTAGAGAAACTACCAAGAACTTCTGCAGCTACCTACTTCACATACTACACAAAATCATATTCAAAGAGAGCAATCTGGTTGAAAACCTGACGAAAATAAGATATACTGTTATATAGTTGATAATAGCTGAAGTTATTCATATAAATACATTGATATTGTGCATTTTTACGTAGGTAGATTGAACCAGCTGTAAATTTTTTCATTTTCTATATGTATCTTTAGCTGCTGTGATATGAAAATAAAATTATTCATATGTCTATCTGTTTCCTTTTCTTTCGAAATACGATGGAAAAGAGCTAAAGCAAAAAAGTTGTCTTCATTTTATTGATTCACTCGTTTGTAAACAAAGACAACAAGTTATATCATTGGGACTGATTCTAGATTTAACAAATTATATGGCCTGCCTTCAGCACTTCTTCATATTGATAAGAGTCCTTGAATTATTTATTGAGGTGCCTATTTTTCGAGAAATTCAAGTTAACTTAGATATTGGTTCATTTTGATCCACCAAGCAACAGACACTAAAGTAACATCGAACTTATCCTCCAGGAACGATTTGAAGCACGATTTTATAACGTCATCCAAAAGAAAAGTCCCTTCTCAAAAAATCTTGCACAAAATTTTAATAATTTCTTTGAATATTCTAGCTTTGGTTAATATATATTCGTTCTCCACCACATTTCTAACGTTTGAAATTATTCCCGCCATGACACCAACAAATGGCGGAAAATGGAATTTCTACGGTTTGTTTACATAAAAAAAACTACTAGCTTGGAATGGTTTCAAATTTATCCGTTAGGGCGCTGGCATCTTCGCAGAAGTTCCCACATTGGGAACTTACATCATGCAGAAACATGAAGGTTCTCATCTGTTCAAGCACAGAGAAATCTAGAATTCTCAAAAACGTCAGAATTTCAGCATCATCATTATTCTATGGTGGCTCCTATTTCTTTCAAATCACAGATCTCATATGAATATTTAATTATTTAGTTTATGTTTCCAAAGTTCTGTGCTTCAAAACAAATATATTGAAGAACCCAGAAATTCTGTATTTATAATAATTACATGAGAAAACTTCATTTAAAATTCATTTCCATACATTATTTCCACGAAATAATCTGATTAGGATCTAGGATTCTCAATTCCCAAGGTACATATATTCTAAAATGGAACAAAAACCGAAAGAAGTTGTTGATCAAGATCTGCAAGAGGAAGGGCAGTTTGTTGTTGATGATGTCAGTAAAATAATTAAAGACGCTATAGAAAATGTGATAGGAGGAAACGGTTACCAACAAACTAAAGTGAATAATTGGACAACAGCTGTGGTCGAAGCCTGTACATCAGAATTAACCAAGCTCATGAAGCCCTACAAGTATATCGTCACTTGTACAATAATGCAGAAAAATGGTGCTGGTTTGCATACAGCCAGTTCTTGCTATTGGGATAATAATACTGATGGTAGCTGCACTGTGCGCTGGGAAAATAAAACAATGTTTTGCATTGTATCTGTTTATGGTCTAGCAATATAATTTTCTGGTGACAAATTCCAGAAACAGTACCAGCTGTAATATGAAGTCACTGTGCTAGTTGTTAAGTCTTGAAATATGTCATTGATATTTTAATTAGTCTTTACACATTATTTTTTGATTTATTACACTATTTGTAGTTAATTTGATCTTCATGCATGTTACATTTGCATTGTTAAGGTGACTTATTTGAAGCCTATTTCAACAACTATGAAGTTTAAATGTGATAACCTATATGAATAAAATTAGGAAACAAAATTAGGCATAATATCACTGCATTTTCTTGACTAATATGTACTTTATATAAGGGGATAATTAATTGCACAAATCAGATGGGTCTGGTATTTTTCAATATTAAGAGAAATCAGTTCAAGTTTGTGAACAAAAATATTTATTGTTTCATATTTACACTTTTTTATCACATGTGAAGTTGAAGATGTATTAACACAACCTAAGTGGTACACCAGACCTTAGGGTCTGGTGTACACATCCGGCATTTTCAGCTCCGCCACCGTACTTACGATCTGAAGTACACTGTAGCAGTGGTAGAATGCGCCCATAAGTACGGCACCTGAGCTTGAAGAGCCGGATGTGTACATCGGAGCTAATGGTCCTTTGAAACACACAATTGTTGTGGCAAAATAACTACAGATTTTCCTTTTCGTTAAATGATAGGATACTTGGAAACCATATTTATCAGCTGATCGAGAAGTCCAAACAATAATTCAGCCTATCAAGAAATGTTGTAGAACTAAAATATACTGCATTTTGGTTTCATTTCTGTTGAAGTAATTTGCATAGCAATTCATTGCCTTTTTCTATAGCTTTTATAAGTCTCTCCCTTTGTTCCAATTTCCTTTCTTCTGCCTTTTCTCTCTTGATTGTTCCTGATTCTATTGCTCTTACAATTTGGCAAAGGTTATAATTTATTCCTTCAATATTGAGATTTTTCTCATTAGATATGATTTCTTCGGAATTTAATTTGATTTTTTTTTTATCTGATGGGCTACAAACATAGTTATATAAATGGATTGAAGGGTATAACTTTATTCCAACTCACCCAGCAGGAACGTGTTTCTCATCTGTATATTTCTCGGATAAATTTATTTGTGATCTCAATAATATCTCCCCTACTTCTCTGAAAAAGATCTTCATTAGTGTTTCATTATTCTAATGAAGAGATTGTTAGATTGATATTTTGCTGAATTTGTGTTGCAAACTAGGATGGCACAACAATTCAATCTACAGCTGTCTATTAATTGAAATTATAAAAAATTAACATCAACTTTATCAGGGTATTAATTATACTTCTCTAGTGTTCCTATCAAGTGGCTAGGTTTTGGTTTTGGTCCTCCTTGATGTGCGGTCCTATATCGTCTCACTAAACCTTTCCATTTGTTTACAACTTGGTGAGGTTCATAAATGTATCCTTTTTCTCTCAAATTATTACTTATTATGTCCCACATTTGTTTCATTGTTTTGATTTCTGTATTCTCTACTAGTGGTTTATATGTTTTATACATTTCAACAAGAATTTTAGTTGCTTCTTCTGGCCACATTGCATGTTCTTTCTCTTTAGTGTTAGAAAGATTGAAATTTCCATATTGCGATATATGTGTGGAATCCTCGTCATCATTTAATATAACTATTTCCTCAAGATCGTCTTCTACTGTTATATCATTCATCAGCCTCAAAAATGTATTTTTGTCAAGGCGAATCAGGTTTCCTCTCTTGGTAGGAAAATTTCCACCAGTCAACTTGTACTGCTCTCCATCTAACAAAATCAAAATAAATTAGTACAAATTGGTTCCACTTTTGATACTGCAGCTACAGACCAGGTGAAGTTAAAACATAGGCACCATCTAAAATATTCTCAAATTCCACTGGAATTATTTTGTAAACTTTTTTTCTATCCATATCCTACAGCCTGTAAACTGTAAACAATTATGAAGAGTTCAAAGATGGTTGAATATATTTTCGTTAACATTATAAGAATTTGATTGTCTAGTAAATCTGGTCCATATCTAGTACTCGTCAGTCTTCAAAAGTTTGTTTAAAATCAGAAATAGAAAACTAAAATACAAATATCACAAACTCACTTCCAAATTTGAAATTTTTAACACAGAATACTAAAAACTAAAGAGACTCCGACTCATGCTCCGAATCAGAAATCGAGCGATTGAGGTGCAAGGAAGGTGCAATTTCTCTGACAGGTGCACTGAAAGCTGGTCGAAATGTATTCGCAGAAAACAACATGAGAACATCCGCCGTATATATCGTATTCTATGCGCCGTACCGTAACCACAGAACAATCACACTCTAACCTCTTTTGGGCCACTTCATAGACCTATAAAACTATAGAGTTTAATGTCTATACGTACAAACGTACGAACAGAGAGAAAGATCTCTTCGATATTTCGATGTTCTGTGATTATCCCCATTCGACTCTTCAGAAATGGATTCGTACGCCGTGTCCAGAGAGTTTAATATGTCTATGGACTATGGTGGTAATATTTGTATTCTGTGGTGGTAACCAAGTAACCACAATCAATCTGTAGTAAAAAAAAAATTCTCCTCATGTTTTTTACATCATATATTTGTATTCTGTGATGGCTATCAGGGGGGTGAAACTCCTAGTAGAATATTGGAAACACATGTATTCTGTGGTCCGACCCAATCAGAAGGAGACGGCAGATGAGGAAGTATAGCTTTCTCTGTCGGGACAGTATGAACAAAATTGACATTTGACTTGACTTTGACTTTTAATAGTTTTAATAGTTTTTGCCGGTTAAAACTAAGTTGTGTACGTTGGTTTGTGTGGTTGATTTTTAATATTTTTTTACAGATTCGGTACGAAATTCATTTTATTTTTCACTGGTCAGATAATTTACTAGTTTCTGAATATTCTATACAGCCTGTTATATAGTATCCTCATTTATCTTCTGCAAAAATGTCTGGAACATCAGTGAAACCTTTCCCGCCTGCAGTTAAAAACACATGCAAATTTCCTTCATGTAAAAATACTTACAGGTCTTATATTCAAAAATCTCAAAGAAACATGCGTTTCTTCCATTTCCCCAAGAATCCTTCAAAATTATCAGCCTGGCAAAAAGTTTGCAATATTGCTCCCAGTATAAAATGCTCAAGCTTCCGAATTTGCGAAGATCATTTCATAGTATCAGATTTTAATTGTCCAACTAACCCCGTCCGCCTTCGAATAGATGCTGTTCCCAGGTCTCCACGAACAGATGCTCTAAATGATCAGAATTATTCATGTAGAAACGAATCTAATTGTTTGAGTTCCATAGATAGCATCAATACTTTCAGTAATGATCATAATTATGCATGTGGATTTGAATCTAATTATTTAAGTTCTATCGATAGCAACAATAATTTCAGTAATGACTCTGAGAAATTCACTGAGATGCCCTCAACATCAGATCAACCTTTAGTAGGAAGCCCCAATGTATCATACTCAACAAGCGATCTTTCTAGTTCTGAAATTGGTCAAAATTTTACAGATAAAGATTCATTTTTAGTCGAAAATAAACCAGGATTTTTGCGTAAATTAGGACTCCACAAATCAGATTTGTCCCCTGAGCAGGATTCCATGTACCAAATTTATAGGACTCTTTCTTCGAAATTATCAAAAATCAAAAATTTATTTAATAAGGAACATACGCAATTACAAAACTTGAAAAATTCATATGAGGCTGGTAAGTTTCAGTTCATTGAAGAAAATTTAAATAAAATCACAATTGACTTTATAAACTCACAATTAAGAAATGTTGATAAGCCTCCAACAGGCCGTCGGTGGTCTTCAGATGATAAAGCTTTTGCTCTGTCACTTTATAAAAGGAGTCCAAAATTATATAATTATCTTAGAAAATGTTTTCAGTTACCGTCACCTAGATCTCTACAGCATGTTTTGGCTTCCATTCCTTTTGAATGTGGACTCCTTAAACCAGTTTTGGAACATATGAAAATTCATGTTCAACAGATGGACGAGTTGGATCGTCATTGTGCTCTGATTTTTGATGAGATTTCTTTGAGTAGTGGTTTGTTTTACGAAAGCCACAAGCAAAGAATTTCTGGTTTCGAAGATCTAGGTACCAAGGGTAGAACATCTAACCCTGCAAATCATGCGCTTGTTTTTATGATACGAGGCATCCGAAAAAGTTACAAAATGCCAGTTGCATATTTTTTCACGAAAGATACCATGAAATCTGATAACTTGAAAGAATTAATTATTCAAGTTATTAGAGAGCTACAAATGATAGGGATTAGGATTTGTGCCACAGTTTGTGACCAGTGTAGCACTAATAGAGCAGCTATTGCTGCTCTCACTAGAGATTATGCTGATAAGAACCCAAGTCCATATCACTTTGTAGTTGATGGAGACTTTGTGGTAACAATATTTGACGTACCGCATCTCTTAAAGAACACGAGAAATGCTATAATAGACTGTAGAATTGAATTTGAGAAGGGAAAGTTTGCAAGTATGGATCATATGATACAAGCTTTCCATTTCGACAATACAACGCGTACATATAAAGTTCTGAGCAAGATGAAAGAGTCTTATTTCAATTTCAGAGATTCGTACATGAAAATGAAAGTTAAGGTGGCAGCTCAACAACTAAGTCAAACAATGGCTTCGGCTATAGAAACTTTTCATGCATCCGGGCATTTGAAATCGGACTCTTTGCATACTGCAGATTTCTGTCATCTGATGAATAATTTATTCGACTCTCTCAACAGTTCCCAAGTCTGTAATGATCAGAGAAAATATCGTTCTGCTCTTTCAGGTAACTCTCCTCATTTAGAATTTTGGTCTAACATGTTGCCCAAAATTAATAAATGGAAAATTTTGGATAAACAAGGAAATATTAAGAATAATAAGATTCATCAACCTTTGATGAAAGACTCCTTCGTATATATCCGTACATGACAATGTTGTTATTATTAATTAATTTATTTTACATGTAATGAAATTATTACTTCTTAAAATGTTAGTACAATCTGTATACTCCACTGGAAGAAATAAATGAAAGAACATAATTCAATACATATACATATAATTGATTAATTTGACTTCATATTATTTTGGTTCGAGTCGGAATTTCCTTTTTGTACCCATTTCATAAAGAAACAAGTGAAATTCCATTTGAGAATAACTAATATGACATGAAATTAATTTTTAATACCTTCTATCCCGAGTACAAGTGCAGCAGTTAATTTAAATATTCCCGCCACAAACAAACTACTTCCAATTCTGTCCGTCAGGGTCGCTAGTGAGCTCACTAAAAACGAATACTTCCAGTTTCAGCCGTTAGTGTCGCTAGTGAGCATGCCAACAAAAATATGGTTCCATCCATAGAATAAATATATATCCATCTGTGGTCCGCCTATAATGGCCGCCAAATTGTTTCCACAGATTAGCAGGGAGTTTGCACTTCTTATATATTTGTATTCTGTGATGGCTATGCTGTTGAATCGAGTAGTTGTTGCTGTTTCTGGAGGAGTTGATAGTGCCGTGACTGCCTTTCTTTTGAAATGGAAAGGTAATGGTATCGTACTTGTATATTCTCTAATATGCGTTTAAAGGTTCTAATAATGCAAAATGATGTAGGGTTCAATGTGGAAGCTGTGTTTATGGAAAACTGGGACGTAGCCGATGAAAAGGGCTTTTGTTCTGTAGATAGTGATTATGCAGATGCTGTTAGTTTATGTGAAACTTTGAATATTAAATTACATAAAGTGAATTATGTGAAACCTTATTGGAACGAGGTATTTTGGTACATCAACAATTAGGTAATATTTAGTCTGCGTGCTTATATGTTGAGCTTTTAGCGAACTCGTTGAGGATTACCAAAATGCAATGACTCCAAATCCTGATATATTATGCAATCGGAGGATAAAATTCAACTATCTGTATGACTATGTATTGAATCATCTGAAGGCAGATGCTCTGGCTACAGGCCATTATGCTCGTTCTTCTTTTGGTCCATTCCTAGAACAATATTCTCCTGACAAGCGTAAGTATTATAAAAAAATGTGTTGTATCAAAATAAAACTTGTTATTTTATTAAGCTGTGAAATTACTCAAAGCCATTGATTCTAAGAAGGACCAAGTATTTTTTTTATGTCAGGTTGAACAAATGTCGTTAAGAAGAACTATGTTTCCTTTGGGATATTACTATAAATCTCAAGTGAAAACAATAGCAAGGGAGAATGGTTTGGAAAAATTCGCAAAGAAAAAGGAGAGTATGGGAATATGTTTTATAGGAAATAGGGATTTCCAAGATTTCATTAGAGAGGTAAATAATCTGCAAATATTGAGACTCGACTTCGACTTCGTATTGAAGTATTTATGATCTTGAAATATCATGTTTTTTTTATTTTTCAGTACATAGAAGACAAGCCAGGAAATTTTATAGATATTGATACAGGAAACATTGTAGGAAAACATCAGGGACTTCATCAATGGACATTAGGGCAAAGAACTAGGATATCTGGATTAGCAAGGGCTTATTTCACAGCGAGGAAACACATATACAGTAATAATTTAATTCTGGTTAGAGAACATTGTCACAATTATCAACTAAAATTATTAATATTTCACTTCCCTGCTACACTACTTATTCATTGACAATGATTATTAATGTAAAAACCAATTTTTTCCAGACAAGTGGGTCAGACCATCCACTTCTATATAGCCACCTATTCTTCACTTCAAAACCCCATTGGATCCATGAAAAACCTAAAGAGCTAAAAGATGGGGACATATTAGAGTGTGACTTCAAATTTCAACATGCTCACAGTTGGGACCCTTGCACTGTTTTTGAATGTTCACAAGGATTGATAGTTCACTTGAAATCACCTAAAAGGGCAATTACACCTGGACAGTATGCCGTATTTTGTAGAGGGAAAGAGTGCATTGGAAGTGCCAGAATTGTTAACACCCCTATTACAGAGTTTAGTCTGAACTATCTCAGAAAGAATTGTGATGATTTGAAACAGGATATTAAATAAGTCGAATGAAGTTAGTTTTTAATTTGGAACTTTTGTGAAGATGTCACTGCCCTAACTGTTTGATTTGGAACTTGTCCACTTGTCCGCGAGGCGGACACCACAACCTAAAAGAGAGGTTAATCGCCTACTGCGATTTCCCGATCTGAAACGAGAAAAAGCCCTTTTCGTCGATTCGATACCTCATTCGTACGAGTCGAATAGATTTCGTCGGGGGACTATCTCGAAGCTGCTATCTCCTTGGAAAGCAAAGGCTCTCGGATCCGACCGAGGGTGGGAAAAGGACTGAAACAGTCCCTGTGGAGTCCTCATAACTCGCAAACTAACGGAAATGTACGAAAAGTAGAAAAGAAAGTTGGTAATTTTTTGACATTCTTCAAATTGCAGAAAATTTCTAACATCTAATATGATTTGTGATTTCACGGGTCTGACGGTCCACAGTTTTATTCATGTAAACAAACTAGAAATGTAGCGGAGAACGAATATTTGTTAAGCAGAGCGACAATATTTAGCGAAATTATTATAATATTGTGTCAAACTTCTTGAGTAGGAACTCTTAGTTTAGATCGCGATATCAAATCATGATCCAGATCGTTCCTAGAGGATAATTTAGATGTTATTTTATTGTGTTGCTTGGTGGACCAAAATGAACCAATATCTGATGAGTTTACTTGAATTTCTGGAAAAATAGGCGCCTCAATAAGAAATTCAAGGACCCTTATTAATGTGAAGAAGTGCTGAATGCAGGCCATATTAATGATGTCCGACGAATGATATGACTTAATATGTTCTCTTTGTTTACGAACCGGTGAACCAATAGAATAAAGAGAGCATTTCTGCTTCAGTTCGTCTTGCATCGAATTTCGAATAGAAAGAAACAGACATAAATAATTTTATTTTCGTATCACGGCAGATCAAGGTACGAGCAGAATGAAAAATGTCACAGCTAGTTCAACCTAGGTACCTATATACAAATAAAAAATATTAATGTCTTTATATAAATAACTTGAGCTAGTATTGACTAAAACAGTATATATAGTTTTTATCAGGTTTTCAATCAGATCACTCTTTGAATATGATTTTGTGTACTATATGTGAAGTAGGTACAGCAGCAGAAGTGCTTTGTAGTTTCTCTGAAGGAACATTCTTCATCAAAAACCTCATATTTTCATTTATACCTTAAACCAAATGGACATGAAGTTGTTCTGAAATGAATACAAATCTAGTTTACTTAACCTTCATGAAAATAATTATCCTCAGACAAATGCAGTGAACATACTTTCATGTATTTTGTGACCCGTTTTCCAACCTACAACTTCAAAAGGCCAAAGCGCCAAAGATTCATCTTTGATCCTTTCTTCTATCAACGAGTTTGCTGCCAAACGCTTCTCAGTATCAGTAGATGAGAATGGAATCCTGTCCTGATATTTTTTATGGTTTTTCAGGCTTGAGAGGCTGCACTCAAAAGTTTTAAAGAAATATTTGAAATTCCTTTGTATTTCATAACAGACAAATGTTATATACATGTATAATGCAGAACTGAATTATAGTTAGCTGAAAAATGGTGATTTCGGGTTGAAACTTACGATTAGTTAGACACAAAACTTCTTGCAAAATATCGCTGGGATCGAATAATCAGTATTTTTTTTTGAAAATCCAAGTATTTTGCGAACATCTTGAAGCCGATATTTCAAAACTGTGTACTAATTTTAATAGCTATTAGAACAAATATTTAAAAATTTTTACCTTGATTTTGATGATTCGCAAGAAAAACTCGAAAAATACTGATCCGTTCATGATGACACGCTTAATACTGTGCAAACTTTCGTGCTGATAGTGTCGACAGAACACTATTTTTCTCCCACGAATTTGAACGTGCGCTTTTGAAGAATTTCTTGATGACTTCTTCATGAGGCAAGCAGCATTGCCGAAGCAATGCACAACTGTTTGGAATGCTTTTTGCGTCAAAATCATCTTTCTCTGATAATTGTTTCCATTAGCAACTTTGAATTACGTCCCACACAATGTAATACGTTCAGAATAAAAGAACCCAAAATGAAATTATGAAACTTAACTCTTAATATTTTTCAAAGCATACATAATTATTATAATTTTTTTTTATTTAAAAAGTAAAGATCAACTTCTGGATCGTCCTCTGTGTTTATCATATCGTTTTGGATCAGAGTATCTTTTACTACTTCTATCATTATATTCTCTAGATCTACTTCGTCTTTTACTACCTCTAATATCTTCACATTCTCTATTACGAATTTTTCCAGTTTTTATTTCAGGACTTCCAGATCTACTTATTGGTTGTGCTTGTGCCTTTATCTTTTTTCCTTTATTTTCCAATTTGAAAGTCTTGATTCTATCAGGACTTTGTGATTGACTTCTTCGCTTTTTATGGGTGCCTTTTCCACGTTCACTATCCGATTCAGAGATAGAACGGTTATTAATGGGGTATATCATTTTCCTGTTCTTAACATCTTTCTCTGCTTTGTATTCATCTTCACTGGTTGAAGATTCATGCGACTTCTTTTTTTTCTTAGGCTTAGCTATATGTTTGATTTTTACCTAAAATTTACTCGATAAGTAATCAGCAACACAATGAAAAGAATAGGCCCACTTAAGAATCTACTTACATTTGTTGGTTCCTCTACATCAGTTTCTTTTTTAATAACATGAATTGGTAATCTTGCTGGTAACTTTATATCTGCTTGAATTTGATCAGCCAATGTTTCTCTTCTGTATTCCAGATTCTCCATTAAAGGATTTCTTACAACCGGTACAATTGGCGTTGGGGCACATCCCTCCTTGTACAACTTTTTAGTTTCTTCATCTGTCTTTTTTCCCTCCTTAGGAATTTTATAATCGCTTACATGATCAACTCTCAAAGTTCTGTTCAACACTTTAATTCCATTGAAATTGTCCACAGCTAAGACTGTTGACCTCTGATCTTCGTAGCATAGAAAACAAAAGCCTTTAGATTTGCCATTATCCTTATCTCTTATGAGATTAATGTTTACTACTTCGCCATACCTAAAAAAAAAATAAATTATGTTAGAGCCAATTTATACATCAGTAATAATCATAGTTTCAAGCATAAGAACAACTTAGACTTGTAAATTTCAATGGGAGCATGAATGCATCATAGTTTCAGGCAAGTTATTACACTTTTTTGACAGTTATATATAAGGGTAGTTCTAAATGATTTATCTGGGAATACGAGTTGACATTTCATAATTTATGAAAATTTGATCGCAATCAAGTGAAAAATAAATCCAACATTTGTCCTCTGGAAAGACACCTCCTAAAACAAAATCATAGCTTTACGCTAAGATTAGGGTGCATATATTGACTCTAGACACAATTTATGAAGACTAATATTCTGATGCATAAATTAACCCTTTATATTAAAATTCTCATGTATTCAATGATTGATATTGGAGTAAGTTCTTTCTCATCTTACTGAGAGAATATGCAGATTATATCACCCTCTGTTAAATCATAAGGAAGGCCACCAATAAAGATCCATGCACTGTCCCGATACTGGTCATGCCATGAAGATTTACTATTGTTATGCAGTTCTCGCTCACTCAGTTTAGTAACATTTTTCATATTCCTGCAAAGAATAAGGTAATTAATAATAAGGTCATTTGATTGGAAAAATCTGAGTTTTCAAACTTACGTTAAAGGATTCATGATAGATATCTTGTCTTTGGATAGAAACAAGAACTGACAAGCACAGAATCAGTGTTGCCACCTTCCGTACCGACAGTTTCGGTAGAAAGTTCGGAAAAAGTCGGTAGATTTCGGTAGATTTCTGAAAAACATAACTTTTCACCATGTATGGGTTATTTATTTAGTCTAAATACCATTTATCCGAAATATTGGGCATGAAATTTACTACTAATGAAGCAATATTAAAAATAGATTTTATTAATTAAAAAATCATTATTTGAAAAATTAAACTTGTGAACGAAAAATCAATATTATAACAAATAAATGAGTATCAGAAAAACTAATACCTATTGGAAACAACAAATATGCAAAAAAATAAATATGGTGACATGCCCTCATTGGGGATTCACAAAATTTATGAAGGGGAATCACAAACTGCTCCCAGTATTGAGCGAGGTATTTATTAACTTTATAAAGAGACAACCTGTAATACATGAATCTGTATTACGTGTGGCATGCTTTGCGTTATAGATCTGCGACGTATAACCATTTAGAACTTAAATTATGTATCAAAATATGTAATGGTAAGGAAACCTTCAAAATAATATCGTAAAAGTCATGATTTCCTAGGATACCAGATGATACATTCACTCCATCAAATTTCGGTAGATTTATATGCTTTTTCGGTAGATCGGTAGATTGAGGAGCAAATCGGTAGATCTACCGAAAAATCGGTAGAGGTGGCAACACTGCACAGAATACAAATATATGACAAGAAGCAAATCGCACACAGTTACCATATATTTGTATTCTGTGGTGGGTAGTTATTATTTGTATTCTGTGGTTAGCACTTCAAGTTTTTCTATGGTAAGTAAATATAGTTGTTCTATGGCTACTAGTAGCGTTCGTGCTGTTCGTTGAAGGAAATTAGAAAGAGTTGGCAAGATTACGGGATTGGCCGAGAGCAAGATAGATGATAAAAGAGAAAAGACAACGGGACGGGAAATAATAAACAAACCCGACCTTACGAGAAACGATTATTTTTATTGAAATTTTCACGTTCAGTCCACTAATATCTCAAAATGACCTAAAATCATCTTAGCTGAATAGTCAGATACTATTTTTAAGTTACAAAATACCAAGCTCATTGAAGATTCAGCAATAAGCGTACCAAACAGGACTTCTTCCCTCTCCGTTGATAAAAACAATAGCATCGGCTTCCCAATAATTAACTAGCCGGATTAGTTTTAATTTTACCAAGCTGAAAATCTAACAATGAAGACTAGCAAGTGATCGCCGAATGAAAAATTGCTGCCAAGATGTTGCAAAACATCCATAAACTTTTCATTGTGATGATTTATTTAGTGAACATTAGTGTTTCAGCAAATGATCAGGATTTCTCTGGTGCAGGTAGACTCACTTTTCATTGTTTATCTAACTTGTAGTTTTTGAGTTATAGGAAGTTGTATGTTAATTTATTTGTCTTGTTGATACTAATGATATTCTTTTCACATTGTTTGGTGTTATTCAAAGCAAGACAAAAAAGTTGTCTGATAAGAAATAGCTTGAATATTAAAAAACTAGATGGAAATCTTATGTGTTTTTCTATTGTGTTTTTGCTTGATATCAATTTCATCGAATTTATTAGATAAAGAAATTAGGTAATTAACCTTTGCATGACTAGAAAAATTACAAGGAATCTTGAAAAGATGCTTTCCAGTTTAGGATATAATATATGCATATATTCACTGACCAGTTGACAGTAGTAGTTGATCTCTGATAATAGTTCCTTTCGTGTGCATAGAAACTGTAGCACTTCCTATGCAAACGATATACTATAGTATATTTACTCCGAGTGGAAAGTGCTACACTTTCTATGCAAACGAAAGGACCTTCTAGGTTACGGTACATATGATACTAACATCACAAACCACAGGAATAAGCTCATTCCTATTGCTTGGTTGTCTTCAATCATCAAATTTTTTGGTAGGAATATCTTATAGTTTTTCACCTATACTCAACTTGGAAGTATTGATTGACTTCTATAAACAGACCAATTGTTCGAAGCATATAGGAACGAGCTCAGAATTATAAGGCTCAAATTCATTTTATTGAGGTGACGAAGGAAACTGTAAAACAGCCAACACAGAACACACCTAATATCCTAACTCGCTCAAGCTACAAGCATGGGCTATAATAATAATCATAGCTGCAGTCTCAATAATAAGATAAAATGGACCCTGTGTCTTTCAATGGAAACATTTATTCGTCATAGTCTCAATAGCATAGCAGTATGTTAAGATCATTATAATATAGTATATTTAAGTATAATGGGCTGTGCATTTCAATGGGATTGTTTATGTATAATAAACATAAGAGATTAGCAGTACCTTTTATGACTATGCTCTGCTCTGCTCATGTTTATGATTGAGGCTGTGATGCAGAAATTGACCCTAAGGCTGCAACTATACGAATTTTTTATTATCCACAATACCACTGTAGTGTCATCTTTGAAAGTTCTTATGTATCAATAGTTGAAATGAAATAGTCACTTACTACAAATTCCTAGGACACATCAATATTTACATTCCAAGATACAGTGGGACTTTGATACAAGAAACTTTCTAATTTCATCCGAATCTCTTGATTATTCGTGAAGAATATTTTCTGTTCAGTTTAATCACTTTCCATAGTGAAAATCGGTGGGTTGATTCAAGAATGCATGATCCATATACAGGTTGTTAAAAAACAAGACTTAAATATTCTGGGAGCTACTTCTAGACCTCAAAATAAGGAAAAAGTTTCATGGGTCCGCAAATGAGCCGTTTTTGAGATATGAGCGATTACCGGTTTTCAAAATATTATATTAACTACTAGCGCAATCAAATACGATGAATTACAGAAGATATTCGATTCATTTTTTACATGAAACTTTTTACATATTTTGAGGTATAGAATTAGCTCCCAAAATATTGAAACGTTGTTTTCAACACCTGGTACAAACTTTCATAAATTTCTGCCTAGTAGTTTATGAGAAAAAAACGGTTTATCTGTAGATGATGTTGAATTTTTTATTGATACTCGATTCCGAAGATTTGAAATTTTGTGAGTAATTTTAAACCAGAATTCTCTCTAATCTCTTATCCAATTAAGACTTGAAATCTTCTGAACTTTGGTATTATATGTTACTGAACAATGAATATTTTTATGAACTTTGATCTCGTCAGGACCAAACAAAATATATTTATTGGTACTGAACAATACCAGGTACTGAAATAATAAAATTTGGTAGAAAAAATCTAGAAAAGCACTGCCGTGAAGGCTGCAGCTTTTGCGCGCATGTTCAATGTAGATGACCGCTTCAGCAACGAATTTGATCATGCTCGCAAAAGCTGCTGCCGTCACGACAGTGCTTTTCTAGATTTTTTTTTTATAAATTACTGGATTTCCATTCGATCTGATCTGTATTTTTGGAAATATTGAAAAAATAAAATTTTGAATGGGTATATCTACGGAATCATTGGGCGGATTTTACCCATGCCAAAAAAGTTTCAGTGACTAGTGTGGTGAGGAGGTAATTATAATGATTCTGGGAAGAACAAAATAAGTCCTGCCTTTTATGTTTGAACAATGGGTTTTGAGAATATGTTTTCCTTGCACAGGGTGGTCCAAGTAGTGACGTCAATGAATTTTTTTTAGATTCCTCACACCTGGGGGTATCCAAAAATACCCCATGTACGTTTCGTTGTTTTCGAGTTATAGTTTTTTTTGTGTTTTTCCGATTTATTGTGCCAGCGAAGTCTCAAAAATTCATATCTTTTTATGTAGTGGGTATTTTGCAGAATTTTTTTCTGCAACATGATCTTCCCGAATGTTCTTTTAATGAAAAAAATAAATCACTCAAAGCTTTTCAAAACGAGCTTGAAAGTTAGAACTTCAGTTTTCCGTAGGATTCACTCAAACATTCAAGATCAATTTAAAAATACAAAAAGGAGTTTTCATAGTTTCTGACTGAGTTTAAAAACTTCGCACGGTCCTGAACTACCTAAATCATAAGAATAAAATAGTACTTTATTGGCCATTTTTTGCTGTAATCGGCCATCGAAGGCGGATAGACTCAAAATCATTGAAACACGAGTAAAGTTATTTTTCTACTTTTTATCACTTTTATGGCAAATTAAGCTTGAAAATGTGACTTCAGAGTAATTTTAATTCAAATTCCTGTAAAATAATTGTGGCTCGTGTTATTTTTACATTAAGATGGATTGGGCGTGCAGGGCCGATCGAATGGCCTGCACGTCCGCCAGACCTGAACCCCATTGGTTTTTTTTTGGGGATTTTACAAAGAGCTGGTGTTAGCTACGAGAAGCAACAACAAAGCAGAATTAAGACAAAACTTTTGGAAGCGGAAAGAAAAATAAAACAAAAAACGTTGACGATTAAGTATTCAAGATGGAGGAAGGGATTTTGAAGATTTATTGTAGTAAATGGTAATTTTTCAGTAAGTTGTTCTTTTATTTCTCATCCAAAAGCAAGTAATTTCACAACTACCAATTTTGAAATATGCCAAATTTTTCAGTCAGTGGGGAGTCCAAAATTATTGTAAAAATTACACAAGCTTCAGTTAGTTTACAGGAATTTCAATTAAAATAACTTCAGAAACAAATTTTTGTGTATAATTCACCATAAGAATGATTACAAGTAAAAAATAACTTTAATCGTGTTTCAATGATTTTTAGCCTATCCGCCATCAAAGACCGATTACAGCAAAAAAAAACCCATAAAGAACTATTTTTTTCTTATGATTTTGGTAGTTTAGGACCGTGCAAAGTTTTCAAACTCAGCCAGAAACTATGTAAACTCCTCTTCGTATTTTTTAATTGATGTTGAATGTTTGAGTGAATCCTACTGAAAGCTTAAGTTCTAACTTTCAAGCCTTTTTTGAGTAATTTTGAGTGTATTCAAGATGCTGATTTATTTTTGTTATCGAAACAATATTTAGGGAGATCATGTTACAGAAAAAAATCTGCAAAATACCTATTGCATAAAAAGATATGAATATTTGTAACCTCGCTGGAATAATGAATCGGAAAAACACAAAAAAAACTACAACTCGAAAACTACAAAAAATCGCATAACATACATGGAGTATTTTTGGATACCCTCAGGTGTGAGGAATCTAAAAAAAAAATTTGACGTCACTACTTGGACCACCCTGTATACAGCAAAAACTACCCCATTTAGTGGGCTCTCTAACGACATATCTACTAATATGATGGCTACTTTTCTCCAACCGTATTATCATGGCTAAATTGATGACAACAGAAAAATACGGCCGATAGTTAACACAATAACTTCCGAAAGCGACAACTTTATATTTATCGTGTTCTCGGCCAGCCAGACATAATCGATTTCGATACTAGATTCATCAACATTCAGTCGTTCGGGATCATTTTCGGGCTTCGGCTCAAAATTCGAAATTACAGACATTGAGACAAAACTATAGCACGCCGTTCTCCTGAACACGCGCGCAAAAATGTGAGTATTCTATAAAATGTTTGTTGCAAATCACTCGTTGATGCACCCTCGAAGATTGGCACCTTTAAAAGTGTACACCCTGTATATATAGCTCAGATCCAAAATCATTCGAAAAATTTCTTGAAAAATTGATATAAAAATGAAAATTTTCTAGAGGATCCATCATACTTTGATCGAGGATTTGCTAAAGTAATGAAAAAATAAACTTTCAATGAAATCCTTTACAAATTACAAACATTGGTGTAACTTTGCAGTTCCTTCGTAAATGCAATAATGGAATATTTTTGATCACTTGAAAAAATGTGAATTCTGGAAACTAATTCGTTGGAATTACCGAATAAATGATTAAATTAATTTATCTATTCATGTTGAAAAATGCCGACTATAAATTGCAACTTCACAGAATTTCGAAATAAATTCATGTCGTCTTCGAAAAATGATACCATTAAGATAGGCCAAACGATTAGTAGACAAAATAAAGAGACATTTGTGTGGCCCATTCAAAATTAATGATGCTGATGACCACAAACCCATTGCAGTCAATTTAAATTTATTTCGTTTACGTTTAGCGGATGTGGCAATATCCTTTTCAGAGAGGAGCAGCCTTTCATGGAAGCCAGAGTCAGACAGTGAGGAGTTTTTCTCAGTAAAGCACAGTCAATTTTGGTTTGTTGTTTGCTACAAATATGAACGTTTCCAATGGAGGAATGAACAGTTTTTGCGCGCATGTTCTAGGGGAACAGCGTTCAATCGTTTGGTCCAAATGTCTGTAATTTTCGATGATTGAGCCGAAAATGGTCTTAAACGACTAGGTTGGACACTGATGACGAATCCGGTGTCAAAATCGATTCTGTCCGGCCGGCCGGCCGTCACCACGGGCGTACGGAGGATTCTATCAACTTGAAAATTTCAGGAAGGGTTGCATTTCAAAATACGAAGGTTAAGTTCGTTAATGGGCCGCATCGGCCAAATAGTTATAGCCATTTGAAATTTTGAGGTTAATTTCCTCATATTCCAGAAACTACTGAAGCGGTTGGATTGAAATTCGGCAGTTAATTGGAGCATAACGCTGCGCAACTTTGAACAAAATTTCGTTGGAATCGAATGGTTACTCAATTCAAACTATTGTTCATATTCGAGAAAAATTTCAGCTATACCTCGAACTTCATATTTCACAGCAGTGTACCAAATTTCAATTCGATACGGCTATTAGTTTTGAAGATATTGGGAAAAAATATGTAGAATTTCTTGGTTTTCTTCTCGATATCGTTGTTTTTTTCGGTATAACTCAAGAAATACTGATTTAATCGTGATGTTAATCGCAGTTAGTTCGGAGATGTTGAAGCACATTGTGCAAAATTTCGTGATGATCGTGTCATTAGAACGATCTGAAAAAAAAATAAAATTTTTTTTTCAAAGGTTCAATATTCTGTGATCTTCTCATCCTATTATCGTCATTAAATTCTGTATGAACCTTCAAACTGTCATTTTTTCGATGAATTCGATTTCAATTCGATCTAATCTGTATTTTTAGGGAATATTGGGAAAATAAAATTTTGAATGGGTATATCTGCGGAATCATTGGGTGGATTCTACCCATTCACGAATTCGGCCTTCGTAATTAAGGTCCAAATCTTCTCTACGAATATCGACTTTCTAAGTTGTTTCTTTCGGAAGGTATTGTGTTTACGGTCGGCCGTTATACAGATTAGATCGAATTGAAATCCAGTACTTTATCGAAAAAAACCTAGAAAAGCATTGGCGTGAAGGCAGCAGCTTGTGCGCGCATGTTCGAATTCGTTGCCAAAGCAGCCATCTCTATTGAACATGCGCGCGAAAGCTGCTGCCTTCACAGTAGTGCTTTCCTAGGTTTTTTTATTCCTCCTTGAAATTCTTTACGAAGAATGTAGACTTCAAAAATCATAATTCTTCAGTGCATCATACGTTTTATTGTGAACTCAATGTTTTCCGAAAGAAACAACTTAACGAATCAAGCAGGTTTGGAGCTTACTCATGAATGGAATCTATAGAATGATTACGCAGATACATAACCGCATTGGTTATAATATTATTTTCCTAAAATATGAATCGTAGGACATTAGGACGATCGCCAACACAATAACTTCCGAAAGAAACGACTTGGGGACTCGATATTTATAGCGTACATTTTGGGCTTAGGTGCGGAGTACAAAATCGTGAATGGATGAAATCCGCCCAATGATTCCGTAGTTATGTACCATGCAAGATTCTGTTCTTTCAATATTTACAAAATACAGATGGGATTGAATTGAAATCTATCGGTTGAAAAATGACGGCTGCATATTAATATCAAATAAAACTTTTGACTTTCATGTCAAATTTCGCAGAAGTCTTCATGGTGCTACTTTACTAACCGTGTCTGCATCGATCGGATCAGTATTTTTTAAATTATCAAGCAAAATTTCAGATGGCTTTATAAGACCGTTGGGTTGATTTTGCCCATCGACGAATTTGATCAATGCATTTGAAACTCAAATCTATCGCGTAAATTTGGGACTTCAGGTCTTTTTATCCAGAAGTCGGGAAGTTTATGGCCGGAAATTATTCCGATCTGTAATTGTTTCTTCATTAGGTTGAACAATACCGATACGATCGATTGAAAATCAAAAATATTGTATCTCTGAAACTATCATCGAGATTTTACCTATTAATTATCATTCTCTTTTCGTATTTAAGCTTGAAACTTGCTCTAAATCTTCAAGCGTTAAAAGTCACAGAAAATATGAAAGTTTCATATTAATTCCAACTCAATATGGTTGTTGCATTTATGTACATTATTTGGTCATATAATTACGTCAACAACTCATAGATCATCACACCCCGTCTACAGTTATGGATCATTAACCAATAATCAATTGACCTTTCACATTTAATATTTGCATTCCAATGGTACAAGCAAAATTCTAAACGTTAAGAACCAATATCATTATAACATTGATTTACGTACATTTAGTACTTTATCAAAAGCCAAAGTTTTCCAGGTCGTGTAGAATTAACAATAAATAATTTTTGCATTGTAATTCAAAATCAGTCCTCTTTTTGGTTTCATACTAGAGAATACTCAATATTGTGAACTTGTGACTGAAAATCATTTTTAAGCGTTGGTTCTCGTTTCGTCACAATGTCTGTAATTTTCGAATTTTGAGCCGAAATTGGTCTCAAACGACTAGGTTGGACTCTCTTATGAACGATCAGCTGTCCGTCCAGCCGTGTGCGCTCTACCTCTCGAAAGAAAGGACCTGGAGTCTTGAAATTCTCAGGTTAGGTTAAGATCCTGAATATCTCGGTTATGGCAATCTGAAATTTAATTTCAAATAACTCGAAAACTATTTATCTGATCGAATTGTAACTTGACTCCTAGTTGCACAGTATCAACATAAAGATTTGCGCAAAGTTTCGTATCAATGGAAACATTCAGAAAAAGCATAGTTACTCAATTTCTCCTGAATACGCATGGATAATCAATCCATAATTGTAGGCGCTGTGGATAGAAAAGTTACAACGTGGTCTTATTATGCTAGCTCTTGGCGGTTACGGGTTCAATACTAGCCGAGGGTAGATTTTTTTTTATCCAATTGAAGCCTTCTCATTTTGCGCGTTTGTTTTTATCTGGATTGAATTATTTATAAAATGATTGGACCTATGAAATTTTTTCACGTGTTTATTCATGCAAAACTTGCGAAAATTTCGCTGGGGTATACTATCTGCACCTAGGATCGAGTTCAAGTGGGTATTCGTAATTTTTTTTTCTCCATATGTAACTCGAAGAATGCCGCTCGGATTGAATTGTGCGTTGGGTTTGAAGTACTAAACCGAAGACTGAAGAAAAATGAAAGGGCAGGGGCCTTGTGACAAATTTTGCTCAGAGGAGCATCTGTAGCTATTTCTTGATGTCGAAGGTGAGGTAATTAGTTGGAGAAGAAAACCGGTAACTTAATGCAACATTTCGTGAGAATACAATTGTTAGGAAATTTAAACAAATTTGTTTTTCCAAAATTGTCCGATGTTTGTCGGAACAGAGATGTTTTTTTCGGAGACTATTGATTAAATTTCGATGAAATTAGACACAGACCTTGAAAATATTTAGGGCCGTATTTATAGTTGTTCCTTGAGGCTTCCTTGAACTGAAGGCCGCCTTGAATTTGCTTTTCTATGTTTCTATGCAAACAAACTTGTATTTGTTTCCATAGAAAAGCAAATTCAAGGCGGCCTTCAGTTCAAGGAAGCCTCAAGGAACAACTATAAATACGGCCCTAAATATTTCCTAATTTCAATTTGATTCGATGTTAATTTTTGGAGACATCGGAAAAGAATATATAAATTTTCAGCATTATTTGAAATTTCGAGGTTATTTCCCCAATATCTCTTTAAGTACCGACGCGATCAGATTGAAACTTTAGGTCACTATCAGCGGTTAGACTGGCACACAATAGTTTCTAAAATAAACGACATAGATATCAGGTATTTGTAGAGTATCCGGTTTAATCTGGAAGGTCGAATTAATGAATTAAATTCGACCAATGATTCTGTAGATGAAAAAAATCATTCAAAATGTTATTTTTCTGATATTTCTAAGAATACAGATCGGATCGAATTGAAATCCAGTACTGGATCAAAAAATGATGAGGTTCATGCAGAATATCGTAAGGACCATATGGGAGTAGATCATTTCCTTTGCTAATACTACTATTTCACACATGCTATATTTTGTGTGAACTGTATCTTCTTTTACTATACAAGTTTTTGTATAGTGTTGAGGCATTATTCTGGTCAACTTGCTGCTTTGAGTTGGTAGAACTGCTTTATTGTTTGTGTAAAATGATATGAAAACCTTCTTCTCTATTCGACTTTTTACGCGCTTGTTCTGGGGAACAGCGCGTTATCATTTCGCCACGATGTCTGTAATTTTCGAATTTTGAGCCGAAATTGGTCTCAAAAGACTAGGTTTGACTCACTGATGTGCGCTGTAACTTCCGAAGGGAAGGACCTAGAGTCTTGAAATTTTCAGGTTAGGTTTATATCCTGGATATCTCGGTTGAGTTCGTTAATGGACCAAATCTGCCGAATGGTCTTTTGTGCTACAGCCATTTGAAATTTTGATTTTTCGATAACTTGAAAAATATTTATCTGATCGAAATGGATCTATGTTGGAAGATGAACAGTGTCAATAAGAAGAATTATCCATGAAAAAATTCGAAAAAAAAAAAAATTTTTATTGAAAATTTTTATATTTCATTGAAATTTCACTGAAATTTCCAAGTCGCCATTTCGCAATGTGAACAAGCGCGTAAAAGCTGCTGACTTCATGTTAGTGCTTTTTAATTATTCTGGTTTATTATTTGATAAAATCAAATAATAAACCTTAGTGATCGACCAACAAAAAAAAAATTTTAACCCTACCCTGAAAATATCACAGTTTACGTTTTGGAGTATGTAGGTTTGAATGAACGAATAAAAAAAATCCGTCCGTCCGATGTCCGGGGCTCTTCTCTGGAAGTACTGAACGAAAATCCTTGAAACTTGGTAGAAAAATCGTGTGTCACTCGGGGTTGATCCTCCAAGCTTTTCAGCAAGATCAGTGTACCCTAAGGGGTCTAAATGGGGGGTTGGGGAGGAAAAAAAATATTTCTCGAAAACTTACCACCGAATTTTCATGAAACTCTGAACGTTGATAACTGTTGCATAACTTAACCTAAAAAATTTTACCCGGATGATTTCCGACCAGTGGTTTCTGAAATATAAAGAAAAACGCTGCAAATTTCCAATAATATCGAAAATGAATCATCGCATTCGGTTCTAAGTTGTTTAAAATATCAACGGTATATTGGGTTACTTAACTAAGAAAATAATAAACCCTTGTGCAAAATTTGCAGTGTTTTTTTCTATTGTGGTCGGCAGAAAATAAAGATAATTTATTTAGCTGAGTGCACCCTTCTCATCTAAAAGTAAGCTATTAAATTCTTCGATTGCAGGCAATTGCGCAAGCCACCAATTCAGCTGCAAAAGCGATGGTAGCTGCATCCCCTTGCAATGGAAATGCGACTCTCGCATAGATTGCCCCGATGGCAGCGACGAAACAGAAGAATGTCACATGGGGCGAAACTGCGGCTCTGAAAAATTTCAGTGCAAGCTGACCAAGAAATGCATTCCTTCCGGGTATTTCTGCGACGGTGAAAATGACTGTGGGGTATCCCCCCAATATGGGGAAGACCTCTCAGACGAAGACCCCAGGTTTTGCCATCAGAAGACGCGCTGCGGTTGGAACCAAGCTTTATGTCCGGAAAGCTCAGAGTGCGTCCACTTGTCCAAGTTCTGCGATGGAAAGAGTGATTGTCCTGGCAACAGCGACGAGTGGGACTTCTGTAGGAATAAGTCAGTTTCCTGCGACAGGATGCAGTGTGGATCTTGCAAACCGACCCCTGATGGACCTAAATGCTACTGTCCAGAAGGACAAAGACCAGAGGGTTATGAATGTGTGGATGCTAACGAATGCGAGCTGGAGAATACTTGCGCGCAGATATGCAGAAATACACTAGGATCATTTGAGTGTGACTGCCTTGCTGGAGGGTATAAGAAGAACGGAACAAGATGTATTGCAGTTAATGGTGAGTTAATTGAAAATTCGTGTTTGCCATATTATGTCTTTCAATTGCCATTCTTCTTCATATTGCAGTTCCAGAAACCGAACCTCCTTCTTTGATACTATCGACGTTGTTCAACATTCGACATGTCGGTATAGACGGCAGTAAATGGCCTGGTAACTCTACATATAACATACTCAACACTAGAGCTCTGGAAGTCATTCATAGAAACCATACAATATGTTACATCCACAACAATATGACAAAATCCGACATTGTATGTGCCAACGTTAACAACTTGAACCAAAGATGGCTTCTACTTCCTACCTCAACTTTAGTGAACCCAAGCACGATTAAACAAATGGCATTCGACTGGGTAGCGGAAAACTGGTATTTTTTAGATAATGACAGAGAAATTATTTATGTATGCAACAAAAATCTTTCTTGGTGTTCTATCGTGGTTGAAAATAATCTGGGTAGTCCAAGAGGGATGGCTTTGGACCCCATTAGGGGATATTTATTCTTCACAAGATGGGGCATTTCCCAACCAGCATTAGAGAGAAGTCTCTTAGATGGAAGTTCCAGGAAAATTGTGATCCAACATAAGATTCTGTATCCACATAGTATCGCTCTGGACTTACCAAATCAAAGAATGTATTGGGTGGACAATTATCTAGATTTTGTTGAAAAGGCAGATTACAATGGGAACAATAGAAGTACAGTTGTGAAATTGAATAACACATTCTCTGGATATAACAAAGTTAGTGGGATCACCTTCTTCGAGAATAAGTTGTTTCTATCATCTGAAGTGAATAACAGCATATTAGAGTATGATACTATGTCGAATATTCATAGGGTTGTTGTGCAGAATGTGAGGCAGCCGAATAATATTGTTGTATTCCACAGACAAGGACAACCTGAAGCAAATGGTAAGTTTTAAATTAATCTGATCCCAGACATGAGTTTATATCAGAACTGTTATGACCTTTCTCTATTGGTAGGTAATTAAAACTGTGTTCATTCAAGCATACTTGAATACAACCATTTTTTATACTCATTAATTTGTTGAATTTTTGTCCTTTAAACATCTATACTCCATTCACTTTTATAAAGTAGCCCAGTTGGCCATGATTTAGGTCTATCATGTTTTTGTAACTAAAACCAAGGCAGGTTGGCGCTCCTGAAATATCGACAATGTCAAAATAATTCGACGCGAGGTTGCCAATTTCTACTCTCTTTCAATTACAATTCAGCTTCAGTCATAATAAACTAATAAATTAACATTTCGCTTTGATTGTATCGTATTGAGCCTTAAGTAGGTAGTCATGTTTGAATTGAACAAACAAATAATTTCAAAAGTTATATATTTCGTGGAATTGTTTCGATAGGAAGTAGTACATTGAAAATGAACTTGGTATATCCTATGTTGGCAGAACATTGAATTTTTATGCACGAAAATAACATGAATTATACAATATCTCATTCAATGCTATTTTTTCTAATATTTTAGGAATTGCCTTTTTCTGGGAATTGAATATTTGAGTTGACTTCAAAGTATGTCCATAAAACATAATTCCATATTGCTTTTGACTCGAGTACTGCATGATAGGTAGTTTTCATGGAGAATTTATCCAGATATCTTGTCATTACACCCAAAGATAACAGACTGAAGCTGAGCTGCATCCCAGTTTAGAAATATGTTGATCCCAATCCAGTGTATGTATCATTCACGTAGATTCCCAAGACCTTTGTAAATGGAGTTAGTTCTTTTGAGGTTAACTGTGACACAGGTTTCGAAGTACTACTACATTTTCTTAATGGAATATTTCAAGTTGTGCAACAAGGTATTTAAATGTCTTCTGTAGGCTTATTTCTTGAGAATTAAGAAAAGTAGGGAATTCGAAGTAACGGACTACTCTATCCATCATTTTCAGTAAAATTCCAAAACACATGATTCTTGATCGTACAAGAAAAATGCATTACTGAATCTTCCAACCATGTTTACATACGTGAAATATTTCCAATATTAACAGAGAAAAAAGTTTCTTCAACATTCGCCAGGTCTTTGTAATTATTGAATTCACATAATATTTTCTCAAATTTATTACTTTCCAAATATAGATTGATATTTTGAAAAATAAGTAATTACTACGACCTCTTTGTAGAGAGGACAACGTTGTGTAGTTATCTGACAGGAAAATGACTATAACCTAACATTTTCAAAATATACACGGTGAAATCTGTCAGGATGTCATGGCAGACCGGGATACTTTATAAAAGTGAATGGAGTATATATGATCATACTTTTTTTCAGTTCACCACCCTTGTCAGGATACAGGAGCGTGCGATCATATTTGCATATCTATGTGGTCAGAAAACGTTCCAATAAAAAAATGCATTTGCGCAGCTGGCTACAAACTCAATTCTAGAGGAAAATGTGTGCTCAAAACTCCATCATCTTTTTTACTCCTGGCCAAATTGAAGCCATCCCTGATCAGAGGAATAGACACTGAAACTGGGAACGAAACAATATTACCATTTTATTCTGAAGGAATGCCTGTAACTTTAGACTTTGATGCTAAAACTAAGACTGTTTACTATATTGACGCTCAAGAACTTTCAATCAACAAACTTATAATAAATAACATAACAAAACAATCTGTGATAAAAAAATTGGATCGTAGAATTGACGGTTTAGCCTTCGATTGGATGTCCCAAAACCTATATTTTACAATGAGTGAACTTGGAATTGTTGGTGCGTTGAACACAAACAATATAGCCATATCGAGAACCTTAGTTTATGATACCTTATACTATCCTACATTAATTGTTGTGGACCCAAAACAAGGTTTCATGTATTGGGTACATTGGTCCACTATAAATCCACTTGATGGCAGAATATACTCAACACATATGGATGGATCCAACAATAAAGCTTTCATAAAAGACGATATTTACAAACCAAGTGGTTTAACTTTGGATCTTCAAGAAAAACTGTTGTATTGGTGCGATCAGAGTCTCAGTAGAGTAGAAAGTGTCGATTTGGACGGTAAAAATAGAAGAACTGTTTTAGAATTAGGCACGCAGAATCCAATCAGACTATCCTCAGGTATAGGCGGAGTTTTGTACTTTGCCAATCTGGACAAAGGTGCTGTAATGTCCTATAGAAATGGTACCCTTAAGATTGTCAATTCTGCGAATCACATGATAAGAGATCTCAAATTGTTCGATCCTCGACTACAAAAAGGTGAGTTTTCAATTCTATCCCCCAATAAAATTTATATCATATACTTGATTGTTCAATCTAAATCAAACTACACACTTAAATACTGAGGATGTAGACACATTTTCTAGAAGTAAGTAAGAATCTCACAATTTGATTTCCACCTCAATTCAAAACCTGCCATTGGAATTAAACATATCTTCTGTCAATATTTTGTAATATGGAGAGAATTGTATTATGATTTCTTTCAAAGTATGCAAATAATTTCCATGTTCTCTCGATAATGAACTCTCCTAGCAAATAGTTATTTCACAAACAGAAATAATAATAATGCATGAAAGCATGTTGAATTTATCGATTAAGAGATATTTTGGGAGGATTTTTTTTTCAGGTTTTTCTCTAGGTTTTCGCTCTCATTATCTTAAAAAGACCTATTGTAAACTTTTTTACATAGAAACCGCCCTTGCGGATTTGCAGGATTCAAACTATTCCTCAAAGGCAGATTCTTGAATGCCTAATTAACCATATCGGCCTAATGTAAAGGATCAGCTTGGTGAACTGTAACGTTTCAGAGTCGATATCTGAGTCCTTCATCAGAAAATAAAGCGAAAATATGCAGAATTATTACCTTGCAATACTTTCATATTTCAAGAACTTTTATCAGAATGAAATTTTCGAAAATCACAGCAACACAGATTCACTTAAAATTTTTAAATTCTACTTCTTTTTTTATTAAATTTAGCCAATTATGGTCCATCTCTATGAGATGGGATGAATTATTCTCTCCATTCAGCAAAATACAGGCGGAATTTTCAATTTCTCTCTTTAGATTATCTGGTTCAATCATTTGTGTCTTTGTATTATCCCAATCTATCAGTGATTTTCAATGGCGGAACATACGTCTTTCGATATTTGAGATCATTAGGTTGTATTCTCTTTTTTCATATCTAATGGTCATGATTTTTCTCCTGTATATGTCTTTCCACAAATACAAATAATATTATAAACACAGTTTTTATATCTGTTCCTGGATAATTCTTCTAATTTTTTCTGAAGTCCATGTACATAAGGAAGCACACTTAATAAATTGGGTTTTTCATGATGCTTTATTTGTTGTAGTTCTTGATGATTTGCTTGAGGATTAGAAGATGTTTTTTGTCTAAATTTGAACTTCTATTCATTAATTCTCTTGGATATCCATTTTCTTCAAGAGATGATTTAATGTTATTCAATTCATTTTGCAAATTTTCGCCTTTTTGTCTGATGAAAAGTGTCAGATATAGACTCTGAAAAGTTACAGTTCACTTCATTGAACGTTTACATTATTCTGATATTATCATCAGGAAACATTTCTTTTTTAAACCTGCCTTTGACAAATAGTTTGTAATCTCGCAATCCGCAAGGGAGATTTCTATGAATACTAATTTTATTTAATTTTTAATAGTTCTTTTTCAAATATGGCAGCGAAAATCTAGAAAGAACTGAAAAATAATGTAGAAACTACACAAATTAGGAAATAATAATTAATAAGAAGAAAAAAAATTCAATCATACATTTTGTAATGGATTTCAGGGGAGAACGAATGCACAGGTAATAAAATAAAATGCCAAGAGCTGTGCTTGCCCACTCCAACAGGAGCTGTCTGTGCATGCAAAGACGGCTATGAATATACCAATCACACCTGCCAAAGAACGAAAAACACTGCCATCAAGGTGGATCTGTGTCCCCACGACCAATTCCAATGCGTAACAGATAAGGCTTGCATACCTTCCAGTTACAAATGCGACGGGCAAGCGAACTGCCATGATGGTTCCGACGAAGAACTCCTACCAGCGGGACCATGCTTGAATGTCACATGCAGTGTTAACGAGATCAAGTGTGATAACATTTGCATTATGAAAGACTGGTTTTGCGATGGCGAGAAAGACTGTTCTGACGGTTCGGATGAAAGCCCCGAGCTGTGCATGAAGGACTGCAACTCGAACCAGTTCAAGTGCAAGAAGTCGAATAGGTGTATACCGCAGAAATGGAGGTGCGATTCGCAGTACGATTGCGGGTTTGGCGATCAGAGTGACGAAGACGGTTGTGGTGAGTATTTAGGCTGTGGAACTGAGAAGACCTAACAGGGTGACCGTATTTAATGTTGGTATATTTTTTGTGATGATATGAATTCTGTTTGAACCACGAACTGTGTTTTATTAATAATGTCAGTGTCGCACTAATTATGTTTTTCAGGGTAAGCATCCCCTGGCTCATTCCAATAATAATAATAATAATAATAGTACAATAGTATAGTATAGAAGTAGAGCGCGTGGTGTGGTAAGTTGATTACATGCGGCAAAATGTGTATTTCAATCGTCGTTACAAACTTACAAAAAAAATATTAAATGATTCAAGGAAATAATAATAATAATTTTCTTTATTCTCAGAATTTTTGATACCAATCTTACAATAAAGGTAGCGATGAAATGAGAACAAGTCAACATACTCAATAGAAATAAAAGATCCCTCCAAACAAACAAATACCTATTGCAATCCACTGAAATAATGAATAAACTCAGTTTCATGGTATGGTTCACAATTTATCATGTGATTCAGCAATTCTTTTTTAAACATTTTGTGATTAGTAATTTTTTGCAATCTTCTGGGTAATACATTGAAAAATCTTATTATAGTGTAGTCCACATTTCTTTCTGTCAGTGTCAAGCAACGATGGGGGTAGAAATATGGGAAAATTCTTCTGGTGTTATTTTTATTTTTGTAAGAATCAAAATATTGAGGGTTTTTATATAGGAACACAATGGACTTGTATATGTAAAGGCCTACCACCGTTAAGAAACCATTACTCTCGAAAACTCCTATACATGACTCTCGATAACCCATTTTAAAGATTGTTCTGACTGCCATTTTTTGTGTTATTAGCAGTCTTGCTATACAAGAACTTCCTCCCCAAATGGTAATACCATAACCCAGCACTGACTGGAAATTAGAGAAATAAATAGTCTTTAGTATATACACATCAACCTGACTTCTTAAAACAAGTAGGGTATAGTTAACTGTCATTATTTTTTTATTCAATTGTTCAATGTGTTCTTGCCACCTCAAACTTCAAACAAAGTAAACGCCCAAAAATTTAGTGGATTGTGAAGTTTGCAAGGTTACATCACCAACAACAATAGACTGGGGACTCAATCGTTCTGCACCAAAAATAATGCACTTGGTCTTAGTCTTGTTCATTGAGAGTCCATTTTCGTCACACCACACTCTGAAGGAATTACTCGCCTGTTCCGCACTAATCACCATTTGAGCAAGGTTAGAGCTCTTTATATGTATATTTGTATCATCTGCATACATGTACAGAAGTTGATGTTCATTTATTAAATAAGTTGGTAGATCATTCATATAAATAATGAACAGAAGTGGTCCAAGAATGCTACCCTGTGGTACTCCCCTTCTTATAACTTCGTCCTCGGATCTATAGCTTTGACCATTCTGTTTAACAACATCATGTTAATAATAACAATAGTCATCAGAGACACATGAGAACCCAAAAAGTTCCCGGAATATCGTCGAAAATCTGATTAAAATTATATTTTTTAACCTTGTAGTCTGGAAATGGCCCAGTTACAAATAAACCAGTTATTTTTCGGAAAGAGCAAAAAAACCACACCCTCAATTTTTCGACACATGTTTCGGAACACTGTTTATAAGTTGACTCCCTAAATTTCAGTGTTAACTACTTGTGACATGACCGAGTTCACCTGCAAAAACCACATGTGCATCCCCCTCATTTTGTATTGTGACGGAAGGAACGATTGTGTGGATGGCTCTGATGAGATCAACTGTGCGACCTGCGATCCCGGAAATCAGATATATTGCGGCCCCCTGAATACTTGCTTGGCCATAAACAAACGTTGCGACAACGTTACCGACTGTCCTGACAGATCGGACGAGCAAAATTGCGGTTCCAGAATGTGTGAACAGCACGAGTTCAATTGTACTAGTAATGGAGAATGTATACCGAAGGTAAGTTGAGAGAAGAATTTTCATTGTAATTTTCGTATTATGCCGAAGATTCTTATGGGGACTCATAATATGAATTGAGCATGGCCTGATATGTGGCTTTGAGGATGTGGCATAGCTTAGAAACAATCAAATTTCAAATTTATTGAAAAATTATTTCATTGTCTATCACCAATGGACTGAAGAAACTCTAGACTGTCCCAGAAATGGCTGGCACAAGCAGATCTAGTTTTTTGGTTGGATTCTATTATTTTGTGACAATAGAAAAGCTTTATGGAGTATTTATTTTTGAACAGTTCTGTTACACTTCAAATAAGGAAGGAAATACGCACATAAAAATGGTCTAGGGGACAGCAAGAAATCTACAGGGGAATTGATCATTTATTCAGAAGTACAATAACAGGTTGCGGAATGTGGTTTTGGTAGTACCTAGCTGTCATGAAACCCTCTACGGAAAGAGATTAGTTTTACAACCTGTTGCAATGCCACCCCAAACCATCAATGTTCCTACTTAGTATCTATCCACCTCATGAACAGTTTCTAGATGAGAGACATTACCAGGACGTCTCCGTAATATTCTTCTAGAATCTAGTCTCAAACCAAATCTGATTCATCTGTGATCAATTCCCTATTTTTGTTCATCCCAGTTGGACTGTTCCAGAGCTGAATCTAATCTCCTAGTGCAATTCCCTCGGGAAAGAACAGTGTCCCTCTGGGGACGTTTAGTGTGAAGGCTAAGTAGCTGTTGAAGGACCAGTATGTCCTTCTCGGACATCTCCTTTTTCTGGGAACGTTGTCACACACGACTTATTGCGCCTTTTACCATTTCAGTATTATTTTACATGATCATGTCACCCTGGATGTACCCCATTGCTTTAAACCGTTTGTCGCGATCTAAAAGATGCCTATCCACAACTCCTGCTTGAAAAATCAGCTGATTCGAGCAACATTAACTGAGTTCCCCTAGCCATTTCGATATGTGTAGATTCAAATAAAAAATTGTTGACCATATTACTGAGAAGCCAAATTGCAGGTTTATGAATTAATCAAATTTCCTGCCCTTCTGGGTAGTTTTTCAATTAACTTTCTGATTTAACCCACAGGAGTTTGTTTGCGATAGCGATAAAGATTGTATTGATGGCTCTGATGAAAATGATTGTCCAACTGATCAGTTTAAAAACGATACAATAAAAAATACGAACACGTCCAAGTGTGAATACCCCTCCAGAATGTGTGACAACAACACCAAATGCATCACTGTCGATCAGCTCTGCGATGATATACAACATTGTACAGATGGTTCAGATGAGAGTTTCAGATGCGTTGAGAAGATGTGCAACCAGAGTTACGAATGCTCCCACATATGTCACAATACCCCGGAAGGCCTCATATGCTCATGTCCTCAGGACCTACATCTACAACCGGACAAAAAATCCTGTTTGACTACACACCCCTGTGAAGCTTGGGGAGTATGTTCTCAGCAATGTATACAGAAAGGTTCGAGATACAAGTGTTCCTGTTTGTCTGGTTTTTATCTCAAGGATGATGGTTTTACTTGTAAGAGTATGGAAGCAAGTACTCCATATGTTCTCTTCAGTAACAGACATGAAATAAGGGTTGTAGATCTGCATACCTTCAATGTCAAGTCTTTTATATCAAGTCTGAAGAATACAATTGCTTTGGATTTCTTCCATACCAAAGATTTGGACATGGTAAGTGAACACTTCGTTAATTACTTTTTGAAGGTGTGTACCATTAATTAAATTTTGTAGTCTCATTGTGTATTGAAAAAAAGGAAAAAAGTATTTGAAATATGTATGAAGAAAATTTTAATCCTTGACTTATCATTTTGTTCATTGGTCTTCTACTCGAAACGTTAATGCTATTATACATTTTTAAAATTTTATGTGGAAATATTGATGCAATTTCAGGTGTTTTGGACAGACGTTATAGACGACAAGATATATAGAGGATCAGTTGTAGGTGGCTCGTTAAGTAACATTGAAGTTGTAGTTCAAACAGGCCTTTCAACAGCTGAAGGACTAGCAGTCGATTGGATTGGCCAAAACTTGTATTGGGTGGAAAGCAATCTGGATCAAATCGAGGTGGCCAAACTGAACGGTAGTTTTCGCAGGACCCTCATAGCAGGCGATATGGAAAGCCCGCGAGCTATTGCAGTAGATCCGAGAGACGGTTACCTGTTTTGGACCGACTGGGATAACGCAGCACCTAGAATCGAAAGATGTTCACTAGCAGGTAGAGACCGTAAAGTTATTGTATACGTAGATCAAATAAGCGATGGAGGTTGGCCAAATGGTCTTACATTAGATTATGACCTGAGGAGGATATATTGGGTGGATGCAAAATCCGACTCAATTCGTACAACAAAATATGATGGTACAGATCATCAAGAGGTGATGAGAGATAATGAGATGTTGTCACATCCTTTCGCAATCAGTCTTTTTGAAAATTACGTGTATTGGACCGATTGGCGTACCAATAGTGTGGTCAGGGCGAACAAGTGGAACGGCGCTGATGTTTCTATAATGCAGAGGACCTTGACTCAGCCCTTTGATATTCAAATTATGCATCCAAGTAGACAGCCTGTAGATGCACCGAGTCCATGCGGCAGGAATAATGGGGGATGTTCGCATCTATGTTTAATTCATACAAATTACACCTACTTATGTGATTGTCCCCATGTGATGAAATTGAGCGACGATGGAATGACTTGTGTGGGTAAGAATTATTTGAACCTTTATTGCAACCATTGGCAAATCTATATGAGATGTTTTTTACTTTATTTCAAATTATCTTATGCAAACGGTAGATACTGCGAAATAAAGATTTTATATAGAATTAATAATATATCGGAAGATAATGTTTCATAGGATCCAACTTTGTTGCGTCATGATTTAAAAGAAGACCCAAAAAGTCTAAAAGAAGAATATATTTCACTTAAAATGATAGTTCAATTAGTGTGATATTACTACTTTCAAAAGGCGTATGCAGAAAGTTATTTCTGTGCGCTAAATATTACGTTGAGTACTTAATATTGATTCGAATGGTACACTTTTGTAATGTTGCTAGCAAACCTCATTTTCTAGGTTAGAACGTTTGATATCAGATAGTTGGTATAAGATTGCTTCCCTTAAAGCCTGGTCCTTGTTAAGATATCTTGTCTACCGTCACTCGGTCTGACAGAATCAATTAAGGATCATAGATATTCGGGCAAAATGCTGCTTCCTAGAACATACGTGCAAAAACAAAATCGGTGGTTAAAATAGATCTTACCTTACTTTTAGTCTTGAAAACTTTTGAAAATAACATTATCAGTGTGATACATTTTAGTTCAATGTTCTTGAACAATCATTTCATGTTAACAGAAGAAATTTGTTTTCAGTCAACGAAAAGGTACTCCTTATTGGACGAGGAAGCGAAATACGTGGCGTAGATATAGAACAGCCTTATTACCACACAATACCAACCATTAGCATGCCTGTAGTTCATAGTCCGGTAAAAATTGAGTATTTAGCGCGCAACAATACTTTGTATTGGGCCGATTCACATACCAGCGAAATCAAACGTTCAGGTCTCACTTCAGGACCAAGTGTTACTCTTATGGACACTGGTGTACAGCATCCAACAGGCCTAGCCGTCGATTGGCTGTCCAACATCATATTTATATCATCTTCTGCTGGTATACTGGTTTGCAACTTAGACGGGGAATACTCAACAAATCTTATCAACGGAAACGTACTAAGCATTGCTATTTTACCATCAGAAGGAAGGTTGTTCTGGATTTCTCAAGAAAATGATAAATATCACCTTGAAAGCAGTTTTATGGACGGATCATCTAGAGCTTTTATGTCTGAGGACTTTGATGGACCAGTAAAGAGCTTGAGTGTCGACGAAGAAACCAAAAGACTTTATTGGATAAGTGATTTTGAGATATTTTATACCAACTACAATGTTTCTAAGGGAAACATAACAAAACTAAAGCTGTTGAATAACTATTCGGTATCTGCTTCAACAATTTATAAGGACTACATCTTTTATGCTGATGATGATGACCAGTCTATTCATAGAGCTAATAAAATAACTGGAAAAGAAGATATCACTTTACGTAACAGTACAGGAGATATATTATCTTTAAGTATATATGACCCTGCCCTCCAAAAGGGTAGTCACACTTGTGGTTTGAATCCAGGAAACTGCCAGCACTTATGTCTTCCAAGTTCTGCTACAACTCTCAGTTGCAAATGTGCAACTGGATATAAAACTGATCCTAAAGATGCCCATAAATGTGTTAGCATTGAAGAATTCTTGTTTTATTCAGTAGGCTGGGAAATAAGGGGAATTTCGTTAGATGGCAGGAATGATACTCAAGTTCTAGGGCCCATATCTAGAGTTTCCATGGCAAATGCTATCGACTATATTGCAGTGAAAGATCTCATCATATGGGCCGACAGTGATCACTGCTCTGTAACCAGAATAAATCGCGACGGAACTAATAGAGCCTTCGTGATAGAGCAACCTGAAGTTATGGATGCAGTGTCGGTAGATTGGTTGACAAGCATAGCTGTTGACTGGTTGGCCGAAAACATCTTTTGGAGTGATTCTAAGAGAGGAGTCATCGAGGTAGCGAGATTGGACGGGACGAATCAGCATGTGTTACTATCAAACGAGATAGGCAAACCATCTTCTATCGCAGTAGATCCAGTGAAAGGAGTTCTAGTTTGGTCTCTTGGTTCTAGATTGGAAATAGCTACGATGGCCGCGCAAAACCGTAAGTTATTACTGGACAGCGCAAAGTTGATATCTGACGTTACATTGGACACTGAAAATGAATTCATCTATTTTTGCGATACCATCAGTAATACCATTGAGAGAATCAAATACGATGGAACAGAGTACAAACTTTTACTGAACACCTCCATTGAAAACCCTGTTGGATTAACAGTTTTCAACAACAAAATTTATTGGATAGATACGTAAGTTTGTTTTTAATGTTGAATTTCACTTCAAATAAAATTCATACCGAGTAATTAATCAAGAAACAAAATTGATTTTGCAGTCGATGATAAGTTGAGTTCAGATGATTTTCAGTCAATTAAAATTGATTTTTCAGAACTGATGAAAGAGGTAGCATCAAAGAAGCCCCTATAACTAACCTTACAGACTTCAAAGTATTGGCTAGAGATCTTGGAGACTCGCTGAAAGATATACATATCTTCTCCAAGAAGAAGCAGAAAGGCACAAATCCTTGTGCCGTTAATAATGGTGGCTGCCAACAGCTCTGTCTTTTTAATGGTACACAAGCAGTTTGTGTTTGTTCTCATGGTAAATTGACAACAGATGGTAAAAAATGCGAAGGTAATTTCAGGTACTTTGATTCGGGAAAATTTTACTTTAATTTAATTTTGTTTATAGATTTTGATAGTTTTGTTATGTACTCAAGAGTGGTGAGCATTGATTCGGTACACATATCAAGTGATGAGAATATACAGAATGCTCCACACCCTAGTATAAAGAACAACACCCTTCTTAGGAATGCTATAGGATTGGCGTTCAGTTACAAACACCAGAGACTGTTTTATTCTGATATTCAGAAGGGCTCCATAAACTCTGTGTTTTTCAATGGATCGGACCATAGGATTGTGGTTCAGAGTATGTGTAAACTGAAATAATAAATCTGAATTATATCATATTTTGTGAAAGTTTTGTTAGCTGTTGTTGAGTTGAAATCCCCTACTCCCAGTGAAATTAATGCTATTTTCCTTCCAGGGCAAGGCTCTGTAGAAGGCTTAGCTTATGAGCAGATCCATCAAGCTCTTTATTGGACTTGCAACAACGATGCAACAATCAACCGCGTCAACCTGACCAATTTCATGACTAACGCAAGCTCTGTAGAAACAATATTTAAATTACGTAGCCAAGACAAGCCGAGAGGTATCAGCATAGACAGCTGCGGAGGCAGGATATTCTGGACGAATTGGAATTCGCACACTCCCAGTATCGAAAGAGCCTTTCTTTCAGGCTTTGGAAAAACATCAATTATCGTAACGGATATCCGGATGCCAAATGCTCTCACCTTGGACCAAAAGGCTCAAAAGTTGTACTGGGGAGACGCCAGACTAGATAAACTAGAAAGATGCGAGTACGACGGCACGAACCGAGTGGTGTTAGCTCAAGTGACTCCTCAACATCCCTTTGCGTTAGCTGTTTATGGTGACTACATTTATTGGACCGATTGGATATTGCATGCAGTGTTGAGGGCTGATAAGCTGACTGGTCAAAACGTCGTTTGGTTGAGAAGAGAGGTGGCCAGACCGATGGGCATTGTTGCAGTGGCTAATGATACCGAAAATTGCTCCAGCAATCCTTGCCTGATCTTGAATGGAGGTTGCGAAAACAAATGTTCTTTATCAGCATCAGGAAACGTGCAGTGTTTGTGTCAGGATGGTCATGTTCTTGCGAATGACGGTAAAAGATGCTACAAAAAACTTCCTGATCAGCAAAGTAACGATGTTTATCATTGCTCCGATGGACTGGCGATACCATTCTCTCTGACTTGCGATGGAATCTCTCACTGTTTGGATAAGGTGAGCAAGCATATACCATCATTTTTAATACCCATTCATTACATAATAAGATGACAATAAGCCAACGAAACCTAATGTACCATAGAATTGTTATCACTTTTGAGGGATGAAATCACAAAAAATTTTCAATGTCCAAACAATTCTATGAACAATAAAGAAGTGTGCCAATAGAGCAGTTCCAGCTATCTATGGTTCATCGAGATGAATCAGCTGATGGGGGGACAGCATGTCAAACGTTGAAAGTAAAACAACACAACCTCACTTTCCCGCTTTGTTTATGTTATGAAGTACAATTTTTTCAACAATTTCAGGATAAATTCACAAGTTAAAATGATTTACATTAATGGAATTGGTGAATAACTAGGCCAAGTTATTGTTTCGTTGTGAAATACAACATAAATACACCGAGAGACGAAAGAATCCGATGTTTCAGATATATTGTACTGTAGACTTTATATTTGAATATTTGCATTTTTGACCCATTCCCCTAAATTTTATCTGGTATTGGAAGAAACAGAATACTATGTGAACTATCCCAGAGAAGGCAAACATACTATTTTCTCGCTACAAATTGAAAAATCTGTTCTGACAAAGTAACAAACTATGGTGAGTTTTTTGGAGACATTTCCTCACTGGTGAATGATTTATGTCAGACTATCTATTCAATTTGTTCTGTTTATTAAGTTAAATCATGATGAGATAACGTGTTTGTTATACACATTTCAAGAATGATATCAACCTACGATAGCAATTCGATATGTGATAGATTTTCCAAAATAATGTATGTATTTTAAATAATAATGAACCAGATAACTTCCTCTGTTCTTAACCGAACACATTCCGACGTGGCTCGACTACCCAAGGATGGAACTTCTACATTTTGTTGTTTGTAATATGTTTCGAATTGAACTTATTGTCAATTAAAGATTATGAAAGCCTTAACGTTGCATCTGCATAATAAAAAACATTTTATATGGATAGTAAAGCATTTTTTGAGGATGAATCGAAATCGGTGTTCAAGGAAAAAATTTCATATGAATTATTTTATTTGTAACATATATGTAGTATAATAAATATATAATTGAATATTATGATAGCACTGACATAGCAACTGCAGACCAATATTGTAGTAATTTGATAATTTGCAACATATAACGTTATTTGAAATAGTACTGAGAAGTTCTCTGGAACCCGTGTTTTTTCCATTCCATACATTTGTCGGATTTCATTCTGTTGTTTATTTTCAGGAAGTAATGAGCCAAACATTTTACTGTTTCAGTTTCAATAGTTATACCTATAATGAATGCTATCTCTGATGTTGATACTCTAGGCTTTAAAAGACAAGAATCAATAAATACTGCAATTTTCATTTATATCGTTTTGAATGATTATCATCTGAGATAGAATATCAGTTAATCAGATCCATTATCACGAAATTTCACTTGTGAAATCACTAAAATCTCCAAATAATCGCTCTTCGCCAATGTATTCCTTCGTCTCTCGGTGTATTTATGTTGAATTTCACAACGACACACTAACTTGGCCTAGTAATTCACCAATTCTATTAATATAAATCATTTTAACTTGTGAATTTATCCTGAAATTGTTGAAAATGCTGTACTTCATAACATAAGCAAAACGGGAAAGTGAGGTCACAGAATATATACTTCTCTATTCTGTGACTTACCTGTCCCCCCATCGGCCATGTTGTGACGTCAGCTGGAATTGCTCTATTAGGCCAGGTGTAAAATCAAGAATTTTAGATTGCATCTTTGCATATAAATGGTTCTGAAAACAAATTTTTTGTTAATGTGTCACTTTCAAAGATAATCAAATTCATAACGATATTGTTGGAACATTTATTACATAAATTATTTTATTTATCAAGTCGGACGAGGAACCGGGCTATTGTAGCAGAACAAGCTGCCCGGATAGTTGGTACCTGTGCAAAAACAAGAGGTGCATCTTAGAGAAGAATGTTTGTAATGGTATTGACGATTGTGGGGACTCAAGTGATGAGCATCATAACTGCACCTGCCCGTCAGATACACACTTCCGGTGCAACACAGGGGAATGTATAAGCATCGACTTTAGATGTGATAGGGATTTAGACTGCCCTGATGCAAGTGACGAAAAGGGATGCGGTGAGTCACAGAATACTATTCACAAAGAGCACATAAAGTAATGCAAATCCATACGATTAATTGAATTTTGTCTGAAACGTGCATTTAATTGAGAAATACGTTGTCTTTGACACGGAACCCTGTCTGTACAGGGTGATTCATTAAGGGTGGCCACCGGCCGTATCTCGGAAACCGTTCATCCTATGACTTCCGGAAAAAAAATCTAATGACAAATTCGGCCCCTAGAAAATGATTAAAAATATTTTCAAGTTCGTGGTTCTCCACTAGAGGGCGCAATCTATCACTTGTAAAATATTATCTCATTTTTTACGAAATATTCTCCAGCTAACAGTGATAAAGAATAATAAAATAAGAATCTACTCTTTCTATTCAACAACTTTTGTTTCAGTAATTTTTCTATATTTCCTATTTTTTAGTGATGGGATGGATAAACTTTTCTTCACGAAAAAAACATTCTTACTCCTGTATGGGTGAACTGATTTTCACGTAATTAGATTTCATTCGAAGGCCATCGAAAGCAGATCATAGAAACATATGACAACAATATACCGGGTGATCCAATTGAAAACTACAGACTGTTTTATGTCACTTCGCCCTATTTGTGCGTTTTACTGGAAAATTTCAAATGCAATGCTATGATTCTAACCAAGTGAGAATAAGCCAAGCATTACCACCTACTGACTTTTTAAAATCGCAGATAGATATCATTGGTCGTTTCGGAGTTATTGACATTTTTGTAAATTTTGATCAATGTTCATCCTTTCTGTGAGCTTGAATAAATAAGGAAGTGACTTTATGCGTCATGACAACGCAGCAAAATACTCAACACACATGAAATAACAATGATGCGATGAAATAAAACAAAAATTAGCAACAACGAAAATATTTCAACAGAAAAACAACACTTACACCTAATCAATTCAAATATTTAAAATGTCTACCATTATTTTCTACACATAAATTTAGTCTTTCTATCGTCGAGTTGACACTGGCCACAATTTCAGTATGAGAAGACGCTGCCTGTCGAAATATATTTTGAATATCCTCACTTGTAGTGGGGGGTGTTCGGAAAACTAAGTCTTTATTCTCCCCCAAAAATAAAAATCTAATACTGTGAGGTCGGGTGATCTTTCTGGCCATGAAAAAATACTCCCTCGTCCAATATACCTCTTTGAGAAGACGTTATATGAATATTCTCTAACATTAGCAGTATAATGCGCCGGGCAACCATCTTGTTGATATCACATATCTAACTTGCTTGGAATAGCAATATTTTCTAAAAGAATCGGAAGATCTTCGTTAAAATTTCAAGCACCTTTGTCTTGTTAATAAGCCAAAACTTTTATGGTATTATCCTCATTATGGCTTCTACGTTTTCTATTTTTTCTTTCAAGATATTGAACCTCACCAGTTTCTCGCACTCTTCGTGTCAATCTTTTTAATACCCTTTTGGAATGACGACGTCTTTCAGGATATCGTATCGGGTATTCCCTTTCAGCTGCTGCATTTTCTAAACATTCAAAATGAACATTAAGCATATCACATGCTTCTTCGTTTGAATAATGGGGCATCATAAATTAGTGGTTTGCAATCGTCCTAAAAAACTTTTACAGCTATAGATCCCGAAAATGAACAGTATCGCCAAAGCTTACTGGTTCTAAATCAGCTTGTTTCGTTGTTTTGATGAGTTTTTTCCTTACATCTAATTGTTTAGAGATGAAATAACTCAATTCCTCCTGCATTTCACAGGGTTGATCAATACTTATCAAAATTTACAAAAATGTCAATAACTCCGAAACGACCAATGATATCTGTCTGCGATTTTAAAAAGTCAGTAGGTGATAATGCTTGGCTTATTCTCACTTGGTTATATTCATAGCATTGCATTTGAAATTTTCCAGTAAAACGCACAAATAGGGCGAAGTGACATAAAACAGTCTGTAGTTTTCAATTGGAACACCCGGTATATTGTTGTCATATGTTTCTGTGATCTGCTTTCGATGGCCTTCGAATGAAATTTAATTACGTGAAAATCGGTTCACTCATACAGGAGTAAGAATGTTTTTTTCGTGAAGAAAAGTTTATTCATCCCATCACTAAAAAATAGGAAATATAGAAAAATTACTGAAACAAAAGTTGTTGAATAGAAAGAGTAGATTCGTATTTTATTATTCTTTATCACTGTTAGCTGGAGAATATTTCGTAAAAAATGAGATTATATTTTACAAGTGATAGATTACGCCCTCTAGTGGGGAACTACGAACTTGAAAATATTTTTAATCATTTTCTAGGGACCGAGTTTGTCATTAGATTTTTTTCCGGAAGTCATAGCATAAACGGTTTCCGAGATACGGCCGGTGGCCAACCTTAATGAATCACCCTGTATATTGTCAAAATTCAAATTACTGAGTGTACTCCATTCACAAGTCCGTCTTTAGGAGTTGCAATAGGCATATCAAGTTTGAGTAACTAGAATTGAGCCAGGTTGGCACTACTGAAATGTCGACAAGGTCAAAATAATTCTGCGGGACGTTGTCAACTTTTAAGGGGCCTTTTGTGCGAGGGAGATTCGGGTATTTGGGTAATCGGAGATTCATCCTATTGGCCGAGAGATGCACGCTATTGACTGACGACGATCACGTGATCGTCGTCGGCCAATAGGGAAGAATCTCCTATAACCCGAATACCCAAATCTCCCTAGCACAAAAGGTAGCTTTAGGGCCGTATTTATAGTTGTTCCTTGAGGCTTCCTTACTGAAGGCCACCTTGAATTTGTTTGCATAGAAACATAGAAAAGCAAATTCAAGGCGGCCTTCAGTAAGGAAGCCTCAAGGAACAACTATAAATACGGCCCTTACATATTTTTATTAATGACTCTATGATTTGGTTTAGTTACATTCGTAAAATTGACCTTTATGTAACGCCACGCAGTTAGTTATCCGACAGGAAAATTAACCTAACCTTTCATGGAATGTGTCAAAACTTCATGCCCTACTGACTGACTTTATGAAAGCGAATGGAGTATAGATAGAAGAAGTAGTAGAAAATTTTGTACCTAATTTCAAATGGGAAATGTCTTCATGATGTCAATATTACAGGTGATATGCCCTGCCCTGTCAATGATGAAAATTTGGTGAAATGCCCATATACCACTGCATGTATCCATAAAGATTGGTTCTGCGACAATGAGAATGACTGTTGGGACCACTGGGATGAACAAAACTGTACTTCTATCAAGAAGAGAACTTGCAGTAGTAGTCAGTTCCGATGCAGAAACGATAGTTGCATCCCTTTAGAAAAAAAGTGTGATGGAAACAACGATTGTGACGATGCCATTCATCCTAGCAGTTCTAGTTCTGATGAAGAGCTATGTAAGTGCTAACGTACCTAACTCAGAGTTTATTCATCAACTGAAAATTTTCAATCTACAATAGGTGTTTCATTTCGATACAAGATCTTTATGTGAGCTATCACGTACTCTCACAATTCGCGAATTTTTTATAATTCAATAGAGACCATCGAGACATAGGTCCGAATTGGTTGAAATACGGTAGATCGCCTCCTAGGTGACACATCACTGCACGATTAGGCTATCGATACAGCCGGCACTGCCCATTAGCCTGGTAGAGTAGAAGGTATACGAAAAGAGAGAGATGGTAGATTTGAAAAGTTACCTCACGGAATGCCGCGAAGGTTCGAACGTTCAAATGGCCAATATGTGAAACCAAATATAAAAGATTGTTTTGTCGTTGAAAATTGGAATTTTACGCTTAACAATTTTAATATTACCAAATCGTTGCAATGTCCACAGGAGTCTTTGGTATCAGTTAATATGTATCTGGTTAAGATTACCCTCATTGTCCCAATTAGTTATTTCAACAAGAAGAAATTTGATCTATTGAACTGGAGTAATAGATCTCAAAATATGTGTGGTGTAATTAGACCATTTCGGACAGAACCGTTTTTCATCTAAACAAATTCAAATCAGTTGTTACCATATATAAATTAGCTCAATACATTTCAAACACTATTAAGCAGAGGAAAATGAATTTTGGAATGGTCAGTTATGCGCTCAACTTTGAACCAAATATTTTCTCATGAATTGTTTATTTTTCAGGCGGTCAATGTGCAACGGACCAATTCACTTGTGCTGATGGAACATGCATACCTAAATCTTGGGTATGCAATGGTTTACACGATTGTCCAGATTTAAGCGATGAATATAACTGCAGTAAGTTTGAATTTTGTTTTCAAATCAATTTAAATTAGCAAAATTATAGTTTCTCAAGTTAAAAATGAAAATTATTTTGAACTTTTTTCTAAATTAATTTTCAACTTTTATCATAAGTCTCCTTCATACTATACTTTTGATGTGTTTTTAAGTGAGAAGAAATATTCTGTTGCAATTGATTATTATCATTTAAAGAACCCCAGTGTCGATCCAACCAGTTTAGATGTGAGAGTGGAGAATGCATACCCAAATCATGGCAATGTGATGGTAGACCAGATTGTAGTGATCATTCTGACGAGTTCGAGCACTGCAAAACGAGACTTTGCGATCCTTCCGAATTCAGATGTAACAGCACCGGCCGATGCATCCCTCTAGAATGGGTGTGTGATGGAGAAGCAGATTGCACTGATCATGATGATGAACACAGAGAACAAGGTGAGATTTAATCCTGTCAAACCATAAGGAACAATTTTTACTATGTGGGAATATTCTTCAGTTATTATATATTGTTTCAAGAAACAACATTGCATTTTTTGGAATATCAAACAATGTTGCTTAAGTAAATAAATCAAAGTATCGACAGAGGAAACGTAAATGGGGTACCATAAGTTTTTTTTACGCTACAAAAGCCCAGATAAAACCTCAGCAGAAACTCTGTCTCTCTGTATAATTGTGTTGTAAGTGGAATTTGTTTAAAGAATAAGCTTACATATTCATAATTGATGTCATCTTTTCCATTGGAACATAATTTTTTATTCCTTTTGAATTTATATTGACATAATATCTTGAACTCATACCTGCAACAGCACTAAATAATATTACCAACAATTGCCAATTTGCCAACCAGCTCCCGTCCTCCAAGAGATTATATTTCAGATCGAAGAACCATACAGGCCCTTTATATTGGGGAATCATTTCCCATAGATTCATAATTCATACTGTTCACTAAAAATCTAATTAAATATCGGGAATAAGCTGAAAAACTTGTGATATAATATTTTTCAATTACCAAGAGCCAACGACTGAAATTACCGTATTAAATATCATAATCATATCATAAGAACCCAATTATTAAGATACATTTTCAATACATTATTATGTTGCAGTTTCTATTAAACATGCGTTTGACGCAGAAAGTGTAAGTGGATTAGAGAGTAGCTACACACTGTTTTGTTATCAGTATTCTATCCACAGTGAACTCAAATAGGTAATGGGGGTTTTTCCATTAGACGAAAATGAAGTAATTTCCATGAAAAACCTTCAGAACATCACATTTCAAACATATAATTTCAATATTATAAAATGTTTGATTACCTAAAACTGACAAATAAAATGGGGATTTGAAATTTAAAGGGAATTGTCTTGAGTGCACAATATGGCAACGTCGAATTCAGCTTTCTCGGAAAGAAAATGACGTCAAATGTGTTACTTTGCTTAGGAAAACAGAGATAGCTATACTTCGATCTGGTTAGAGTAGAAGACAGCGACCAAGAAATTGAAAAAGAAGAGCACAGACTGTCATTACTGACAAATCGCAAACGGAAACGAACTCTGAATAAAGAACAACAGGAAGGAGCATAAGACTTCACATCGTGGGTCCGGGATGAAGGTTGCATATGGACAACTTCCCTTTCACTTTGAAGAGAAAATAACTTTTTCCGAGACTTCTTTGTTCGAAGAAACTAACTAACATGAGTCATACTTGGAGGTTCAATATGGGCGCCTACGTCCCAGTTTTATACGAAGTAGAAAAGCGTTATGCTCCTTCCTGTTGTTCTTTATTCAAAGGAAACGAATAACAAATTGTTTGGTTATATTATATATTGACGAATAACACGTGTGTACCACAGAATATAGGCGAATTTTGGCGCTGTTACCACAGCTTACTACAGATTGTGGTTACATGTAGTTACTTGGGTTACCACATTTTCGCGGAGCTAACTATGTAACTATGACGTATTGATGACGTCACGCATACCATACCGCGTAACCTTCCTCTTGAGCAGGGTTACTCGTGTAGTATGTACTTCTATCTCTTTCGAAAGAGTGAAATGGAATTAGTTTATGAACATAGATTCGAGAATGAAAATAATTGTTGGTCATATTCGATGGGAGATTCAAATATTTTTAATGTTCATAATATATCGTTATCGGGACAGAAGTCACTCCTGTCGTTTTGTACCGGTGCAAACTTTTTTTTAAATTGCATTTGAGCTTGTATTAGTTGTTGTTTTTACATTTTAAAAAGAAAGTGTAAGAAATTTCAATTAATAATTTACTATTGTGAAACCAATTATGGTTCAGAAGTTGCAGCTACTGATGAAACATTAAATTATATGGTAGATAGTAATTGGTCCTATGTATTCAAAATTCACATTGAATGTAAGTGTTTTTTTTAGCACTTCTATAAGTGAATGCTCATTTCAAGTAACATCATTTCGTTTTCAGTCCCTGAAGAAGTTCCAAAGCTAGGAAATATCAATAAAGAATACACTTGTAGTCCTTATTAATTTATTTGACTTTTTTCCCAATAACGATATATTAATTTCCAACGAAGTCGAGAATCCTACCCAATTTTTAATGTTCATTTTTGAAACATCTGGCAGGTTTTGTTACTATTGTTTTTGCACGTTTCTTTGATAAAAAGGAATACAATTTCCATTCTTCTAAATAAAAGAAGTCTTCCGATACATGATAGTATCGAAGTTCTCTTTGGAGTTGACAGACAGAAGTGAGAAAGGAAAGTAAGGTTCTCTTTGGAGTTGACAGACAGAAGTAACTACGTGACTATGACGTCACGGGTAACGACTAACTATGGTTACCTGTGGTTACAGCGCCAAAATTCGTCTTATGTCACGAGCAGTTTTGACAGTTGGGAGAGACTGGAGGACCAACAATAACCTAAAATGCATTGTTTACTATGGGAAAAAGCGATTTGGCTTGTGATTTTGTATGAATTTGGACATTTTGGACTGAAATATTCACTATTGCATTATCTAGGAACTATATCCAAAGTACTTGATATCTTGTAACAGTAACAGCTTTACTAAACTTATGGAATTTTTCGAATAAATACAATTCTTGTTGGTTGATGCTGTTGTTGCATGTTGTTTGGTTTAGTAAGGCAGGAAATACAATTTAAAACCTAAGTATTTTTAAGTGAATTCAGGTATTCAAGCTCGAATAATCAACATCAAATCGATGAAAACTACTAATGAGTTGTTGAAGTATTTTCATTTGAATGTTAGGTTCTAACCGGATGTGGAGAGGAACTCAATTTACCCATTATAAAAGAGAGAAATAAGAAAATTCTATCGGTTCTGAAAGGGAAAATCATATTTTCTGAATTAATTCAATAAAGAACTTCGCTTTAAAACGAAAATTCACAGAATAAATGTTACTTTGCAACTTTTCAGTTACCTCGGCAAAGAACATAGGATGGAGATTAGTCTCCACAATCAATAACACTTGAATTAGATAGGATTGATTCATACCATTGACATTCAGGTATGCAATGACATCGAATCTTGAGCTGATTTTCATGTTTAGTCGAGTAATATCATGTACGTTATTTTGGTAGGGCATACCGAACGATTCAAGGTATGGAATATTTGAAACTCATAAGTTCTTAATAAGCCTTTCTTTTTTACTTGGACAAGACAGGATTTATAAGATATTTCCATTCAAGTATTTATTGCAGTCAAATTTTCAGCTGATTCTCACTTAAGGTGCAGTATTACTACTGACAATGTTTTCTTTACTAGGTAAGGAATTCGCGTAAAATTGTCAGTTTTTGATAAACGTTCCTGTTTGTTTTCACAAAGAAAAGATCTAAATCATCACTGATCCGCATTTTAGCCTAATTTGATCATCCTTGAGTCGTATTTTAGAAACAAAAACCATCCACTGTGACTGTGTCAATACACTGTTCCTATCAACTACACCCAGGAATACCTGGCAGTGTCTTGGAATGAAAAATGTATTAGCACAAAATATTTTAGCAATATTTTACCTTCATATGAAAGTAATAAGGTGCCTATATAATATACTACAACACACAAGAAGACTGTTGACTGAACTAACCAAAGGTCTGTTTATTTGCCTGTTTATGAAATCAGGGACTAATTTCATATTAAGTACACCAAATTTATGCTATCTTTTTCAAAAAAAAAAAGTGAATATATCAATTCAAAATTTCTAAATGAATACAGAATCACGAGAGAAATCCCTTCAGATTTTAAAACCTCAATTTTAAAATCTGATTTTGAATACTTTCTGAAGGTAATATGGGAAAATGATGTATCGAATCCATAATAATTATGTTCAAATTTGGATTTGCAGTGATAACCCAAATTCAGGAAAAACCCCCCATTATACTGTCATATCTTAGGTATCTGTTATTTTTGCAGGGTGTAACACAGCCACCTGCCTCAAGGACGAATTCCAATGTGCGGACGGAACTTGCATAAACAAAATCTACTTCTGTGATGGAGATAGAGATTGTAACGACGGCTCCGATGAGCCTCACAACTGCCATCATAACTGCGCAGCAGGTGAATTCAAGTGCAATAACGGCAAATGCATAATGGACCTGTTCAAATGCGACGGGGCTGATCACTGTGGAGACAACAGTGACGAAGGAAAGCAGTGTCAGAATGAAGGGGAATATTGCAGGGGAAACGGTTGGTTCCACTGCGGAAACGGCGTTTGCATCAATGACACACTTCTGTGCAACGGAGAGAACAACTGCGGGGATTACAGTGATGAGAACAAGTGCAGTAAGTCTTTTCCCTTGGTCTTATTTTCATTGTAAATACCTTGTTGACTTCAGGGGGTTACGAAATGGCATCAAGTTTTTCCTTCATATTGTGACGTCATTGGTCGGTGCGCTACATTTGAAAGATCTAAAAAACACTATTTGATATTACATACAAAGTGTTGATAGATTTCCGTTTGGCTGAATTCAAGAAATAATGAGTCAAAAATGAGTTTTTGATAATGTGCTCTAAAATACTTTGTTCAGTTCAATTATTAAAACTGACTTCTATTCCAGATTTAAAGAGTATAGATCAAGATAACACCCGAATATTCTTCATACAATTTATTCCACATCTCCAAAGTCCAGAATGATATATATTTCATGTTGAAATGAATGTCTTCTTAATCTCGGGGTGATCCAATCGAGCATTTATGGATTGAATTAGCAAATTTCAATTAGAAACATTCGTCGGACAAATAATTCTTCGAAATTTTCAACCAATCATGAAAGCTTTCCTGTAAATTTCTTTACAAAAATTTTCTGCTTGTAAAGTCTTCGCACCTTCCGGCGAATTCCACCACTTGTATAACATGAAACCCCTATATTTGCATTGCTGCAATAGAGCAATTCCAGCTGACGTCACAACATGGCCGATGGGGGGACAGCCTGTCAAACGTTGAAAGTAAAACAATACAAAACACAACCTCACTTTCCCGTTTTGTTTATGTTATGAAGTACAGCATTTTCAACAATTTCAGGATGAATTCACAAGTTAAAATGATTTATATTAATAGAATTGGTGGATTACTAGGCCAAGTTAGTGTGTCGTTGTGAAATTCAACATAAATACACCGAGATACGAAGGAATACATTCCCTTTGTTTACATTGGCGAAGAGCGATTATTTGGAGATTTTAGTGATTTCACAAGTGAAATTTCGTGATAATGGATCTGATTAACTGATATTCAATCTCAGATGATAATCATTCAAAACGATGTAAATGAAAATTGCAGTATTTATTCTTGTCTTTTAAAGCCTAGAGTATCAACATCAGAGATAGCATTCATTATAGGTATAACTATTGAAACTGAAACAGTAAAATGTTTGGCTCATTTATTCCTGAAAATAAACAGCAGAATGAAATCCAACAAATGTATGGAATGGAAAAAACATGGGTTCCAGAGAACTTCTCAGTACTATTTCAAATAACATTATTTGTTGCAAATTATCAAATTACTACAATATTGGACTGCAGTTGCTATGTCAGTGCTATCATAATAATCAATCATATATTTATTATACTACATATATGTTACAAATAAAATAATTCATATGAAATTTTTTCCTTGAACACCGATTTCGATTCATCCTCAAAAAATGCTTAACTATCCATATAAAATGTTTTTTATTATGCAGATGCAACGTTAAGGCTTTCATAATTTTATTTGACAATAAGTTCAATTCGAAACATATTACAAACAACAAAATGTAGAAGTTCAATCCTTGGGTAGTCGAGCCACGTCGGAATATGTTCGGTTGAGAACAGAGGAAGTTATCTGGTTCATTATTATTTGTAATACATACAATTTATACAACATATAGAGATGTGAGTGGTAAACAATCAGGATGGGTTTGTCCATCATAACGCCAGCTATCGTAGGTTGATATCATTCTTGAAATGTGTATAATAAACACGAAATATTCTTATCATGGTTATCTCATCATGATTTAACTTATTAAACAGAACAAATTGAATAGATAGTCTTAACATAATTCATTCACCAGTGTGGAAACGTCTCCAACGAACTCTACCATAGTTTGTTACTTTGTCAGAACAGTTTTTTCAATTTATGGCGAGAATATAGTATGATTGCCTTCTCTGGGATAGTTCATATAGTATTCTGTTTCTTCCAATACCAGATAAAATGTAGGGGAATGGGTCAAAAATGCAAATATTCAAATATAAAGTCTACAGTACAATATATCTGAAACATCGGATTCTTTCGTCTCTCGGTGTATTTATGTTGTATTTCACAACGAAACAATAACTTGGCCTAGTTATTCACCAATTCTATTAATATAAATCATTTTAAATTGTGAATTTATCCTGAAATTGTTGAAAATATTGTACTTCATAACATAAACAAATCGGGAAAATGAGGTTGTGTTGTTTTACTTTCAACGTTTGACAGGCTGTCCCCCCATCAGCTGATTCATCTCGATGAACCATAGATAGCTGGAATTGCTCTATTAGGATATCAATATTAAAATCTTATGTTTTTTGCTTATACTATTCGGAGAAGACTAGTCAATGAAATTATATTTTCCATACACATCCTATAAAATATGAAAGATTCTTCGTTTTCGTTCGGGTTTATCACAGAAAACAATGAAAATCGCCAAAATTACTAAATAGGCTTGCTTACGTATTTTCCCCCAACCGCCTCCTTACCTCAGGTACCCTCTGGTCTAAAAGCTCGCAACCTATCTATGAACCCTAGAGGCCTTGTGGAATGATTGATTCTATTAGTTCTTTCGAGAACTAGTTCTTTATATTTTATATTAAGTCGTCTGAAATGTAATTCAAATATACAGGGTGTTTCATTTGTAAATGAACAGGTTTTCACTGATAATTTCAATTTCTCATAACTTTTGAACCACCAGGTCCGTATCTGATAAATATTGGAGTTCTTGCAAGCTGAGATTAAACACTCTGTATATTGAAATTTTGCGATTTTATTGAGATATTCGAAAAGAGCAGAAAATTTTCAATGGGGTGTAGTAGACTCCATCGTCCCGCAAGTTATTTTGCTCGTAGAAAACTTCAGGAAAGATTCAATTGAATATTTGAATTCCAATAAATTCTTAGAAAATTAGTTTATTGTAATTAAATTGGGAAATATTTGGTTGATATTTGGAAAGTATGATTAACTTTCACAGGTCGAACGATTTATATTCAAATTCCCAAAAAATTCCAGGTCCGTATCTGATAAATATTGGAGTTCTTGCAAGCTGAGATTCAACACCCTGTATATTGAAATTTTGGTATTTGATTGAGATATTCGAAAAGAGCAGAAAAGTTTCAATGGGGTTAAGTACATTCCATCGTCCCGCACGATATTTGGCTCATAAAAAACAATTTATCAGAAAAGTCTTGCATTGAGATCATATTACATTTTCTTTGCTCCACGGATTGCACATTCATACTTACTTACATTCTGAGGATTATTTCAAGTTATTTCCTGAAAAACATTCAAGATTGCGAAAAATTGATTTGAACGAATTTATAACAACGATAAATAAATAAAAATAGAAACATAAAAATCAACGTGAATCGCAGAAGGTGCTCGGAAAAACCACCATTTTGCTGAATGCACATTCTTGCCCTTTTCAAATTATGCCTGATGATTATGACAACTGCGTATTGTATTGCAGGCGGCTTCGATGCGTTGCATGAGGATCTTCCTATTTCAGATGAATATACCAAACATTTCAAATATCCCCAAATGAAATAATCGACTGGATAGAAATCTGGCGATCTAGCGGGCCAGGCCATGCGGTCCACCTCTGCCGATTCACATATTTGGAAGGTTCTGATCCAAAAAATGTCTGACCATAACTCTAAAATGAGGTGGAGCTCCATCATGCTGGAAATGTATTCCTGCAATGTCCATTTTCGAATATCTCAATAAAATCCCAAAATTTCAATATACAGGGTGTTGAATCTCAGCTTGCAAGAACTCCAATATTTATCAGATACGGACCTGGAATTTTTTGGGAATTTCAATAGAAATCGATCGACCTGTGAAAGTTAATATTAAGTTCCGAATATCAACCGAATATACTGGGTGGTTCAAAAGTTATGAGAAATTAGAATTATCAGTGAAAAAATGAACCACCCTGTATCTCGGTTATGGAATTGATTAGACCTATCATATATAGGTTTTTTGGACTCGCCTAGGGTAGCTCTAGCTCAGGTTACCATATGTTCATTCACCAATGAAATACCCTGTATATCGAATCGAATCCACTCGTACTTTCACTCGAAATGTTTTCAGATATCGATGAATGTACAGCAACCCCTCCACCATGCTCCCAAAAATGCATTGACAAGCCAGTCGGCTATGAATGCCAATGCATGCCTGGTTACAAGACAAGTGAGAAAGACCATCGGCTGTGCGAAGACGTGAATGAATGTCTGCGAAGGCCCTGCAGCCAAGTGTGTAGGAACACCCTGGGTTCTTATCGCTGCAGCTGCATCGAACCAGAATACATCCTAAGACCTGACAAGACGTCTTGTGGGGCGAACTCAACGGTCCAAGCGACTGTCATCTTGGCCAATAGATACTACATCCGGCAGCTGGATCTGAACGGCCGCTCCACCTTGTTGGCTCATAACCTCAGCAACGCAGTCGCGTTAGATTACGACTGGCGGGAGGAGTGTCTATATTGGTCGGATGTCACCCAGCATGGTAGCTCGATCAGGAGATTGTGCGACTACAAGAATAGCTCGGCGGTAGTTCAGACGCTCCACTCAGCTACTCTGCAGAACCCAGATGGACTGGCTGTCGATTGGGTTGGGCGGAATCTTTATTGGTGTGACAAGGTAAGAACTTCTGGATTTTTTTTTTCGTGGTAATTCTATCGAAATGCTCAATATAATATCAATAAGAAAACAGGTAGGTTTTTATAGTTCTATTGGATTCAAAGCGCTGGTATAAATGTGATGTAGAGTCCTAGCTGGCTGATATTAGAAGGATCTAGTCTCACTACAGAAGGCTTCTCTCTGGAAGCCAAACAATCGTCTATTGCATAATATAGTTTTTTGTATTTCAACAGCTGTTTCGCCGCACCGTGGCTTCTTCAGAATTACATTCTGAGCGGATTCCTAATGAGGTGTTCATAATGATTCATAGAAATATATCTTCAGTTTTAGCAAATAAATAATAGTGGCGGTGAATTTTATTGGGGTTTGCCACCAGGATTTCTTCCAACTTGTTTGAAGATATTCAGCAAGGGAAATCTGTTTACATCTATTTGCACCTTTACTAGGATGTTTGGGAAATTGTACCTTTTGATTTTCAAGGAATTTTTGTTTGCGGCATGTAGAATTTCATAGATATTAAAATTACGCACGAATTCATCTAACTGGATCCCATATGCGGAGTGTGAGGTGTCATTGCATAGCCCTCATAGGGATGTTCTCATATTCTCTACTTTAGAGATATTCCAGTTTGGCCAACATACTAGAATTTTAGAAATTAATCAAAACAATTTTAGAAAAATTCTATTTAAAGAGCAAACAGATGTTAGCAGATCTCCCTAGTTGACCATCTCCAGACCATACGGAAATCCCAGCAGCAAACCTCAAAAAAAAAACTCAACAGCAGTTTGTTCAATGCTCACTTTCACTTCATCTGTAAAACAGAAAATATTTTTCATAAAACACATACATGTGGAATCAGTTCTTGAAATAAATTGAAAACAAATGTAGAAATTGAATCAAATACAAATATGATATAACTATTGGATATCGAAACGCCATCCAGTTTTTATTCAGAATATCAAATGACAGTAGCCTTTCAATAAAAGATTACCCAATCTCTTGTATTAATACTAGTATTTATGCCATTGTATTACACAAATCGTATATTGCAGGGCCACGATACCATTGAAGTCTCAACTCTAAATGGAAAATACAGACGTATAGTCATTTCATCTGGACTAGAAGAACCTCGAGCTTTAGCTCTGGACCCGAAAGAAAAATTGATGTTCTGGTCGGATTGGGGCACCCAAGTGCATATAGGAAGAGCCAGCATGGATGGTTCCAATCCCAGAATCATAGTCAACTCGAGTTTGGGATGGCCCAATGCTCTTACAGTTTCTTTCGAAACTAAAGAATTTTTCTGGGCAGACGCACGTGAGGACTACATAGCAGTAGCTGACTACGAAGGCAAAAACATCAGAATAGTCGCCAGTAGAGATAGAACACCCACCTTGAAACTCCATCATGTATTTGCAATTGACATTTGGGAGGACTTCATATATTGGACCGACTGGGAAACGAAAAGCGTGGAGAGATGCAATAAATATAACGGAAACGATTGCTCCTCTTTGCTGACGATGGTACATCGTCCTATGGATCTCAGAGTAGTTCATCCCTTCAAGCAACCTAAGATAGACAATCCATGTGAGTCTGCTAACTGTTCTGCTCTTTGTCTATTGAAATCGGAAGTTCCATATTACTCGTGCGCTTGTCCTGAGAACTACTTGCTGGAGGAAGATGGTAAATCATGCAAGGCTAACTGTACTAACACCCACTTTGAATGCAGTAGTACCTACAAGTGCATTCCGTTCTGGTGGAAGTGCGATACCCAGGACGACTGCGGAGATCGCAGCGACGAACCAGATACATGTCCGCCTTTCAAATGCACTCCCGGACAGTATCAGTGCAAAAACGGACATTGTCTTCACCCTTCGGACCTCTGTAATGGCCAGGACAACTGCGGTGACAACAGCGACGAGGCAGACTGCAGAAATTACACTTGTTTGAGCACACAATTTCGGTGTGCAGGGAACGATACGGTCCCTCCTAGGTGTATCCCGGCAAAAAGTCGTTGCAACAAGGAAGAAGACTGTCCTTTGGGAGAGGATGAGCTAGACTGTCCGCCGGTCACGTGTCCCCCTACTCAGTTCAAGTGTAAGAACGACAAATGCATACCGGCGGTATGGGTTTGCGATACCGATAACGATTGCGGTGACAACTCGGATGAGGAGCAGAGCTGTAAGAACAGGACTTGTAGGGCGGATCATTTCAGATGTAGCTCAGGTAATTTCAATTTGTGCTTCTAAATCATTCCATAACCTATTGGATCTGTAAAAATTGACTTCCATTAAGAGTTTAGAGATATCATCCCCTAAGTCCTAGAGGATGGGGGGTCATTCCCGAATTAGACCGGTTAGTAACAAACAGAAAGAATTTAACCACAGATCAACCAGATAAACCACTCTCGTCATTTACTTAGGAAATCTATGTCAACGCAGATATGACCCTGCATCGAGCTAATCAGAATTTTAGTAGGCGTTTTGGGTGCTTTGGGGTGCCAATCAGATTGCAGGAATAGGATTACGTCACTCTCGCCGTTTTCGGACTCGCTTGAAGAGGTTATAAACATGTAAACAAACTGAAATGAATTTTTCATCCTATTAATTGATGAATAATTTCGTATCTGTTCCATTTAAGAATATAATCCAAACAGTTTTTTACAACCAAATCAATTGTTTAGTCATCTTTGAGGTTCTATTTTATGATGACAGTCCTCATTAAATGTTTTAATTATACAACAAGAAATGGAATCGAACTTAGGTGGACTCATTCATAATGTTCATTTTATATAATATAAAGGAATTGCAACTGAAGTAAAACCATTACAACCTCCATTATTCAATTAAACGATGGGATGTCTAATAAAATTGTATATGATTGCACAAACACTTGTTTGATTGGAATCGAACAAAGTTGGTCTATTCATAATTTGATTTTATATTGAAATGAATCTCATTTGATGTGAAACTACAAAGATTCTCTGATTAAGGTAAACGGGTTTTCCATAACATTTTTCCAAAATTTTCATTTACTCGAACAGAGTTCTTCTACAGGAGTTTGAGGTGTGACAAAACACTCGCTTTGGTGTTGGAAATTTGCTTTTCAAATGGTTTCATCGAAAAATCTTAGTCTGATTTTGATTTTGTGATTCCTGAATCCCGACAAATCCGTTTCTACATTTCGATTTTAGATATTCCAAAATCAAGTATTCAATTTGACAGCTGTTTCGAGGAAGAAGAAAGTGTGGTTATGTCTGTTATATTTCTCAAGGTCGGAGAGACGCGATTCCCGCAAACGATGAAGTGATTTGTCTTGTTGGTCTGTGATTTAACATTCAAAGGTTTGTCAATTCAAAACATTAATATTGCTTTTATCGATACACAAAACGGTCCCAACAGTATAAAATGTTTACCTGACTTCGCGTCCGGAAATGCGCAAAAATTATCCTACGATTTCGCAACATTGGTAAGATGATTCATACGAACCACTTGTCCGAGGTACGAAAACTACGTCCTCAGTTTTGAGAATAGAACCAACAGGTGTCATTCGTTAGGATCTGAGCATCATCTGTCGAATACATTTGACTCTAGAATCGAGGCCAGAACCATTAAACAAGAGCTTATTTTTTTTATTAATTTTTTACAATCACATTCTTGCAATTGAACCAATGCTCTTATTATAATAGGACGTTGCATTCCGGATTCGTGGAAATGCGACGGCGACCCTGACTGCGCCAACGGTGAAGACGAGCCTACCAGCTGCAGCCAGCCGGAGTTTCACACCTGCGAAACCTCCTACTTCAAGTGCAACAACAACAAATGTATCCCTGGTAGATGGCATTGTGACTATGACAACGACTGCGGCGACAACTCGGACGAGATAAACTGCGCGCCTAGGAACTGCTCAGAGTCCGAGTTCAGGTGTGGCAACGGAAAATGCATCAAGGGGGCCTTCAAGTGTGACGGCCAGTATCAGTGCGAAGACAAGTCAGACGAGGTGAACTGCCACGTGCAGTGTAAGAAGAACGAGTTCCAGTGCACCAATCCACAGATCTGCATATTTTTGTGAGTTTTTTTTCGCTTTCAGTAAGTGAAAGATCGAGTCATGACTAGTTGAAAGTTCATCACAGTATTCTTTACATCGGTTGTATTCCTATAGTTTAATTTATTACCAACTTTCAACGATATATGACTACAGCCCATTCTTTATCTACTTTTTCATATCCTGCGCGCCTTATCGACTTTTTATATTTATGTAGTAGCAACCTGAACATGTACCGTCACTGTTCCCTTTGTATGACTCTGTCTATAAAAACTGTCTACAATAAACAGAATTGTTTTTGATCAGTATATATACTAATACTTCTCGAGGAAATTTTCGGAATATCCTATTTTAAAAAGAGGGGATGTCTGATAGAAAGAAAATAAAATCAATATTGTGGGGGCGTCTGTTCTGTGGAATCAAACACACAATAAAGAAAACAAATTAGCCTGTTTATTTTTCTGTCGAGTGTTACACAAAAGTGAATTCGAAAGGCAATAATTCTTTTTGTTGAACAGGCAGAGTTTAACAATTCTTCGGCGTAGGTCCCCTGGGGTGCGGATAGGTGGCTGGCGTTTGAAGGGTCGATGACGTCGAAAAGGGCTGCTGTCGTCGAGGATAGTAAACCGGATGTTGGACCTTCTGAAATTTCTTCGTGGCGCCTCGTAAAGTTGAAATAATGCAGATCAGGAAATGCGGCGTCGGGATCGAATATCTTCGTAGCGGTGATATGCAGATGGATTGGAGAGAGTAGTCGAGTCAAGTGAAGTGATTTTTGGAATCCGAGCGAAGTGTATTTATACGATTTTTCACAGATTTGAATTTCGTCTTTCGACTCCGCCCTTTTTCCGTTTTTGTTGAAGCGGATGAATTCGCCACAATATTACAAAAAAGCGTGATATATCAACTTCAGGATCGCGAGGCAGAAATTTTAGTGACTTTCACCATCTTGTATACTCATTTGCCATGGAAGTTTGACATATTCTACTCTGTAACATTAGGAGTTGACGACATTTAACTTGTGTCAACCTGGCTCAATAATGGTTCAAGTGCCTATAGAGTAAAATGTGATGTATCATTCGGCGTTGTCGGAAGCATTCCCGGTTACTAACCTGGGTTATCTAAAATACACATATTGACAGATAGAGCGTTCAATAACTGTCATTTGAGTAACCCGAGTAAGTTACCTGATCTGTTTCCAAAAACCGCTTTTGTTAATATGTTCACTTGACGGCCATTTTTTTATTTTATGGAAAATAGGAATATCATACTGACATGCTGACTTTTATAATCAAAATTCTAGTTATACGCCATGCGAGCTGTACAAATCGTTTGTCATCAGAACGACTAGATATATTTACCATGTTTGGCACTGTTTAGAAATATGAACATAAACTTTCCTTTTTTTTGACTTAGAACTCAAGGTCGATGGCAACAAATGAAAACTATTATTTTTATTATTATTAGCTTTCCTTTCGCGGAGGAGACATTTGTCTGAATAATGAAGCTCACTATTATTAAGCTGTGTGCATGGGTTGCCACCTGTAGTGGACTCTGAATAAGGAAAAAGTGTTGGGATCACCAAATTTTTTTCTTGTTTCTTTGTTTGTGATGTGAATTGCTTTAAAGAACTCATTTATCTTTTTACCACCGTAACTCGTGTCTCAACATTTCCTATTCAAAATGCTTCAGGGGTGACAACCCCTTCGTAGAGGAATGTTTAAGTTTTTTGAATTTACAAAAATTTTGAATATGTCTAGTCATTTCTAAGCCAAACGATTCGAAGAGACTGATAGTGAAAAAACTAGATTACGTTCCAGAAGATGTTATTTCTGTGAAGAGGACATACTCACCATTACAATTAACAAAATTTGTCCTCGATTCTAAAGTTAACATGCCATATAAATTTTTAGTGATTGAACATTTATCCTTTTAAATGCCAGGCTCTGCATGTGTGAGAAGGGCATAATTATGGAATGGAATTTCTTTTTTAGGGAGTGGAAGTGCGACGGTCAAAGAGACTGCACCGATGGTTCCGATGAAGAAAACTGCAGCGATGTATGCCCTGAAGATGGTTTCAAATGCAACAGCGGTCAGTGTATCAACTCGGATTGGCGTTGCGACGGCCAGGCGGATTGCGAGGATGGTTCAGATGAACAGGAATGTTCAGGTTTGGCCTGTGGATTCGAGAGGTTCAGATGTAAGAACGACAGATGCGTGCCGATCAGCACCGTCTGCGACGGTCAAGACCAATGCGGGGATAACAGCGACGAAGACCCGAGGATCTGCAAGAGATACGGCAGATGCCCACCCGAGGAATTCACCTGCAAAAGCGGTCATTGCATCGACAAGGAACTAAGATGCGACGGTGAAAACGACTGCGAAGATAACAGCGACGAGGAAGACTGCCACAAATCGGCCTGTCAATGGAATTCCTGCTCCCAAATATGCATAGAAAAGAAGAACAGTACTTTCATCTGCAAATGCGCACCGGGTTACTATTTGGTATGGGGGCATTTCTGTCAGGCCAAAGGTGGCTTAGCCGATTTGGTCTTGGCTACGGAAGCTGAATTAAGACTGGTTTCGCCTTATAAGATCGGAGACGTCACGAACAACAAGCTACGAAGCAAAACTCTGGCTACTGCTCCGGGTTATAAGGTTTATGGCGTGGATTTACTGTATAAAAATGATCTAGTCCAAGCGTTCTGGACCGATCATCACAACAAACGGGTCCAAAGCATCATACTGGATGTCAATAATCAGAATAAGACCAAGAGAGACGTGGACCAACCAAAGACAGTTCTATCCAATTTGGAAGACCCAAGAGGTATTAGTATCGATTGGGTGGCTAAACGTTTGTATATCACCGATGGTTCGAGAATATTGGTAGCAACTTTGGATGGTGAGAGCACCTACACTCTAATAACTGGGAACATGCAAGAACTCAGGGATATCGCCGTGGCGCCGGCGCAAGGGCTTATTTTCTGGACGGATTGGGGACTGCTGCCGAGGATTGAAACAGCTTATATGGACGGGAATAAGAGAAGGATTTTGGTCAATAGTTTGCTGTGGCCTACTAGTATCACCATCGATTATCCAGCCGAAAGGTTGTATTGGGCTGATCCGAAGAGTTTAATTGTTGAGAGCATCAAATTTGATGGAACGGACAGACAGGTTGTACGACATTTTACTAAAGGTAAGAGAATATTTATATACACATCAAAATGGTCTAGGGGACAGCGCAAAAATTCATGACATGAAATACTTTATGAAGATTGAAAAATTTTTTTGAGAATCAACTTAAATTCTCAATTTCATCGTAATAACTCAAAAATAAGTGGTAAATTCTAAATCAACATGTATAATTATTTCACTCTAGAGACTTACCGAAAAGTGAAGAATTTTAAATGGTAACATTTTAATAAATAAGATCTATAAGGAAATTTTTGAATAAAGGGTTGGACAGCTGCTATTGTTTACAACAGCCGCACATTCTTCTCATCAGGTTATCAATCTGATTTTGATCAATTTGTTGCCATTTTTCTCTCAAACAATTTAACAGTAAATCTCCCGTTTGAAACACCTTCACAAGATTCAAATGCATTAAGTCCCATATGTGTTCAATGGGATATAACCTCAGTTATCTCATCACAGTTACCAGTGACTGTGTGATTTTTGCCAAAATCTGCCGCATATGGCACTATAGGAAGTTGCGAATTGTGGTTTTTGTATCACCTACGAGATAAGTTCTGCCGCCTATTGCAATGCTATCCTAAAGCTTCACTATCCCGCCTTGGTATTTATCCACCTCATGTACAGTTTCTAAACAAGCGATATTACCAGAGCGTCTCCATACTTTTCTTCTAGAATCTGCTCTTAAACCAAATCTGCTGGATTCACCTGTGAACAATACTGTTTCCCATTCTTGTTCACCTCAGTTTGAGTGTTCCACAGACCAATCTAATCTTCTAGCGAGATTCGGGAAAGTAAAGGAATTATTGAGGGAGAATTCTAGCATGAAGACCCAGCCTTATGTAATCAATTTCTCACTGTTTGATCGCTAAAATTTATTCTATCAATAGTTTGCACTTTAATTGATTAGTGGTGAATTTCAGGATGCCCCATGCTTGTAACTGTGTAAAGCTGTTGTGAACCGGCTGAGTAGCTCTTGAAGATTCAGCATGTCTGTCTTAGATATCTCCTGTTTACTGAAAACTTTGCCGTGGACGCCTTTTGAATAGTTTAACATTTGAGCAATATTTCACGTACTTATGCCAGACTGGATGTGACCAATGGCTCTTAACTGTGTGTCATGACCTAAATCATGCCTATTCATTGCTCAGCTAATTCAACCTAACGTTTATAACTCTACGGTCGAAGTTATGAAATCTCACATCAGTTGAACTTACCCAACACCCTTTTTCCGTTATCAACTCTAGAATCAGAAAATGCAACCAATTTCTTCAAATACGTGTTCTGTATCTGAAACACCAACATTTTTGCCACATCACAATCCTCTGATACATACCAAATAACCAGGTGGCCCTTAGACCAGTCCTCACTTCAAGAATGAAGGAAGAAAATTCACTTCTATCTCCTAAAATACAATATTGAATTTCCTTTGCAGAGACTAAACCATTCAAGATAGAAATCTTCGAAACCAGCCTCTTTATATCGACATATAGAACACACAACATACTGAAAATGCACAAGTTTGGAGAAGGAAACATTACCAACATAGGTCAGGGTCTCACCAGGATTTCAGACCTTCTAATCCTTCAGGAGAACAAGCAGGACATGTCGCTCAACAATAATTGTCGTGATTTCTGCCATCCTACCGAGTTTTGTCTTCTTAGTCCGCATGGAGCAACCTGCACCTGCGCGGATAACTACATTAAGAGTAACTTGGTAAGTTTAGTTCGAATGGTAGAGTAGGTACTTTTGTATGTTTTTTCTTGAAGCTGGACATTAAGATAAGATAATCAAGGGTAAGCTTTGTTTAGGATATCTAAAGATCTCTGAGGCACTTCGACGCCGTTGGCCCCATAATCCAACTCTTATACTCTCGAACTAACAATAAACAAGAGGCAACAAACTATACTCCATTCACTTTTATGAAGTCAGTTGGTAGGCCTTGGAATAGGTCTATCAAGTTTTTTTTACTAGAACAAGTGAAATGTCGTCAAGATCAAAATACGACGTTGTCAGGTATGACATATTTTTCTCAATAACTGTATGGATTAGTTTAGTTACAAACGTAACTACTACGACCTTGTTGTAGAACCGACAACCCCGCGTATTCTTCTGACAGCATCTTTGAATAAAGAACAACAGGAAGCAGCATAACCCCTTTTCTACTCTGTATATCACTGCGACGTAGGCTCCCACATTGAACTTCCAAGTATGACTCATGTTAGTTAGTTTCTTTTGAACAAAGTAGTCTCGGAACAAGTTGTTCTCTCTTCAAAGTGAAAGGGAAGTCGGCCATATGCAACCTCCATCCTGGACCCCCGATGTGAGGCCTTATGCTCGTTTCTGTTGTTCTTTATTCAGAGGACAGCATAATTACAATAACCTAATATTTTTCAATTATACAGAGTAGCATGTGTCGAACATTCATGGCCTGCCAACTGACTCAATAAAAGTGAAAGCAGAATAATTCCTGTCCTATACATGTCGAACTGGATCAATAAATTTATTATTATTATTATCATTTACACTTTATTTTGAGGCAACAAAAAATCGTGTTGAGTTCCAGCACACTACAACAAAACTTTGTTTTATCTTAATGAGTTTTATTATTTATTATAGATATACAAAGTGATTTCATTTAATATTTGCCCTGAACCCAGACACAGAGTACATTGCCCTGAGTAATAAATACATAAAACTTAACTTTTCAGACCTGCAAACCAGTGCCGAATAGAATCCCATCATGTCCCCTGAATTGCAACAGCGGTAAATGTAAGATCGTAAATGGTATTGGACCCAAGTGTTTCTGCGATCCCCAATATACTGGGGCCCGATGCGAACACTATAGATGCTCCCAATTCTGTAAAAACAAAGGTATGTGCTACGTGGACCTCATATCTCCCAAATCTCCAGACGCTCTCGCTCCTCTCCGATGCAATTGTCTACCGCAATGGACCGGGGATAGATGCGAGATGCCAGTGAACCTTTGCGACGGACGATGTTCCAATGGAGGTACCTGCTATTCTCCAAAACCTGGATTGGCACAATGCAGCTGTCCCTCAGGATTCAGCGGTCACCGTTGTCAGAACTGTGTTGGCTTGACATGTCAAAATGGTGGTAATTGCACAATAGAGGGTGGTAGCAAGGTGTGCAGATGTCCTGTCGGATTCGCTGGTATCCATTGTCAGGTAAGGATCGTTGGTTGCTTATCATTTAATACAAATTACTACAAGTACAAATTGAAATGATATGGTATATTTGCGAGAATTAAAGTTTAATTTTTTTATTTATCTGTATTATTTCATATTGAACACTAGATTAAAATTACAACAAATTCTAGGTTAGGATTTGCGGCAGGTTTGGCACCCCTATAGCTACAGTCAACGGCTTCCGCTGCAGTTGCCATGGTGGATATACCGGAGAAAGATGCGAACAAGACAGCTGTCACCTCACTTGTCAAAATGGAGGCACTTGTAGGATGGGTCTGAAACAACCTGAGTGCGTTTGCCCAAGTACGTGGGGTGGAAGAAGGTGCGAAATTGATCTTTGCGCTGATTCCAGTTCCCTACCTCAGTGTTCGACAAGGTGTCAGTGTGGAGAAAACGGTGTTTGTTTAACATTACATGGCAGGGCTGTTTGCAAGTGCGATATACAATGGATCGGAAAAAATTGTGAAGTAAGTATTTAATTTCACAATGTAATATGCTGTATCATTAGATCGATCTTTGAATCAGCAGTAGTTATTCCTGTTTGTTAAAATCAATTGACCTCTTTATTCAGCTAGTCAAATTGAACTTTTTCAGTTTGTTAAGTTTTGATTCCTATGAAAATTCAAGGTCAGTTCATCACAATAAGGATGGTCTTCCTTCTTTGTCATTGATCACAAACAAATCATTCTAAATAATGGGATGGTTTACTGAAATAACAGAGCTCCAGTTTAGTGAATGAATGTAAAGACAAAGATTAATATTTGTGGATAAATTCAATAAATATTCCACCTTGATCACCTATTCATATCATCAACCAAGGCCTCTACATCGATGAAACAGCGTCTAAGGAATTCTTGTAGGTGATGATCTTTCAAACTGTGAAACTGCGATACATGAATTCCTTAGACAATGCTTCCTCAAGGTAGTGTAGAGTCTTTGGTTGATGATACGACCATAAAGTAAATAATGTATGTGTTCTGTGGTTATGACTAGTTCAGAACAAGGAGACATATTTCTTTGCATATAGACGATTAACCCACTTGTGTTCATGTTGATTTTGAATAAAATGATAATTCTGTAAAATAAATATAGGTTTTCGGGAAAAACCTTATATTCAGCTACAATATTCAGGAGAACAATAGAAATTATTAGTTATACTTAATAGGTCTCTCGCATGTTTTGTTTTTATTAGTGGAATCGAATATTCTAAGAATACTGAAAATTTAATCGTCCTTTTCAATTTTCAACGAAAATACTATCTTATAAATTTGACCCCACATATTGGCTGTTTGAACGGTCGAAACTTAGCGAAGGTCCGTAGGGCATCAGGCCATAACCACTTTCTTTCTTTTCTCAGGTACCTTTCTCTCTAGCTCTAGATCGTAAAATCGTGCGGCTAAGAGTCACGTAGGAGGCTATCAACGGGTTCCATGCAATTTGAAATTACGTCTGGATTCTATTTATTTTAATACCGAATTATTCAAATTTCGCGAATTGTCTGATAGACTACATTATGATTTTGTATGAAAATAGAATGAGAAAAACATAAAAATATTATAATTCGTGTTATATGTATATGCAAGAGACCTATTACGTGTCAGATTGTTGTGATAGTGCGGTTTTGTCACAAATTCCAATTAAATGAATCGTTCCTCATATATTAATTTTTATCGGTCATTTATATGTCTTTACTGTTTTCGAGAACTGAATGACTTCCCTCAATGTTGTATCATTTCTATTGTAGATTTTCGTCGGCAAAAACAACGACTGCAAAGATCTTTGTCAAAATGGAGGTGTTTGCGTGATGCAAGACAGAAAAGAAGTGCCAAAATGTATTTGTAATGAGAATTGGAGCGGACCCACCTGCGAACAACCCCGAAAATGCTTAATGTTCTGTCTAAACGGTGGAGTATGCAAATTGAACGATTATCAAGAACCAGTCTGTGAATGTACAGACAATTTTTCTGGATTAAGATGCCAAGAAAATATTTCCAATAAACCATTCAGATCTAGAACTTACACTTCTACTGAGAAAGTTGTGATTCTGATTATTTGTTTGATAATCTTATTTGGAACTATTTTCTATCTTGGTTACATTACTTACACTCATTGCGCCAAGAAGAGACAGGCTTTCACACATGAACGATTACAGGAAAATGATTTCAATAATCCAATATATCAAGATAGAGATGCTGAACCTTTCTCTTTGGATGCTGATAAGGTGAGTGTATTGAATTCTATACCATTAAAAGCTTTTCATCAGAGTATGAAACGGGTTTCAAGTATACAGTAATTCTTACAATTTTTCCTGTTTTAGTCCGGTAATTTCGCCAACCCAGTGTATGACTCTGTATACAATGGAAGTACCAGTAGTGGGGATGAAAAGGCGGTTCTATTACATCACAATGCGGATGAAATACCTCTTACATCGGTCGAAGAATCAGACACATATCAAACCTAAAAGGATATAGCTGACATAGGCCCTAAAAATATGAATTGCTGTGAAATGTGCCATTTATTTATGTGGAAAGTCGTAATTTGTCAATATTAAGTGTAATTTCAAAAGTGACGAATTGAAATGAAAAAATTTTAAAAAAAATGTAAAATGCGAAAATATTCAGTTGTGAGGTGGATCAATATTCACCCTCTATAGAGGGACTCAAATGCTGATGATTTTTACATCAATACTTTATTCATGTTGAATGATTAACGCTTTTTATTGAGGCTTCAGTTATTGACTAATACATTGTGACATTAGATGCATGTCTTTAAGTGGCTTTTTTACATTTATTACTATAATACTCGAATTGAGGCTTTTTAGTTTCGTAAGCTAAGTTTAGGGGTATTTCTTTTTTAACTTCCTTCAATATCAATTTCCATGAAAACTGGTATTTGAGATTCGGAGTAATATACTGCCGTTTTGTTTCAAATCTGCAACTAATTTCTACTGTATAAGAAGAAAATAGTCATGATCTCAAATTTAAAGCAACTGAATATTTTTTTGAGAATCAATAAATATTTTAATACGTTGAGAATTTTGGAAAAAGTAATGCTCGTAAATACGTCCATACCATAACAATAAAAACAAAATGACTGATAAATATAAAAAATATTTTATCGAACATTATTTTATGTGTTAATTGTGCCAAAAGTAGCTTTTCCTATATCTGAGAAAAATTTGCTCTATATAGTATGGTTGTGCAAAAATGTGTTTTAGTAACCTTTGATATTGAGAAGGCAGCTGATGTGATTGTTTGAATATTTGTATATATATTTTAGGTAATATTGTGCTCAATACTCATTTACAGTGAATTTACATGAAATTTATATTTTGGGTATAAGTTTCTTTTAATTATATTTTCAGATCAAAGCATACAAAAAAGCAAAATATTGTTTGATTTCCTCACTAATCCTTCAATACGATTCAATTTCAGGGAGGCTATTACACCTACAAAAAGTCATGGTGCAAGTTTGGGGCGATAAAAAGGATGCAGTCATGAACTTTCCAATCTGATTCATCTCAAATCCCTGTACAATAAATGTTCCGCTTTCCGTCGGATACTTCTCCATATGCGCGTGCAGGCGAGACAAATCCAAGCTGATTGCTCAAATTAACATGAATAAGCCAAGAGACGGCGGTACATAGAATTCTATTCATCATGGTCGCGCATAATAGTTCGTTTACTCTCCTATCGCACCTCTCAAAATCATTGGACAGTTTTCATTCCAATATATAGCTGAGTAAACAATGGTATTGCTACCAATGGATATATAATCTTATATGTAAATTGCAGAAAGCCATCAGTGAGTAGCTACGACATGTTGATTCAAATCAAGGTGGTTGGAACAGATTATCTAAATCGACTCAAGAAGCTATCTTTGAAACATTGGCACTGAAAGAAGAATATGAGAAAGAGGCTTGAATTTCCTTTGGCGAGGTTGTTGCAATTTTTTACAACGATCTTACTGATATCTTGGCGATGGGAGTTCTTGCGGCTTTACCATGTTTTATGTTCCTAATTTTTCACTGGAATTTTTTTCTTGGAGGTTATAGGATAAATGGTTTCCAAGATACGGCAGGTGTCCACCCTTAATGAATCACCCAGTATATGCAAAGACCATCACAATATTTACAGAAAGAAAAAAGCTTACGACACCAATCTCCTGGAGTTGTTTGATGCTTAAAAATACTTCATAATAGGCAATGTGAGGAAAAGATTCTATATAAAAATGCTCCCATAGCAAAAAGACATGGTTCTGTACCAAAAAATGTCAGATTAGCTGCTGGCAGTAACATAAAGGAAGCGAAAATAAAACATGCATTAAGTAAAATTTTATATTGTCCTCTTTATATTACTTTGTTTTGAGGTATTCTTTAAGAATGTCAAGTGCTGGTGTTTCCTCTCCCCATTCCTGAAAGAAAAATTATTGCAAGTTAAAAAAGGATGAAATGATATCTACAGAAATGGACAAATTTAAATTATTACGTGAATGGATTACAAAATTTTATTGGTAAAATATTCATTATTCATATTGCATCAACAAAATTCCATTAAAGGCACAAAATTTCCACATAATCCTAATCGTAATTGCAGTTTCACACAACTGATCCAATATCACTAACAATATGAAATCTAGACATCCACTGAAATTGTTCCAAGATTAACTGAGGAATATCAAATTCACATGTTATTCAACCTTTAACAAATGTTATGAATGCGAACTGGCGGAAGTCATGTTTATGAAAAGGTATATATGTAGTTCCTTCGGAATGACCAACATGAACATTAGATGCAGTCAACTGCTTATGATATGACTAGGACAATTCCTAAAATGCATAAATTTGCCCCAAGACTATGCTTATGACAATGATGCATAAATTAGGCCTTACATCTCATTTTTACAAGTCATGAAACTACTGGTAACTTTAACTGGTGTAAAGTTAAGACTGAATAATTTCATATTTTATTTTTTTTATTTAGTAATATCTTTGTTTCAAATGAATCTGCGCATTCAGCTTACGAGTGAAATTGTGTCAACATAATACTTACAAAAATTGTTCAATATTATATGTTATATGTAACATAATCACAAGGACGAATATCCGTCGATAAATCAACAAACATTCCCCCTTGATCAGAGCTAATCATCCAATCAACCAAAACATCTACACCGAAGAAGCGGATCCAAGAAGAATGACTACAGCTGTTTCACAATTGTTATTGATCGTCAGGTCAACCACAGAATACAAATATATATATAAGGTCAACTTAACTTGGATAAACCGCAGAGAGTTCTCTCGATACTTGTTGCCTTTCAGAAGGACCGTTGCAGTATAACAACTACAGTGCGCCATCTGTCAGGAGCATCTTGCGAAAGGCAACAAGTATCGAGAGAACTCTCTGCGGTTTATCCAAGTTAAGTTGACCTGACGATCAATAACAATTGTGAAACAGCTGTAGTCATTCTACTTGGATCCGCTTCTTCGGTGTAGATGTTTTGGTTGATTGGATGATTAGCTCTGATCAAGGGGGAATGTTTGTTGATTTATCGACGGATATTCGTCCTTGTGATTATGTTACATATTATTGCTGGAGCTCTGTTCTTCTCCAAGAAACCAATTCCTATCTTTATTATATGTTATAATTAAGTATTGGTACAGCCTTCTTACATTTCATATAATTTTCTTCTTGTATTATTGTTGGCACCGAATTAAACAATTCTAGACATCTATATTCAGCAGGGATATGTGTAGTTTGAGTTTCTGATGTTGTATTTTATTTTTTTTGGGTGAAGGTGATGTAAAAAAAGTTCTTTGATTTTATGGAGAAATAGAAGACAGTCCTGGATATATATAGCATAAACTGTGACCATTTTATGTTTTTTGAAAATTCCTCAACATGATTCCATTATAAAAATTACTCTGACAGCCCTTTTTTACAAGACGATGAGTGAATATAAATTTCCAGGTCCATAGAAAAGTAAAGCAAATCTCAATCTCGATTCCACTGTCGCATAGTGTATTGTCTTCAGGGTGTATCTGGATACGTATCTGGACACAATTCTCAGTCCATATATGCATGAGGAGATCTTTTTTAAGATGAAGTCTATGATTTGTGAGCACGTTTGCAAGTGAAGAAAGTGGTCTGTTCAAATGAAAATATATACTTACGCTGATCACAACACTTGAACATCCAACAATTTTCCTAGCTTTGCCTGTGCTATCAATTTTGCATAATCCTGACCATTCCCCTAATTTTTTATTGTTGTCAACTTTTAATAGAGGAATTCCATGCTCAGCACAGAGAGCGGAGACTAGTTTTTTGTATCTCTCATCGTCACAATTCTCTGCTAAAATGCAGAGAAGAGCCTCCCTTTTATCTAAAGCCTTGCAGACTTGATGCAAACCATGTAGAACTCCGTCAGCAATTATAGCATTTTTTAAAACAACTTGTAAAGCCTGGTTAACATCCATTGACCCACTGGAAACAGGGGCAACAGGGACTGTCTCCCTATATAAATAATAACTTGTATTTAAATGAAATTTCAGTCAGAAAGTTGCATCAAATAAGATTTGTCTTTAGAATGTAATCACACAATAATCAATTTAATAACAATATTAAATGACTTCAACTTACACTTCAGCGTCAGACATTGTGGTCTCCCGAAAGAAAATGTATACAAAATTATCTCAGAAATTTGACGATATATATATATATATGAATAAAGAGTAAACATATCCTGTTTATTATTGATCGACATCCCTTAACCTAATACTATAATATTACCAGCGATCATTATCTAAAACATTATATATATATATATATATATATATATCTTGTCTATATGATTTATATATAGAATGATTTCGATGCAATGATCTAATAACATTATAAGATCATTGTTTGGATGTATTGAATTAAATATATGCAGATTAAAAATCTTACTTCAACTAACCTATTTCGTGGTACACAGCGCACAGAACAGATCAACAAAAACAAACACAGTGTCGCGTGTCGTGAACGGTAGTAAAAGTACAACCACAATACAGTATAAAGACAACATATAGTAGGACAACAAGAAAAATCTAACGAATACTTCGGAAATAAACTCACTGAAATAGGGTCTAAAACTGATAGTAATTTATATGTAGAAAATATTTGTTAAAATTTCAAAATAAGCATATACAATATGAATTGTTTTATTTACAAATCTATACTTGAAACATTGTTTAACATTCCTTAAACAATGCTTGAAATTATGTATTTTCCGAATACTGAACTGTGCATTTCAAATAATTCAAACTGTTTTCTTGGTGATCGAACAGAAGTTGCATGTATAGTTTAATTAAACCCAAATAGAAATTTTGTAGGTACTCAGTTCATCAGAAATCCACTTCAACTCAATGAGAATAATTAGTCTCAGTTTGTGCCCATTTGCAGGAGAATCTTAATTTTGTTCGAATTGGGGTTTACGCAAAAATGATTTCTTTTTTTTTCTATTCAAGCGCAAATTTCCCCAATACATATTTAAAATGTTTCAGCTTCAAATGAGGGTACATATTTGTTTTTGAATTTACGTACATGTCCAAGGAATCAAAAGACTATCAATTAAATCCCTTGAGAAATATAATTATGCGGACGTTAGATTGGCGCACATACAGCGAGGGCGTTGCGTTGCGGCAACAGACGCGGAGACAATCTCATGAAAAATAGATGTATGTGAGGAAGCCCGCACACTAAATTTGAAAGTTTCAAGAGACAAGCACTTACATATATTTCAGTCTACAGCATTTTTTCCTGCAGCCACTGAGTATTTCTTCCGGTCGCGGATATTCTAATCTGAAGGTGTTCATCCTTTGATGATAGCTCGTAGGAGAATCACAAAATACAGTAGATATGTATTTATGCTGTTTCTGTCACTCGAGTTCTACTCCCAAACAACAAGGGAATTTCTCAAAAATGATACTTATGAACAAGGGAGTTTACAAACGCACCTGCTGCAGGTCAAAATCCTTGTCCTACGATTTACTTAGATAATACAGAAAACACATTGAATATTTAGGTTTATTTGATTTATTATTACATGACTTTTATAAAATAATAAATTAATCAACCAAGCAATATAGAATAAACAAAATTAACTACCCCCTAAAACGTGCCCCTGTCCCAAATTACGTCTACCAAAGAAACCTCCAGTTCCGTCATTCCTATTCCCACCTGTAGCTCCACCTTGAGGTCTCCTCGGAGCAGTTCCAAAAGTATGTACCCCCCCTATTCTGTCGGGAAACCAATTTTTCAAAAGGAATGGAGTGCTGAGCAGGACAGGGCCTCCAAGTTCTTGTGGATATTTGAACTTGAGAAAGAAATACAAATGTCCGATTATTATTCCAATCAATTCAGTAAGACCCATGCCATTCAAAATCATATTGAAACCGAAAAGTACCCACGGTAAATACATAGCTTTAAATCTAGTTCCAAACCAGAATGTTACGATTGTATCTTTGTTCAATTGGCACCAAACATAGAGTACTGATAATATCATGGCATCCATCAAGAGCTAAAATGAAGAAAATGTAGTTGAAATTATATTATAATTTTCAGGTAACTAATAATGCATTGATGTCATGTTGAAATTATATTCTTTTTTTAGTATCAGTTACAAACTCATAAAAAACTGAATTATCATTAAATCTTAGGTCTGTTCTCCGTAAATGTGCAGGGTACCATAGAGGATGGCCTCCTTGTATATATATCACATCCACAAGCAATGAGAACTGTCTTGTGGCACTTAACAAGCTTCAGAAATCAAATATCAGCTAATCTACTGAGTCAACTGCTTCATTATCCATTGAACCTATTTTGTATTCAGGGATGCAATCCCAAAACTTAATTAGGTGGATCTTGTGCGTACTTGGTATTTGAATTGTCTTATAATTGTATAGAAAACCAATTTATTTAAATGACCACCTTTCAAACAAAGAGCAATGCTAAACATCTCCAGACATTTCTGGATAAAATTTATCCTATTTTCCTTTGTAATTCACTTTAGATTATAATCCTATTTGCGATGGTGTTCTTTGATATTTCAAATTATAAACTAAAATTGATTTTAGTAGTAGTTTCAAATCTTGTAGATATTGAACCGAACAAAAATAATTTCAACAATGCATCATAATTTTTTTCTAGCAACAGTGAAACATACAGGCATTCCTATGATCAATCCAGCAACCACACAGCATAACCAATTAAATATAAGCATAAACAAGTAGTCTGAGGGTCGTCCAGCAAAATGATCTGGAAAAATAACAATTTTGTATTAAGTTGTGAGAACCTTACACAGCGATCTCACCTTCTTCCAGTCGCTTAGAGTAGTTATATAAAAAATATAAATTGATAAGGAAATGGAATCCTGTTTGAGGACTCAATGGATAATAGAATAACGCTGTAAGAGGTCTCCATATTTGGAATTTCTTGAGGAATGGTTCATATAGGAGAATTAATGTGTAAGGACTAACTATTCCGAATCTTCCTATAAGGGTAAGACCTATAGTCGAGCCAAACCAATATCTTGTGAAAACAGGAATTGTTTTAAACCAGTCACTAATATCAGACATTTTTAATTCAGTTTAGTTCTAGAAGATCGATTTCTGTAACATATATCTTATAATCAAAACTACTTCATTTTCTTCAACAAAATACTATCATAGGACACGTGTACTGAAGGAATTTGTCATATTTACAATTGATTTATAATATTTCTTTGCTTCAAGTTTGCGAGCGAAAATTTATGACAATTCATCACGACACGGCCAATAATGCCAATACTAGCATATACTGCATATATATATATATATTTGTATTCTGTGACTAGCAGTTTATATACAGAGTGATTTTTTTAAGTGTTTCATTAGAAGTTTTCGAGGAAGGAATTGTAATACAGATTCAAGATTTTGGATTTTCGTTTTAGAGAACATGAACTTTAATTGCAAAATATTTTCAAGCGGAATCTACTTCCGGTTTCACCGGAAACGAATGTAACTTCGTTATTTCAAATGCAACACCCTCTATATTTTTACATATTCGAATTCTTCGTTTAATGTTACACTGATTTGATGTATGATATGTGTTGGGGAAGTATACTTCCCCTCTCTGCTCACTCATGCCTCCGCACAACTGAACCACGGTATAATAAACCGTCAACTGTCATCTATGACCGAAATATAACCTACCAACAATCCGAACAGTATTCGATGAATAACCGGCGGACTGTGTGTAGAGGTTATAGATAGTCAAGTGGGTTATGGGCTATTGTTAAATGTTGAAAGATTGTTTTCTGTGTAATTAAAAACAATATTGTAATTGAGAATCATCTCGTGAACTTGCTCAAGAGAGTTAATTATAGTTACATCCCAAAAATATTTGTACGACTATTCGAAGGCGTAGATTGGAAAGATGGCGTCGGCGTCCTTGAACAATATTGAATCTGGAGACTCAGCAGATGAAATGAGTGGAGATTTCAACAGTAGTGTGAATACTAGGAATTTGAGGCGAAGATACAACAGGCGGTTCTAAAATCTGTTTCGAGCTTAACTGACACACTGGCTCCCTTACTGATGTCAATGAAAGCATCCCAGGACTTCAGTGCAAATCCAGTTTTCCCAAAACTCTATAAGGAAGGCCATCCATATTCGATATTTTATAACTCGATCCTGCAATGTCCGAAAGAAACAAGGACTATTGAGTATGTTAAACAAAGATTTTTAGATGTTGATAACAGAAAATGCAGTAAGTCTTTTAAAACTATTAGTTTCAATGTAGATGATCATAAGAATGTAATACGAGATTTGGAAAATGAACTGCATGATCTAGAATTAGAATATCAATTATCTATACAGGATACTGTGTGTTTTGATGGTTTTGATTCAAAATCAAATATTCTTATCAACAATATGATTACAGGACAGAATTATGCTGAAAAGCGCATGACGAGTGCTACAAATGACACTAGAGCCAAACGGCCTAGGACAGATGGGTTCAAAGCCCGACATGAATATGGTGCCAGTACCTCAAGAAGGTCTGGAGACAAGGGAGTGAAAACTCCAACACAAGGGAGTGAAAACTCCAACAGAATTATTGAGTATGCAGAGAGTTAATCTAACTGATCTGTATACTAACGAGGAACTAGTGAAATTAAGAGAAATGAGTAAGGAAGAAAAGGCGAAGCACAAATGTGAGAAATGCGGAACTTACTTCCACAAAAGATCTGAGTGCAGATATAATAAGAAATTTTGCTATGTCTGCCACCAATTTGGCCAGATAGGAAGAGATTGTTCAAACAAAAAGAAAGGTAATACTATATTACAAGACTCTAGAGAAATTGGAATTGAATGCTCAAAAATCACTCAAATGTTTGATAAAGACTTGTCGTTTATTGTTGACTCTGGTGCAACGCATCATGCAGTTTTTGATAAATCAATATTAGAGGGATTAGATATTTATGAAAATCCTAAAAGAGTGTATTTTGCTAGTGAGAAATCACACACACAGTCGGTGGGACAAGGTTCTCTTATAGTTTTATTAAAATTTGGATCCAAATGCCACATGGTTAACTTAACCACAGTTCAACTAATACCAGAGCTAACCGAGAACATCCTAAGTGTTCGATCATTCAATAACAAATTTCAAACTTCAATTACACTAAATAGCAATAACGGATTCATTTATTCCAGAAAATTCAAAGAAAAGATTGGACTGATACAAGTAGAACATAACCTATTTCGGTTGCTAACTACCATCTACCCTTCAGTTGATAATATTAATAATATTGCTAGTTCTAATGATACTTGTTCTGAAATAAACACATCTAGCAAAAAGGAAAAGTCTCGTATTGTCTTAAACAAAAATAGTATATCAATTGCTAAATCAAAAAGCCGTAAGAAGGCAAATAAACTTTCACTTAAACAGAAAGAGCTCCGCATATCGGAGGGGGATCTGTGGCATAATAGGATGGGCCACATTTCCCAAAACTATTTAATTAAACTTAAGAATAATTCACAAGGCATGAATGATTTCATTTTTGAGAAAACTACTTCTAGTTGTAAAATATGTGCTTTATCTAAAATGACTAGAAAGAGTTTTAATACGGACAGAGAGGGTGCTCAGTATCCATGCGAAATAATTCATGCAGACCTGATTCAATTCTCCACTCCCACAGTTATTAAACGAAATAAGTATATTTTAACAGTATTGGATGATTTCTCACAATATCTAATGATTTTTGTCATTAAACACAAAAATGATGTGTCACAGTGTCTTGACAAAGCATTTGTAAATTTCAAAACAATGTTTCAGCCCAATCATCATTTTCGTTTTCTGAGGTGCGACAATGGAACAGAATTTGTTTGCGCAAATACATTAGAAGTCCTCAGAGCTTTCGAAATCCAAATTCAAACAGCAGAACCATATGCTCATGAGCATAATGGGACTATTGAAAGGCTAAACAGAACTTTAGAAGAACGCATTCGCGCTCTCTTATTCACATCTGGTTTTCCTAAATCATTTTGGGGTCTTGCAGCCCATTGTGCTGAATATTTATACAATAGGACACCACATTCTGCAATCGATTATCTGACACCTTATGAGAAAGCATTTAATAAACAACCAAAGTTGAACTACCTGAAAATATTTGGCTCAAGGGCCTATGTTCTGAATGAAACAATACCGAAAGGTAACAAAACAGAACCTCGTTCATCCATCCAATATTTAGTTGGATTTACAGACACTGCATATGTAACATTTGACCCTAAAACTAGAAAGACAAATAGATGCTGTTCTGTTAAAATAGAGGAGAAAGTATTGTATAAACATGACTTTCCTAGAAAAGATGAAGAAATATTAGCAAGAATCGAAAACAAAGATCTACAAGACAAGAACATTCATACGAATGAATGTAGTTCACAAGATGACAGTGCTCACAGAGCAGACAAGAACATTCATACTAATGAATGTATTTCACAAGACAACAGTGCTCACAGAGACATTCCTACTAACGAATGCAGTACACATGATAACCGTGCTCACACAGCAGATATAACAAATAACTTGGCAGAAAATGAAATAGAATTTGTGTATATTGATAATCAAACAATTGAACCGAATATAAATTCAATTCTTATTCATAATATAACACGCTCGCCTCATGAGGCAGAGGATCTCCAATTTGACAAAGAAATAATCTCCTTGAATAAAGCTCCTCTCAGTTTCAAAGAAGCTACCACTAGCAATGGTCACTCAGAATGGGTTATTCCAATCAATACTGAACTGGAATCTATGCAAAAGCATAATGTGTGGTCGTTAGTACCAAAGAGGAAAGGTATGAACATAGTTCCAGTAAAATGGATTTTCAGAATCAAACCTGATGGTCGAAGAAGAGCAAGATTAGTGGCCGTTGGTTGTAAAGATTCAGAATCGTACACCCCATCAGACAGGGCCTCACCAACACCAAGCGCAGACACAATACGGTGGATCTTTGCCCATGTCTCATATTCGAAAATACACCTGATTCAATTAGATGTAAAAACGGCCTTTTTGCATGGGGAACTTGACAGGGTAAAATACATATCCATACCACCTGGGGTGGAAAGCGATAGAAAGACGCAAGTCTGCAAACTCAATAAAGCAATGTACGGTCTTGTTACCGCTCCTCGGTGCTGGTATTTGACCTTTGATAAGAGAATGAAGGAGCTGGGCTTTACTCGTAGTTGTAGAGAATCATGTCTCTACACTAAAACAATAGAAACAACCTTAATACTAGTTCTGGTTTATGTTGATGACATATTAGTTGCAAGTTCTAGCAGACAATCGTGTGATGATTTTATAGAATCTATATCTCTACATTTTGACATCAAAATTCTAGGTTTTCCCAAAAGATTTTTGGGTATCGACATACACATGAACAAGGAGAAAGTGATTTCACTATCACAAGAAAAGTTCCTGGAAGAGGTTCTGACCAACTTCCACATGCAAATTACACACGACCAGACATAACTTATGCTACACATTACTTAGCTCGATTCCAGGCAAATCCTAAAGAGGAACACTGGATTATGCTCAAAAGAATTTTCCGCTACTTGAATGGAACAAGAAACACTGGAATAATATACGATAAGAGAGACAGAAATGTAATGGAAGCCTTTGTGGATTCATCTTATAAAGATGATCCAAACACAAAGAGATCTACCACTGGATATCTTATTCGGTATCATGGAAATATTATCTCCTGGAAATCTCGATTACAACATAGCATGGCGCACTCGACAACTCATGCAGAGTACATTGCTATAACGGATGCAGCTACTGATATAATTTTCCTTGCTAGAATAGTTGAAAAATCTCTAGGTTCGGAGAAAAAGGTCTTTCCTGTACCTGTATTTGAAGACAATAACTCTTGTCTGTCACAGTGTAATAATACACTCAGTAGAACACAACTGAAATATATTGAAAAGAAATATCTTGATGTGAAGAATTTCTTTGATATGCAATTGCTAAAAGCTTACAAGATCGATTCGAAACAACAGTTTGCAGATATTCTAACGAAACCTTTAACTAGCGAGCAGTTTACGAATTTATCCACTGAAATAACAAGCAAAATAAACAGAATATCCTAGAGAAATATCTATGCGATACTCAAGGACTTGGAAATGTTGTATATGTGAAAATTTTTTTTTTTCTTTTAAATGCTTATCCTTCAAATAAATATCTACGCGATATTCAAGGATCACACTGTAATATGAAATATATATATAATATAAATGTTATATGTTGAAATGATCATTCCATGAGGAAATATCTGAGCGATATTCAAGGAAGTGATAAATACCGACATGAAATATAATATGAAATATAATATAAATGTTATATGTTGAAATGATCATTCCATGAGGAAATATCTGAGCGATATTCAAGGAAGTGATAAATACCGACATGAAATATAATATGAAATATAATATAAATGTTATATGTTGAAATGATCATTCCATGAGGAAATATCTGAGCGATATTCAAGGAAGTGATAAATACCGACATGAAATATAATATAAATGTTATATGTTGAAATGATCATTCCATAAGGAAATATCTGAGCGATATTCAAGGAAGTGATAAATACCGACATGAAATATTTTTTTGGGAATATTCATAAAGGATATGACCTCTAATATGTATAATAAACTGTTAAAACATGATTCGATTTTTTTTGATTTAATACTATTCGTCAGATAGGTGTTAACATCAAAGAGAAAAGAATAATAAATGATGTTGAAAACTTCAACGACAAGAATCACAGATTACAGAATATGACATGAATTCAAAATGAAAGTAATATGACGACACGTCGGCATGGGAGGGGGTGTTGGGGAAGTATACTTCCCCTCTCTGCTCACTCATGCCTCCGCACAACTGAACCACGGTATAATAAACCGTCAACTGTCATCTATGACCGAAATATAACCTACCAACAATCCGAACAGTATTCGATGAATAACCGGCGGACTGTGTGTAGAGGTTATAGATAGTCAAGTATATGTGCAACCATTCAAGCGGTTTTAGAATTATAACCTGATTATCAAATTTTTCTTTTTGCGAAAGTAGAACAAAAGAAAGTACGCTGATACTGTTTCTTGTATAGCTTATGAGGAAATATTATACAGGGTGTCTGAAAAAGGGCCCCAAATTGAGACTCAATAAAACTATCTCACTTTTTTCAAATGGCAACCCTATATAATTTTGTAATTCCAATCGATTGCCCGTCAAAAACTACTTAGAGTGTCCCCAACATTCCATGCCTCTAAAATCAGTAATTTCGCCGTAATTGAATAAAATTCGAATTTCGGGAATAAATCAAGGTTTCTTAGTCTAACCATAGATTTATTAGGATAGAAATTTTCAAGAAGGCTATGTCTGTTCATTTATAATGCATTTTTGAGAACTGTCATTTATACTTGTTTGATTACATTTGCCGCAAATAAAGAACATACTTTTGATATATCATTCTAGTGTAATTGTTATTGCATGTTTTGCATAGTGCTTGACCTGTAAGAAAAAGTAAGAATGACAGTTCCTAACATAGCCTACTTCAAAAATGCAAGCTTACAAATGAATCTGACTGTGCAAAAGCTGGTTTTGATCATGAAATTCGAATTTCATTGAATAACGGCAAAACTACTGATTTTAGAGGCATGCAATGTTCGGGACACCCTCACTAGTTTTTGATCCCTGATCTCAAATTATCTATTTAACTATTCAAAAAACTGTAAATATAGGGCGCGTTTTTTAATTCACCAAAATGGTGTGGTTGTGGTGGACTATGGTGGAAGAGTGGTGGATTGGATAATTTGACATTTACGTCATTTCAACCAATAATAAAAAAACGACTTGATGGATCAGTTTGGTGCAAGGTTTGACATTTGTCAAACATTAAGGTGAATCAACCCAAAACAACCTCAGTTCATGGTATGAAATACCATGAAGTGATTAAATTAATAGAATTATCAAAGTACCAGGCCGAGCTATTGTGCCATTGTGAAAATGCATCGAGAGACGGCAGAATACGGCGTAGGTTTTATATTTGAACGTTTGCATCTTCGACCCTTTTAGAAGAGATAGTGGAATTTCCTAGTGAAGGTTTACAGCTTGGATTCATGTTATAAATTGGGAGAACTGGCCTGAGTATCAAAATATGAAGGAGTTTGTTAGAGAAATTTTCCACGCTGGTGAAGGAAATTGTTTGAAAATCTATTCAATTTGTTTTGTATAATTCATTGAATCGTGATGAGAGCAATATGGTGAAAACAGTTCTCTGCTACTTATCACACATATTTCAACAATTATTACTTCCCGATAATATATGATACATGGCTGGTCTGATATACAAAACCCATCCTGATTCGGTTCCACTACCATAACTCTATATTCTATGTGAAGCCATCAAAAATATTCATTATGTGATTAATACAATAGGTTCGATAAAATATTGCGAATATTTTAAAGTGACGAATCGAAGAACTTTCTGTTCTCAATTGAACCTATTCGGCATATCCATGGATGGAATATCTTCTGCATTATTCTGTAATATATTTTGAATTGAGATATTTGATTATAGATTATGAAAGCTCTGACGTGGCTACTGCAGAATGAAAAACATTGTTATGGATAATAGAGTATTTTGTATGTATGATTCATAGGTGTTCATTTGAAGATTGTCTAACACAACATCATTTGCATTATTTCTTATATCATGTGTAACAATTATATAATATAAAATTATAGATTAGGATAGCACTGACATTACATCTGCAGAATAATAAATTAGCAATTTGATCATTTGCAGTATATATCACTTCGAAATAGAACTGAAAAAGTTTTCTTCATCCATGTTTTTCCATTTCATGCATGTTTTATTTCATTCCCATAATCGTTTCAGGGAATAAGTAAGCCACCATTTTTCACTGTTTGTTCCATTTTCAGTAGATATAATGAATGATATCTTCTTCAGGTTCCAAAAACCAAGAATCTATGTAAAATACTGAAAGTTTCCCTTTATATCGTTTGTAATGAGAATCGTTGGAACTGAAAAACGGTTAATCAGATCCATATCCTCACTCGTAAAATGAATCTTCACCAATGATGTTTGTTTAACCTCCAACCTCCACCAATGCCATTTAAATGTCAAACATTCCACCAAACCGCGGCTGTGGTGGGACTGTTGTCCCGACACTGGTGGACGGAATATTCCGTGACATAAGGTCGGTGATTTTGTGATTATAGTCTGTGGTCTTTGTGTTCATGCAAGGAACACAGTATAGAAACTACCCAGTAGTTGCACTCCCTGGATTTTTTTACTCCGTTTCCGACTCGCGTATACTTCGGTGCGTCTAACCTCAAATTCAGTTTCGTGGTTTCGTGCGTCGTTTGACATTTGCCATACGTTGGAGGTAAAACAACCTCACTTACCCGCTTTGTTTATGTTATGAAGTACAGCATTTTCAACAATTTCAGGATAAATTCACAAGTTAAAATGATTTATATTAATAGAATTGGTGAATAACTAGGCCTAGTTATTGTTTCGTTGTTAAATACAACATAAATACACTAAGAGACGAAGGAATCCGATGTTTCAGATATATTGTAGTGTGGACTTTATATTTGAATATTTGCATTTTTGACCCATTCCCCTAAGTTTTATCTGGTATTCGAAGAAAAAGAATACTATGTGAACTATCCCAGAGATGGCAAACATCCTATATTCACGCCATAAATTGAAAAAACTGTTCTGACAAAGTAACACTATGGTAGAGTTTGTTGGAGGCATTTCCACACTGGTTAAGGAGTTATATTAGACTATCCATTTAATTTGTTCTGTTTAATAAGTTGACTCATGATGAGATAAGTATGATAAGAATATTTCGTGTTTGTTATACACATTTCAAGAATTATATCTTCTCGACACTATAATAGCTGGCGTTATGAATGACAAACCCATCCTGATTGGTTACCACTCACATCTCTGTATGTTATATAAAGCCAATCAAGGCAATTCGTTATGTGATAGATTTGTCAAAATATTGCATGCATTTTATAATAATAATGAACCAGATAACTTTCTCTGTTCTCAACCGAACACGTTCCGATGTGGCTCGACTACTCAAGGTTGGAACTTCTACTTTTAGTTGTTTGTGATATGTTTCTAATTGACCTTATTGTCAATTACTAAAGATTATGAAAGCCCTAATGTTGCATCTGCATGATAAAAAAGCATTTTATATGGATAGTAAAGAATTTTTTGAGGATGAATCGAAATCGGTGTTCAAGGAAAAAGTTTCATATGAATTATTTTATTTGTAACATATATTTAGTATATTAAATATATAATTGAAGATTATGATAGCACTGACATAGCAACTGTAGACCGATATTTATTGTAGTAATTTGATAATTTGCAACATAGAACGATATTTGAAATAGTACTGAGAAGTTCTCTGGAACCCATGTTTTTTCCATTCCATACATTTGTTGGATTTCATTCTGATGTTTAGTTTCAGGAATTAATGAGCCAAACATTTTACTGTTTCATTTTCAATAGTTATACCTAAAATAAATGCTATCTCTGATGTGGATACTCTAGGCTTTAGAAGACAAGGATAAATACTGCAATTTTCATTTATATCGTTTTGAACGATTATCATCTCGGATTGAATATCAGTTAATCAGATCCATCATCACAAAATTTCACTTGTAAAATGAATAAAATCACTAAAATCTCCAAATAATCGCTCTTCGCCAATGTAAACAAAGCGAATGTATTCCTTGGTCTCTCGGGGTATTAATGTTGCATTTCACAATGACACAATAACTTGGCCTCACGGGTCTAGTAATTCACCAATTCTATGAATATAAATCATTTTAACTTGTGAATTTATCCTGAAATTGTTGAAAATGCTGTATTTAATAACATAAACAAAGCGGGAAAGTGGGTTTGTTTTACCTCCAACGTATGACAAATGTCAAACGACGCACGAAACCAATTAGGCAATCCAAACCACGTGACTTTTTAACCTCAAATATTGCGCTTGGCGGGCAAACAAAAGTTTTGTTGCATTTCGCGCTGAGGTTTCAAGCTACTTTTATTGTATTTATTGAGCATTTTGGATAATTATTCTTTCATCTTAAGTGTTAAATCGAATTGTTATGGTGTTTCAACATGCAGAGTACTTATTTAGAGAAGTTATTGCGGGAAAACCCAGACGTTGTTCAAAGGTGAATATGAAACTTTGATTGCTTTTTTTCCTTACGCAGTTAACTAGCTAGTGATATTCAATAAATCCTAATTTGTTTGCAGGTATATAAAGAAGTTAACAATTTGGATTTGGACACATTCATCTTTACAACTGGTGAATTAGACAAGTATCAATGGCATTCCACCACTTTCCACTTTCCCTGATATATTCTCGTATATTGTGTCAGCACACAGTTTCTAATCTCATGAACAGATGAAAGCCTACAAAACCCTTGATGCTCACAAGAATTTTTCAGCAGGTTTTGTCTTGAAAGTAGAAACAAGAATTCAAGATTTTCATGTCATTACGACATTAATATGTTGCCTTTGAAGAATATGAAAGGGACATGGAAGAAAAACATGAAGAATTTACCATTAATGATGTAGGTGTATTTGCTAGTGCAAAACCTCCACAATTCGGAGCATCTTCAGACAGATTACTGTGTTGTGAATTTTGTTTGGGAGGAGCGCTGGAGGCGAAGCTCCTCATGCCAATGGCACAAAAGACATCGAGGAGTGTGTAGTTTCGAGAGATAATAACATCACATTAAAACCTGATCACTCATATTACCAAGTGCAAATTTTTATTTCTGATTTAAAATTCTGTGATTTCGTACTCTGCTCTCAGTTACTTTTTCTACAGAACTTGTGATTTTTTTTTATAATGTAGGTGAAGTAGCACCTTGATGGTAATGTATTCATTAAATACTTGAGCGCAATTAAATTTATATTATATCTTTTTATAATAGTGAATAAATACAGAACAACATATTTTAGTTTCTTTCAAACATTTTTTTTATTACTGAAACATAGGTACTCCCATAACAAAATAAACATTATTAGTATTACAAACATATTACAAAACGAATAACTCACTTAAAAATAATTATGATTTATATGTGGATCACGATTTCCATGAAACTACAACGCTTAAAATGATGTATGAAGTATAGAAATATTCCCACTTAAATACAATTTTGAAATTCTCATCAGTCCCAGGGGAGTGTTTTTAGCTTTTTTTCAAAATCTAATTTTCAACGAGGCAAAATTGAGCTGCTTGAGTTTTGTAGCTAACACGGTCATTGTAACGTCTGTTTATGTAGCACCATTCTTCCACTATGCCTGCTCAGTATCGCCCAAATCACTTTCTTCATTAAACTGAAAAATAGAGAATTTTTTCATTACGTATGTCTTATAAGACTAAAATTTGCAGATCACAACTTCTTCCTTAGGACATTACCTATTTGCTTGGTCCATATACTTCATGACTTAATTTCATTCTTTTGTCTGCCGCAAATTTAGATTTACATCACACTTGCGTTTAGAATGGACTAGATTGATGATCCAGGTGATGTGATGGGACCCAATCTGGATGATTTTCATCACTCAAAGCACTAGATTCTTCTACAAATTGAATCAATTATAAGTTTGTATTGGAAATAGGATGCTTTACATAAACTGAAATAGAGTACAACATTCACACATATGCTTTATCCATCAAGCTTGTATAAAACTGTAATATCAAACATCAGTTACACTCATATAGAAATACAGAAATATCTATTTTCTTCTTAGGTACCTACCTGTTGTGAAATGTCTGCTACAGACCCTTCAGTTTCTAATAATTGATTTAGTTAGATCTTCCCTCTTGATGGCTGCTAACCACATTTCCCTTAGTTTCCTTGAAAGATCGTTAATATATGTGGGTAATACCTCAGAGTAACAGTTACTCTGAGGGTAATGCAAAGAGCTTTTCACAGTAGGTACTCTTAAGGTCCCGATTTGAAGGGCTTCCACAATTGATCATTATACATGTTACAGGCATTTTTCTCACTTAGTTCTCACTATTCACTATATTTTTCAATAAAACTAAACGATATTATACACCAATCAGTGTGAAATACTCTGAAAAAGCTTCCAAAATAGAACTAGTTTACAAGGTAAACAAACTTGTTTGCCCTCCAAGCGCCACGTGGGATTAGTTTGACAGGTCGTTGGATTCCCTAATTCCGGTTTTTTTATATTATGAATTACATCATTTTCAACAGTTTCAGGATAAATTCACAAGTTATAATTATTTATATTAATAGAATTGGTGAATTACTAGGCCAAGTTATTGTGTCGTTGTGAAATACACCGAGAGACTAAGGAATACATTCGCTTTGTTAACATTGGCGAAGAGCGATTAATTGGAGATTTTACAAGTGAAATTTCGTGATAATGGATCTGATTAACTGATATTCAATCTCATATGATCATTCAAAACGATATAAATGAAAATTGCAGTATTTATCCTTGTCTTCTAAAGCCTAGAGTGTCAACATCAGAGATGGCATTTTTTATAGGTATAACTATTGAAAATCAAACAGTAAAATGTTAGGCTCATTTATTCCTGAAAATAAACAGCAGAAAGTAATCCAACAAATGTATGGAATGGAAAAAACATGGGTTCCAGAGAACTTCTCAGTACTATTTCAAATAACATATCTGGCAAATTATCAAATTACTACAATATTGGTCTGCAGTTGCTATGTCAGTGCTATTATAATCTTCAATTATATATTTATTGTACTAAATATATGTTACAAATATAATGCATATGAAATTTTTTCCTTGAACACCGATTTCGATTCATCCTCAAAAAATGCTTTACTATCCATATTAATATTTTTCTTATTATGCGAATGCAACGTTAAAGCTTTCATAATCTTCAATTGACTATAAGGTCAATTCGGAATATATTACGAACATTATGTAGAAGTTCAATCTTTGGGTAGAAGATCCACATCAAAACATGTTCGATTGAGAACAGAAAATTTTCTGGTTCATTATTATGAAAAAAATGTGTTTAACACCAATTGTTCATATCATAGTTATCTTCGCATGATTCATCTTATAAAACGAATCGAACATTTATAATTCCTTCACCAGTGTGGAAATGTCTCCAACAAACTCTACCATATTTCGTTACTTCGTCAGGACAATTTTCTCAATTTATGGCGTGAATGTAGGATGTTTTCCTTCTGTACCATAGTTCATAGTATTCTTTTTCTCCCAATAACAGATAAAACTTTGAGGAATGGGTCAAAGGTCCAAACATTAAGTTTACAATATATCTGAAAAATTGTATTCCTTCGTCTCTCTGTGCATTTCACAACGGCACAATAACTTAGCCTTATGCTTCACCAATTCTATTAGTATAAATCATTTCAACTTGTGAGTTCATTCTGAAACTGTTCATAATGCTGTACTTCGTAACATAAACCAAGCGGGATAGTTAGGTTCATAGAATACAAATATAGGTTAGGTTGTTACATGGGCCGGAATCTCCCCTACTAGAGCTTGTACTTTCTGCGATCAGTGCGATCTGTAATTTTTAGCCATTGAGGTAACCACCTTTGCGCAGTCGCGAAAACAACGATTTTTGTCCCTGTCGTAGTGTCGCCATTTTAAATGAATTAACCTTCATCAATGATGTTTACATGATGCTTTCAACGTTATTACATACATTATTTTGATTTTGAATTTAAAATTAGTTGTTTGTTGTGTGAAAGCGTGCAAAAACGAATTGGTTCTCTTTTAAATGCAGATTTCCACGAGATTAGTAGGTAAGTGAAAAGCTTCAATATTTATGATTAATCTGTTAGTAATAGAATTTCATGATTTCAGCTATACAGCAGGTGGGTGAAAAACATTGGATTTTCAAATTTCTTAAAAGAATCTGAAGAAGTAATCTCTAAAAGCAAGCATATGTAATATTCATATATCATCCTACCACATAGGAAACATAAATCATCCTTGAAGGAAAATGCTTTACCCACATTGTTCCTGCCCAATATAGTTTCGAGCAAATTAGGTGAATTACAAAAGCATATGTATTGGACATACCTAAAGGATAAATATTCAATTGAGATACCAAAATCTAAGTAGGATGCGGTGTTTACAAATTGACGAATGAAGAAAAAACTCAAGCTCATGTTGCTAGCAAGACATAACGTATTGCAGTGAATTTCATTGGGTCATCAGCACCAAGCTTAGAACCTGCTGGTTAGTTGTACATTGTAATTTACATAGATTTCATATTTGAGCTATTTAATTTCAATGTATAAGGAGATTTTCTTGTGATGCAATTATTTTCATACACATTTTTCTCTTTTCCAGGTCAAGAAGATCATAATAAAGTTCTATTAGGTGGTGAATTTGAGGATGATATGGCTGCACTTCTAGGTGAGCATTTCATTTCAATTAAAATGGATTTTGACTCCTGAGTGATCAATTTTTATGTGCAAGGAGACTACTCTCTAGTGAATAAATAATATTCATTGAATTTTCTCACTAATACATGTATAGATTTGTTTAGTAATTATCTTTTTTTTTCTTTTCAGGTAGGAAAAAATGACAGAACCTATCGTCTACTGCTTCAGCCAGGAAAGCAGCAGAACTTTCCAAAGGTGGAAGAGCTTTTATCGAGTTGCTTTGGAACTTGTCAGAAAGAACGTAAGGCTTGAAGATAGAAACGTCAACATAAGGAAGATAGTGCAAGAACAGAAAAATGCATGTCAATCTCAAATAAGGTGTCAATATGGCCCCCTTTTCAACCTAAATTGGTCCATTGTTTCTTCAGAGTGTACTTTTACGTGATTTTTTATTGATATGTAATACATGCAATTTCTGCACATCAGATTCATTACTACACATATGAAGCGTATAAATGCAAAACCAAACATTAGACTTATAAGCCATTCTGAGTAAAACAAGAGAAACCTGCCAAAATCATAGTTTCAACCTAACAAACTTCCTGTTTTTACCAAAATATTCAAAATGGTGATAGGAATTAATATTGCATCACTCATAAAAATAAAACCTGTCAGTATAAAGATATTTTGCTAGAAATAACAGATATGTCTGGTTTTGCAACTGAGACTAGCAAATGTCTGCTTTTGCATCTTATTTCGTACGATTACTATGTAGTTTCTTGAAGAAATTACAGAATAAAGTTAGAAAAAAAGTTTTCAATATTCTTAAGTTTATAATATCAAATAAAATCCTTGCTGGCAACAGTAAAGCTTTGTATTAAAACAAAAAATCTTAAAGGTAATGCAAAAAACTAAAACTAAATTCTCAAACCATCATCCTCATTAACAGAGAAACCCTCTTCATGATGATCTAGCTCATGAGGGTTTTCAAAAGCATTTTTGAAAAAATTAACTGTTCATCAGCTGCTCAATCTTTCCCATAGTGCTTTCTCAAAAACCTTTTGTTTTTCTGCTGAAATATTTCAATATTAAGCTAAATAATATTTACACACTTTATTATACCACTTCTAAACTCAAACTGATTAATTAACAAAACAGTATGGTGTTGCGCTGCTTGCAGAATCACGTGACTACTAAAGTCTCACTTTGATTGGCCAAAAGGATAATGTCTGCTTTTGCACGTAAGGAGCTCACAAAAAAGTCTGCGTTTGCATCTGAGGCTAGATTTGAAATATGAATAGTGGCTTTAAAATGTCTACTTATGCACCTGAGGCTAAACAAATCATATTCCCAGCAAATTTTGCTATCTTAATCAATCCTTAACTTATTTTTCGGGAAAATGTCTCATATGTCTGGTTTTGCATTTATATGCTCAATATATTGTATTGACTTCTCAACATTTTACTGACACTGGTCGTTTATTTTATACTTATTTGTAAAACTATCCATTTTCTATTGTAAATTTATTTTTTCATGATCGTTTAATTAAAAAGCTAATGAGAACGTAAGTCTAATTTCATTTCCTATCTGATAATAATTGTTTGATGGAATTATTCTTTGCTAGTCAAGAATATTCCATCAAATGAATTTAAATAAGCAGAAATTTTGCAAAAGGAATAGGGGGTACCAGACGATTCAAAATTCCCGCCAATTATTTATTTATATTGGTTGCTATGGGCAACCAATCTGTTGTCATTAGTTGGGTAACCACTTGCTTCGTGGCGCTAGTATCACGGTTTCGAGAAATGCTTCGAGAGTCCCATCTAGGTTGTTATCTCCAACGTGAGACAAATGTCAAACTACTGACGTTTCAAACCGGTGGAAAATTAAAAAATTGGTGGACCAATCAATTGAATTAAAAAACAAAAATGGTTCCCTGTCACTTCCACCACAATAATATAAAAACGAGTTATTGTATCCACCACTAATCCACCACACCAGTTTGGTGAATTTAAAAACACGCCCATATTTTTGAGAACTGTCATTTATACTTGTTTGATTAATCTGGCACTATGCAAAATCAGAATTACAGTAACAGTGATGTATTAAATATGTTCTTCATTTACGGTGAATGTAACAAAATATTAGAAAGGGCAGTCAGAACTTTCAACGAAAGAAACCCACATTTACCACCTTTAACAAAATCAAAGTTCAGGAGGTATCAAAACAATTTTCTCCGTAGTGGAAGCATTAACCCAAAACGGAATCGTGTGAAAACAGTAACAGGTAATGAAGAAAATCAAATAAATATTCTAGGACATATTCACGGAAATCCAAGAGGTTCCATCAGACAGGTAGCACAGGAATTAGAAGTTTCATATTCGTCGTGTCAAAAAGTGCTCAAAAATGCCAATATGCATAATTATTAATTCCATAAAGGTCAGGCACTGGTAAATGGAGATCATCAGAGAAGAACTGTATTTTGCGAGAACCTTACTGGAATGCTGAACGCTGATCCCCAAATTTTGAAAAAAATTATCTGGACAGATGAAGCCAGATTTTCACAGGATGGAGTGTTAAATTCAAGAAATAATCATTATTGGGCGGATGCAAATCCACATTTGATTTATCAGAAAAACCATCAACATAGGTTTGGTTTTAATGTGTTTTGCATGTTGATGGATGATAAACTATCTTTTCATATTTATGATGAGAATTTAACCGGACAAAGGTATCTGGAAATCCTAAGATCGGTGGTTTCCCCTTTTTTGGAAGAATTACCTCTAAATCTGATGTTCCATTGCTGGTACCAATTAGACGGAGCACCGGCACATTGCACAAGACCTGTCACTAACGAACTGAACGCAATGTTCGGAGAGAGGTGGATCAGACTAAATGGTCCATTAGAGTGGCCCCCTCGTTCTCCAGACCTAACACCCCTTGATTTTTATTTATGGGGTACTATAAAATCAGAGGTCTACAAAAATAACATTGACTCAAAGGAAGAACTTGAAGCGAGGGTGAGGGCTGCATTAAGGGGATTACCACCTGAACAAATAAGAAAAGCTACATCAGATGGAGTTCGTAGAAGAATTGATGAATGAATGGCGGTAGGCGGCCAACATTTTGAAAATTTATTGTAGTACCTACCTATTAGTTTCCTGTTGTAAATAAAATTTTTGTGATAGTTTTAAACTAAGATATCATTTTTTTTCATTATCTATTACTGTATTCACTCGAGTCCGTTTAGGGTTAAGGCTTGCAGTACGTAGAAAATTGTTTTGATACCTCCTGAACTTTGATTTTGTTAAAGTTCGTAAATGTGAATTTCTTTCGTTGAATTTCTAATTACCCTTTCTAGGAATTTGTTACATTTGCCGCAAATAAAGAACATACTTTTGATATATCATTCTAGTGTAATTGTTATTGCATGTTTTGCATAGTGCTTGACCTGTAAGAAAAAGTAAGAATGACAGTTCCTAACATAGCCTACTTCAAAAATGCAAGCTTACAAATGAATCTGACTGTGCGAAAGCAGGCTTTGATCATGAAATTCGAATTTCATTGAATAACGGCAAAACTACTGATTTTAGAGGCATGCAATGTTCGGGACACCCTCACTAGTTTTTGACGAGCAATCGATTGGAATTACAAAATTATAGGGTTGCCATTTGAAAAAAGTGAGATTTTATAGTTTTATCGAGGCTCAGTTTGGGGCCCTTTTTCAGACACCCTGTATAATATTTCCTCATAAGTTATACAAGAAACAGTATCAGCGTACTTTCTTTTGTTCTACTTTCGCAAAAAGAAATTCTTATAATGAAGGATTTTGAAGATATGGACACTAATCTGTGACAACCTTTTTTTCAAAAAATTTGATAATCAGGTTATAATTCAAAAACCGCTTGAGTGGTTGCACATATCATACATCAAATCAGTGTAAAATTAAACGAAGAATTCGAATATGTAAAAATATACAGGGTGTTGCATTTGAAATAACGAAGTTACATTCGTTTCCGGTGAAACCGGAAGTAGATTCCGCTTGAAAATATTTTGCAATTAAAGTTCATGTTCTCTAAAACGAAAATCCAAAATCTTTAATCTGTATTACAATTCCTTCCTCGAAAACTTCTAATGAAACACTTAAAAAAATCACCCGGTATACTTTATATATACTTTGGGTAGTTAAATTTTATCTAGAATTTGCTATGATAATTCAATGTACAGTTTTTATAACTCCTTGTATAATCCACTAGCTGGAATCACTCATTTTACAGATGAGCACGCCATGTTTTTGCGCGCATGTTCTAGGGGAACAGCGTGCTATCGTTTTGATCAAATGTCTGTAATTTTGGATGATTGAGCCGAAAATGGTCTCAATCGACTAGGTTGGACTCACTGATGACGAATCCGGTGTTAAAATCGATTCTGCCCGACCGTGGACACGATAACTGTCGAACGAAGTGAGCAAGCAACTTGAAACTTTCAGGGTAGGTCGCGCATTGGAATGCCGCGGTTAAGTTCGTTAATGGGCCAAATCGATCGAATAGTTTCGGAGTTATAGGCATTTGAAGTTCTGAAGTTATTTATTTTTTATTTCAGAAACTACCTGAGCGATTGGATTCAAACTTGGCGGTTAGGTGAAGTACAACGACGCGCAACTTTGAGCCAAATTTCGTCAGGATTATATTGTTGGTAATTTTTAAAAAAAATTTTTTTCGAAATTTTTTTCAAAAAAAATTTTTTTTTCGGAAACCATTTATCATATCCAAGAAAAATTATACTCACGCTTTGACCTTCTAATTTCACAGCAATGTACCAAATTTCAGTTCGATACGATGATAATTTTTGGAGATATCGGGAAAAAATATGTCAAATTTCGAGGTTTTTTTCTCGATATCGTTGATTTTTTCGGTATAACTCGAGAAATACTGATTCAGTCCTGATTAAACTTTACAGCTAGTTTTAAGACGCTGAAAGACAACTTTATGCAAAATTTCGTGATAATCGTGTTATTAGAACAATTTGAAAAAAAAAATTTCTATGATTTTCTCATCATATCATCCTCATTAAATTCTGTATGAAACTTCGAACTGTTATTTTCGATGAAGTACTGGATTTCAATTCGATCTGATCTGTATTTTTGGAAATATTGGAAAAATAAAATTTTGATTGGGTATATCTACGGAATCATTGGGTGGATTTTACCCATTCACGAATTCGGCCTTCGTAATTAAGGTCCAAACCTTCTCTACAAATATCGAGTTTCTAAGTTGTTTCTTTCGGAAGTTATTGTGTTTACGCAGTCGGCCGTCAGGCTGACCGTAAACACAATAACTTCCGGAAGAAACGACTTAGAAACTCGATATTTGTAGAGTAGGTTTGGGGCTTAATTACGAAGGTCGAATTCGTGAATGGGTAAAATCCGCCCAATGATTCCGTAGATATACCCATTCAAAATTTTATTTTTACAATATGTCCAAAAATACAGATATGATCGAATTGAAATCCAGTAATTTATCAGAAAAAAATTTCAAAAAGCACTGCCGTGAAGGCAGCAGCTTTTGCGCGCACGTTCAAATTCGTTGCTGAAGCGGTCATCTACATTGAACATGCGCGCAAAAGTTGCTGCCTTCACGGCAGTGCTTTTTGAAATTTTTTACATCATAGATAGAAGACACTTTTAGGTTTGGGTTTGAAAATATTTAAATCCAGATATCGAAAGGGCAGAAAAACTGCTCCCAGATTTATCAATCGAATAAGATGGCACAAATTTCCATCGTAATTTCCGGCCGTGATCGACGTGAATTTTCATATAACCAGGGCTGGGCAAAATACATGCTTGGCTTGATTGAAATACAAATTACAAAATACTTTCTCGCAGGTATTTGAAATATAAAATACAAAATACTTTCAAGTCGGGTATTTGAAATATAAAATACAAAATACAGTATTTCAACTATTTGTATTTGAAATACAAATTACAAAATACATTCAGGTGTTACGTAAAATGTGGAAAGAGTACAACTTATTCAGATCAGTTATTTTATGGCTAAATAAAGAATTTCCTTTCAGAAACACGAGATTTTTGAATGTAGTATCAGACAAACAGCCTCTTGTTAGGGAATGAATAAAACCTGCTAAAGAAAACAATATTTGTACAGGTCCCGATGGACAGAAACTTGTGTTATATTGTATGAACACATTTTTTATGTTAGGATAATGTTCAAGGATGGTAAGCTCTTCGCTCTTATAGTTTCTAGAAGTTGACGAACTCTAACTCCATGATGAAATGACCATTGCGCAGGACCTTTTCTTCCTTTCCATTTGCCGAAAATATGATTGCTAGCAAAAGAACAAGATGAAGCTGAAGGGAGATTCAGGGACTATTTTCTGTAGAGCGCTCAGCGGTAAATGTTTTTGTTCTATAGTATTTCGAAGACAAAAGTATCGAAATACAAAATACAAAATACTTCAGCGTCAGGTATTTGAAATACCAATTACAAAATACATTTTCAAGAAGTAATTGAAATACAAATACAAAATACGTATTTCAATTACAAGTAATTGAAATACTGCCCAGCCCTGCATATAACGCTCATTCTCCCAGAACCCAGACAGTCATATAAAATAGAGAAAAAATGCAACATGAAGTGCTCTTGTTCAAATCCATAGAATGAGCGGACACCCATACAGTTACCGTCCCTAACTATACCTGCTTGATGACCATATGAAAACAATTTTCCTATATTATAATACCTCTAGATCATCGCGACATTCTCCTTGAAGCTCTCATTTGTTGACATTAAACACCCTGTATCTCGCTTATGCTTCGAAAACGGGGTATATGTCATAAGGCAAAAATGACTTTCCCAATGTCATCTATACGGCCATTGTTTAAGGAGAAGTGTTCTCCTTAAACAATGATACGGCTATACATGTTTGATCAGTTTATGTTGATACACCCTGTATATTAACCGTGAATTTAAAATAATATCAATCACGGTGCTGTGGTTTTGAATTTCAATTTCTTAATGCGATTGAAGTTAACAAATAAAGGTTACTGCGCACTTGTTGTGATCTTTATTTCCGGAAAATTCACGATTGAGACTTGAGAGTACGCGATCACTCTATATTTTCAAAAAAATTTCAATTTTTTGCTCTTCCCCAGGCAAAAAAGAACAATTTAATATCGGTATTGACGTTTCAATGGTTGCGTTTATCCCCAAGATTATGATCTATTCTGATTGATAATAAATATATTAACAAAATTTAAAAAAAAAACAGATCTTGAAATGTTATTAGTGAATACAATGCATGGTAATTCTTCAAGACAAATACGAAGAAATAAATTCATTTTTCCTTTCAGAATCTATCCATATATAATTGACAAACTGTAGCAGATTAACATTTTTGCATAAATATGTTCAGAATATTGAATTTGTTGTCCTTTGATAAGTATGATGGTTTTTATCATTTTGTTATCTATCTGAGGAAATCAGAAATTGAATCACTCCGATTTTATAGGAAGGTACAAACGTTTAATAGAATAATTCGTGTGGTCTAGCATCAAAACTGAAAATATGTTTTCGTGTTGTATTCAACCAAGAAGAAGGTTTAGTAAAAATAGTTCTAAAGTTCAATCAGAAGGTAATTTATTTTTAAACACATCATCCTTTAGTAGTAATAGATAGTATAACTTATTGTCTATGTTTGATACTCAAATACTAGAACTCGTTGAAAAATATATTGCGCAATTCGTGCTCTGGATCGTAATTGACACATTTGAATTGCTTATAAGATACATATTTGAGTTCACTTTTGGATAGCATGGGTACTGATACAAAACAGTGCATAACTATGCTCTAATAGGTCCATGGCATATATTTTTACGTGCTTGTTCTGATGGGGAACAGACCGTTAACGTTTTGCCCAACTGAAATTTTAGAATTTTGAGCCGAAAATGGTCGATTAGGTTGTATTCCCTGAAGAGGAATCCGTGGCCAAATTTGATTCTGTCCGTTCGTATGTGCTCTAACTTTCGAAGGAAAGGACCTAGCTACTCCAAATCGTCGGATTAAGTTTGGGCTCCAAGTATTTTGGTTGAGTTCGTTAATATGCGTGGAATCGGCAAAACGGTTTTCGGAGTTATGCCCATTCGAAGTTTTGAGATTAGTTCAACTCCAAAATATCTATATATAATAAAATATATTATATTTTGCAATCTGTGTCAAGATGTTCTGATATGAAACTTCGAAATGAGTTGAAGAATAGCAACATGCCACTTCATGGAGAATTGTTTTTTCGAAAATTTTCCTGAGTTTAGTTAATGAAACCCGGTTATTCGGAGAATATACACATATATCATATTACGAAAAAATTAGACAAATTTCTTGGAGTAATTATTCAACAACAGAGCAGTGCTTCAAATTTCAATTCGATCTGATGTCAAGTACATCACTTTCGGAGTTATTGAAAAAAATGTTGTTAATTAAAATTTTGAGTTATAATTCATGTTTATTTTACTAAAATTTTATAGCAACGGTAGTTCATCAGTAGTTAGAACACATGCTCTATGATCGAAAGGGCTGGGGTTCAAGCTCCTTGGCAAGGAAAGACTTTTTCCAGTTTTCAGGGGACCATTCGCTGGTAATCTGTTTCTACCGAGCCATAATTAGTGAAAAATAAGAAATTGTTTTCGAAAAATTTTTCAATTTTTCTTAAAACAAACTTTTTGCGAATGTCCATTCAACAGATTTCAATTAAATTTGGCACAAAACTTGAGGTCACAATTTAACAGTAATAGGTATAAGCTCCAATTTTCAGTTCCATCGGATAATTGCTTTCACATATATTTTGAGATTATTCCCTTATTACCTATATCGAAAGGAATTCCCTGAGGCTTGTATGGTTACAACATCGAAGAAATTGTTTCTCGTGAATTTTCCAGATTTTGTTGAAAAAATTTGTTTTCCCGAAAACTATTCATCAGCTTGGAGTGATGTGTGGCATAGACCTTGGGGTCACACTATTTATTATAACAGTGTTTTGAATCTCAGTTTGATCTCTGATATTGCGTTTTTCAGAACTTGGGAAAAAATTACAAATTTCTTGTTTATTTCCTCGGTATCAGAGTTTCTACCGGAATGACTCAAAAATGCTTCCAAAAATGGGGATGGAATAGAATTGAAATTTACTCAGTATTCGATAGAAATGATAGCGTTAAAGGTTCATGCACAATTTCAATGGGACAATATGAATTAAGAGTAAATCGCCACATCTTTTCATTACAAAAATTGCGATAACGATATAAAAGTCTCTTGACGAAGCAAACATTATTTCCAAAATGTGTTTTGAACGCTTAATGTATACTATAAGTTGATTGGGTAGAATACATACTCGTTTTATATATTAAGTATTTGAGTTCACTGTGGATGGACTACTGATAACAAAACAGTGTGTAACTAATCTCTAATCTACTTGTACTTTCTGCGTCTAAAGCACGTTTGGTAACGATATGTCCTGGACGAAGGAAACGTGGTTTCCGGAACGTGCGGTAGACGCAGAAAGTGTAAGTGGATTAGAGAGAGTTACATACTGTTCTGTTATTAGTTTTATTTATCATTATAATATGTTTTATTTACAGAAAATGTCACCTCCACTGATGACTCTGAAGTTAAAGCTCCCATGGAGACTATATACATGGAGGATATGAAAACAAAGTTGCAAAAATTAGACAGCATAGACAGTACCAAGTCTTATTTCAGCGTTGTTTCCAAAAAATCAACTACTAGTAAAGAACAAGATTTTTATAGTACATGCAGTCAGGACTCCATTGCCAGTTCTTGAATTCCGAATTAATATGTTTACTTGGAAATTTTCGAAATGTGGCGGAAAAAGTTATCTATTGGAATGCGGTTCAGTGATTCTAGTTTTGTGAATTTTATTTGATACGTATATAATAAAATAGTTGTGCATATCCATATGCAACTAAATTCCTTTTGTGAGTAACATGATAGTTCAAACAATATTCCTTTGAATAAAATGATTTTATAATGATATTTCGAATGCACTATTAATTATCCTTCTCCATATGAATTAAATTCCAAAATGATTCCATGTTCAAGAGGCATATTGCATATATTATATAAATCTATGTTCCAATGTTACCAACTTCATGCTCTGTGGTTCTCTGTTGATCTGTTATTCCATAACATAGATCCACATATTTGTATTCTGTGTATCAAATTCTATGGTATCACATCATAAAAACCACAGAATACAAATAAATAACCTAAATTACCAGCTGATACTGACTGACAGTCTGACAGCAAAACATAAGGTTATTTATATGTGATGTCAACAAATACAAAGATAATTTTGAATATCATAGGTTGTAAAATAACTTTCAAATAATGTCGGATCATAGCGAAAGTAATACGCCTTCACTGAGTCAATATTTTGGACGTGACTGTGGAACAGGAAATCAATCCGACTTTACTTCGAATCATCCTGATGTATCAAATAAGTTGAACAACTTGAAACTGGACGATAATGACTTCGAATCACTAAACAAAAATGAGCCTATTGTTTGTAGACTGTTTTCAGAGAAGATTTCCCATTCGAAGGATCCTACTGCTCCCTTTTTCGATTATTTTGGAACAGGTCCTGACGCAGTAGCGAACCAAAATATTGTGGATAAGAATGCAATGATGCCTGATTTGGATATTCCAAGAATGATGGATGTACGACTTCAATAATTACACTGATGGGCAAAAAATTGAGGTCACATTAAATGAAAACCTTTTATGATGGTTCGGATGCGACCTAAATTTTTTGATCATAGACCTTCTTTGACAAAGAGAATTTAAGTGTATTTTGTAGAACGGGTTTGAACCAAGGGTTGCGGTCGGTTCAGAGGCTGAACGAAGAAGAGATGCCTGGATACCTAGTGAACAAACTAGACAGATATTAATCAAATGTGTAACATCCACTCCTGGTACCTATTTCCCAGAAAGGGAATGTCTCACCATGCCTGGTGTTCTTTTGGAAGAAGAGCTGGTAAATTTTGGTTATTTATGGTCCTAACATTCCATTTTAAGAAATTGGTAATACAAGCAGAAGGGTAGTTGAGATGAAATGAACCTACCATGAATTTGTGAATGGTCACTTACTATTTTTGATGATATGCAGATAGGAAAGTCCAGAATCTAGACCAGTTTTTTACGTCTCCAGTTAACATCTCCAATATCAAACTGGCAGATGACTGACTTTAAGTTATACGGCAGTTTGATATTGAAAATGTTAACCAGAGATGTAAAAACTGGCCCTAAGGTGATAAAATATATAGTTTTTTCTGCTTACAGATATCTTACTATGCGAGGATAAATATTCATTTCATACATTATTATTTGAATCTAAATATTCTTTCTAAATACACAACCTATTCTATGTTCACTACTATAATTGCTGTAACTCCTCCAGTTGTGTGTTTTTTGAAGATAAGGCAATCCTCTATACCACTTGATTCAATATCAGGAGTGATTTTTAAAGTTTTTTAAATTATTAATCTTGAGCATTTAAAGTGCCTTTATTAATTTACAATCATGATTCGTTATCAATTATATAGGGTGATAGTGTTGGGGAAGCAGTTACTGTTTGTTTAGGGGAAGCAGATGCAGCAGAGAGGAGAATAATCACTGCAAATGATGTTACACAGGATGAAAGAGGTTTGAGAGAGTTGGTCCAAGCTGGTGCCTATAGGTAAGTTAATTTTGAATACAACATTAAAAAACAGATATTTCTGTAATATTTTCTCATGATATCTTTCGAGATTGATATCTTACAATATACTCTTATTGTCTTCAATGAAAAATTTGTCATTCAAGACTTAGCAATGTGAATACAATAATACTTTTTTTGAAAGATATCGATATATATTATGTTATATATATTAGAGAAAACTCAGTATTTTTAATGATTGAATTAATAGCCTTCACTGAGTAGACTTGTTGAATTTAATACTAATAAACTATTGGACTCGACAATTAAATTATTCAAAAGAAGACCAACTTCTCAAGTACCTTGTTTTGAGCTTCTGTAATAATCGCAGAGAGCTTGTGTGACAGTAGATATCTTAAATTGTTCCTGAACTAGTATAGGGAAGTAGTAACAAGTAGTCACAGAACTTGTACAAGCTCTGAGAGCATGATTCTGACTAAAAACTTTTGGTGATTTCATTGTTTGTTGTTACACCTTTTTGATTGTACTATTTATGAGTTGCCGATAAAAGCTTTTATTCTTATATTATGTGCTTAAATTGACGAACTTATTCAATATGCCTCATATTAGATATCTAAACAGGGTCTTTTGTTCTTCTTCGAGTGCCACTTCATTTTGGCAAAGTCAAAGTGTTAAATTTTGTGAACTGGTATTCATATTAAGGTTTCAATATTATATACATTTTTCCTAAAGGGCAGCCATAAATTTAACTGCAAGGTTGTTGGAAATCTACGGCCAAGGAAAGGGACGTGCCGGACACCCAAGTAAACACTCCCTTCATTCATTGCAGCTCTGGTTCACCAGAATTGCACTTTTAATTAAAACGAAAGCTTTCAGCATCGCTCAGGCTGAGGCTGAAACTTTTGGAGAACTAGATAAACCAGATATATTCTATCAGGTGAACTTTCCTTGCAATTTTATATTTAGTTTGAATAATAGGAAATTTTCAGTTTTATCCAGAAATGTATGGCGATCGACCTGGTTCTATAGCATCGTTTTCTTTTCGTTTGCTGCTTGCTGAGTTACCTATGCATTGTGGAAACTCCCTGGATAGCCTTTCTAGATTGTTCAACTTATGGTCCATTGTAAAACAGGTAAAATTATATTGTTTTTGCTCGCATGTTCTAGGGGAATAGCGTGCTATCGTTTTGTCCAAATGTCTGTAATTATCGAATTTTTTCCCGTAAATAGTCTCGGACGACTAGGTTGGACTCACTGATGAAGAATTCGGTGTCAAATCGATTGTGTCCGGCCGTCCGTCGAACTGTTAGTAAATTTTGAAAAAACAATTTTTCAAAAACTTTTTTTTCTCGGAAAGTAACATTCAGAAAACATGTTGGTCGAAGCTTGAACTATTTATTTCACAGCAGTGTACCAAATTTCAGTTTTTTTTCAGCTATGTCAAATTTCGTGGAATTTTTCTCGGTATCGTTGTTTTTTTCGGAATAACTCAAAAAATACTGATTCAATCATGATGAAACTTGGCAGCTAGTTTGAAAATGCTGATGGACAACTTTGTGCGGAATTTTGTGATGACCGTGTCATTAAAAAAATTTGAAAAAAATTTCAAATATTCAATATTCTGTGATCTGCTGATCATATCCTCATGAATTTCTGTATGAACCTTCGAACTGTAATTTTTCGATAAAGTACCGGATTTCAATTCGATCATGTCTGTATTTTTGGAAATATTGGGAAAATAAAATTTTGAATGGGTATATCTGCGAAATCATTGGGTGGATTTTACCCATTCAATAATTGGGTCTTGGTATGGAGTGTCTATTTGTAGAGTTGGTTTGGGGCTTAATCGCGAAGGTTCAATTCGTGAATAGGTAAATCCGCCCAGTGATTCCGTAGATCTACCCATTCGAAATTTCATTTTACCAATATTTCCAAAAATACAGATTCGATCGAATTGAAATCCAGTTCTTCATCGAAAAAAATTTAGAAAAGCACTGCCGTGAAGGTAGCATCAGCTTTTGCGCGCATGTTGCATTCGTTGCCAAAGCGGTCATTCCATTGAAAATGCCCGCAAAAGCTGCTGCCTAATTGATCGAATTGTCTCAAGCCAGTGGTGCCAGATCTCCTGTTTTGGGACGCAATCGACTGTTCTCCTGAATTTTCCGACAGAAATTCAAGAATTTCACACTAGGAAAACTCAGAATTTCATAAGGAATCTATTTTCATTATAAAATATGGGGTTTCCCATTTGAAAAACGATAGTTGGTGTCCCACGAATCTCAAAAAATTTAAATTCGGTCATCTCTCTAGTATATATATATATTCTTTTGAGAACGAGCATTACAATTCTAAGATATATCACAGTGTAAAAAGCTTGATTACGAAATTGCAAAAGTGAATTTTGATTACTTCCCAAAAATATTCTAACGTACGGTATTCGTGGGACACCCGGTATATTTTCTTTTTAACTATTGAATTAAATGATCGTTTTCAGATCCAGAAAAACTTGCAAGCTGGCTTGTGCGAGGATGGAAATCCAATGGGAATTAGTGAATCGGATCGAGCAGATTCAGAACGTTTATGGAGATATCGAGAAATTCGACTTGTGCATTCCATTATCAATTGTGCAATTTCTTTGAAAAATTTCCAGTTGGCGATAGACTTGATGAGGGAGATAAGTGAAATGTAATTGCTGAAATGAATATTTATTTACTAGGAATTTTTGGGACCCTTGTAATCCATACTGTTCTTTATATTTTGTTCAGAGCACCCACAAATCCTTCTCATTTTTTGCAGAGATACAGCGAACAAGGAAACACTTCTATCGTCTTTAGGTCGTCTACATTTAATAATAGGCGATATAGCTGGAGCAGAAGCTAGTTTTAACGAAGCATGCACATGTATAAAAGAGAAGGGTGTAAAAGACCGAAAATTAGAAGTGCGAACATTCATCGATAGAGGATTATTGTCAATCGCCAATAAAAATTACAACGAAGCCTTGTATTTCTTTCAAGAAGCCAAATCCTTGGAACCCAATAAAACTATGGTAAGCTTTTTTTTTACATCACAGTTATGAACTTTTTCTTCGATAAATTCAAATCTTCACTTGTCGAATGAGGCATTTTCACACAAAAAATAAAAACAAGGACTTATTCGAAATATTTATACCATTCAAATATTTTATTTAAATTATTTTTTGTAATACATAATCATATACTTGACGTTCTAAATTGTTGAATATTTTGAATAGGTTAATTGCAGTGCTTTAGTATTAGGTTTGTTCTGGTTCCGACTTCAGAACTGTTCTGGAACGGTTCCGCATGCGCGATTGCGATTTTGTGTTTTGCTTCATTTCAGAACCGGTTCAGGATTTGAGTAATCCTGTTTTGGTTATTTTCAGAATCAATTCCGAACTGTTCTAGAACTATGAATGGAGTTCGGAGGTGAGAGTCCGAACTGTTTCAGAATTGGGTAGTTCGCACAAGCGTAGAATTGCTGTCAACGATTTAAATGGTTAACCTGACTTTTTCGACGTCGTGTTGATTTGGTTTTTGATTGTTTTATTTGTCGAGGAAACGGTTAAATGTTAAAATTAAACATTTGTTATTGAGTATAATTCTTTTGTTACGACCTACCAGGATAATCTAATGGATTTTATTTCTTTTGTTCACACCTGTACACAATAATGTTTCGAATTAATTTTTCTCTAAAAAGCACATATCTGAAATACGTTCGTCATTAAATTCATTATTATATAAACCAATAATTTGTTGGTTCATTTCGAAATATAATTGAAGTAATGAAGAAAATTCAGAAAAAAAAATTAAGTGGAAGCAATAAGTATTCCCAAAAATATTTTTATATTACATGGTGCGACAAGGACTTTCGCATATTTTTAATTAAACCACACACAATATATAAGACATGATTAACATTCCTCTTTTATGCTAACTCAAACTGAAGTTTTTTCCTCTACAATCGGGATGAGAACCCGAACTTAATTCGTGTTTTGGTTTCATCGCTTTCAGAACTGTTCTAGGATAGTTCAGAATCGGGCTTCCAGAGCGCATCGATTCTGCGCAGTTCTAGAACTGTTCTGAATTTCGGAACCAAAACAAACCTATTCTGTGTACTATTCAATTTTCTATATATTCTGCTTGCAGATTCTGAACAATATGGCTGTGTGCCATATGTATAGTGGCCGCTTGAAGGACGCTATAGCGATTTTAGAATCAGCAATTGCTGCAAATCCGCCTCAGGCACTTCACGAATCCATAATATTGAACCTCTGTACCTTATATGATATGGAATCCTCTAAGGGAAGAATGAAAAAATTTGCACTCTTGAGACAGATATCTCGTTATCAGGCGGATGCTCCCACAAGTATATTGGAGAAGTTATATGGTTGAGGATTTTCTTCAGGTTTACTTTTGTCGACAAATATTTCAAGTGCGATACCTTCTGAATTCGAACGATAATCCTATGAAAATTGTAAAATATCATAACTCCTAGAGAGAGCTTTTGAAAACGTTTCAACATAAAAACACCATAGGGGCCTATGAAAATTATTTCTATATCGAATTTTAGCTAGGCATCAGGTTGAAATTCGCATTTCTCTATATAGTTTCTTTCAACAGTTTTACTATAATAATTGATTGCTTTTAAATAGCCATATGTGCTGCAGAATAGTCCACAAGTTAGGGTTTCGAATTTTGAAGCAGATAAAGGAAGATTTGGTTAGGGGCGGTTCGTAATTTGTTCGAAAAGCAGTGTTTGGTAATGTCGAATCCAACGATAATTATTCGAAATTTGATTTTAACTGTTACAATATTATCTAGACGAGTTCTTAACATTTGCATCAGGTATTATTGTAGAAATGCCCCCATTTTAAACTTTGATGGTACAATAAATCGATTCGAATTTCACTCTCAATGATTATTTAGATTTATGGCTATTACACCTGTGAATCGATGAGATCTGGAAATAGCTGTTCTTTATCGCACAGCCAGTTTCCTTCATTAATCATACACTTCAAAAATTAGCCTACACATTATGTCGTCTAAATCAGTTGTAGGACAAATCCAATCTGATGGATCGCAGGCAGATTTGAATCTACCCCTATGCATCAATTGCTGAACAATGATGAAGTGTTAGAATATGTTACCTTGTTAGTCTGTAGATAACTCCCAATAGGGGTTTTTCCTGAATTTGGGTTATTACTGCAAATGCAAATTTGAACATAATTATTATGGGTTTGATTCATCATTTTCCCAAATCACCTTCAGAAAGTATTCAAAATCAGGTTTCAAAATTGGGAGTTTGGGATTTGTCATGCATGCACGAAGTGACAATGCTGTTTAGTAGAATAGCTTTTTCTGCTATAGAATAACGAAATATTTTTTTAATTCTGTGGTACACACGTATTCCTTGTCAATATAACCAAGCAATTTCCGTTTGCGATTTGTCAGTAATATGACAGTATGAGCTCTTCTTTTTCTATTCCTTGGTCGTTGTCTTCTACTCTAACCAGATCGAAGTATAGCTATCTCTGTTTTCCTAAGCAAGGTAACACATTTGGCGTCCTTTTCTTCCCGAGAAAGCTGAATTCGACGTTGCCATATCGTGCACTCATGACAAATCCCTTTAAATGCAAATCCTCATTTTAGTTTTCAGTTTTAGGTGATCAAACATTTTTTTAAAAATATAATATTGAAATTATGTTTGAAATGTGATGTTCTGAAGGTTTTTCATGAAAATAACTGCATTTTCGTTTGAAGGAAAAACCCCCATTGCGATTGGTTGGCTCAAGGTAAACCCACATCAGGAAGAAACACTGTGCTCTTTGTTAACGTTGCGTTTAGAGGTACGTGTAGGCTGTTATATCGTGGTGATTCACAATCTGATATTATGATGGATAACATTTCACGTATATCAAATATTTTTATTCTGCAAATTATAACGATTATATACGATCCCCCCTTGCTAGTTTGTAAGGGAACCAAGTACAGCTAACTCATTTTTTTTGCTGTTGTGATGCAATGATGAATGGAAGCCTTGTTTTCTAACAAATGCTACCTTTTTCTTCTAATTTTATCTCTCGCTTCATCCAGAGGTTATTGTTTACCCTTTGGGAAGGTTGTCAATGAAAATGATACACATCCAGAGCCACTTCAAAGCCAATTTTAACCTTTCAGTTGATTTTTTCAAATTATCTTTCACTCCAAGGGTGAAATAATGGATTCATAAGTCTACATGTCCTCACTGTTTAACATACCAGATTTGAACACCTCCACTTTGCTGTACTTTTTTGTCTGCGAGTAATCCTTACGTTGAATGAAATGAACTGTTGCCCACTTTCTCACGAATCGCAGAAGTGAAAACGTGTACGGATTTCATAGTAATAGTAAAATGTTCAAAATGCCCATAAAGATCAAGATGGTCAATCACATTTGATCAGACTAAGGCCAGGAGCGCACATGCGATTATCTGTCAAGTGATGGATTAGTCGCAAAACTGAAACACTAACTTTTTTATGACTACAAAAGTTGACACTTTGGATTAGAATTCAATTCATAATTTTGTAGGATTAAGTATGATTTTACATGAAAGTATAAAATCATAAGAATAGATGTGTTTTAATGTTAATATTTATAAACAGTATTATCATATTGCCTTTGTTATACCACGTTGTTACTTATTGTGATTAATTTTGTTTTCAATGTTGTATCTTTTTATATTGGGATTGGAATTAAACGTTGACAATCATTTTTCTCGTATTTCGATAGTTTTTACCAATTCAAGGAGTGTAATATTAGGGTATTCATTAAATGATTGCTTTGTAATTTAAGCCAGTTTCTAGATTTTCAAAAAGTTATGTTCATTATTTCATTACATGTAAATCTAGACTTTTACTTCTTTCATAATATATCAACGATGATATTTCTTGTCAGGTATATTCTTGTAGAGCTTCTCCCATAGTTTTACATATTCTTTTTTCATTTCTTCTCGTTTGGCAAAGTATTTAGGGTACTGAGCTTTTTCTAGTGGATGCCAATAATCTATAATCCAATCTGGTGGTGGAACTTCTCTGTTATAAGCAACACCTCCTGGTGATTCTGGAACTAAAGAATTATTTCATTTAAATTGTTACCACAACAGGTAATTAAAATTTTAATGGTGAATACCCAAATACACCAAAAGTTGTTTAGAATACACTTAAGGAGAACTGCCTTACATTTCTTCTGTATTGGATGGATTTTCTGGAACAATTCTTCTTCGCCCTTTTCAACTAATTCCTTAGCAACCCTGAAATCTTTTATATCTTTATTTTTATCGAATTCGGCCCTCATGAGAACAGCTTGGTAACGATATACTTCTCTAAAAATTGATATTTGTTATGTAAGAGTTCTTGTGAGTGGAAGACCAAATATCAGACCTTCTATCATAATAATTCTCTAAATTTCTCAGTGCGGCCTTATACAAGCTCTGTACTCTTCTCGTATGGGAAACGAGTCCCATAACAGGTATTCCAACAGACATTTTTGATATTTAATAGATAATTCTCATGAGAAAAATAAAATAAATCTTTTGACAATTCTAACCTCTTAGGTTCTCTCAATCAAAAGTCCATAGACAAGACAAAAGTCAAAATTTCCACCACAGAACATCAAAATCAGCTGTTAGTGTTTCTCACAGAACATAAAATATCCTTCCTACACATCTTCAAGGTACAAAAGGTAGCTTTTGACTTTTGTGCGAGGAAGATTCGGGTATTTGGAGATTATTCCCTATTTGCCGAAGACGATCACGTGATTGACGTCAGCCATTAGGGTGAATCTCTCGGAAAATAGGGAGAATCTCCGATACCCCAATCTCCCTCACAGAAAAGGCCCCTTTAATGCCAGTCACAGAATACAAATATATAGATGCCAGTTCACGAGTTCAAAATATTTGTATTCTGTGGTTCACATTTCGCTTATATATATATATAATAATTAAAAAAATTTGTTAGAGCTCATGCGCAAAGCATCTTGGAGTTTTGTCATTTCCCGAACGAATATAAGTCAAAATCAAATATTTTCATCCATCTTTGTCGTTCGTAGTAAAACATTTTAGCTAGTTCATTTGCTGTTTTCACGAAAAACAATAAATAACTTCATTAAAAAAGTGTTCCACTCGTAGTAAATTATTTCTATTCAATTCGAAGTTGCGTGTTCAGTGCGAAATAAGATGAGCGACAAAAAATGTAAGTATCTAGTTGGCTTGGAATTCTTTAATCTAGAATTTAATTTATCGCGAATGATTTCGTCTTTCAATAGCGTTTCATTCATCTCGAGCATATTCCACAACATTGATGTTGAAAAATCAGCCTGATGTGATTGTTATCTTGCATAATAAATTGCAGGATGTTCTAATCAATACTTTCAGTTTATCTTTGTCTTATTCACGTAAATCCGATTTTCTCACTCTGTCATATATTTAAATAGCCTTGCCCTAGTTGCAATACTGCAGTATTCTGTTAGGGCTTTGAATATTCCATGTAATTTCGGGCGAATATATGATGTCAAATTGTTATTGCAGCATCTTCTATAACAGATCCAAAAGGGGGAGCCCGCCGGACACCTTTGGACTTGCTAGGACCTCAAAGAAAACAGTACATATTCATTTTCATGTGTTTTATACAGTGGCTGATGCTTGTTGGTTATATACCCGCTCAACGATTTTACCTACACTAGATTATTGGTTGGGATTGTCACAACAGTGCACTTTTACGATTATTATTATGTATAATCTTCAATGTTTCAAATGTGTCTCTTATCCCTTGCTACGATTTTTGATGCTTACTACAGATGGTGCACACCTTTTAAAGATATCGTTAGAACTTGGAATAGAATCGATTCTATTCTCTTTGATCGTTAGTGGACCACAATTTTGTAGGAAAAATGGAATCCTATTAGCAGTTCATTTCTGAGCAGAAGTTTCAATATACTACTAACTAAGTAATTGCCAATATCATCGGGATTGCAATTACATATATAATTTAGTATTGGTAAAAGACAATTTTCTACTCTGTTTTCAATACTTCAAAATCATACCGGTGTCCGAGGCCTTCATAACCTAGACTATATAGGTCTTGGGGTGATAAGTGAGGACAGTTTTCTTCATTCTGAAAGCCAATGCAAGTCTTCAGGCTTAAATCCTCATACACAGATTTTTTGTCTGAAAATAATTCTAATAGAAAGTGGCACTACTCAAGCTTCTCCATTTGTACTGCCAAGGGAAGAAATAATATTATTATTCGAAATGTAAATAACTCTAAATTTCATGCTTAATCATCTTATCGTCTCAAACAGTTTGTGGAAAATAATATCTAATATCTTATTTAAGAGAACTACACAATTCTCTACACCAACAGTAGTTTTTTGTCCTGGCTTTCTCTTTTCAGACTTCATTTTGGCCAGGTTTTTCTTGCCATAAATTTTCAGGAATTCCGTTAAGTTTTTGATAGTTCTTTTTCATGCATTAATCTAATCATAAAAACGGATACCCTTCATAAACATAATGGGATTTTTTTTATCCTTGTTCACTGAATGATGCCCTCAATTCAGCCTTCAGGTCTCTCTTGAATGTAATGACGTCAATGGAACATCTGTTTCGGATTTTATCATTTTCCCGAACATTTCAGGCCTCTTAGCCAGCTTCCGCATGCGCCGTGACCTTGTTTTCCCATGCAAAATCGATACCAGGAAATGTTCCTGCCCGATATCGAAAGGTCACCGGGATTGTTCTGAATTTCTACGTCAGTATGCCCGGAAATCCAAGTTTGGATGAGGTGATCTTCTCATATGCCAAGAAAAAAACTGCTGAAACTATTGTTTCAACTTTGCCGAAAAACTCATTTTTGCCAGAAACAGTTGCATGGAATCGGTTGAACTTAAAGCTCGGTCTCATCGACGCCGTTCAAAATAAAAATCGCGCAAATTTTTGTCATTATTGTTTTCTCAGCCGTTATGGCTTGATAAATTGTCTGTCAGATGACTTGCTTGAAGAAGTTGTAGACGCCTTCAGCGCGCATATAAGATTTTGTTAAGAGCCAAAAGGTACATTATATCTTCTTATGTTTATATTCCTCTTAAAATCAAGCGAGCTGAAAACCCTCAAATTAAGTTCCATCATTTTTCCAAAAGATAATCAGGTCGATTCTGTTTGCAAATAGCAATATTGCTAGGAAAAAGATATTGCTATCATAACAAGATTGGAATTATTGGTATTCTGATCAACGATTTTGAGCAATATGGTCTGTCACTTTAACAAGAATCTTGCTATCAACATTGCTATCTTAGCAACCTCAAAATAGTACTTGCTATGCTTCATAACAAGAAAGTTTAGAAAAGGAATCTCTCAGAGATCCATTTGTTTCGGTATTATTTCTTACAAGAATTCGAAAATATTGAAGATAGGGAAGAATGTGCTAATAGAAATGTGTTCAAGGTTCTCTAGAATATTTAATTTTAAGGATTCTTCGACTAAAACACCGGCATAGTAAGCAACAGCTGACCTGATTATTCTAATGATCTCAACATCAGCCATCCCTTTGAATTCCCAACAGAAAAATTCATCGAATTTCGAATTATTATCGCCTGCATAAAATTGCTGCATTTGATTTCTGGAAACCAAAATTCTATCGGTATCCAGGAAATAATTTGACTTTAATAGACGACTTCGGCCCAAGTTGCCAACCCACAATTTACTTAGCAAGTTTACTTTCACTAGGGAACGGGAATTTCAGGACAAATTCGACATGATAAGGTTCGCATTATTTATAAATAACCGTAAAACATCCCTCGGCTCTTCAAACCAGATAATTCCTTCCAAATATAGGTATTTGTTAAGATCGTCCCCGATTGGCTGACATTTAAGTTGGGATTCCTGATTTCATGCAAACAGTGTCAATTTTCATAGGATACGTTCCGAAAATCAACTCTGTTGTTTCGGTTGCCGATTTTCCGCTCCGTAAATATGAAATATTCGGATGGTTCCTGGAACAAGCGCGTGAAAAAGGTTATTTACGGAATCTGGTTGATGAAAATGCGGTCGATTTACTGTCACCAGAACGATTTTCTATGGTAAATATCCATAGCATAGAACAATCTATGTTTACTTTAGGTTTGTTTTGGTTCCGAGTTCAGATCTGTTCGGGACGGTTCTAGCATAGACCTAAGATCTGTGCTAGAACCGTCCCGTACAGTTCTAAACTCGGAACCTAAAGTAAACATAGATTGTTCTATGCTCTGGATATTCACCATAGAAAATCGTTCTGGTTACAGTAAATCGACCGCATTTTCATCAACCAGATTCCGTAAATAAACTTTTTCACGCGCTTGTTCCAGGAACCATCCGAATATTTCATATTTACGCAGCAGAAAATCGGCAAACGAAACAACAGAGTTGATTTTCGGAACGTATCATACGAAAATTGACACTGTTTGCAAGAAATCAGGAATCCCAACTTAAATTTCAGCCAATCGGGGACGATCTTAACAAAAACCTATATTTGGAAGGAATTATCTGGTTTGAAGAGCCGAGGCATGTTTAACGGTTATTTATAAATAATGCGAACCTTATCATGACGAATTTGTCCTGAAATTCCCGTTCCCCAGTGAAAGTAAACTTGCTAAGTAAATTGTGGGTTGGCAACTTGGGCCGAAGTCGTCTATTGGTTTTTCTGTTTCACAACATTTTCGAATAAATCGATGTTTACATGAATAAAAAAAAGTATATGCTTATGGAAATGTGTTCAAGGTTCTCTAGAATATTATTTAATTTCAAGGAAAATTCTTAGACTAAGATACAGGCATAGGCAACAGCTGAAATGATTATTCTAATCATCTCAACAACAGCAATCCCTTTGAAGTGTCAACGAAATAGTTTATCGAATTGCGAATTATTAACGCCTGAATAAAATTGCTGCATTCGATTTCTGATAACCAATATTCTATTGGTATCCAGGAAATTGGTTATTGATCAATTTGACTCGTTCCCTAACATTTTTTATGTCGATGTTTACATGAATAAAGAAAGCCGTAGATAGAGGTTATGTATGCGAAACCATAAAGAAAACTCACGAATTAGGGTTATTTTCTTCTTCCTTGTAGTTCTGAAGTCACAAAATACAGTGTTGTCAGCTCTAAAATCACCAATTATGGAAGTCTATGATAGCAATATTGTTATGACAAAATTCATAACAAACATTGCTGTAACACTCGAAACAGAATACGTAACATCATGGCCATATTGCTATAAATTAGAAAGATTAGCAATATGACTAGAATAGCAAGGTTCATAGCAATACGCAAACAGAATCGACCTGATTGTCTGTCAGATGACTTGCTTGAAGAAGTTGTCGATGCCTTCAGCGCGCATATAAGATTTGGTTAAGAGCCAAAAGGTACATTATATCTTCTTATGTTTCTATTCCTCTTCTAAAAATCAAGCGAGCTAAAAACCATCCAAGTTCCATCATTTTTCCAAAAGATAATATTTCTACTTCACTTCTTGTTAAGGCTCCTACTCATGGAGGTGAATAATAATAAAATTTTAACAAACTTTTGTCTGACTGGTTACTTTTGACTGAAGTTGAATATTTTCCACTACAAATAGTTTCACTTCTATAACTAAATCCTTACAGATTTATTTGATGATGGTGTTCTTTCATAAGAGTTCTTTAAAAATGTGTCCTCTTGAAATTCGAGCAAGAACAATTTCCTCTCGTTATTTACTTTTGAAATGCGGTTATTGGGTTGACATTTGAAATAAAGTTTTCCGCTTTGCTTGATTTCATGTCTTGTAGGGTCGCTAGGGTGTCATTTGTCTGTAGTTTTTTTCAAGCGATGATTAAAAATTTTGGATAAAGTGCATTGTTGTATCAATTAACGTAGCTGAAGATGTATAAAATATCTCAGTGGTCCAACATTAGACGATTTGTGGTCTATTCACTGCATGACGTACAAAAAATATGTAACTGTAATGTATAGAAACTTAAATTTTCGGAAAAAGTCCTAGATAAGTGAAGGGGATGATCGTCCCTTTTCCACAACGAATTTTCGAAAAACGGCTATGTTCATTATTGATTCAAGGCTAAATAATCTATACTCAGAGATTAGTGCAAAAATGATGGCCTAAGGGCCGGTATTATAAAACTTAACTTTAACTTTAACTGACATTTTTGACAGTTGTGTTAGGACATAACTGTCAAAACTGCCAGTTAAAGTTAAGTTTTATAATAACGGCCCTAAGTTCAATGCTGTTTCTGAAAAAGCAGAAGGCGAACACTTTACCTCAAAGAACATTTAGGAAATTGTGCTTCAGTAACCTAGAATTTTTTTTACCATGAAGGACTAAACTTCAAGAAGATAGTATTCCACTCCCAAAGCTTCTTATAAATTATTTCTCAGAGCTATCCCTCTCTACTGTTCGAACAATTCTTCGAATGTATTCTAACGAAAAAATATAATTGAAAAATTATACATATATCGCAGAAAACATTTCTGACGGGGGCAATCATTTGAAAAATATAAAACTAGTATCTTACAAGTGGTCAGAGTGAGACTTTTTTACAAAAGATTTTTTCCTACGGGATGAGTTCTGTATATATTCAAAAATTCGGCTGATTGGCAATCTTTCATGTTTTTTCAGGTGTTTTCTTTCCAGGTTTTCACTGCTTAAATCTGACAAGGAACTACTAAAAATTAAATGAGAATTGTTATTTTTAGAAATCGACCTTGTGCATAATGGGATTCAAACTATTTGTCAATGGCAGTTTCTATAAAAATGTTGCATGAGGAACAATTACATTTTCTTTCAATAATTTTGCAAATTTTCTCTTTATTTTCGGATCAAGTAGTCAGATATAGACTACGAAACGTAAAAGTTCACTTCGCTGATCGTTTGTATTATTCCGATTTTGTTCATTTTTTTTTGAAACTTTCCTTTACAAATTTTTTGAATCCCTCAATCCGCAATGGCGTTTTCTGTGAATAATAATTTTATTTAATTTTCAATAGTTCTTTTCAGATTTTGCCTTTTAACTCCCAATGAGTTAAACATAAAAAAAACACCTGAACAACCATGCGAAACCCTCCTAAATTATCCCTTTATGGAAATCTCTAATGCATCTAAAAATCTTTTGGGGAAAGACCTCATCAAAATTTTTGCATTAGCCCAGTAAAAATCGGATACATTCACAATAATTGATTCAAATACAGAGTTGTAATGCTAGACGATCTTGTTACGATACTTTGAAGTGACAGAAGGAGTGTTACATATTTTTTGTTTTATGGGTGTAGGGTGGTATCTACTGGAGTCACCCGGTGTTTGCTACTACAATGTTGGCTATACCGCTGCAGCACATCTATTCGTCGCTAATGAATCAATTTCTATCTTTACCTATCAAAACGGATGAAAAATGTATTGTCACATGGTTTACAACTCATTTGATAGGTATAAGGTATATTGCCACTGGTCCACGGGATTTCGTAATTTACAATGTTTGAATTATTTACTACTATTAACATGTGACTAACATAGATTTAAGTAAACCTGTAGAACACTTCATTGGTTTTGTTTTGGATGTACAATTTTTTGCGCACATATCTATTCATACAGGTATATAAAAATGAAAAAAAAATCTCATGAATACAATTTCTAGATTTATTATTGGAGTCGTGATGGATAAACTATTTAAATATTAAAACTATCTAGAGGCTCAAACATCTTGATCCGATCAACACGTTTTCATGATTGAAATCCAAAACAGAACCGAAAAACCTAAAAAAACCTAACTTTAGTTTGCTTGCTAAAACATCATTACATATTTTTGAAGCACGAGTTTATTTTCAATTTTTTCTTTAAGTTTCATTATTCCTCTTTCCAAAGGCAGTTGAAAGTTTATTCATTTTCCAATTGATCCTTTTCTATTATTTTGGATACATTAAAGATTTAAGTTTGTTCCTAGGTTTTGAAAATTAAAAATATCAATAATAGAGCTTGGATATAATTAGTAGTTAGCATGTAACACAGAATTTTTCTTGCAGATTTTCTGAAAGTTATGAATATATTTCACATGTATATGACGGAAAAACTGTAAGAAAATGTAGCATGTTCAATTTTCATTTACTATTCATTTGAACGGAAACACAGAATGTTTTCTTTGCTGTGTTTTCGGATTTCGTTTTTATTTTTATTTGGCATGATATTTTAAAAGTGAGATTTGTTCAAGATTATAAATATAATATATACAATGTTTTGAAAATGAATATTCATTCTTTTTTCCTTGAACAAATTATTATTGAAGCATGTTAATAGGAAACGGCATATTTTAGGTTCATCGATTTCTAAATGTATATATTTTTAGTGATAGAATTGTATTATAAAAAAATTGAGAATAAACTCTTTTTCACAAGGAAATTAATGCAAAAATGTTTTCAGTAAAGAAATTGCCACTGAAAATAATAAATATATTTGAGAATCAATTTTCGAAGTGAGAACGCAATGGTATTTTTATGCTCAACTTTTTCTTCAACGTAGGAACCAACATATTTGCATAAATTTTTATGCACTGAATGTTTAAAGATGTTTCGTTGGAAAACCATCACAAATGAATATTTAAATTTCTCTTTTTTGTTTTAAATATCGTTATTTAAATGTTTGAGTTCAGTATTGTTTTGTGTAACGTTTAGTTATTTTGTTATTTTCAAGTTGGTTCTTTTTATAGCGTGTATATTTTGTAAATAAGTTTTATATGAGATTTCATTGAATTTTCAGCGATTGGTGGTGCTGTACCTCCACCACCGCAAGCTCAAGCATATACTCCACAACCGCCCCCACAGGGTAACCCAAGTGTGCAAGCACCTCAACCCTATGGAGGTGAGTATTTTTAAAAGGCAGATATGGATTTTTGCACTGTGACATAAGGGTGAATTAAATCAAATGGAAAATTCCAAAAATCATGTTCGCATAAATTTTCTGGGTTCTTTGATGTTTAGTAATATTTATATATATAATAATGATTATGTTAGTTTATTAATTATAATTTTAGTGATACCAGGAATCCCTACATCCTCTCCGTATGTTATACCTGGACAGACTCAACTCTATCCACAGGGCCCTCCACCTACTTATGATCAGGCTTTGACTCATCCAGCTTTGGTGGGACAACATGTACGTATGATTTTTTTAGTCCCAATTTTACATTTGAAACTAAAAATATGTTTACAAAATAGTTCATGATAAATCAATATTATTGAATTAAAATTAAAGTATATCTGGTTTATCAGTGGTTTCGAAAATTTTCCAGATCTATCCACCTGGGACAATGTATGCAGCAGGATATCCAACCTACCTAGGTTATCCGGCTTACACTCCAATGCAGTATTATCCATCTCTAGGTGCTTACTCATATGCGATGCAACCAACAGCTCAGTTAAGACCGACAATCATGATACCAGTGAGTTAAATTTTTGCATGAATGCAATTATTTTGAATTATTTATAAATTTGAATTTATATTTCCTTGAAATATTTTATAAATAGACTTTCTCATTCTCTCATCAGTGAGGTTTTGAATGAAACCAGTAAATCCTAATAACCTGTAAGAGTATAATAGGTTTGAAATGCCTCTAAAATGTAGAAAATCTTTTGGCTGCAATTAGTTTAAGGCAAGTCATTTGACTTGGAGAGAAGTGTTCATAAAAGAACGAACAATTTTTTCAACTATAATGCTTATGAAGATGAGATACTGAGAAATCATACCTCGTCCATTTCATATCGGGTGTGCATTACCAGAAATTATTCGAGACCATTTTCAAGAAATAAAGGTATTGCCTAATGTAGAAGAATAAAGTAACATATCACAAGGGCGAATATCTGTCGATAATTCAACAAATATTACACCTTGATCAGAGCTAATCATCCAATCAACTGAAGCATCTACATCGAAGAAGCGGGCCTAAGGAGATTCACGGTCCTCACCGATCATCAGACTGCCTTACTTATGGCAACCGCTGTAATAAGACTCAAGATACTTACAACCTTATAGACGGAACTGTAAGTAGTAATATTGCAGTTTTCTGTCTAAAAGGCTGTAAGTATCTTGAGTCCTATTACAACGGTTGCCATAGGTAGGGCTGTCTGATGATCAGTAAGGACCGTGAAACTGTTCTCCTTAGGCCCGCTTCTTCGATGTAGATGTTTTGGTTGATTGGATGATTAGCTCTGATCAAGGTGGATTATTTGTTGAATTCTTTGACAACTAGCAATTTGTTTCAGAATGGCTATGATGCAGGAGCAAGATTTGATGGTATAGCACAACAAGTGATACCACCAGCACCACCTGGTGTACCTCCATCTGCAGCGCAATTGGCCGCCATGGCTGGCCATCAGGTTGCTCTGGGACAAAAAAAGAATACTTTTCTAACAGGAGGTTCTGATGGAGGTTATACATTTTGGTAGGGTGTTCAACTAGGTTAGTGAATTTTCATTTTATAGACAGGTACCTTTCTGATCTATGATGATGATATTCTCTCAAAAGATGGAGAGCAAGTATTATTTAAACAACTTCAGTTAATCCTCAACTTATTCTGATGATTTGCAAAATTTCTTGAGTTTTCTGTGTTCAGACAAGTATTCATTCGAGGAATTTTATATTTGAGCAGTTATCTCTTGAACCAGAAAGAGTGTATGGTTGAACATTTTTTATTATTGTTGCGAGAGATTATTTATTTTGTGAAGGGTGATGTGTAAGGTGTCACAAATTCAAGAAGAGAAAAGTATGATTGGAACTAATGGGTAGATGTTTTATATTTTGCATTATCTGAAATTCATGTTGACTCATTCAATACTTGTTGGTCAGAAACAAAGTAAGAATTCGTTCTTTTTTATTGACTTTGCTAAGAATGAATTCAAGTAGTTATAAAACAGTTCTTTTCAAGTAAATTTTCATTGAATATTTTGTAGATTGTTTTCGATTTTATACCCTTTCTTGAATAATTTGAGACATTTTTGAGCACCCCAGTGTATTTATGTTTCAACATTTAGAATATGCTTTTGAGTTTTGTGCAATTAGAACAGATGTTCTACAAGGATTGTCAATCTCACACATTCCTTCTATATTCAATGTCAGTTTCCTCAAATTATCAAATTTACGGAATGGTAAAAATATTTTTTTACAGTTAAATATAAAATGATTTTGAGTAAACTATTACAACCGATATTGACAATGTAGTGCAATAAATGTTTTATAGTAGGTTATGAAGTTGAATCTTGTTGTTGAAGATGTTTCGTTCAAAGTTAATTTATTAGTGGAATTCATTTGGCAATAAAGCATTAAAAAAATAGGTGAAAATGAGAACTATTGCTCATTGAAACAGATATAGTACAATTTTTTTTATATTTTCAAATGACCGACGATATGATTGGAATCGAAATGAATATGCTCTAAAACATTTTTTTGTTGAATAAATAACATCTTTAAACTGAACATTGTATTATTTGAAATTGTTTATTTTTATTTCTGAAGAAATTTTTGCAGCTTATTTCTTCCTAGTCAATAATGAATATTCAAAACAATCTTCAGGCAATGACAATGTAGATTATATATGAAACACCAACAAAAATTTGTTACTTGCCATTATTTTGTTGTACTGATGTTTATGTTAACTTTTACAATGAAAATTACTATTGTAAGACTGCAAAAATCTATTGTGAAATATATTACAAACAGTATTGCTTTGTTTCAATTTAACTTACCAATTAGAAGTTATATGTCTGGTGAACAGCACAAAGAAGACGATTGTGGGAATTGGAAATGGTATTTACAATCGCCTCAAGACTTTTGTTTAGATATACAGGTTGTTTTCTGGAATTTTCAGAAATTTAAAACAACCGTAACTTCAGAAATATGCGGCCGATTTCAAAGATTTCGGAGGACCGTAATATCATAAGATTTAACATGGTGAATTTTTTTTCTGAGTTCACGTAAGCCGCAATTTAATTTTTCGAAATAATTTAAATTCAGCATTGTGTTATGCGAGGATATTTGAACCCATATGTCGAAAGAGCAGAAAGATGCTCCTAGATTCAGGCATCAAATCAAATGGTACAATTTCCATTCTTAGTTCTTGACGTCATAGACGGCAAGTCAATTTGCGTATAACGCTTATTCTCCTAGTAGGCCATACATCGTTATAGTACGAGATCTGGCTGCAGAATTAGTGAGCTCATCGCGAGTTTTTGCTTGAAACAAATTCTTTACATACATTTGTTAATAGGAAAATATATATCTACAGGGTCGCCCATCAAAATGTGGCCGCAAGTATTTTTGAATAAAAAACTATTAAGTGATTTTTTGAAAGAAATCGCACGAATTTTTGAATAAGATATATATCATCCACCACAAAGCAATATATGTGAAGACTTCGGAAAACCACGATTGCCGTTGCGCACTAGGTCGCACTTCTTCGCAACCAGGTTTGATTTTGTTACTTTTTACGTTCATAGAATATAATAGAATTTATTCATCTTTTGAGACATTTGAACAATGTATAAGATTAGTCACACAATTATACAACTAACACATAACGTACATCTTTCATTTCTATAGCAAAATAAAGCTAACTTTTTTCTGTGTACGATGGCATAGAGTTGCCTGGGTAAATCTAGCCGAAAATAAGGGTTGCTGCATGTTGAATATGATGCAGCCACATTTTGATGAGCAACCCTGTAGATATATATCTTCCTATTAACGAATGCTTGTAACAAACTGGTTTCAAGGAAATACTTGATGAGCGCAATGATTTGCAGCGGGATCTTAGACGATTGAGAATTCGACATTGCACTTAGATGAAGTTCGGTACTTTTGTGCTCTTGTTCAAAGTCGTAGACCGAGCAGTCACCCATCCGGCTACTGACCCTGCTCACTGCTGGTGTATGTCCAAGAAAAAATAATTCTCAAATGTTTTGAGTGCTAGATCCTCTCGAAATTTTGATGGAAACTTCAGACCCTCGTTTCTTCGTCTCAAACTCGATCAGACGATTAGAATAGAATATTATCTAAACAAATACTATTCTATACCCTGCAGGAGAAATCAAAGTGAACCCTATCTACATAGGGCGCGTTTTTATTTTCATCGGTGTCAATGAACTCTATATTATATAGTAATATAGAGATCTATGATCGGTGTATCTCCCTCTCTCTCCTTTTCTTCTCCACCAAAGAAGAGTGAGATAGTTAATCGATTAATCATTTCGATAAAAATAAAAACGCACCCATACTTGTATATTAAAATTTGTTGTTTTCATTTTGAATTTAACTCATTTGAGTTATTAACATGTTTCGATGCTGTCCGATAAATTATTGATTACTATATGTAGTGGGCCACAATCATAGGGACATCGGAATGAATAGAATAGAATTTATAAATCCTTCAAGACATATGTATAGGATAAGTAAATTATGGAAAAAAAAGAAAACATATATTATTCCTCACATAAGGCATTATCACTCAAGAATTCTTCCACAGTATAATAACCTTTACGAATAAGAAAATTTTTCATCACCTTCTTGAAACTCTTAATATCTAACAGCCAATAGTACTGCGTGGAAGATGATTATATAATAAAATTGCTTGGTAAACAGGACTTGTCTCATACTTCGATGTATTATGCGAACTTAGATTCACAAACGCTTTGTTCGCAACTTTGGAGTTCGCACCTGTGCTGCCCTTCTCGGTCACGCTGACGTTAAGACGCATATAGACACAGGAGTAGTGCTGCTCATGAGCAGCTCGCGGAAAAATAGACGCAGCGAAGCAACCTTGAGCGAAGTGTGAGGCCGAGTCAAGCCGAATATTCGCTCGCGAGCCCCCTTCGGTTGTATCCTATAGTCAGAACAGCAGCGTAGTCATAGTCAAACAGACGTTGATCATTCTACAAGGATTCACATGTGTTATGGTGTCAACGTGTACTGTTATGACAAATGAGAAAAATAAAAATTTAAGAATTATTTCAATGAACATGATTAGGGATTGTGGTTTGTGATAAGGTTTGTGGATTAAACACAACGAAATAGTCGGAACAAGTCTGAATTATTTATTATAAGAAAAGAAAAGAACTTTGGTGATCACACACAATAATCATTTATGAGTACTACATACTGCACTTGAAGAGCAAGAGAGCCCAACCTCTACAACTAAACCCATAGAGAGCGGGGTTTGTTGTGTGTCATAGAAGTTGATGAGTCTTTTTCCTACAAAATATATATTCTCAACAGTTTGGGATATGGAAAATTGATTTCCCATTGTGAATCAACCGAAAAAATCGAGAGCAGGAATCGATACTCTCGAGAATTCCAACCCTTTGTTTATTCAAAGCTCATGCTGGAACGAAAAGTAACAGTTTTCTATTATTAAAAATTTTTACGCATACTCACTCACAACTGTTTCAATTTCCATAGTGTCCTGACGCTCTGTAGTTATAGTAGCATGTAGCAGATAAAACTTATGACTTATTAATTTCACTGTCTACATCATTGAGAAAATAAATTGCAATTACAGTTGCGTTTCCCTTTTTATTTCGGTAACTCAAAGTTTTCACAGCGTAAATTTCGAAACTCTGAGTACTACCTTGATGAATACGCTCGTGGCAAAATATCTAAGGCAAATCTGCCGAAAGATTCTCATGTCTTCGAAAGTAAACGAGATTATAACTATTATAAATAGATATTTTTCATCTGATAAACCACCGACCACATAGTAATTTATTATTATTCTCAATATAATTTTGGGAGAATTGTACGTTTTTTGCCTTTGATTAGGTTAATCACAGTCAGAAAAGTAACGAATTGTACATTATATATATACTCTTTCAGTAAGAATAATTCATGACTCGGCTCGCTTATTTATTTAATCGCTGATTCATTTGTACTATCCCGAACAAAGAATACACCCATGAAGAATTACAAGACCGATAACGTCACGAAACGCAGCTGTGTTCACTAAATATCGGGAAAAAATTCAAGCGCTGCTAGTTTGCCGTCCAAACTGAGCCTGACGGACCCTTTGGCCTCGCCGTAAAAACCGATATCGAATGGATCAAGTTTAGCGGCTCACGCACCGCTCTGCTCTCGTTCAGAACACCGTATACACTTGCGAGCAGTGTTGCCACCTTCCGTACCGACAGTTTCGGTAGAAAGTTCGGAAAAAATCGGTAGATTTCGGTAGATTTCTGAAAAACATAACTTTTCACCTATGTATGGGTTATTTATTTAGTCTGAATACCATTTATCCGAAATATTGGGCATGAAATTTACTGCTAATGAAGCAATATTTAAAATAGATTTTATTAATTAAAAAATCATTATTTGAAAAATTAAACTTGTGAACGAAAAATCAATATTATAACAAATAAATGAGTATCAGAAAAACTAATTCCTATTGGAAACAACAAATATGCAAAAAAATAAATATGGTGACATGCCCTCATTGGGGATTCACAAAATTTATCAAGGGGAATCACAAACTGCTCCCAGTTTTGGGCGAGGTATTTATTAAACTTTATAAAGAGACAACCTGTAATACATGAATCTGTATTACGTGTGGCTTGCTTTGCGTTATAGATCTGCGACGTATAACCATTTATAACTTAAATTATGTATCAAAATATGTAATGATTGTAATGGTAAGGAAACCTTCAAAATAATGTCGTAAAAGTCATGATTTCCTAAGATACCAGATGATACATTCACTCCATCAAATTTCGGTAGATTTATATGCTTTTTCGGTAGATCGGTAGATTGAGGAGCAAATCGGTAGATCTACCGAAAAATCGGTAGAGGTGGCAACACTGCTTGCGAGGCAACCCAATTAGGTCCGGTGCACACATACGGGTTTTCAAGCTATGGCGCAGTTGCGGTGCCGTACTTATGTGTGCATTCTACCACCGATGCTGTGTACTTCAGACCGTAAGTCCGGCGCAGGAGCTGGAAAAACCCGATGTGTACACTGTACCTTTCCGTCACCGCAACGGCGCCAGAGCTGGAAAATCCCTATGTGTGCACTAGACCTTAAACTGCCTATCAAGCCGCTCAGCTCGCGTGCTTGTAAAACAACTACTAACTGGGCATCTCGTTTAAAGCTTTCGGAAGAATATTACGACACGAAACTACTTCATATATAAATTTCATTCCTCATGTCAACCTGTGGAATCACTGGAATCATCTGCCATCTCAAGATATCAAAGCCGCTTCTGTCAATGCGATCAGATATGTACGACATTGCAAGACACTCATTTAAAAAAAAAAATTCGTTCCACATATTGTTGTCGTGTATGGTTCATGGATTTTTTATATATTTTTTCTGGTAATATTGGGATTGTAGGTCTACTCTCAACCTCTTCTGTTATTTAAATGAATATAGTTTCGGACCCTTCTATTGGAGCCACAATGAATGGTTCAGTATGTATTCAGACAATTCGCAGACATGTTTTGCCATTTTATTATCCCATAAATCGTATCTGCTTGGTGTGTAGTTCTTCATAATCATAATCCTGACATAATACATGTCACAAGTTTTTCACTTTATTCCCGATATTTTATTAGATTTCTAGTTCGAAATGAACAATTATGGATCTATGGGAGATGATTCCCCAATAAAGGGGCCTGTAGCGTTCTTCGTTTATCTGAGGATCTGAAAATCATCGCTTGGAGGACTGAACCTGGTCGAAAGACCCTCTCGGTCATGAGCAAATGTAGGTGATATTATTTACTGCTTCCTTCTGGTTTTCTGTCCCTCTTTCTGTTTCACATATTATGCCAAGATATTTTGTCGAAATGAATTCAAGATGACGACAAAACTATTCTCCAATGAAAAAGATGCCATCCATCTTCTATAAACAAATTACTACACTTATACGGGGAGACAGAATTTTTCCTGAGGTTTTTATCTGTGCTCTTGTATCATACGCAAATAAGTATGGTACCCCGTTTACATTTTCTCTGCTAACACTGTGATATATACCAAAGAATGTAATGCTCGTTCTCAAAAGAATATATATATATATATATATATATATATATATATATATATATATATATAAAAATAACCAAGTACTTTGAAGCCTTTTGCAATATTTCGATTATAATGAGTGAATATTTTGTATTATAATATCAAAACTTATTGGGAAATATATTATTATTATTATATATATCACTAAATATACAAATATCGTTTAAGTATAATGTGACACGTTCGACCACTAATAGTTTGCACAGTCCAATGTATATTCGATATAGTTTATTCGGATTACGAATGGTTTGATTCCAGCGTTGAGCTATATACACCTCTGCTATGCAATTGATATCCAGTTCTTACCCTCATTCTATTTGGCATTCTTGTGAAAATGTGGGTACTTTTCTTCCCAGTAATCTTACATCATCCCAGCCAAACAGATGGCCAACCACTGTGTGCTAGTTGGGATTCATGGTGGACTTCGAACTGAGTTGATAAACTTTCACAGTTCCGCTAGGTCAACGTGAAATTGAGTCCTGATATGAATTTGATTCAATGTATTCGTATGGTCATTTAAATTCACCGCTCCCTACTCTACGAGGGCATATTCTTACTGTAATGAAGTTCTTCTCGCTTGATTTTGCTGCATGCGTCGAAAGTATTAGAGGTATGATGTCCAGTGGCCCACTGTTTTGTAATATGAGCAATTCTTCGACATCAGCGGAACTACTGCTTGACATGATATAGTTTTACTAGATTCATAAGGACAAACAAGTCAACTTCATGAAACCAAATCTTTCTATTTCGCAGTTCACCACTACAGGTTCTAATTTGACAACCCCGATACGAAGAGGACAAATTTGTGCTTCCTGCGACCTAGTAGCTCAAAGAAGTACATTGACAAACAGGAAATTAATGAAAGAAGCATTTATCACCGATCTGATGAATGCTGCCAACAACTCACGCCCCACGACTGTTTGCTGGTCACATGTAAGGGCAGTGGTGGATAGAGGCAACAGAAACCTTATGCGTTTGCTGGTTTAGTATCGCAGGATCTAATACCCACTACACGTCCCAGGCAGCCATGTTTCGGGAGTCAAGCGTGAGAAGAGTAGTTTTGACGCCGAAATGCAATTGTTTCATTTCAAATCCTTCAATGAGGAATATTTATCACGAATCCCCGAATAGATATCTTATTGACGTCCATTCGGAGTCCACTTTCTCTCAATAGAAATTGGGCATGAAATGAATATCCACAGGATGTCCATTGATATCCATAGATGATGATGATGTCCATAGAATATCCATTCAAAGATATCCGTTTCAATCTTCAATTGGATATCTTGTGGACGTCTATTTTAAGTCCACGGATATCCCGACCCGAATTGGATATACATAGAATATCGTTTGCTATCTGGGTTTCAAGCGAAGGATGGTTGCCCCTCATGTCAGGAAACTTTATTGTGAGTCGAATATGACCTTGATCTTTTCAACTTAATAGTGATCAAGTTGTCAAGAGGATCTGAAGGCTAGCTCAACTAAAGAAAAATATATCAATCTTTCAGGAGAGGAAGAAGCCGCTAAAGACACATGAACAGAGTGAATGATGTATACTTCTGTAACAAATGCGACATCTCCCATGATTCATTAGCATCAGTTTAATAAGTAGACATCGGATTATATGCATTAACAAACTGGCAAAATATGCATGCAAATATGCACTTAAAAAGGGTGAAATATGCACATAATATGCACTAAAAAATATCCATTTCCATTGTGTCTCCGATTAATTTTCAGTCATCAATCCAATTATAATTTTGTGACTATACAGGATAAAACAATTTTTACGCGCTTTTTCTAGGACACACCGCGTTATTGTTACGTCACAATGTTTTGAGCTGAAATCGGCCTCAAACGACTAGGTTGGAGACAGATGAATAATCCGTGGTCGAATTGGATTCTGTCCGGTTATGTTCTGATCCTAAATATCTTGGTTGAGTTCGTTAATGGGCCAAATGATTTTTGTGTTACAGCCATTTGAAATTTTGATTTTTCAATAACCCGAAAAATATTCATCTGGTCGAAATGAAACTTAGAACATTAATAGGGCCAATGAGAAAAATTATCCTTGGAAAAATTTGAATTAATTTTTCTCTTTAAATTTTCATATTTCATTTAATTATGTTATTTCATTCAATTTTCACTGAAATTTCCAAGTCGCCATTTCGCAATGTGACCAAGCGCCTAGAAGCTGCTGACATCACATCAATGCTTTTCTAGGTTTTTAAGGTTTACTGAAGAAAACTTGTTACGGCTGTCTGTTAATATCAACTTATGGGCCGAAAACGATTCGTCTTAGACCATTAACGTAAAGAGACGGAACTAGAATTTTGCGCCATTTCTGAAGATATCTTCGTAGACAAGGTTTTCCTTGTGGCGTTGACATAAACTCCTATCTTCTTAATTGCTGCGAGCTTCGTATTTTTGATTTTGTCATGGATCATTTCTGACAGTAAATTAGTAAGGACATCTTCCTGTTCGATTATTCTTTCTAAAATTTCCGTGGATTTGAACAGAAGAAGATTTTTGGTATCCAATCTTTCTATAGCTCCGCAACCGTTCAACGTTTTCCGGTTGATTTATGCACCAGGATTACGTTCCACTATTGAAATATGCACTTTCAACAAAAAAGTACCGAAATATGCAATAATGCCCAGAATATCGCGTTATATGCAATTGCATATAATCCCATGTCTATTAATAAGAGTATGTTATTCAACGAGCGGTAATATTGGCCAAACTCACCCATATGAACTTTGCAACGCGAGCCGTAGACGTGTGCTGTAATTTATAATGTGAGTTATGACATTACCGCAAGTTGAATACGATACATACAGCGGGTTTCACAAAGCTCTGATTAACTTGATTGTTCTGATCAAGACAATTCTATGTTCAATTTCAGTTCATTTTTAGCAATACCACAGAATATCAACACGTTGATCAGAGGATTAAGCTTTGTGAAACCCACGGTTAATCTACAACTATAAGCCGTGATTAATAAATAGTATTTAATCAAGATACAAACACAGAGGAAGAAGTTTAGTCACAAAACACAAAAATTCTCTATGGTTTTCAGAGAGATGTTAAAATATTATCAACTCTGGTTCTTTTTTTTGTACCTTTCGGTTCATTTTCGAGTAATACAATACGCCCCGCAATTTCGTCGGTTCTCTCCTCAGTCTCGGCCTGTGGCGAGTACCCTTTCCTTCCTTATAGTGAGTTATTATATAACTCACGTCGTTTACAGATACTATTGATTGTTTGGAAGATATTGAATAATGAATATTAAATTTAATGAGAGTAGATAAAGAAGTACCTATCTTAAATTGATGACAATCTTTGTTCCAGGAGAGGAAGAAGCTGCTGTAGATATATGAACAGAGCGAATGATTTTTACTTCTGTAACAAATGTGACATCTCCCATGATTCATAAGCATCAGCTTAATAAGAGTATGTTCTTCAACGAGCCGTAATGTAAGTAATAACTCCTTCAGATGAAGTTTGCAGCGCGAGCCGTAGGTGAGTGAGTTATGACCATACCTACAACTACCATCTACAACTATAAGTCGTTATTATTAGTATTGAATCAAGATACAAATACATAGAATGAGGTTTATTGACAAATCACACAAATTCCCTATGATTGTAAAAATTTTTCGGAGATTTGAGAAATGTCAAAATATTATCAACTTTGTTTTTTATTTTTCGAACTTTTCGGTTCATTTGCGAGGAATAAAATACGCCTAGCAATCCCGTCGATCCTTGTAGGTTCTTTCCCCACTTTCGGCCGATTTCTTATAGTGAGTTATTATAACTCACGTTGTTCACGGATACTATTGATTGCTCAGAAGAAATTGAATAATGAATATTGAGTTTAATAACAACTCCGCCTGCATGGTTACTCGGGTGGATTGAGTAGCTTGATGACCATGTTGCCGGTCCCAAGCCCGGATAAAGGAGGAGGGTTGCTTGGTGAGGTTAGCTTCCTGCCAAGTGTAAAACCTCAATATAGCTCACAGACCCGAAAATTTGCCTCGGAACAGGATGGATACACGGTTGATGACACATGCGCGTAATAGGATAAGAAACTGGAAGAAGAAAGAGATCATGCGAATGGCTTCCTGGAACATAAAAACTTTTAATAACAGAGAACAAGAGACCATGAGAGAACTGAAAGATAATAGAATAGATATATGTGCTCTACAGGAAACGAAGAAGAAGGGAAAAGGACAAAAAATGTATTGTGACTATCTGACAATATACAGTGGTGTCGATAAAAGTGAAAGAGCCAAAGAGGGAGTAGGTATTGCAGTTCACAGAAGATTTGCCGACGAGATAGAAGATTTCAGATACATATCACCTCGAATACTGCTGATGAAGATGACAACAGGTTCAGGTCCTCTGAATATCATGTCGATTTACGCCCCAGAGGACAACAAAGCTAAAGAAGTGAGGGAATCATTCTTTAATGAGCTTGAAGAAATAATCCTCTCACTACCATCACGAGAACCCACTATTGTTCTTGGAGATTTCAACGCGCGCATCGGTAATGAGCATATTCCTGGAATTATGCAAAGATTTAATGAATGCCATCTCAATGAAAATGGAAAGCTGATGATCGGCATCTGCTCACTGGACTGGATGGACTGAGAATCAATAATACTTTTTTCGACCATAAACACAAATATACAACACAAATATACATTCAGCAACACTCAAGGACAACATTCTACTATTGACTACATTCTCACAAACACAAATATTTTACCCTCGCAAATACTGGACATTAAAACCCTTAACTCAGCAAATGTGGGAAGCGATCATAGTTTACTACTCGGAAAAATAAAAATGAAATGCATCCCAAAAAAGAAAAGTAAACAAGAATACCCTCAGGAGATCAAAGTAGAGGCCCTTAGTGACATAACTGTGAGAGAACTATATCAAAAACGTCTTGAAGAGAAAATTGAACAACACCCAATCAACGATTCGGATAATGTAGATGTCAGTTGGGAAAAATTGAAATCCAATATTAAAAAGCCGCCTTAGAAGCTGCAGGGACAGAAAAACTAAGTAATGAACATCAACGAAAATATAGATCACCTTGGTTTTGTGAGGAAGTCAAAATTCAATGCAAAAAGAAGAAAGAGGCTTACTTGAATTACCTCTCGAATCGTTCTTCCGAGTCGTACAACACCTACAAAAATACTCGAAAAGAAACTAATAAGCTGGTCAGACAACTAAAGAAGGATTACTGGGAAAATTTTTCTGAACAACTTGAATATGACTTCTACGGGCTTCAAAAACAAATATGGCGATTCATGCGAAGCCAAAGAAAAGAGACCAATGAACTTATACCTGTAAGCCAGATCGAGGAAGAAGTCTGGATCAAGTACCTCAAAGATCTCTATAAAGATAAAGAACCACCTGCAGCAAAAAGAATTCCTGATATAAACATAAACAACAACATCGAAATTGATAGTGCAGATGTAAGGAAAGCACTGAAAAAACTGAAAAATAGAAAACCCCCGGGCCAAGACGACATCTCCAATGAACTCCTGAAATACGTACTCTCGTTTTGATGTTCAAAAAAGGTGATAAAAAAGAACCTTCTAATTATAGGGAAATAAATTAATTATCAACCACCCTTAAATTAATAACAAAAATTTTGACAAACATCATAGTCGAACACATTGATCTTGCCGATGAACAACAGGGATTCAGAACTGGTAGATCCTGCACTGATGCTGCATTCGTAATCCGACAAATAATGGAAAAATCAATCGAATACAACAAACCAGCATTCTTTTGCTTCATCGACCTCGAGAAAGCCTTTGATAAGGCCCGTCTACAAGATATAATAATACACCTTTTATATGACAGACAAATACCTAGTAACATCATTAAAACAATAGAAAACATCTATACAAACAACCAAGTCCAAGCAAAGATTAAAAACATTCTCACTGCACCAATAACAGTAGAAAGAGGCATACGGCAGAGAGACTCTCTGAGTCCTCTGCTGTTTAACATAATAATGGATGAAATAATCAGACAAGTCCGAAAGCTGCGAGGATATAAAATGGGGAATAAAAAAATAAAAATCTTATGCTATGCAGACGACGCCGTATTGATAGCAGAAACTGAAGATGATCTCCAGAGACTTCTGTTTTTGTTCAATAAAGTCTGTAAAACACTAGGTATGACAATATCTTCAGCGAAAACTAAATGCATGACAACATCTAAAACACCTTTACGCTGTAAACTGATGGTAGACGACAAAATAATACACCAAGAAATGAAATTTACTTACCTGGGCATAAAAATATCAAGTTATGGTGACATAGAATCAGAAGTGCGAGAACAAGCGATTAAAGCAACAAGAGCAGCTTCTTAATTGAACCAGACAATTTTCCGAAATAAACATCTTGGAATAGAAACGAAAGCAAGAATTTATAAAACGGCAATAAGGCCAATTCTGACATATGCGGCGGAAACCAGGCCTGAGACCTCGAGAACACAGCAAATACTGGAAACAACCGAAATGAAGATTGTTCGAAGGATAGCAGGGAAGTCACTGTGGGACAGAGAGAGAAGCGAAGACATAAGACGAACATGCAAAATAGACAACATAAATGAATGGGTTTTGGGAAGGAAGGTTGAGTGGAATGAGCATATAGACAGAATGAACCAAGACCGGATAGTGAGAATTTCGAGGACAGATCACCATTGGGAAAAAGGAGCGTCGGAAGACCCAGGAAGAGATGGAGTGATAACTTGCCTAGATAGACCATCGAATGAAGGCGGCGAATTTTCGATGTAGAACAGGCCAAAGGCCTATTCAGAAGATAGAAGAAGAAGAGTTAAATAACAGTAAATAATGAAGTAACTTAAATTCATGACAATCATTCCAATTTGAAGAGCATCATTTCAGTCATAAATACCCAGTGGAAAGTTAAAAACTAGTTTGAGTATTGCTGTTGGGTAAAATAATAACAAATGTTGCATCTGAATAGCTGTCTGTGCAAATGTTCTAACTCATCAGGCAGTGTACGCACCCAATAAGCCGCATTGCTTCAACAAAATGATTGGAAACGGGGACTGCGATTTTTCTTCGAAACTGTGAACAGAAGTTGCTAACGACGCAAGAGTGAGAAAGAGACACGAAACGAACAATCAATAGTTTTAGTGCTGCATCTCGGCCGACCTCGAATTGCTTGAGTTATCCCATAGCTGCAATATTATAGGATCCAAAAATGTTTCTAAAATAATACTAGGCACAACTCAAGGTCAGCAATACACTAATATTTCCTTAGTGAATGCTTCGAGTGGAATACCTGATGCATCTGTGCTCCTGATACATTACCCAAAATTCGAATCAGATGGAGACACCACTTTGTATTCATTCTCAAATTGTGTTGCCAATGGAGAGAATAATTTGCTGTGAAATAATGGAATACATGTAGCTTTGATAACAAAATATATTTCGAGTAATGAATGAGAAACTACAGTATAAAAGAAATAAATTAACAGTTTGACTTCTATTAACTAAAGTTGCCACGCGAAATTAACACATTTTCGAGTGAAATACTGAACAGCCCATCTTTTTCTGTAATGAATATAGTATTCATTACAGAAAAAGATGGGCTGTTCAGTATTTCACTCGAAAATGTGTTAATTTCGCGTGGAAACTTACATATTATCTAAGTTCTGCCAAATTTTTAACTCTTATATATTTAGTAGGCCCAGATGTGCCAGAAACTGTGTGTGCGTTATGTATATCCTGTATTGTGGTATCCTCGTTCTTTTTGTTTTGTTCCAATTCATTGCAGACAGAAGGATCTTTGTTTGGTGAAGGATAAACTAGCATTGCAGAACTCTGACCAGGAATTTTTCTTTGCACTATACGTATCTTTGGTAATGAGGGACCATTCCGATTTGGGGGTGGAGCTAGTGGAGCCACAAATACCGGGTTAGAAGGAGGTATTTGTGTGATATGCTTAGCAGCAGATGATGAATGCTGTATCACATGGGGTCTAGTACTATGGGGTACGCTTGGCGCTCTCTTGAAATTGGGATTTTTCACTCTTGAACAAATCAGAGGAGCACCTTCTTTGTATCCTCGGACTGCCGAATGCACATTTTTAAACCGTACCTGACGCAATGGAGGAGGCAGTCTTGCAGTGGATGGTACTTCTAATGTTGAACGACTGATTGGAGAAGATACATTCACAGAAGAGTTACCACTTCTATACGTCAACATATTATCGGTACCAAACGCTGGAGCATTAATTGAAAGTTGTGGAGTCGATGATACTTCTGGTGTAAAAGGAAGGTTCGGTACAGATACATTCATAGTAGAATTATCACTACTGTTGTACGTTAATACATTACTAGCACAATATGCTTGAGCATTACTTGAGAGTACTGGAGCCGATGTAATCATTGTCATAGGGGTAGACACTATTCCGTTCGGATTTTTGACCAGATAAAATTGAGGTGTTCTGTTCATAGTGTTTTGTCCTGGAATATTATTCATAGAATAAGCTAAGAATGGAATGGTAGTGTTGTTAGGGTACATAAGATTTTCCATATTCATTATCTGTGGAGCAATTACAGTATTGAGATTTCCAGTATTGTCTTGGAAACAATTCGATGTTTCAGTTGGAGCTACACTGTTGACGTTCAATGAATTAGATGCTTTTTTAGAAGGTTCTTCATTCCTTGCTATGGTAGCATGATCTAAGGGATCCACAGATGTATGAGGGGAATTTTCTGCTTGATTATTTTTTTCACTCTGCTTTGTATTATTGTATCGATTCGATGCTTGATCTAACGTCTGCTCCTTACTTGCTATGATATCGGGTTGCGTAGGATTTTCGCAATGGTTGTTGGCAGAATTCAATGAATCTTCTGCTTCATTGGTTCGGCTCGGCTTCGTATGATTCAAAGATACACGGATATTCCCTAGAGAACAATTCGATGTGCTATTTGAAACGTTGAAGCCATTCGATTTTTGATTGAAATTATCTTTTTCACCGGCTATGGTATCAGGTTTAGGAGTATTGCAATTGTTTGGGACAGGATGCTGGGGGTCCCTTTGTTGAGAAATTTCTGCTTGCTCAACTGGTTGGTAACTTTTGTCGGTCACGTCATCGGATAGTTCGGGAGATACAGTCATAACACTTTCAATTCGTATATTACTCGCAAATGAATATGGTTCATTTTGTACATTACATGAATTACTTCCTACTTCTATCCTATTTTGTCCTGATTCGGAATTATCAGCAGTTTTTTTCTTTTGTATTCTATAAACTAAAATATTGCTTTTATTTTCCCCTAAAGGGATTGTCCTCTTCGATCTCGAATTTTTCAATTTTTCCTGGCTTCTCATGAGAGAAGAAGGTTCGTAAGTGTATTTGATTGAAGGTGATTTAGCATAAGATATTGTCACTGGAATCTGGGAAAAACTCAAGTAATTTTTCAAATTTTTCATCTCGTACGAAAAACTACCTGTTTTCAATTTCAAAATGTCAGAATTTAAGGGTAAACTAGTTTGAACTCCTTTCGGAAGCACTCCTCTGCTGCTTTTTATTCGCCTTAGAATATTCTCTAAATAAGCATTGTCGTTTTCAACATCATTCACTTCGAATATATCTTTCTCGCCAAACGATATGTCAGGTTTGAAATTATTATGAGTGGAAGTGCTCTTATTGTTGTCCAAAGTTGAGTTAACTCTTTTGTTACTTAAGGGTATTTCGGAAATTTCTTTATTCACAACAGTATCTGTCTTTGGTTTCTTCGAATGTGTGGAATGTGCACGCATTGTACTTTTTCTCCTTTTTAAAATTCCCTTTTTTGCTTGATTATCCATTGAATTCAGGGATGGTTCAATTTTTTTTATATTTACGTAGGAACTTTTAGGATTTGAAGATTCCCCGGTAGTAGGGTTCAATAGCTCATCGGATTCTTCAGTGTGAGTAATTTTGATGGAACTGGTATTATTGGTTATTCTTTCGGATTCGGTAGGAATAACTTCAGTTTCTTTGAAGTTTTGGGAATTGCCGATTCTATCGGATTCAAGACCGTCCATAACTCTTTCAGACTTATCCGGAGCAGATATCACTTCAGAAATTACAAGTTTTGAGTTCACCTCGGCCTTTCCAGGCCTATCAATTCTTTGGTATATTTCAGTATGATCTAATTCAGAATCCGAGTCTTCTAACAGAGAAATAACTTCACAGCTTCCCCTTCTAGATTTCACATTGGAAGTCTCAGAGTTTACAATATTCGCCTTCACATAATTACATTTTTCTTCGGCCATTTCAAGTCCAGTTTCATCGGAGTTTTCAACATTTGATTTCTTCAGTTGTTGTTTTTCTTCAGATATTGCACATTCGTTGATCATTTCAGTATTTACATTTGAAACTTCAGGTTCATTCGGTTTTTCACAATCTTCCATTGCAGAACTTTCAGGAGTCAATTTTTGATTAGACTTCGCGGATTTTTCCATTCGTTCACATTCTCTTCTGGACATTTCAGGAACAATTCCTTTAGATTTCGATAGTTCTTTGTAGGTTTCAGGTGTTCTTCTTTCTGATTTGTCCATATGAGACTTCCCAGAATTAGAGTTTTCTTCGGAAGTTTCAGGATCTGCTTCTTTAGAGTTTTCAACGTTGCATTTCTCAGTAGTGTGGAATTCATCGGAATGATTAATTTCTAGAGATTGTTCAGAGTTACTTCCAGCTGTACATAACTCAGGATTAGATTTTTCTCCAGTTGTTTCAGGTTCTTTCGTTTTTTGGGATTTATCAACATAAGACGCTATCGGATTGAGCATTATTTCAGAGTCTTCTAGATGAGAGTTCTTTTCGGACACTATCGAATCAGATTGTTTTTCGAGGTTTGTAGATTCTTTGACATCAGACACTCGAAAATTATCACTATGAACAACAATGTTCGAATCAGCCGATTCTGGATTTTCCTTGGATTTTGTTTTCGTTGATAGCCTTCGGAAATTTCTTATTATACTTGTTTTAATTTTTTTTGTGTTGTTCATTTTGTTGGACTCGACAGAACAGTTCTCGTCAAATTTCTGAGAATCGCACATTATTTCTGATGCCTTAGCTGTAGATATTCTTTCAAGATTTAGGTTCGGTCCAGAATTTTCAGAATTCGAAAGTAGTTTGGATTTCTCTGGTTCGAGAACTTCTTCACGGTTATCACAACCTGAATTTGATTCTTTCAAATGAACGATTTTGTCGGGTATCTCGATATGACTGCTTCCATCTGATTCTTCTTTGCTGGTAAGCTCGGAGCTTGGACCATTTCCCGAAACTTTTGTGGCTGTACTTCCAATGGTCTCACCTTCACTTGTGCCGAGAAGTAGCTTCAATGTGCCGGCATTGTCAACTTCGCTGGAAATTAGGGCTTTGGTATCTGGGTTCGATGTCTGATTTGAATCTCCTCCAGCAGACTCATCATGAGCTGGATCATTTTCATCATCAGAAATCTCGATGACCACGAAGTTTCGAAAAGCATTGCTATACTTCTCACGGATTTCCTCAATCTCATCGCAACGTTTGATACTTAATCTCGGTTGATGACTCATTATCTTCTTGATTTTACAATTCGTTCCATGCTTCTTGGTTTCCTCCATTGAGCTGAATGAAGTTCTACATAGGCTACAACGCATGTGAGATGTTCTATGTTTTTTTAATTCTCTGGTGTTGTAATGTACTTTGTTACAGACATCGCATATGAATAATGATTTAGTTATTGTTTTGATAGTAAATAATGGCAGTTCTTTATGTCGGTTTTTTCTTACTTTCTTGGTGATTGTATCATTCTCATCACTAAGAGGCAAGGTAGGATTTTCAGCTGATGTGGGTGCTTGATCTGGAATGTGCTCAGGAGGTTGTTGGATAATTTCATTCTGTAGAGAAGGTCCAGGTTCTTCCTCTAATTTGAATTCTTTGGGGGCGTTTTCGACTTTGATGTCATCATTTTGTAGAGTCATTTTCTGCTGTTGCTCTCGAGATTTTTTTCGTTTCAGAGGCTGGGTTTCGGCTTTCAAATTATAGGTTTCGGGTCGATCTAGCACAACAACAGGGGATATGTCACATCTATGTATCCATGACGGCAACTTCAGTTTTGGATCTTGTCTTAATAGATCCCGAATTGATTTGTGCATATTCTTTTTTTGGTAGGCTTTTTCCTGTGAAAACATAATTCAATTCATTGCAACTACAGTAGACATTTTCATTTATATGATTCGAATTCTTGGATGAACATAGATAGAGCTGCCTTATTTTGTGATATTCAAGTTTAATATCAATTCACGTCAGGTACATAGAAAATTCTGTTAAGTACATTATTGATATTATTTTTGCTTTGTTGAGTTCTCGCCAATGAGATAAACTGAGTTTAGAAGAATTTGAAACGAATTGTGTTGTCGATTGACGGTATTCATCGAAGTACACAAATTGAATTATTTTAAAACCTCTAAATGAGCGATACAACTCGAATCGAACTTCAACCTCACCTCCACAGAATTATTAAATGAATCAAGTCTCACGTTTTGGCGACTACAATATTTTGATGAATAGCAGGCTCAATTTTAATCAAGCGGAAAATCATTTCAATAATTTCTTGAATGAATAAAAGGAAACTTTGATTTTATTATCGAAAAATGTCTTAAAACTATGCTGTAGTATTTTGCTGAGAATATCGGGTGTTATCAGTTCTCAGAAGCTGTTAAAATCTGTAATATTTTCGATGAAATTCTCTGCCTCAGACATATTGTTCATCAAAAAAACACATTATTCATTCGTGATTCGATAAAAAATTGTATCCACCAGCATGGACTTTTTCGTACGAAATAAATATTTCTTTAAATAACAGGTTCAGGTGAATGAAATTATTTTTACATGACATTGCACCACAGGCTAAGTAATTGATAAGCCTTCTTGAAAAATGTCGCATTCAATAGAAGATATAAAGGTAAGTATAGGGCCATTAATCAGCAAGTAGAATTGATTTTTGATAGGAAGCATAAAAATTGAATATTCCCTCCTAAAGATCCTACCGAATTTTCAATGGAGAACAGTCAAAGATAACGAATAACGAATCACCCACACATCTAGTTTTCATATTATCATTATGGTTCGTTTTCTCCTCGATAAGTAGTGCTGTGTCTATAGGTACGCAGAGTTATAGTCTCGTTAATTTTAAATCAGAACAAATTCCAGAGAAACACTGACGTGAGATCAGAAGATAAATTTTACATATTTTTTCCAATACTGCCGATGAATAGAACAATACGATCTAAATAAAATTTGGCAAACTATTGTTTTCGTTCAAGGTGTGTGCTAAATTTCATAGAAATCAGATGAATAGTTTTTGATTTTGGTTTATTATTTAATAAAACCAACTAATACCTTAGTGATCGACCAAAAAAAAAAAATACCCCCCCCTGAAAATTTCAGTTTACATTTTGGAGAAGGTAGATTTGAGTGAACTAATGAAAGAAATAACGTTCGAAAAGTGTAGTACAGTTTTGAGAACCTTCTGTGGATTTACCCATACCAATATGGTCGACTTTGAACTGAATATTTTTGTCTCATTTGCTGTACACCATAGAATCCAAATATTTACCTTGTAGTTGTCGGCCATATTGGTATGGGAAAATCCACAGAAGGTTCTCAAACCTGTACTACACTTTTGGTACGAGGGAAATATAGGATATGCTCCCTCCCCTTCTTTTACCTCCATGGCTGTCCATGTCTAGGTCACTCCCTCCATCGAGAATCATGGCTACAGGGGACCGATTCTTGAATCTCGATCAAAAATTGAAGAGTATGACAATTGCCATATGTTTGCGTCTATTTTCTAAGTTAAATATAAACAACAAGTAGACTTAGCGTATGGAACCGAATGTCACTCGACAATCGAATGTTATATCTCCTATACTCCGTACCACTCGTTGCTAAGTCGAAGAAAACGGTGATAAGGTTATGTTCATATTCCGATTTGCAACTTCTCGATATCTTGAATTCAGTTTATTTCTTGAATATTAGCTTGAAAACATAGTCGAAATGGCGAATAGAACTCTCATACATTTTGCAGATGCTCGAGAAAACTTAGAAAATCGACATAAATATATGAAAATTGTCATACTCTGCAATTCTTAATCAAGATTCAAGAATCGACCCCCAGGAGAGATACGTGAGATCTATCAACCTTCTCTCCTTTTATTAACTTGTGAGGAAATTGCGTCGTCTCATTTGAACCCCTTTTTTCAACAGATTTGAACGTGCTTGAAAAAATGAAAAATATCGCTTCGAAAAAACGACAAATGGGATTTTCTGAAACTAACCGATCAATAACCCGGGTTAGCTAAAAATTGACAGAGTTCAATATCTCATCAGAGCAACCCGCGTAACTTACCCGATCTCCGAAAACCCCTCTCGATAACCGATTGGTACCAACCTGAAAACGTTCTGAAGGCTGCCACCATGATGTAAGAAACATGGTTTGCTCATCTGTAAAATGAGTGACGTCAGCTAGTTGAACATACAAGGAGTCATATATTCTGTGCTTTGAATTTGCATGTTAATTCAAAGCACAGAATATACGAGTACAACTCTTCGTATTTTAATCTTGCTGACGTCAGTCATTTTTCAGATGAGCACACCATGTTTTTTACATCATATCATGGCTGCCACTAGGATGCACAGAAGATAAGGTGTATTCAAAGATGCGCTTTTGTTTCGCCAATGTCAGAACTGAATTTATATCAGACAAGATATTAGGTAAAAAATATGTGGATGAATGAATTTCTACCATTTTATGTTTTGCATAACTTTCAGTGAGATATATTCTAAGAATTCAATATGCATTGTAATTTTCGGCTAATATACACTATCATTCGATGTTTTCCTATATTATAGCAAGTGAGGAATGAAATTATTAGGTAAGCAATGTGAAATTATTCTTCAGAATCTACTGATACATCTATATCATTTGATAGCTTATTCAAATATATTAATATTTTCCAGATTGTGCACATATACAAAGGAATCTGGTAAAGCGGCGGGAAGTCTATGGATGTTGATACAGAACAAGCATCATCCTTACTTTAAGTCAGACTGAAACCTATCAAGAGTTGAAGATTCAGAAAGATTAAAAACTCATCGAATAGGCCATATTATTAAACCAGTTCAATTTGAGTTCTTTCCCATTTAAATTCATAAGATTTCCAATTAGAAAACAAGTGTTTTATTCAATGTTTAATTTTTTTTCATCAGAGTTGAAAACTTGAGGTTTTCTAGTACGTAGCACTTGATAGTAGCATATATAAGTGAATTTCAGTTTCAAGTAAATGAAATTGTTAAACAATTCATGTATATTCAATAAAGAACCAAGAAAAATACAACACATTGTGAGAATAATATGCTTAATTGGGGGTTGATACTTGATCCTCGATTAGTGAAAATGATTGAAAGACAACTGTGAAAAGAATGATAAGCAGCTGAGTTTCATGAAGTTTATACCTTCGATAAATATGATTCTCTCTTCATTTGAACACTTATTTCCATTTACATCTGCACTGACCAAACGAAACACAGAAGGGACCCATTTAAAAGTATCTGAGGATCTACACAATTCTTCGATGCTAACACAAAAAGATTTCACGCACTTATCCATAACTGAATAATAACCTGAGAAAACATAAATAAATTCAAAATGACAATTGCCGAATTCCCTAGTGTCATGCGCTCTGGTTGGTCGTTTGTGGCGTTTGTGTCGGTGACGAAAGTATGAAATAAAATTAGTTTCCTCAGTTTGGTCTAAAGATTTAGTAGGAAAACAAATGAAAATGAGAGCACCATATCTTCTGTGCATCCTAGCTGCCACTTAACAATTCGCCATGTCATCGAAACTGACGTTTAAATCTGGGATTTTTGTGAAATTATAACATCAAGAACTTATTCCGAAATCCAATCCATCTATGTTGCATCCAAGAAATATTTGAATCGGCAAATCTAGCAAAAAAATACCTACCTTCATATATATATTGTTCAGCATGGATGCATTTCTGAATTTGAACATTTTGATTGTTAGGTGGGAGCATTTGTTGCACAGCATATGCGATACTTCGTCGTCCGGTGAAATCTGAAAAGAAGGAAAATAAAAGTTGCATTTAAAGGCGCATTCGCATTGTATCAATGAAAATAGGCCCAAGTGAATAATTTTGAATGGGCACTAAGAAAATAGATAAATCTTGAGCGATTTTAAGCGATGGACCAAAAGCTCCGGTTATAGTTATGGTTATCAAAATTGACAATTTTTTTTTGCTTTGCCTACATGTCAGTTTGGATAACCTCAACTATTACCTGAGCTTCTGGTCCATCGCTTGAAATTGATTCTTGTTTCTGGATTTATTTTCTACCAAACGAGTTAGAAGTTTCTGACTTACTGACAGCAGCTTTAGTGCGCATGTTTAGATTTGTATCATTTGTAGGTATCAAACCAATTGAGGAAAAATTTGTAAGGAATTTTAATCATTGTTTTCAGATGCATTGAAAGATTGGAATTCCCTAACTTGAAAATTTTTCAAGCGGATTCCTGAATAATTATCATATGCATTTATATTAATAGATCAGCACAACGAATGAAACCCATCATTGCAGAAGCTCTCAAATAGATACATTGCGATCTTCATTTTTGTGGATGCGACTTTGAGCAGAACGTTTTTTTTTGTCTATATCATTCACCAGTTCAGTTAAATATTATTTATTGTTCCTATCTCTCAACGTGATGTTTCATATCACGTTGGGAGGCGGGAAGATTTCAGGTACGAACTAAAATTTCTCTCAGTTGAAATAGGAGTTCTCATGGCTCTATTTTGGGACCAGTTCTTTTTATTCTTTATATAAACGACATCACTGGTAATATTATATTCGAACTCTTTCAACATGTTGATGATGCTACGGCAATTTCATTGGGAAAAAATAATTCCTCCCTACAATTGAAGTCCCAAAATGTCATGAGTAATCTACATGTCATTGGTTCAGTATGAATGCATCACATATCAATTTCAGTAGAACAGTTTGATCAATTTCAAGCGATGAACCAAAATGTTTTTGGTTATTCGCGGTTAACCGCAGTGGTTATGTGTCAAAGGATTTAATGACGTCACAACCAATAAACACTGTCATTGTCGCTTGAATGCGTTGGTTTAAACAAATTTGACTTTTGATTCGAATAAAGGTCAAAGGTTTTGACAGTGTTCAGTTAAATTTTTGTATTCTTGATAATGGATATTCTTGATAAAAACTTGCATTACTGCTATTGGGAACTTCTGCCACCGCCTTAACGGTTAAATTTGGAACCTGTACAAGCTAGTAGTTTTATGTAAACAAACAGTAGAAATGTGGTGGAGAACGAATATTTATTGAGCAGAGCTACAATATTTGAAGAAATTATTATAATTTTGTGTTAGATTTCTTGAGAAGAAACTTTTCGTTTGGATCACCATATAAAATCGTGCTTTGAATCGTTCCTGGAGGATAATTTCGATGTTATTTTAGTGTCTGTTGCTTGGTGGATCAAAATGAACCAATAAAGTTCACTTGAATTCCGAAAGAAAATGGAACATGTATAACATATAAATGATTTTATTTTTATATCAAAGCAGCTTAAGATACAAGCTAAATGAAAAATGTCACAGCTGGTTCCACCTACCTATATAGAAATGAAAAATATTTATGTATTTATATGAATAACATTAGGTTTTATCAACTTCAACAGTATATCTAGTTTTTGCCAGGTTTTGAATCAGATCACTCTCTCTTTGAATATCACATTGTGTAGTAAGTGAAGTAGGTAGCTGCAGAAGTACTCGTTAGTCTCTCTGAAGGAACAGCATTCTTCATCAAAATTCTTTCATTTTCATATATACCTAAAACATATCAACATGAAGTTGTTCTGAAATGAATACATTGTATTTTACCTTTATGAAATCCAGGCCTTTCTTCTATCGACGATTTGCATGCCAGATGCTTTCATTTGGCTTTGGAAAAAATGAAAACTTAGGGCAATTGATGATCCTTTCTTCTTTGACCATGAATTACATTGAGTCGAGGAACACAACAATAGTCATCTCGGGAGGATGCCATTTCGAACTGATACAATCTAAAATTTTTATCGGAAAGAAAGAAATCGATTGATGAATGTTACAAACACTATCGGTATACCAAAAGTTCAACCCGGAGAACAACACAAAAATAAGTTTTACTCACCATTTAGGGCCGTATTTATAGTTGTTCCTTGAGGCTTCCTTGAACTGAAGGCCGCCTTGAATTTGCGTTTCTATGGAAACAAATACAAGTTTGTTTGCATAGAAACATAGAAAAGCAAATTCAAGGCGGCCTTCAGTTCAAGGAAGCCTCAAGGAACAACTATAAATACGGCCCTAAAGAGTGTAGTGTCTGTGATTACACTGTCTCGTGTGTCTATGACTTATGCTAGGTGTCGGAACGACGAGAGCCGCAGGCGAGAGTCGACGACTAGTAGTGAGCTCGTGGGCATTGCCGAGCCAGTGACTACGCAAGTGAATTCTACAAGTGGCGACGAGGAAAAAGTGTTGTATAAAGTGTAAAAGGAATTTCAGGTATTGTTGACATCATTGTTTTTTGAAAATTCTACAGCAATAACTTGACAGTCACTTACGTGTCTCACTGACATAAAAAGCAACGAAAAAATTCCAAAAGCAAGACAAACCCATTTTATATTTGAGTACCGCATAATTTGAATCAGGTAATTATAATTAATTGATAATTCTTCTTGCCTCCATTCAATTGGAAGTATTATTGTGGCTACTTGCCTCCATTTAATTGGAAAAAGTTATATTGTGGCTACTTGCCTCCATTCAATTGGGAAAAGTAATATTGTGGCTAAGTGCCTCCATTTAATTGGAAAAAAGTTGTATTGTGGCTACACGCCTCCATTCAATTGGAAGTATTATTGTGGCTACTTGCCTCCATTCAATTGGAAAAAGTTATATTGTGGCTACTTGCCTCCATTCAATTGGAAAAAGTTATATTGTGGCTACTTGCCTCCATTCAATTGGAAAAAGTAATATTGTGGCTAATTGCCTCCATTTAATTGGAAAAAGTTGTATTGTGGCAACACGCCTCCATTCAATTGGAAAAAGTAATATTGTGGCTAATTGCCTCCATTTAATTGGAAACATATTGTGGTATTGAAAAAAAACCTCCATTTAATTGGGAATTTCAAATATGAAGTATTTGGTGTTATTGGTCGTGAGATCATCAATAACTTGGGAACAATCGAAGTAAGCAGAATTTTATTCCAGGTTGCCTTAGCCTTGATCTACCATCATGGCTAATTCTCTGCCACCCTTAGAGGGATTAGATGTAGAAGGTGATGGTGCTCACATCGGGAACAGATGGGAAAAATGGAAGAGGGCCCTGCTAATCTATCTTGATGCAGCTGAGATAGGAGCTCAGCTGAAGAAAAGAGCAACTTTGTTGCATTTAGGTGGGACAGGTCTACAAGAAATATATTACAACTTGCCTGGTGCTCATGCAGAAGTTGCAGAAGGCGTAAATGTTTTCGATGTGGCCATCCAGAAATTGGATGAATTCTTTTTTCCCAAACAAAATCGAGTTTACGAACGACATATGTTTCGACTAATAAAACAAGAAGAAGGGGAGAAATTTGAAAGATTTCTAGTAAGACTGAGGAAACAAGCTGATCGGTGTAACTTTGATAGGAAGGATGATCACTTAATAGACCAAATGACGGAAAAGTGTACATCAGCGGAATTACGAAAGAAAATTTTAACCCTTGGTGATAGTATAACTCTCGATAAAATCATATCAGAAGCAAACACGGCGGAAATTGTTAACAATCAACTGGAAAATTATGAAATGAAAAAACCAGGAGCTGATGGAGTTAACGCTATTTATAACAAAGGAAGAGGGAAAATAAATATGCATGGTTGGAATCCAACGCAAGGGAGTAATTACAAGAAGAGGAGTTGCGGCAGGTGTGGAAGCACAAAGCATAGTTCCGAGGATAGTGAATGCCCAGCAAGGGAGATCAAATGTTTTGGATGCGGCAAAGGTGGACATTTCCGTCGATATTGTAAATCTAGCAAAGAACCAGTTAAAAGAAAAGTTCAAGATATTGAGCTGTTAGGAAACAGTTCGAGAAGCGATAAAGGCACGAAGAAAAAGAAGGTTGAAGTGGACTACGTGTTTAATGTGAACGATGACGGCACGTTGAATTGTTCGTTAGGCGGAATACAAACAAATATGCTTATTGATTCAGGTTGTAAGGTAAATCTCATCACAACAAAAACATGGGAGACCTTAAAAAATCAAGGTGTTGAAATTAATAACCAGATAGGGTATCCTGACAAAACGCTTTTTGGTTATGGAAGTACAACACCACTCAACGTGCTGGGCTGCTTTGAAACAACAATCGCCATAGCAAACCGCAAAACACGTACCACAGTATATGTTATATCCAAAGGAACACGAGATTTATTAGGGAAAGAAACTGCAATCAGATTGGGTGTTCTGAAAATAGGTCTGGATATTAACGCAATCGAAGGCAAGTCTGTAATAAAACCATTTCCCAAATTTAAAAACGTATTGGTAGAGATTCAATAGATACGATGGTTAAGCCTTTATCGCAACCATATAGAAGAATACCGATTCCGATTGAAGAGAAGGTAGAAAGAAAAGTGAGAGAACTTCTTGATCGTGACATCATTGAAGAAGTACAGGGAGCATCAAGATGGGTATCTCCTGTTGTACCTATATTGAAAGAAAATGGTGATTTACGTCTTTGTATTGATATGCGAGCTGCAAACAAAGCTATAATGAGAGAAAATCACCCTTTGCCCTGTATGGATCAATTACTCCCGAAAATTGGTAAAGCTAAATATTTTAGTAAACTTGATATAAAGGACGCTTTCCATCAACTAGAGCTCCACCTAAACAGTAGACATATTACAACGTTCATTACGACAAAGGGTCTTTACCGATACAAACGATTAATGTTTGGTATGAATTGCGCTCCGGAGACCTTCCAAAAAGTATTGGAAAGGATTTTAATCAAGAATGAAGGGGCCGTTAATTTCATTGATGATATACTGGTATTTGGTGATAGCGAGGAAGAGCATGATCTAAGACTAAAAAAACTGTTGAGTGTACTAAATGAACATACTGTGTTACTTAACAATGAGAAGTGCTTATTCAAGGTCACAAAGGTAGATTTCCTGGGCCATGAATTGACTTCAGATGGTGTGCCAAATACCTTGATAGTATTAAAAATTTTCGAGTTCCAACAAATGTCGAGGAGTTGCAAAGTTTCCTTGGTCTGGTGAATTATGTGAATAAATGGATTCCGAACTTGGCTACAAAAACAGAACCTTTAAAAGAATTGTTACGGAAGAAACTTGGAAGAAACACAAGTATACTGCCATTCTGGAAACAAGCTCAATCTAGCGCTTTTGACGATTTGAAGAATATCTTGACCAAAACACAATCCTTGGGTTACTACGACGTAAACGACAAAACACAGGTCATAGTAGATGCGAGCCCAGTTGGACTTGCTGCTGTTTTAGTTCAATTAGATTCTAAAGGACCACGCATAATCGCGTTCGGAAACAGGACATTGACTGAGTGCGAAAGGAAATACAGTCAAACTGAAAAAGAAGCATTGGCATTAGTCTGGTCTGTGGAACATTTCAATATATTCCTATTCGGAAAAGAATTTGACCTCATTACTGATCATAAGCCTCTCGAGATATTATTCGGGTCTAAATCGAAGCCTTGTGCTCGAATAGAGAGATGGGTGCTCAGGCTACAATCATATAAATACAGAGTGATGTATAAACCGGGGAAAATGAACATTGCAGATTCCTTGTCCAGACTCTGCGTATGCTCAAACTCACCATTTAAGGGTCATGACATCCATATACATCAAATCGTTGAACAATGCAGACCGCAGGCCATTTCAATCATCGAGTTTTCTGGAAGTGACAAAGAAACCAATTATGTGAAAAAAGGTATTCATGAACAGGACTGGGACGAGACAGTAAAAAATTATAAAATTTTCGAAAATGAACTATGTTTCTATGGAAATATATTGCTCAGACGTAACAGGATTGTAATACCCCAGAAGTTGCGAAAAACTGTTTTAGATGCCGCACATGAAGGACATCCAGGGATTGTTGCAATGAAGGGTCGATTACGGACCAAAGTATGGTGGCCACGAATCGACAAAGACGTGGAAAATCTAGTGAAGTCTTGCAAGAGCTGCACCTTGGTGGGATTACCTAATCCCCCGACACCAATGAAAAGACGTGAGCTTCCCCTGGCACCATGGGTAGATGTCGCAATGGATTTGCTAGGTCCATTGCCTAGTCAGGAATACGTGTTCGTTGTAATTGATTATTACAGTCGTTATAAAGAGGTAAAAATGACTAAATCTGTGACAAGTTCCCAAATAATTAAACTTTTGAAAGAAATCTTCAGCAGACTTGGTTATCCCGTATCAATAACTGCAGACAATGGAAAACAATTTGTAAGCGAAGAATTCCGAGTTTTCTGTAGCAGTTGTAATATCAAAATATTCAACACTGTTCCGTATTGGCCTCAACAAAACGGAGAGGTCGAAAGACAGAATCGAGACATTTTGAAGCGCTTAAAAATAAGCCATATGGAGAAAAAAGACCTGAAAGAGAGTTTGTGGGATTATCTCATTATGTACAATAGTACTCCTCACTCAACGACAGGTAAATCACCTTCTGAACTATTTTTTGGGCGTCAAAATCGAGACAAAATCCCATCATTAGACAGGATAGATCTTTCAGGAAATGACGATGAGATAAGAGATAGAGATAAGATTCACAAAGAGAAAGGGAAAGAGTATGGGGACAAACGGAGAGGAGCGACAGACTCAACAATTAATGTAGGTAATAAAGTTTATGTTAAGAATATGGAGAAAGGAAACAAACTTAGCACAAACTTCAATCCCACACCTCACACTGTTGAGGAATCAAATGATGGCGACATTACTGTCAGGAATGATCAAACGGGTCAAGTATTACGAAGGAATGTTGTTCATCTCAAAAAGATAGAAGGTCAGTGGACAACAGTACCGGAGGAAAATCAGGATGAGGAGGAATGTCAAAATAATTAAATCAGTGACTAAACTTCACCTGTTTTATTAATGGATGATTGAATCTTTTAATGAGCTAATATTTATAAGTTGTTATTGTCATAATAATATAGTTATGTTTGATGTTCTATATCTGCAACGTTCAGTTTTGTTAGTTTAACAAATTGCTTCAACAGCCTAACTCAGCTATCACTCGATAATATAGTCGATCAAATACAAAAAAGAGATAAAACTTCTCTTTACAATTTAGTGTTCTCTCTATTCAACATAGGAGAGATGTAGTGTATGTGATTACACTGTCTCGTGTGTCTATGACTTATGCTAGGTGTCGGAACGACGAGAGCCGCAGGCGAGAGTCGACGACTAGCAGTGAGCTCGTGGGCATTGCCGAGCCAGTGACTACGCAAGTGAATTCTACAAAGAGTAAATTGGATGTTTCAATATCTTCCACCTGAACATTTCAGTCACAGCTTGATAATTCAGGGGAATCAAATAAATGTTTTGACTGTTGACGTTTGCGGCCATTTCAAATATTCCGTAATTCCAACTATTTTGATGGACCGCTCGTGAAAAACAAGTCCAGAGCTGGGTTAAAATCGCAAAATTTTGGTTATAGTTGTGATCCTTTCACAACTGATCCATGACGTCATGGAACCTAAACCGTTAGAGTAACCAATTTCGCTTGAATGAAATGGTTTAGACCAAAAAGGATTGGTTTTAACCAATCTGTTTTGGTTACTCGCTTGAAATTGGTTATTGTATGATATTTCACAATCATAATAAGACCATCGATATAAAATTGAATTTGGAACAACAAGAGTTAACTAGAGTAGAAGACACACAATTTCTAGATATAGATGTAGATGAGCATCTTAATTGGAAATCTCATTGTGAAAATCTAAGTAAAAAACTTAGCTCAGTTTTTTTTCAGAAACTTGAGGGATGTTTTAGCATTGAAACAGTTAGTTCAATTATTCAATTTTAATGTTGAAATTCTGCATTGTACCTGAAAAAGAAGAAGAGAGTCATGTCATTGAAGTTTGTGATTTTGTGTGAGTCTGTGGTTTAACCACTAAATTGTTACCTTTTCACGTGCCATTGTCTGAAAGAAAATTTTAGAAGATTAGTCTAAGTGTTTTTAACGAAAATCTATCTCACCTACAGATTTGGTTCATCAATCTACCGGTCTGCAATTTTTTCATGGCGTGGACCATTTTTCTCGATGTCGATTAGCTTTAGTAAACCTCTGTTATTCGGTGAGCCATCTAATCATGATATATATTCGGTGAGCCCTCTAATATTGTATATTATTAATATTGTAATTGAGCAGAGGTTGTTCCGATGCAATCCTTGTCATTTTAAAAATAATCCTGTCAGATGTGAGTTATTTATTCATTTTTTTTGTTAGTATAAGATTCATTGTTTTTCGATTGTTTTCACGTACCTTATGTATTTTTTGCAGCATCCTGAGGAAGAACCGCAGAAGGTTTGAAATATAGATGTTGAAGACGATATTTTATTGATCTTTGCCCTCACCATAACTTGCCGAGTACCCAAATAATTTTTCTTCCTGAAATTTTACGGCAACTATTTTCATTACATATATATATATATATATATATATATATATTCTTGTGAACTTGCAAGTGTTCCGTATCTATTCATTTTACAACACTTAACTACTCGTGTAATTATAAAGTTATTGTTAGTTACCAAGATAATTTTTCAATTCTTATCTTATTTACAGTAATTACTATTATTAGGTACTATAAAACAGAAATACATTTTTAATTTATGTTGTTATTGGAAAATACCACTACATACATTTTTGAACCGTGAAATTCAAAATAGGAAGAACTATCACTTCTTATTCCAGTTTCCTTTGTCTTCCCCATAATCTTCTTCCATTCGCACTAAAATTTGAAATTAATCTATATTCTCGTCTTCAAAAACATTTGTCACCAGTTCTTCTAGGCTCAGAAGAACATTCTTCATTGATATCACTTTAATATGGTGGAGCCTTGCGACAAGTTTGCCCATTACACTGACCGCAATCCAAAGAACACTGCAACCCTGCTTTTCTGCATCCACATCGCGAACCACAAACATTTTGGCTGTTGCATAATATTGGGACAGGTGGTATTGGCTTCAGGACTCTGGGGTGAATTAAACACTGTTTATCGAATTTTCGACGTTTCGATCCTTTATAAGGATATTCTTCAGGACAATTTTGTCAGGTGTATAATGGTGACAAAATTAAAAAAATAAAGAAGATCCCAATAAAGGATCGAAAGGTCGACAATTCGATAAAGAGTCCTGGAGTCAATACCTTTCCCAGTATTTAACAGCAAGGACGAGATACAATGGTTCCATATTATTGTGTTGAGCCATTTCTCCGGGGCTAGTGGATACGTTGTCATAATAGGTTCCAGGAATTCATCACGCATTATCCGACACCAATTCTGTGGTTCCAAATCATGTCCTCACCAAGTCTGAACTAGTTGGGGAAATGCTGCACTAATTGGTGGAAGGCAGTTTTATTCAGTTTTGTTAGCTTTGCATACATTCCTCAGATTTTGGAGGATTATGGATTTCCAACTTACGTTAAGGAGGCGAGATATTTGCTATAAATGTATGGGAGATCGTTTGCCAGACCTTTGATCTCGAAAAATCTGTAGGTTTATAAAAATTTTCAGTCGACTATCTCTCATTACGAGATGAAACGCCTGCACTTTATAGGAAATATGGATGAAAAAACCATGGCTGAAGTCACCTGCGTGAGACGCGTCATTACGAATGATGTTAAGGAGCCGATAAACCCACCAATGAATACATCATAGTTTAAGATGATGGATGGAGCACAAAAACATATAGATGAATATTATCAGGTTAAAATCTGAAAACCATGAAGGAAAATACACATCATGGTATATTTCTTTCGGCAGTGAGCCAAAGTGACATTGCCTAGTCTGGTAACTCCATTAAAGAAAAGTTTTTTTGGACAAAAATCAAAAAAGGACATAAAGAATTTTGGAAAAAGATGAAGCACCAATGATGAACAATTTTTAATGGATATAAATCAAAAAAAAATTTGCAACAATACAAAAACCGAGCAACTAAACTGAACACATCGAAAACAAGAAAATTTTTCGTCCTGAAACCGCTAATTTGCAACATTTATATGTAAAGTACGATACAACCGTACTTCAGATTACTACATTTTAGTTATCAATAATCGATTTCAAGCGATGGACCAAAATCTCCGGTTATAGTTACGGTTATCGACATTGACAGATAATCTTTTGCCTATATGTCAGTTTGGATAACCACAACTATAACCGGAGCTTTTGGTCCATCGCTTGAAATCGATTAATGTTTCATTTCTTTTAAAAGTACAATCTAAGATTGCTTGACAGTTGTCATTAGAGCAAATAGCCGTATAAGACAGATATTTAGAGATTTCGTGATTCCTGTTCAAATAGACTTATATTTCTGATTTCATTGTTTTCAGGTAAGTTTAATTCAATTCAAGGTTTATTAACATTATTTTTGTTATTTCGATAACATAAATAAAACATTGTTTACAGATGCAATCATGTTCGTTCAATACCGAATTTGAATCTTACATATATACTCAATGATGAATAAATAAATATATAAACGAAATATTCCACTGTATAGCTATATCACGACGAGGAGCAAACGTGAAACCATTCATTTTTCAAAATTGTAATGAGCTCTTCGAATGAATTATCAAGATATTCAGAAGATCAAGCAAACCAGCAAAATATAATCAATTTGAAACCTTGCAGATTGTGAAAAGCTTGGAAAAGAAACAACCAAGATGTTGAAAACATTTGATATTTAAAAAAAATGGGGATAGCAATAGAAAATTTAAAAGGGAGTAAAATGGAAAATTGACGAGCAAGTTAATGAAATAACCGGCTCAAATGATCATAGAATCATAAAGAGGTAAAAAAGGAGACAAAACCGAAAGATGAATTTCAATATGAGAATGCACATGAATAACCAAGCGCGACTGTACCAAGTAATGTTGAATAACCTAGAGTAATCTCTATTTCCAGGAACGTATTTCGGTTCCATAGAAAATAGTACAGAGGTAGAACCACAATAGATGAAAAGTAAATATATAGATTAACAAAAAGCCATAAGAGAGGAGTAATACTAATAAGTGGTCACGAAATGTTCTCATTAAGGAAATAGTAAATTGACTAACGTGTAACGGGTACGTAAACAATCGTGAGGTTTTGCAGAAGGTATTTCACTTCTGGATCAGGAAAACCGAAATAATATCCAACGGAAAGAAACAGGAACTCTACGTATAATATCTGAAGAATCTGGAACCTCAGAAAAATCTATACAGGAACCATCGTACATCTTCATCTAATCAGTCCAAATTGGAAACAATTTCTATAGCTTTATTTTGGTCCCGAAATTCAGAATAGTCCAAGGACAGTTCTGCGCAGAGCAGATGCGCTGTTGAAGTCCGTTTCTGAACCATCTCAGAACAGTTAATTTTAAGTTCTTTAAAAAGGAAGAAAACTTTCTGATGTGCGCATGCACCAACAGTGTCATTTAGGGATCATCGTTGCCAGGTTGGGCGGAAGCTTGACTCGAGTGACAGCACCCTGATTCCTCTGAGATGGTCAACTCTGGTTAGAAAATGAAGTACACGGAATGATAGTCAAGTAATGTCATGAATTTTATTGGGGGTTGGATTAGTTGAATTTGGGGCATTGCCAATTCAAATCGAAAGAAATTAGATGTGGGATAGTGCACTAGAATTTCGTTTTCTGATTTGTTTAGGTCCTAGGTTAGGTTAGGTTAGTTTAATTTAGGAAAGTGCCAATCCAAATCAGAAGAATTAAAATCGAGAGATTTTTTCGCCCACTGCCTGTAATTTGTGGCTGGCACCAATGTCAGCTTTTCAAATTGTATAAATTCATTTCCACGTAGTTCGAATGAATTGATTAATATTCTTCGATTGTTTCAATTGCTTATATTTTTCAGGATTGAATAAATAGACCCTTTTGACTTTTTGGGGACGTACAGAGTGACCACAAAGACATTTACATTTTGGATGGCACTATACACCGAAGTGGAGAGTCATGACGTGGTGAGGGGAGGTTTCATACGCCTTTCGAAGAACGGCCATTTTTGTTTCTCAGTCACAAAAGAGCAGTGGTCGGTACAGCAACGCGTGCTGACATACTGTGTGTATGTTAGAATCGGTGACTCAGTGGTAGCAGCTTAACGAGCTTTTCGCGTTCATTTCAACATCGGCCGGCATTGAGCAGTCCCTAGCCGACCTACCATTAAGTATTGGGTTAAAAAATTTCGAACTACGCTCAATATAATGAAGAAAAAATCACCAGGTCTTCCACGTATGGTGCGGACACCCGAGAACATTGAGAGAGTGCAAACAGCTGCTGTTACCAGTCGTGGGGTCCTATTCTTGAATTCGATGGTATTAACGTTCTCTATCGTTCCATCATAAATGCACTTAGTTTCCTTGACAACAGCTGCGACACGCCTATTTTATCACGTTTCCGATTCAAGAATAGGGCCCCCAGGACGTTCCGCTCGACGGCAGGCAGTTGAATTGATTTTGCTGCACAAGTGCATAAGTGTGTCGAGCTTTCTGGACAGAATAGAAAATTGCATCAGAAAAGACATCATGACATCCTTTTCTCTATGTAAAATAAATGGCGTATACCCACAACGATGTAACTTGAGTTAAATAAATAGTACCTATCTTGAAAAATGTATATTGTTTCGTTATTTCTAGAATGTAAATTTTTCTCGTGGTCACCCTATACAAGGACATAGAAAATATTGTTTTTGCTATTATTTATCTTAAACTCGGATAAGCTTTAAGCTTCTGGGGGATTTTTTGAAGCCTAGGATAATCGGAAAAACACAAAAACTGAGTACTTTCTTCAATCCCTCAAAAAAATATGGGATATTAGATCAATTGCTATACTTATATATGAATTCATCAGACCCACGTGGAAATACATTTGAACAATTTGAAATCTGACATTTCATGAACAATCACGCCATTTCAACATGACAGATACCAGCCGCAAATTACTGACATTCGCACGATTTTTATTTTTCAACGCGTCCATGAGTACGAACCTTTCAGGACACTACCGGCAAAATCGCGTGATTATTTTTTGTGGTTGAATCATTTCAACTTCCAGAGATTGTTTATACTCGTCTGTCATGTTTATAGGCACTTGTCAACAAAACAAGTAGTGTTGCTGAATGTAGTAGTCATACTGCAGTATTCCATCTGAAAGGTGACAAGTATCTAGATTCCTATTCAGCGGTTCTATCCAAAGTTAGATGGCCTGACGATCAGTAAGAACTGTGAAACAGCTGCAGTCATTCTCGTTGGATCCACTTCTTCGGTGTACATGTTTTGGTTGATTGGGTGATTAGCTCTGATCAAGGAGGAATGTTTGTTGATTTATCATTCGTCCTTGTGGTTATGTAAGTCATTATGGGGGCCTCGTGTACAATGATGACAATCAGTACTTTTTATCTTCCCTAGGCAGCTAGGCGTTGAATATATCATACACTCCATGCACAGATCAAGTGACAGTTTTGACGTTTCTCGTAAGCTTGACAATTTTCAGCAATCATAGAGAATGAAGTTGACCATTTTGACAACTCTATTGTAGGTTGTTGAAAATTCAGAATTATTTCAATTTTACCAATGAAGTCATGGATAAAGTATAGTAATTGCTTTTATTCACTTGAGTGATTTGCAAACTTCACTCTCGTGGATAATAGAAGTCATTAAATGCTCGTTGAATAATTAACTATTGTCCAATATTTCACAAAATAGTATCGATCAAGCTGAAATTCGAAACTGGGTTGTGAAATGACAGCCTTTAACTAAAACATTACAACGTAATGTTATTTTTTCTTGAATTTCGGATTTTATATATTTTCGATAAAATTCTGCATGGAGTTTCGCTAACTACTAAATTTTGATTCCACAGGATCAAATTCAGGAAAATAAGGCGAAAACTGAAGCTTAGCATAATACCAAATGTCTTTGGTTGATTATACCTTTTAACGATCTCAACCGTCGATTATGAAAAGGGATTCAAATTAATAGAGTACAAAACGGAAGAAATATTAAAAAAAAATAAATATGAAGATATTCACGGATATTCACAAAATCATCATAGAAAAATAGGAAAAAGATGAAGCCTGTAGAGTGTCAACCTTTCGACGTTTTCTCTGTCATAAGAAGCTATCATGGATCAAATCGACATGAAACAATAGAGTTATCGAAACTAGTATACATGCCTGACTTTATTGAAGGATTCTGTAATAGAAGATCCCTTATCGTTGGTTCGACAATCGACTATCGAAGTAGGGATTCGTGTCCCCTCAACTTTAAGATGAAAGTTCTTGTCATATGGATTGGTTTATTTATGGTTCTTGTTTCTCTGTAGACAGGTATCAGATGTGAGAGTGAAATTCAACAATATCACAGAATAGAGTATTACAGAAGCGACACTCTCCCTTTCCCAATGTCCTAAATTTACATGCGCATGCTTCAATCCGCCATTTTGTTATTGTTTTTTTTTATCAATACACAGACAAAGAATATAATCAAAAGTTTTCTATTCTGTGGTCCACGTCAATATGCGTTGGTTCATTTACTTCCACGTGTTCGCATTCCTGGTACTTTTGGTTCTCTATACAGTATCTGTTTCGATTTTGTTGTTTGATTCGTTTCAATATAATATTTATACAATACCAAGATAGCATTGAGAAGTCCACAATTTATATAATTCTTACTATTCTGTGATAATAATATGATATCTGTGACCAGGTTCTATTACCATGCTTAATATGGGGTATGGTCCGTTTATATTCTTGGTTACTACTGGTTAGTGCCTTGGCTGTCAAATTTCTGACACTTCGGTTCATTATCTGTCACATAGCACCAGGGGGGTGAAACTCCTAGTGGAATATGGGAAGCAATTTTCTGTGACTGGCCACGCGAGATTAAGGGAGATAGAAGATATGGAAGTATAGCTTTCTCCGTCGGGACTGGATGATCCGAAATGACATTTGACTGACTGACTTCTAGTATTTTTGCCGGTAAAATAAAAATGGAGTTGTTCACTAAAGGTACTGCCTAGATAAGCTAATAGTTTCTAAATATTCTATACAGTTTTTTGTATTCTTTTCTCATTTAGCTCCTGTAATAATATCTGAAACATCAATGAAACCTTCCTCGATCAAACTTAAGTTCACATGAAAATTTTCCTTAAATGAAAATCCATACGAGGAATGTAAAAGGTTTGTGATATCACAGGTTCTCAAAAAAAATATGCATTTTCCCGATTTTGCTAAGAATCCTTCTAGATTAGTAAACTGGTAATAAGGCTTCAATATTGATGCAATTCCCGAATATGTTCTGAATGATCATGTAGATATGAATCCTATGATTTGAGTTCCGAAGACAGCTATAATAGTTCCAGTATTGACTCTGAGAAAATCATTGTTGCCTTCAACATCTGATCAACCTTCAGTAGAAAGGCTTGATACAACAAGCTTTGCTTCTAGTGCTGAAGTGGCCAAAATTATAAAGGTAAATGAAAATTCCTTTTTAGTTGAAAATAAAACTGTATTTTTACGAAAATTACGATTCTCAATCATATTTGTCCCCTGAGCAGCAGTCCTTATACTAAATTCATAGAAAACTGTATCTTTCAATTCATTCAAACTCAAAATGAACAGTAGGCAAAAAAATTAAAACTAAACTATAGAAAGCGCCTCCGCGTTAACAGAGTCGTACACACTTTTCAAAGTTTATAATGCTGTATTGATGCAGTAAGCAGGGCAATTTGTTTTCATTACCAATAGTTTATTTTCACTTGTATTTCTAATGTAGGAAAGCCCACCAATATTTTCAAGCAACATTTTTCAGTTGAAAAAAACAGGATTTACCACTAGTTCCAGGATCCATGGATTAAATTAAGTGGATTCAGCAACTCTTTGATGGAAGACTCTTTCGGACATATCCTTAAATGATAATATTGTTATTATTCTTTCAAATTTTCAACATATCATTTCGTTAATGTTGATAGTTAATGAATTGCAAATGACCTTTTGGTTATTTCTTCATATAATGTTGGTAGATTCTGCATATTTAAACGGAAGAAATAAATGATGAAACGTGATATAATTAACACATATTACATAGGTATGTGATTGATTCATGTAGTTTTGGTTTTCATGACTCAAAAAGAGTAAAATTCCATTTGAAAACATAAAATGTAGTATGAAGTTAATTTCTATTATTTTCTATCTGATACCTAGCCCTAGCAGTTAATTCAAATATTCCCGCCACAAACAAAATACTTTCAACTATGCCTGTTAGGATCGCTAGTGAGCTTTTCATCCAAAATTAGTTCCCCATGTGGCCATTGGTGTCGCTAGTGAATGGCCATCTAAGATGGCCGCCACTTTGTTTCCACAGATTAGTAGGGAGTTTACACTTCTTATATATTTGTATTCTGTGCATGGCACTAACCATTAGTAACCAAAAATATACATGGACAATATCCATGGTTTTTCAAGGTCAAGAACCATCAGGAGATTTTGAAGAGAATTTAGTGGATATTTGAAACTTTCACGTTATTTCCTCAATATTTCGATAAGTACTGTTGCGATAAGATTTGAACTTTGTAATAAGTTGGAGAATATCAAGTCGCGTTTAACTCATAGTTTCGACAAGTGGAAATCAAAACAAGATGTGCGCATTCACCAACAGTGTCATTCAGGGAGCATTGTTGCCAGACTGCAAAATAAATCCTATGCCACAAGACAATAATGTCCTTTTAAATTCTGTTTCTTTAATATGAGTTGTTCTAAATCGGGTTGGAATCTTGAAAATGAAAGGAATATGTTTGAATGAGTAAATAAGGGCGATTGTGCACTATTTTTTTTTAAACAGTGATATAGTATATTTCTCCATAGTTTTCGATGATGGGACACCCATATCTTTACCTACCGATTTGGATTGGCACTGTCCTAATCTACGACCTAAACAAACCAGAAAACGAAATTCAAGTGCACTATCCCAAATTTAGTTTCTATTGGTTTGGACTGACAATGTCCCAAATCGAACAAAACAAATCTAACCCCCTACAGAATTCATTACATTTTTTGATAACTATTTTATGTGCTTTGTTTTCAAATCAGAATTAACCATCTCGGATAAATAGATACTATATACTATCACCATTATTAAACAATGCATCCTTAAACAATGCTATAATTCAAGTCACAAGTCTAATATTGGGCTTCCGCACAATCTGGCAACGATAATCCCTAAATGACACTATTGGTGCATGCGCACATCTCGTTTTGATTTCCACTTGTCGAAACTATACTTTTACCCAAGTCGCAGCTTGATGCAGAATTTCGTGTTTTCTTCAGAAAATCAAGACAATTTTCTATTGAAAAATTCAATAAATTTTTGTAGAAAAGTTTGTTTTCCTTGGCGTCAAATAATCAAATTGAATGACATAAAATATCAATTTAAAATAATATTTTAATTTCACCATTGCTGAACAATGTTTATGCTATCACAAATATCGAATCAAATACCACAACATTAAAAGGCACTCAAAATTTATAAAGAAAAAATGAGCTCTAACTTCCAGAGTTAGAAAGAATGACAGGAGAACTGTCAAATAGGGATATTCAATAGACGACTTCGGCCCAAGTTGCCAACCCACAATTTACTTAGCAAGTTTACTTTCACTGGAAAACGGAAATTTCTGGACAAATTCGACATGATAAGGTTCGCATTATTTATAAATACCCGTAAAACATACCTCGGCTCTTCAAACCGGATAATTCCTTCCAAATATAGGTTTTTGTTAAGATCGTCCCCGATTGGCTGAAATTTAAGTTGGGATTCCTGATTTCATGCAAACAGTGTCAATTTTCATAGGATACGTTCCGAAAATCAACTCTGTTGTTTCGGTTGCCGATTTTCCGCTCCGTAAATATGAAATATTCGGATGGTTCCTGGAACAAGCGCGTGAAAAAGGTTATTTACGGAATCTGGTTGATGAAAATGCGGTCGATTTACTGTCACCAGAACGATTTTCTATGGTAAATATCCATAGCATAGAACAATCATGTTTACTTTAGGTTTGTTTTGGTTTCGATTTCAGATCTGTTCGGGACGGTTCTAGCATAGACCAATAGTCTGTCATTCTGAACTCGGAACCAAAACAAACCTAAAGTAAACATGATTGTTCTATGCTATGGATATTTACCATAGAAAATCGTTCTGATGACAGTAAATCGACCGCATTTTCATCAACCAGATTCCGTAAATAACCTTTTTCACGCGCTTGTTCCAGGAACCATCCGAATATTTCATATTTACGGAGCGGAAAATCGGCAACCGAAACAACAGAGTTGATTTTCGGAACGTATCCTATGAAAATTGACACTGTTTGCATGAAATCAGGAATCCCAACTTAAATTTCAGCCAATCGGGGACGATCTTAACAAAAACCTATATTTGGAAGGAATTATCCGGTTTGAAGAGCCGAGGTATGTTTTACGGGTATTTATAAATAATGCGAACCTTATCATGTCGAATTTGTCCAGAAATTTCCGTTTTCCAGTGAAAGTAAACTTGCTAAGTAAATTGTGGGTTGGCAACTTGGGCCGAAGTCGTCTATTAAAGGAAGTCTGTCGTTTATTTAGTTGAAGTTGGGGGGCCTGTATTTAATCGAAGGCCATCCTTCAATGCTTTTTGAGTACGCATGCGTATATGTCAAAATAAAGGAAACTTCAATTAAGGCACGCCTCTTTATGGGTTTCGGTACCTCTCTCATTTTGATGTTTGTATAACTTTATTTACAATAGGCTATAAGGAAACTATTACCACAGATTTTTCAATTATTTTAACATCTGTGACAACAGATCTGTTCAGTTTATTCGGAAGAACCCCTATTTCAACCTGAAATCTGCGGTTCTACTTTTGTCCGAAAATGAAGGAGTTAATCAATTTGTATTAAAGGCTATGCAAAAATTCAGTTGACTAATTAGTGAGGAAATATCCCAAGAACTATTCAAATAATAAATAATCTTTAATAAAAAATGTGAAATCAATATTTCATTTTTTCATCATGTAATGCTTCTACAAGGTTGACTTAATTTAAATGAACGATGAAAGTTTATAAACCACCGAATGGCTTTTCTGTATCAAACAAAATTCCCAGATATTTATTCAATTCTTAGTTCAGTTGAAATTATAAATGTACCACACCCATTGAAAAATTTTGAGTGCATATTATAAACAACAAAAACTAACAATGATCTAAATGAAATTTCATGATGTATGCGCACGCATGTCATTCATGCGCAATAGAAACGAACAAAGATCCGTCAAGTAAAGAACTAATCATAACAATTATATAAAATGTCACTGACCTTTACTCCTGTTGTAACTTCAACTATTTCTCTCATGTTCTCTTTGGATTCCAAGCGATCGTCGAAAACACTAACTAAAGAGGTTGTCGATAAACATAACCTACACATATTATTGAAATCTTCGAATTCTGCCATGCTTGATTTTTCACACGAATTTCTGTATCCTTCAGACGACATCAATTCACTTATGTCAAAGACAATTTATGAACGACCTTTGAGCTCACATAATGTGAGAAGATAACTTGCTATACATTACTTCCCGTTTGTTGATGGTATCAAACTATTACGTACACACGAAGCACTACCTTAACCTTGTTCTATCTGGAATGAGAGTGGGGACGCTAGACAGTACGGTTTTATATGAGTTCACCCCACCACATTTCGTCTGTCAATATGACAGAGAGATGGAGGGAAATAATTGATATAAAAGAACTATTCGATATGAAACCGAATTCCCAACATTTGTGGTTGTGTTTCTCGAACAAAAATATTTTATTGAATGTTGAACTTATTTAGATTAAATTCAGAAAGACGAAAGAATGTGAAAAAACTGTTTAGTGAATTACAAATTTACTTCCATGACGACTGACATTGCAAATATCAGGCTTCAGAAATATGAGATGAAGAATAAGAAGATAAAAATACTAGGTATATCAAAATTTTAACGATAGTTCGATGTCGAAGAACTTAAATTTTTCGGAAATATTGCCTTTCCTGAATAACGTGTTTGAAAATATGTTTTCATAAATATTGTTTGTTGTTCAGTCATTGTTTTTATACTAAAATAACAAACATGTAGATGTAAACTTTTCCAAAAGGGTATTTGAAATTTTTGGAAAAGAAAGGAATCTTCAATCTAGGTATCGGAAGTAGTGTATCTATTTCTAGCTGTCTTTCTTCCTAACATGTGTTTTCTTCCATAGTTGGGGAGTTAGAAGAAAGAAAAAATCATACTCGAGGCCTGAGGGAGCCCATGGGGCATCAGGAGTATATGATTCGGAAGAGGTATTTTGTTTAGGTATTCTGTACTCTGTGAAGTGTTATTTGTCAACCACAGCGGTGCTCGGTTCATACTGATTCCTATTTAATTAATATTGACAATTCGAGTGAAATGGGTATATAATGTATATACAAGAAGCAACTTGGGATTCACAAATAATACATCGACACATTTAATGGGACTGTAATGAAATCTATAATGAAGGTATAAGTTTTCTCACATATTTTTTGACCTGGAAATAATTCCGCAACTGCGAAATACTGTTCTGTTTTAAAGATAGCGATACATTTGCATCGACTATATTCGACAAAACCACATCAATAAGAATAATTATTATAATTGATTGGATAAATTCTTGCGATCATATCATTATCTTGATTTCGGGTTTTTGTCTATGATCAAAACCATAGACATAGAGACATGAACTGCCATCATTCCTTCAAAACTTTGAACCAAAGTTGCGAACTATGTGAGAGAGAAGAAACGAACTGCCCTCAAAGTAGATAAGAACCAATTTATGTGGGAAACAGGTTTGTCTCTCTCTATGGGAAAGCGATTTTGTGGATTTATTTCGTAGTCCATGTCTCTATATCTATGATACCACAGACATAAATACAAAGGCTGCACAATTCGACCTAGAAAGAGACAAAACTATCTATCTCTATAGATCTTGTCCATGATGTCTTTACATCATGCTTGAGAGTGAACTGTACCTATTCTTTCAAATTATGTGAAACATCTTCAGTTCGTGAGCAATGCGCGAGGCGGAATTCAACAAAAAATACTTCAAGAATTATATTTAAGATATTGTAATATTGAAAATGGATCGTTAAATACTTATTCCATTACAATAAAATAAATACAATCTTCTCGTTGACGAAATGTCCCGGATGAGATATTGAAATATGACAGCCAAATGAATCTGACAACGCACCAACATGAAAAATCATTATAGATTCAGGCTGATGTTTTTACTTCGAGCAGTATAATTCCGAAGTCATTTCGGGCCCCTATTCTTGAATCGGGGAAGGAAAAAAATAGGCGTGTTTACGCTGTTGTCAAGGACACTCGGTGCATTTTTGATGGAATGATAGAGAACGTTCATTCCATCACATTCAAGAATAGGGTCCCCGGACGTGAGGCGATAGCTACACAGAATAGTAGAATACGAAATCAGGCCACCCACGCTTTCTACCATAGACTGTCGACTGTAGAAAACGATATGACGAAATGACGATTTCTATAGGACACAAAATCCCACTGCAGTACAGCTAAAATGCGTCATATTTCTTTGTGTAAGCGGTTAAAAGACGTTGTTTTTGCGAGACCGGTAACCGGTAAGAAGGCTTTGCGGCAACACTGCGGTTATCCCCATTCATAAGAACTTATTGTTATACCGTCATTCCCTCTCGCGAGTCTGAGTTCGAAGTTATGTGTCTTTGTTTCGTTTGTTATTTTCAGTTCGTTATATTAGCCCATCAAACATTGAGCAAATATGAATTTTTGCTAAAGTACAGTTTCGCTAAGTGGAAATCAAAACAAGAAGTGCGAATGAACCAACACTGTCATTTTGAGATCAACGTTGACAGATTGTGCGGAAGCCCAATATTAATAGGACTTGATTCAGGTTAATTCTGTTTTGAACATGAAGTAAATAAAAATTTTCAAAGTAATGTTAATGAATTCTATTGGGGGCTAGGTTAGTTGAGTTGAATTGAGGACATGGCCAGATCAAATCAGAAAAAATTAAATTTGGGAATTTCGTCTTCTGTTAAGGTAGTAGGCTAGGTAAGGTTCGTTTGATTCAGGACAGGCTCAATCCAAGTCAAAAAACCAATATGATGTTTTCCGATCATTTAAAACTATTGAAAAAACATACTACATCAACATTTCAAAAATAAGTAAAGAAGTGCCCCTTTCTACTTATCCAATCAATTCCGTTCAATTAGAGTTTTCTTTTATTCTTATCTTAAATTTCATACAACATTATGGAAGAAAATAATTCAAAGTGACATCTCATATTTGTGGCATGGGATTTATTTAACAGTCTGGCAGCAATGCTTCTTCAATGACACTTTTGGTGCATGCGCACCTCTTGTTTGGAAATCAACTTTTTGAAACTCTAAATTCACCATATCATTACAACGACGGCCCAATTGTATGTTAGCCCAGTTCCACTTTTGTTTACTAATGTTATTTATTTTATTTTAAATTAAGTTGGACTCAGCGATGAAAAGGCTATCATCGAATAGAGCAGTTCCAGCTATCTATGGTTCATCGAGATGAATCAGCTGATGGGGGGACAGCATGTCAAACGTTGAAAGTAAAACAACACAACCTCACTTTCCCGCTTTGTTTATGTTATGAAGTACAATATTTTCAACAATTTCAGGATAAATTAACAAGTAAAAATGATTTATACTAATCGAATTGGTGAATAACTAGGCCAAATCATTGTTTCGTTGTGAAATACAACATAAATACACCGAGAGACGAAAGAATCCGATGTTTCAGATATATTGTACTGTAGACTTTATATTTGAATATTTGCATTTTTGACCCATTCCCCTAAATTTTATCTGGTATTGGAAGAAACAGAATACTATGTGAACTACCCTAGAGAAGGCAAACATACTATATTCTCGCCATAAATTGAAAAAACTGTTCTGACAAAGTAACAAACTATGGTAGAGTTTGTTGGAGACATTTCCACACTGGTTAAGGAATTATGTTAGACTATCTATTCAATTTGTTCTGTTTAATAAGTTAAATCATGATGAGATAACCATGATAAAAATATTTCGTGTTTGTTATACACATTTCTAGAATGATATCAACCTACGATAGCTGGCGTTATGATGGACAAACCCATCCTGATTGTTTACCACTCACATGTCTATATGTTGTATAAAGCCAATCAAGGCAATTCGTTATGTGATAGATTTTCCAAAATATTGTATGTATTTTAAATAATAATGAACCAGATAACTTTCTCTGTCCTCAACCGAACACACTTCGATGTGGCTTGACTAGCCAAGGATGGAACTTCTACATTTTGTTGTTTGTAATATGTTTCGAATTGCACTTATTGTCAATTAAAGATTATGAAAGCCTAAACGTTGCATCTGCATAATAAAAAAGCATTTTATATGGATAGTAAAGAATTTTTTGAGGAAAAATCGAAATCGGTGTTCAAGGAAAAAATTTCATATGAATTATTTTATTTGTAACATATATGTAGTATACTAAATATATAATTGAATATTATGATAGCACTGACATAGCAACTGCAGACCAATATTGTAGTAATTTGATAATTTGCAAGATATAACGTTATTTGAAATAGTACTGAGAAGTTCTCTGGAACCCATGTTTTTTCCATTCCGTACATTTGTTAGATTTCATTCTGGTGTTTATTTTCAGGAATAAATGAGCCAATCATTTTACTGTTTCACTTTCAATAGCTATACCTATAATGAATGCTATCTCTGATGTTGATACTCTAGGCTTTAAAAGACAAGAATAAATACGGCAATTTTCATTTATATCGTTTTGAATGATTATCATCTGAGATTGAATATCAGTTAATCAGATCCATTATCACGAAATTTCACTTGTGAAATCACTGAAATCTCCAAATAATCGCTCTTCGCCAATGTAAACAAAGCGAATGTATTCCCTCGTCTCTCGGTGTATTTATGTTGAATTTCACAACGACACACTAACTTGGCCTAGTAATTCACCAATTCTATTAATATAAATCATTTTAACTTGTGAATTTATCCTGAAATTGTTGAAAATGCTGTACTACAACATAAACAAAACGGGAAAGTGAGGTCACAGAATATATACTTCTCTATTCTTTGACTTACCTGTCCCCCCATCGGCCATGTTGTAACGTCAGCTGGAATTGCTCTATTCAATTCTTTCCATCTAATGTGATGAAGTCCTTTTACTATTCGCAACTACTGCTAAGCGATAGCCCTCTGGCGATAGAAATTTGAACACTTTCAAGCTAGTAGTTTTTCGACGTGCCTGTTATTCTAACGTAATTTGCTTACTTTTGGAGTTCATTTTCGAGCTTTTGTGTTGTTCTCCGAGTTGAAATTTTGGTATACCGGAAGTGTTTGTAATAATCATCAATCGATTCCTTTCTTTTCGATTGTATTATTTCGAAATGGCATCCTCCCGAAATGACTATTGTTGTGTGCCTCAACTCAATGTTATTCATGGTCAAAGAAGAAAGGATCATCTAGTGCCTCTAGTTTTCATTTTTTCCAAAGCCAAATGAAAGAGAAGTTAATTTGGAAACAGCATTTGGCAGGGAACTCAATGATAGAAGAAAGGCCTAGCTTTAGAAGTTGAAGATTGGAAAACAGGTCACGAAATATATGAAAGTATGTTCACTGCATTTCTCTGAAGATGTTTATTTTCATTAAAGGTAAATTACCTACAATGTATTCATTTCGAAACCACTTCATGTCCAGATGTTTTCAGGTGAAAATGAAAATAAGAGAATTTTGAAGAAAAATGCTGCAGAGGAACTACCGAGCACTTCTGCAGCTACCTAATTCACATACTACACAAAATCATATTCTAAAAGAGTGATCTGGTTGAAAACCTGACAAAAACTAGATATACTGTTAGAGTTGATAATCGCTGAAGTTATTCATATAAATACATTAATACTTTTCATTTCTATATATAGGTAGGTTGAACCAGCTGTAAAATTTTTTCATTTTGTATGTATATCTTGAGCTGCTATAATATGAAAATGAAATCAATTATATGTCTATCTGTCTCCTTTTCTTTAGAAATACGATGCAAAAGAACTAAAGCAGAAAATCTGTTTTCATTTTGTTGATTCACTCGTTTGTGAACAAAGTCATAACATTTGGATGGATTCTAGATTTACCACATAATTATAGCCTGCATTCAGCACTTCTTCACATAAATAAGAGTACTTAAATTACTTATTGAGGTGCCTATTTTTCCAGAAATCAAGGAAACTTAGATATTGGTTCATTTTGATCCACCAAGAAACATACATTAAAATAACACCGAAATTATCCTCCAGGAACGATTTAAAGTACGATTTTATATCGTGATCCAAACGAAAAGTTCCTTCTCAAGAAATCTTACACAAAATTATAATAATTTCTTCAAATATTCAAAGTCTGCTTAATGAATATTCGTTCTCCAACACATTTCTAAGGTTTGTTTACATAAAACTACTAGCTTGGACAGGTTCCAAATTTATCCGTTAGGGCGCTGGCATCTTCGCAGAAGTTCCCAATACTATCATCATTGTATAAAAAGGTACTCTTTATACAATGCTATCATAGTATAGGTCTTTTTACTATGATAGATACCATATACTAACTGAATAATATAACTTAATTTATTAAACCCATGATTTTGGGGAGCTAATTTTACCAATTCAAGCCTCATATAACTTGCATTCCATGTTAAATTTCCCGTAAATCGAAGTGAACAATTCGGCAATATCGCATTTTTGGAAAACTATAAATATTCCATTCATTTAATCAGATATTAATGGATATTTCGATTTATATTTTTAAACGATTTTCACTGGGTGTTAGTCTGCATTGTCTCTTCTCCACAAGTTTCAAACGATACCCGCATAAGTATTAGATTTCCGATTTAACAAACTGACCCCAGTCAGTTGCATTTCCGCAAATCAGAAATGGTAGTACTCACAGTACCAACTACCATCAGAATTGATCGGGGGTTAGCAATCTCGAAAATTCCATTTTCTGTGTCCTACTTTCAGTGAACCAAATAGATAAAGGCTTTTTCATGACAAGTTAAATAGATAAAATCCGTTCCTTTCAATCAGCGTTAAACATTGCGTGTAAAAGTGAACCTTCTTCAAATTATAGGCTCCTGATTGCTTCGGGCTTGGTTCACATTATAGAGACGCCCGACCGTTCTCGGGCCAGGCAGCAAACAAAAACAAAGAAGAGAAACAAAACGGTGCTTACCAGACAGGTTTAACTTCGGAAAGCGGGAGCTAATTATCTTTAATTCCGTTGTAACAGAAATATTTGCCAGAATCTGAGTTTTGTGATCTTGACCTTGAATATCTCGAGACATATTTAGTCACTGAAAAAATCTTGCGTCTCAAAATCTCGAAATTCGCAAATATTTCGCTTACTGATTTGCATCTGACTTTCGAGAATAAAATATCTCTAATATTTTTCATACACTTTTTGAGATACACTCTGAATACACCGTATATAATCTTTATATATCTATCATCCATGGTAATTATAATCATAATCATAGTAATATAAGTGTTTCAGTGAACATAATTCAAATAATGTGAACCAAATCCTTGTTATATGAAGAAGCGTGGAAGAGAGCTTGCCAAAAAGATAACAGCACGTTTTGAAGATTCAACTTTTAACTCTGTATTTATTCTCAACGTATAATAAGTATTCAATTTTCTATCAACAAAGAAAGCTTTTAAACGAAGTTGAGTATTGTTGAATAATAACCGAGGCATGCTGGTGGTGGTTGGCGTACCAAATGGGACAGTCCTTGGCCGATTCGGTTCAGAACAAATATGGCTATGCCCTGAGTAAATCCAAAATCATCAGATTTGCTCATGATATCGTTGTCTTCCTCAGCTCTAATATATAGAATGATCCTACAGACTTCATTAAAGAGGATCATTTGACGTTGGTGAAACGCTGTTCGATGTAGTATATAAAATCCTTCAAAACAAAATATCTGGAATTCGCTACTGCGATGGTCTTCCGAAAAGGAGTCCCCTCGAAGGAAGCATAATAATGAAATATAAGATGGTCAGTATGCTGAGTATTTTTGGTAAAAGATGCAGACAAAAATGCGACATTCAGATGTAATCTTTCCCCAAAAAATCAGATTTCTCAGTAGTAGCAGTAGGTATCTTTCACAACACCAAATTATGACAATATACTTTATTCCTTGGTTCAATCACATATTTCCTATGTCATCGTTGTCAATGATCTGGAGGAATTTTGATAGAGCTCGAAAGATGAATGCTAATATAGTATTTGATAAACCAAGAATATACTCTACCGAGCAAAGTGAAGCAATTGACCTCCATCAGCTGTACGCATTGGATATGCTGATATTCTCAAAAAACTATCATTCAAATTTGAAGAGAGGAACGTAGGTGTCGCCTCAGTTCCTTGAGCAATATATTTCAGGAATAATAAACGATATTAACTGTTAAGCAGTGGTTGGAAAAATGGAATATCAAAATATGCAACATCTTTTTATATAACTGTTTGTTACCCTTCGGTGAAGAGTATGCACCAATGATGTTATTAATAATATACCAGTACAGATTCTATAGTCAAACTGTAAAATAATAATCATCTTGATAAAAACTGATTTGGAAATCGTATAGAACAACTCAAAAAGAACAAACAAGATGAAAACAAGGCATCCGAACCTCAGTTAATAGGAAGAAATCAGAGCCATCAGAGGCTATTCATTGAAAACAAGATGCTAATATATATTCAACTGTGAATCTCAAATCGGCTAGACGCCAGCCTAAAGTGCTTCGTCAAATCGCCAAAATTCCCTGGTGGGTATCCAATCAAACATTACATAGTTATTACAAATGGATAGACAAAATACCGATTGTTGAAGAATGTATTGGAAGCACAAGTACTGCCAGTAGCTAGTCCAGCTGGTTGATGTTGATACTTCGTACTAAAGCTAATAATACAACAAACATGGGAGAAGCACAACCTTAAAGTCTAATGAACTCTGTGACTATGACAACCAGTAAGTAAGAACATTGTATAAATAATATACAGTGACAATAGTAAGAATAAGACTCTGAGTTTCTCTCATTGAGCATCAATCTGCCATGAGTGCTATATCATTTCTCCCCTGTTAACCTAGTAAATTGTTACCATTAAGCTCATCTCATAAGAGTGTGGATACTTTGTTCACTGAATGATTTTTTAAATTTTGTTCTTGTATCTGATATTTTGAATATAGAATAATTTTATCTTTAACTTTAAAATTGTTCTACTTTCATAACTTTTTACGTTCTTGTTCATTCCAGATTATTTTATTCTATATATTTTGTGTACTTAGTAGCTTTAATTCACTTTCACATTTTGGTTTGTTCATACTTTTTATCTTGTTTGTTTGTCTGTTGAAATTATGTGTTCGATAACCGAAGTTGTTATCTCTTTAATAATAATTATGGAAATATTTGGAACTGAAACCTGCCGACATGATCATCATGGCCTCATCTCCTGATAAGAAAAAATCATGTGAACTGTCACCTGAAATGTTCTCCATTTCAAACTGATATGTTATTCGACTTCCAATTACTTTGTTTGGACAGTTACAGTTTCTCAATTGACCCTTTCGTTGTTGAGCTTTTGAAGGTTTCGTAGGTACAGATAGGTTAAATCATGATACAAATAATACAAAAAATGTATTTGTATCATGGGTTATAAATTAAATATTTTTTCAGACTGGCGTGTTGTTTGTTCAGTTCACCGATTACAGCTTATAATGATGGCTGAACAAAAAACGAGTCTATCTTATCTGTCTGTCATTACATTATGAAATATATCTGAAGGTATCAGGAGCACATAACCTGAAAGGAGGTGTAATCTCACACATTATTCCATCCAAAACTTAGTGGTATGCTATTTTTGAAATAAACCATATTGTGCAATTTGGATTCACGTAAAAATATTTATTTTGGACATGGAAGTCATGGAAGCGATCAGAAATGAAATTTGGATGAACTTCTATTTAATATTTGTTTAAGCCTCTGTATTTTCATCATGGAAATCTCGCGATCGAGTCCGAGTCACTATAAAAGAAATGAATGAGTAGCGCCATCTATTGTATATACAATCATATATTCTGCTTTAAATATTCGGAAGCCTCAGGTAACTTTTACTGGAAATATTGTAGTGTGTCAATCCAAACTGATAATAATATGGTATGATATATCTTCAACGTATTGAAAAATATGAATATTAAATACATTCTATAGTGGCATTTTTGAGCAGTCCTCCTTAAACAATGGTTTTACATTTCGAAATTAAATATAGTTCTCTACTATATTGATTTATATAATGTTTTCTGCATAATAGATGACGCTGCATACACTCAGAACAGAACTCTGTTTTCTGTGATAAGATAAAATATTGATATATACATATTCTATCGCTTGATTATTTGAATCTAGTTACAATGGTAAATCTTTCTACATCATAGATACACTTTGGCTCTTTTATGTGAAATCACTGATGTTCTTATGTAAAAGAAATCATATCGTATTATGTCTACTTGAATGATATCTATTTATACATTGTAGCAACAAGGCGCCGTGGCTTAGTTGGTTAAAGCGCCTGTCTAGTAAACAGGAGATCGAGGGTTCGAATCCCTCCGGGGCCTCAGCTTGGTGGAAGGCTGTGCTTAATTTTTGGAACGTGTTGGACAATGATAACACTATGGTTCTTTATGTGCTATGAGCATAGTTGAGAAAATTGTGGACCGATTCCATATGGCATGAAACACTGAAGAATTCGCCTAGCATGTGATGAATTTCTCTGCATTTATTTCGATGTTTTTCTTTTCTGAATAGATCCATGGATATTTTGTAAATTTTAGCATTATATTATAACCGTGAAATCTACAATTGGGTGCCTAAGCGGACGTAGCATTTCTTCCAGGAATTTTCTACCGACCATTGAATTCTGTACTTCCTGGAAAGGACCTGAAACCTCTCTCCTTAGACATTGCGTAAAGTGTGTCCAGGGGCAACGAAACAAAGATAGACGTAAACTCTATAATCCCTATGATACCTGGAAATGGTTCGATCCTTCTATATATATATATATTCTTTTGAGAACGAGCATTACAATTCTAAGATATATCACAGTGTTAGCAGAGGAAATGTAAACGGGGTACCATACATATTTGCGTATGATACAAGAGCACAGATAAAAACCTCAGGAAAAATTCTGTCTCCCCGCATAAGTGTAGTAATTTGTTTATAGAAGATGGATGGCATCTTTTTCATTTGAAAATAATTTTTTCGTCATCTTGAATTCATTTCGACAAAATATCTTGACATAATATCTGAAACAGAAAGAGGGACAGAAAAACCAGAAGGAAGCAGTAAATAATATTACCTACATTTGCTCATGACCGAGAGGGTCTTTCGACCAGGTTCAGTCCTCCAAGCGATGATTTTCAGATCCTCAGATAAACGAAGAACGCTACAGGCCCCTTTATTGGGGAATCATCTCCCATAGATCCATAATTGTTCATTTCGAACTAGAAATCTAATAAAATATCGGGAATAAAGTGAAAAACTTGTGACATGTATTATGTCAGAATGACATAATACATGAAAAGGTGAAACGTTTTTAGGGGCAACGAAACCTTTTTGTCACACTCATACAAGTAAATGTTGTTTATCTACTAACACTGTGCTTTACTTAAAAATTCTGGTATTCATTCTTTCAGAACTTGAGATATTTTTGAAGACTAACATTTGATCTGCGTCGTAGCTAGAGATGATTTTGAGGTAGCCTTCCGTACTACTATATTATTGAAAAAAAAAACCTTCAGTGGAAAAAACGAATTCTAGCGATGTCCCCAGCATTGGAGAAACAAAAGCGCAGCTTTAACTTCACCTCATTTCTATGCATCTTTATTACAGTGACTGAAGTCATTCTGTTATCTGTGACTACACTCATATGTAATGGGAAGTGGAAGTCAGTGGAGTGTAGTCCTCAATAACATTCTTATGCAGGTATAACGAACCAACCTGAAGGATTTGCCTCACTTTTTGCTAATGTTTAATGTTCATTAGTTAGCAAAAAATCTGCGTGACAGCTTTGGTGGAGTAAGAGAAGGCAGCTCATGAAATCATAAAAACAATTTGGAAAATATTCCTTTTAAAATTTCGAAAAAAAACCGAGATGGTAGTGGAAACGCTACTTACCGTAATAATAGAGAAGTTGAGACATACTGTGGGTGTAAGCACAAATAATTAATTCGAAATATTAGACGATACATAATTTAATAACACTGATTATCCCAGTTTCCTGCTTGTTGACATCTTAAAAAAGCTCACATAATGAAAGCTGACGATTGTCGCGAATGGCTTATTGAGGTCATTCCTGTGTTCCTAAGTTGCGAAATCCTGTTTTCATACTGTTGAACGGCAGCTCTCAATCTCTTCAAATTCTTCATGATTGTCATGTTCGTCTCTTCGGTCTTGCGTATGGTCTCGTCGTTGATGTGCATGTATAGGTCGGTTTGGTTGGCTACAGCATTGATTTCAGCTGCGAGCTCATGTCCGTGGGCTGCCTCCTCCTATGAAGAAATGAAAACAGTATGGTTATCAGAGGGTAGTAGAGGGTATTAAAACACAGTACATGTACATTATACATTCTTCTTTATAAAGTTAGTCGGTAGGCCATGAAAGTTCGACTCATTTCACCCTGTATAATATAAAATGTAAAGTTACAGTAATTTTCCTGTGAAATAACTATGCAGTGTTGTCCTTTCTATAGAAAGGTCGCATTCTGTACCATAAATTCTCGATTGTGGCCTCTCAGCTTACAGAAAGTACTCATGAGGCGACATATCCAAAAGTTGCGCACAGATAAGTGAAATGAAATGAGGATAGATTTTATGCCAGAAAATGAAAACAAAACTGACGAGTCTGAGCGATTTTCTCCCAGGTAATAGCTTATATATTATATTTATATACGTCTTGAATAACAAAATTTGCCATTGATGACAAAACAAAGTGGCAACTTATGGACTCGAAAAGCATAATAAAAAATAGGAAATCATTGATGCCAGTTGAAGAACTACAACATAGTCCTAGCTATCGAGTTAATCATCTCTTTTGATAGACCAGAAGATATGATATAATGAGTACTATAAACTTCAGTAATGTTCAGAGCCGGATCTAGGGCGTGGCGAGGGAGGCATTTGCCACGGGCGCCAACCAACTAGGGGCGCAAAATTATGATTTTTTTTTCTTGAAATTATGTTTTTCCACTTCAAAGTCCATTCATATTTTAGAGCGGTGCTATAGTGTATGCACCTGTTGTACAATATGCGGCGACAAGTAGTTACCAATAAATTAACAGATGATAAATTTACACTTGTTGGTCGCCCTACGATTCCCGATCGCGTCCAGATGTTTGTTATTCCAACACTGAAACCTCAATTAGCGGCCAGTTCAGAGGGGGTTTAATGGTTCGAACTAGCGGCGGTGGCGCTCCGTCTAGGGTCGGTTTCTTGACGGCATGACAAAGAGAATCAGACCGTCCACATTATTCGCCGAATCGTTCATCACACCGGCTTTGATAAGGATAATGTATTTCGAAGGCGTTTACGACCGATAGGCCCGATTAAATCACCCCAGTCTTATTAATACTACTTTTTTTCTCGCATGTGGGGTACTTCCATGCAGCGGCGCAGTTGCTGGCATCAATAGGAAAAATAGGAACCAGGAACTTATCAATACATTTGATATCATGTGCAATACCGCAAATAACGTGATCGTGCAAGCGGGCAGGGAAATTATTCGTGCTGGAAAAAGTTTAAAAATTTCAATCAGGTATGTTTGAATAATTAAATTTTGAGTTGAGGATTTTTGCGCGCTCGGTCAAATTACATTCTGTCCGTGCACACGAGAGTCAATCATTTTCGAAAGATATAACTCAGAGACTGCAAAATTTATAAGGTTATGTTTGAATTGGGAATATGTCGTCGATATTATCTTCCGAATTTAATTTATGAGATCCGAAATTATACCGATTCAATCAAAATTGCATAATTTTAGGTTGACATAACCAACTGAACTGCCGCCCAAGAAACTATCAGGGTCGCAATCTCGGAAGATGAGGGATAAAAAATTATTAGACCTAAAAAAAGCCTTTCGTAAGAAAGTATTCCATTTCGGATGATTCGGAAAAGGAAAATTCTTTTGACGAGGAATCAGGACTTACTGAGGTTGAACCTTAAACCAGTTGACTTCAATGAACCTTCATCATGGCGAATTATAAAATGTAATATTAAAATGTTCTTTATGACCTTTGCAGGCATGTGTGTTCTCTAATGTTTATTTTTTTTTGAAGCTTTGAATGCTTACATATTATTTTGAGAATAAATTATTCTATTCGCTTCCCTTCTGTTTTCTTCATACCCTCCTTATCATATATTAATCCGTTTGTGAGTTCTCTTCACTACTTTATAAGATACAAGGGAGATTATAGTAATTTCTATACACATATTGTTTGATATACCTAAGAATCTAATGCTCGTTCTCAAAAGAATATAAAACTAGTAAAATATCTTAGGAATAGAATAAATACTATCATTCATGAAAAGTATGTAGTCATTGAAAACAAAAATTGAAAAGGGCGCATTTCGATAACTTGGTATGCTGAGCGCTCGCTGGAGCTAGGCAACAAATACCAATCGCTCACCTCAACCTCTTTCTGCTTCTCCAACACCGCTTCTCTCATTCTGTCGTAAAGCTGAGAATGTTCTGTAAGTTTCATTGTCTTGGCCTCGAGGTTTCTCTTCTCCATGTCGGCCTTCTTGTTATAAGCTTCTCTAACCGCCAGCAGGATCTTCCAAGCAATGTCACTCGACCTTTTCGCTGACTGAAAACAAAACTACTGTAGTATGCACTGGGTTACAGTCACACGCTCGTACGGCCATCTTCCTTCGACCACGTTCTCCCTCCATACGGAGTTCCTTCTTCATCTGGGTGAGCATGTTCTCATGGCGTTTATGCATCTGCATGGCTATATCCTCCTTCAGCTTGGCTAAGAGCTGGACGAACCTGGGAAGAAAATAGGAAATTAGTTCTGCTCTGGGCGATTAAAAGAACCAGAGAATGGGTTTCTGAGGCGTATAGAAAGAATTTAGGAAATATGCTTCACTCATATGAAACGGATATGATAGTAAACACATCTCAGAATCCTAAGGTGAAATTTGCAATCAGTATTTTGAAACCCTGTTGTTATCTTTAAAATTTCTGTTGGAGCAGAGTAAGACATGGCCCCATTTCAAACGGCTACTGAAACAAGTGTGAGAGATAATAGGAAAATGGTTTGGCAGCAACGTTTGATCTTCTTTCCTCTAAGTTCCGTTTCACAAGTATTATCACCTGAATGATGGTCCTTGCTGGCAATAAATAAATAGGACCTTTCATAGATTTCACACTGAGCTTTGGCTTTGTAGTAATCCACAGACACAAATCAATGGATCTCAAACCTAGAGAGCGTAGGGACCACAGAAGCCGAGCGTGCAAGAAGTTCACCTGGCAGAGGAACAGTTGCTGTAGTGTTTGGAAGTGAACTTTATGCTGCAGCACCAAATTATGGAACTATTGGCGAATGAAGATAAGCGCTACTCCCTCTGGTGGCTATCCGAGTAACTCAAGGTACAGACATTATCATTGACAAGTTAAAAGAAATGTCGAGAAATTGAGAAAGTTTATGCATTTTTCTTGGCGTTTGTGTGATTTTACAATTGCTTCTACTGAGGAAAAGCCAACTCAAATGTCCCTTCCCATAGATTTCCACAGCCCGGTGAAAAATTTCGAGGTAGGATGAAAGAAACTTCCTTTAACAAGTCGGGCCTGAAAGTGTTTAAGAATCGATAGAAACCAACAAACAAGATTTATGAGAGTCTGTTACCTGCATTTTACCGATGATGATCATTTTCATTGAGGTAAGCATGAATTGCTCATGAAATATTAGATCATATTCATGAAGACAATTTTTTTCTAGGCCCTTAATCCAAGCAGAGAAATTTACGTAAGAGGAATGCTATGCCTTCCAGAAATCTGTCTGTTGAACTGATCATTAAGGAACAACGTAAATGTTTTAGTGATAGAACTGACTATTGAAAAAAAAAGAGTCTCAACAAGGAAATATCTGTTGATGAATACTGTTCGCTCAAAATGCTTCTGCCGATGAAAGCAAAGTTGTACAAGGCTTATTTATTACAGCTTTTTCAAGACCAATCATTTATTTTGTCAATCCATAATTGAATAAGGCTCACGGTACTAGTAGCATTAGTTTTATGTGAATGTATTCATTTTATTCACAATATATTGAGAATTTAGTTCTTCGCTATAAAAATAGTAAAGTTATGAGTATTTGTCTATTATTCCAAAAAGTATGTTTTACAATACTATCTGTTTTTCAACTTTCAAGACAGCCTAAGAAATCCACCAATGTCAATTTGGATCTGAAAATAAATAATATTAAAAAACTGTCTAACCTTGGAGATATCCTCATAATTTTAGAGTTGCTACTCTCAATAAGATTGAAGAATGATACATACCTACTTTATAAGAATGGAATATGTATTCCCAGTAATACTCTCGTCAACTATAAAAGTCTAAAAAGTCTTTGAATAAATCGAGAAATCAAAAATTATCAAACCAAACACTAACAAACAGTACAAAATCGACTATCAAAACAAAATCTATGTCTCTACCTAAGGTTCTAAAACTGGCCACCGTGGCGCTGCAATCTTAAATTCAGACGCCAATAGATGAAGCTCCCAAGGGTTGTAAGTGAGAAAATACTGAGAGGCGAGCAGCTGCTATAAAATGCTACAGTTCACCTATGGAATTAACAGGCCGATTGAAAATCAAGAATATAATACAGAGCTTTCCCAACAACAGTCATTCTGTGACTGCAAGAGAAAGCCATTTGCATTTTCCATATCTGTGGTCATCCAATTGTTATAATGAAACATTAATAATTATATGAAGTGTGTATTTTTGGTCAAAGGAACCAAATGAAAAACATCAATCGTAAGGCGACGTTTCGGTAGTTTATTCCACCATCCTCAAGATAAAAATGAATTGTAATATTGTTACAGGTGTGAATACAAAATAGTTTAAGTATTGACGATACAAATCACAAAGAATAAACGAGAAAAATATAAATTCAGCATCTTACGACTGATGTTTTTTATTTGGTTCCTTTGACCAAAAATACATACTTCATGTAGTATCTATGGAACGAGAGCAAATTTCAATTTAATAATTATATCCTCCCAATCTACGAATGAGTCAATCTGCTTATAAACAATATTGCAAATTCTTTGTTTACTTGCAAGGTCGAGCCTACCACAATAAATATCAAGCTAGTTGGTAGTCGCGAGTAAGTATTAATCAGAACAATATAAATAGGTCGAGGTTCATTGTGGCACGTGCGAGATGACATTTTTCGTGTACTTTCTCATAAATCTTAGGTAGGGACGAAAAGTAAACATTTAAATGTAGTTAACAATAAAATCATGATTTGTTCAAGTTGTCAATAGTTTTCTATGTCGATGAAATTATAGAGCTGCGACCGCATATACGAACCGAACACTTAATTTAATTTAATGTTGCAAAAACTCCTTTGTTCTGTGTCGTTCTGTGTTCGTTTTCACGAATTCGAACTTTGTAGCGCGATACATAAGCTTTGTTTTGGTCATAGCATTCAGAATCATTGCTCTGTTGTGACCCGGTTCTGAACTATCCTAGGATAGTTCTAAAAGCGATAAATCCAAAATGCGAATCTAGTTCCGGTCTTCATCAGGATCATATAAAGCTAGAATCACTTCCATTTGCGTTCAATGACAGAAAATAGAAATGGTAATTCTGAAGCAGATCGGATGCTTGCTTTCGAACTCCTTTCACAGTTCTAGAACAGTTCGGCATCGATTCTGCAAATACCAAAACAGGAGTACTCAAATCCTGAACCAGTTTTGAAATGAACTGAAACACGAATTAGGAACCGAGCATGCTCGAACCGTTCAGAACAGTTCTGATCCAAAACAGAGGTATAGACATTCACACTACCCATGACTGCAGCACAGAACACATATGTATCTATATTTACTTTTTGGACTGCAGTGGAAACCCTCTCCCACTAGCATACTATGCCAACTATGTAGTCCCCTGGGGCACTACTGAAGTGGTTAAATAGACCACTAAGATAACTAATATCACCAGTATTTTTCACCTACTTTTCCACCAAGAACAATGGATATTTCTCTTTCAGCTTGATGATATTCGCTTTATTCGGATATTTATTGATGGCCTGTTCCCACATAACAGCAGGAAGTTCGTATTTATCTTCCGGCAGAGCAGACTCGTCGAAGAACGACTGTGGCATCAGCTTCTGCTCGATCTCGTCCAGAATCTCTTCTCGTCTTGCTATCTGAAACATTAAAATATGATGTTGAAGAAGAAGTTTTTGTACAGATGAGGTGATGTGGTGCTTGATATGAAAGTCGATGGCACCGAAATAAAGATCACTACACTGCAACTGCTTAATTTTCCTACATTGTGGAGGAAAAGACAATGCTCAAAGATGGGCGTGGCCAGTCAGATATTTTGACATTTAGACGTTTGTGATCATGTATGAACATTGTCCTAAATATGTTATCATTTATATTTATCTGGGGGTATTCTTAGGGTCTGAATGTTGGTATTTGTTGAAAATTTGAGTGAATTTTCCACCCCAGGAGTATCGTTCGCAGAGCTTATATTGTTCAGGTGGATCATAGATAATTATCGAGATTCTTTCTGCGGTTTTATCCGAGGTAAGTTGACCTGACGATCAGTAATGACTGTGAAACAGCTGTAGTCATTCTCCTTGGATCCGCTTCTTCGGTGTAGATGTTTTGGTTGATTGGATGGTTAACTCTGATCAAGGTGGAATATTCCTTGATTTATCGACAGATATTCGTGCTTGTGATTATGTTATTTTAATATTGCTGGAGCTCTCTTTTCTCCATGAACCAATTCCTATCTTTCATAGATAATTACTACTTTTTGGGGTACTAAGAGACTCATCTAGATTCTTATTATACATTATCTGTTAATAGTATTGTAATGAATAATTTATTGAATCATTTACTGTTGTTTCATTTTTACAACTATGACCAAAACGTAGGTATAAGGAAATTCAGGCGGTTATCTGCATTTTTGGAAATATTGGAAATTAAAATAGGGGAAATGAAAAGTGTATATCTGCGGAATTCATGAATTCACCAATTAGGTCTCGTCAATTAAACTCCAAACTTACTGAATAATTATCAAGGCACTGAGTAGATTCGGTCGCAAGTTATTTCATTCACGATCGGTGGTTAAGCCGGCCGTGAACACAATATCCTTTGGACTTGAAGATTCCGTATTTATAGAGTAAGTTCATGGCTACGACGGTTGGGTTCGTGAATGGGTTGAAATCACCCAATGATTTCATAGATGAAGGTTTCCATTCCAAATTTTATTTTTTCAGTATTTCCGAAAATGCAATTCGCATCAAATTGACATCTAGGACTTGATTTCTCAACTCGTATTTAATAGATGATAATAATACTAATAAATATTGGGGAATAAAATTTCGAATGGATATCATGGAGTTGTGTTTACGATTTCCACCGTAAACATAATCGAATTTTACGTCGAATTATCTATTCACTATCAGTGAGTGCAACCTAATCATTTGAGACTGTATTTGGTTCGGGAAAAATATTTCTTTCTGTGAATTCTATGAAATTATTTTGGAAGTTGACAAAAAAACTTTGTATTACCTTCAATCTCCTACGTTGTACATTATTGTACAACATCATCAACAAATTTTTTCTACGTTGCCTATCGCTCATTTCTTCGAATGGTTGATACTGTTCCTTGTTCTTCAAGTCTTCGACTAGCTGTTCTAGAAGACCGTTGACCGTTTCATTCTGTTGTTCTTCAATGACCTCTGAAATGAATATACATTTATAATATCCGTGTAGCCACACTATGAGGCACCGTTCCGGACAAGTGTGTTTGCAAATATATTTAGGTATTTTCGAGTTGATGTAACAGCAATATACAGGATGTCCTGTAAACCTTGAACAATATTTGCATTGATGATGGTCAGAAAGCCAAAAACACGTGCCAACGGTTACTCCATCTGAGGGATTTGTCCTTAAATTCTTCTCCTTTCAAACAATCCTCTCGTTACTTCTTTTTTGCGCGTATGCTCTGGAGAACAGCGTGCAATCGTTTTGTCCAAATGTCTGTAATTTTCGAATTTTGAGCCGAAAATGGTCTCAAACGACTAGGTTGGACTCACTGATGACGAATCCGGTGTCAAAATCGATTCTATCCGGACGACCGGCCATCGGTAGTCAAGATTACGGGCGTATTGAGGATCCTATCGACCTGCAAATTTCAGCGTTGGTCGCATTTCAAAATGCAAAGGTTGAGTTCGTCAATGGGCAGAATCGGTCAGCCTAACGGCCGACTGCCTAAACACAATAACTTCCGAAAGAAACAACTTAGAAACTCTATATTTGTAGAGAAGGTTTGGACCTTAATTACGAAGGCCAAATTCGTGAATGGGTAAAATCCACCGAATGATTCCGCAGATATACCCATTCAAAATTTTATTTTTCCAATATTTTCAAAAAAAAAAATCAGAGCGAATTGAAATCCAGTAGTTTATCGAAAAATTACAGTTCGAAGGTCCATACAGAATTTAATGAGGATGATATGATAAGAAAATCAGAGAAATTTTTTTTTCAAATTGTTCTAATGACACGATTATCACGAAATTCTGCATAAAGTTGTCTTTCAGCATCTTTGAACTAGCTGCGAAGTTTAATCAGTACTGAATCAGTATTTCTCGAGTTATACCGAAAAAAACAACGATATCGAGAAGAAAAATATTTTTTCCCGATATCTCCGAAACTTATGATCGTATCGAACTGAAATTGGTACACTGCTGTGAAATATGAAACTCAAAGTGTGAGTGGATTTTTTTTTGGATATGATGAATGGTTTACTGACTATATGATCCTGAAGAAATTTGGCTCAAAGTTGCGCGTCGATATACTCCACCTAACTGCCAAGTTTGAATCCAATCGCCCGAGTAGTTTCTGAAATAAAAAATAAATAACTTAAAAGTTTCAAGTGCCTATAACTCTGAAACCATTCGACCGATTTGGCCCATTAATGAACTTAATCGCGGCATTCTGATGCGCGACCTACCCTGAAGGTTTCAAGTTGCTAGCTCGCTTCTGTCGACAGTTATCGTGTCCTCGGACGGCCGGCCGGCCGGCCGGACAGAATCGATTTTGACACCGGATTCGTCATTAGTGAGTCCAACTTAGTCGATTGAGACCATTTTCGGCTCAATCATCCAAAATTACAGACATTTGGACAAATCGATAGCACGCTGTTCCCGTAAAACATGCGCGCAGAAATAATTCTGTAATATTCTGACCATATTATCCTCATTAAATTCTGTATGAACCTTTAAACTGTCATTTTTCGATGAATTACTGGATTATAATTCGATCTCATCTATATTTTCGGAAATATTGGGATAATGAAATTTTTAATGGGTATATCTGCGGAATCATCGGGTGGATTTCACTCATTCACGAACTCGGCCTTCGTAATTAACCTTAAACTATAAATATCGAGTTTTTACGAGCATGTTCTAGGGGAACAGCGTGCTATCGTGTTGTCCAAATGTCTGTAATTTTGGATGATTGAGCCGAAAATGGTCTCAATCGACTAGGTTGGACTCACTGATGACGAATCCGGTGTCAAAAATCGATTCTGTCCGGCCGTCCGTCCGGCCGTGGACACGATTACTGTCGACAGAAGCAAGCTAGCAACTTGAAACTTTCAGGGTAGGTCGCGCATCAGAGTTGTAGGCACTTGAAATTTTGAAGTTATTTATTTTTTATTTCAGAAACTACTAGAGCGATTGAATTCAAACTTGGCAGTTAGGTGGAGTATAACGACGCGCAACTTTGAGCCAAATTTCGTCAGGACCATTTTGTCAGTAAATTAAAAAAAAAAAAATTTTTTTCGGGAACCATTCTTTAAATCCGAAAAAAATTATTTCACAGCAGTGTACAAAATTTCAGTCCGATACGATCATAAGTTTCGGAGATATCGGGAAAAACTATGTCAAATTTCGAGGTTTTCTTCTCGATATCGTTGTGTTTTTCGGTATAACTTGGGAAATACAGGTTCAAACCTGATAAAACTTCGCAGCTAGTTTGAAGATGATGAAAGACAACTTTATGCAAAATTTCGTGATAATCGTGTCATTAGAACAATTTGAAAAAAAAATTTCTGTGATTTTCTTATCATATCATCCTTATTAGATTCTGTATGAACCTTCGAACTGTAATTTTTCGATGAAGTACTGGATTTCAATTCGATCTGATCTGTATTTTTGGAAATATTGGAAGTACTGGATTTCAATTCGATCTGATCTGTATTTTTGGAAATATTGGAAAAATAAAATTTTGAATGAGTATATCTGCGGAATCATTCGGTGGATTTTACCCATTCACGAATTTGGCCTTCGTAATTAAGGTCCAAACCTTCTCTAAAAATATCGAGTTTCTAAGTTGTTCCTTTCGGAAGTTATTGTGTTTACGCAGTCGGCCGTTAAGCTGACCCCCAAGCACAATAACTTCCGGAAGAAACGACTTGGAAACTCGATATTTGTTGAGTAGGTTTGGGGCTTAATTACGAAGGTCGAATTCGTGAATGGGTAAAATCCGCCCAATAATTCCGTAGATATACCCATTCAAAATTTTATTTTTCCAATATTTCCAAAAATACAGATTAGATCGAATTGAAATCCAGTAATTTAACGCAAAAAAAATTTCAAAAGCACTGCCGTGAAGGCAGCAGCTTCTGCGTGCATGTTCAAATTCGTTGCTGAAGCAGTCATCGACATTGAACATGCGCGCAAAAGCTGCTGCCTTCACGGCAGTGCTTTTTGAAATTTTAAGTTGTTCCTTTCGGAAGTTATTGCCTAAACCGACCGTCAACACAATAGCTTCCGAAAAAAACAACTTAGAAACTCGATATTTGAAGGGTAGGTTTAGGGCTTAATTATGATTTCGTAGATATACCCATTAAAAATTTCATTTTCCCAATATTTCTAAAAATATAAATCAGATCCAACGGAAATTCCCTAATTTATCGCAAAAAAGCCTGACTTGAAGACAGCAGCTTTTACGCGCAATTCTTATCAAAATTACTGGAAACTGTATATTGCCGAGAGGACATCTCTCGATGTAGTTCGATGGATAACTGGATCTTATATTTTTATATATTTGAAACTCCCAACTCGTAAATAGGTAGAAACTAAGTTTCATGCTAATTTATACTGTTTGACTACTTGAATTACCATCGAGTTCATCGGAGATGTTTTGAAGGAGGACATCGTAGAAAGTGAGGACCTTCTCCCTCTCTTTAGGGTCTTTTCTTCTCGCTAGGATCTTTTCCATCTCGTAGACTGGAGGGACGTACTCCCTGAATTTCTCAGAAAGCTTCCTTTCTAATATTCTGAAACGAATAATGCAAAAGAGTAATGAAACTGTTGTCAAACGAACTTTCTCAGGAGTATTGAAAGATTGTGTTCAGTGAAGTTGCATATCACACCCGTAACCCAAGTTTGAGGAGTAACTTAGTCGAATGGTAGGTCTAGTAGTGTAGCAGAGATATGACGAAACGAAAATGCTATTAATTGGTTGAATTGGGAAGAAGTTAACTGTGAAGCTTTCGAAGGTTCGCAAGATATCTTCGACTTCTTTGGGGTTATCACGTTTCGTCCTTGCTCTGCCTGGGGAAAATCGTTATGAAATGCCACGAATTGAGCCATTTCATCCTGCATGAGTGGACAGCGTGCACATACTATTTGCGAATCATGTTAAAAAGTAGGAGATGACAAACAGTTGATTTTCGTGGATGCATTGATGCATCGTGGGACACTTGTGGAGTTTGTTTTCTCCAATGGCGGCGAGTTCACCTGTTGACACAGCGCTGAGCCAAAAATGAGTCTTGTCCGAGTTGATCATTCCTTGATCAAGGTTGTGATCGACCTCAAAGCGTTGTTTTTTGTGTGAAGTGGAATGCATCTTTGAATGAAAACAGGGTTTTCCGTAAACTTATTAAGTTACTAATCGGGTTTACTTGTGGAAGATTAAATGACAGAAACTAAAAGCTTTTTCTTTCGATTTGTCAATTCGAGCCAATCCAGATTCCGAATCAGATTTTTTTCTAACCACTTAACAACAATTTTTCTTCCTGACCTTTACTCTTTACTCCGTTTTACTTTCATGAAGTCAGTTGGTAGGCCTTAATAGGTTTATCATGTTTTTGTTACTGCAACTGTCAGGTTGGAAGAATTAAAAGGTCATCAAGGTCAAAATAGTTCGACGGGATGTTGTCAACTCTCAACTTTCCTCACTATAGTTGCTTTCAATTACAAGCATTATTACTACTTCCTTTTTATAGAGCGGTTGTTATCCGACAGAAAAATTACCATAACCTAACATTTTTTAAATAGACAGAGTGGAATGTATAAAACTTCCGTGGCCTACCGACTGAATTCATGAAAGTGAATAGAATATACATGACGAAAATAATATAGATTGAGCATTGATGCAAGTTTTCGGATGGACGAGATTAAAATGAATACCCTTCTCCACCTCCAATCCATTTGGGCTCTTCGTCGCCCATGGACAGTGCAATATAAGCGAAGGCACCTACACCTCCGGGCAAAACCCTGGTAGCTATATAAGTTCTTCCTTCTTTTTCATTTTTCCCATCACTTTGTGGTATATCGTCTTTCTCTTGTAACCATTCAGCTTCCTGGGAAGACATTATGTTATATGATATATACTCTTCCCAAACATTTAATTTGATTCGTACATCATTTCATAGTAACGGCCAACCGAAAGAAGGGAAAAAGGAATTAAAACATTAGAATTTGTGGAGTGCTAAGGAGACGCGCCGGAAAGAATTCCATGTGAAAAATTTATTTATACTCAGGGTTCCTACATATAGTGACATCATTAGTGTACGCGTATTTTTTCAATTATGAAAATAACACTATTGGATATTAGGTACAAATTGTTGAACGATTTCCTCTTGGCTGAATTCAATCAAGAATTAGTCGCACATCATAAAGTTTTTGAAAAAAAAAATTGGATATTTTTTAAATTGTTTCTGATGAAACAGTCATTTAGAAATTTTGTTCAAGTTACCTATAAGTTACCAAGTTTCGTTTTGATCAAATCAGTATTCTTCGAACGATTCTGAAGAAAAAACGCTGCAAATTTTACACAAGGGTTTATTATTTTCTCATTTAAATAACCCAATATGCCATTGATATCTCAAAAAACTTATATATTATACATAACTCATTGGTTTCTCACAACACAGAAACCAATTCCATGAAATAATTCATGTGAACATTGAAATCTCAATAAATACACTTGTATAATTGAATAACATTTCGACATGCAGAACGCTAACTGAGTAGCAAAATTTAAAATATTTTGAATGAGAAGAGACGTTCCACAGTCGTTTCACCTCTTCGAAAATCTAACTTTTTTTTCCACAATTATTAAATTTCGTGTCGGTATTCTACAACTGAAAATGAACTACAAATCAGATAGGGTTGGTCCTTTTTGAGATATTAGGAAAATAACCTCAATATTCAAAATGGTCACGAAATTTTTTGCCAATATCTGCACAAAATAAATATCGGTCAAAACTGAAATTTGAAACACTGTTTCTAAATGTTGACTCTGAAACCTGTACCAAATTTCATTGAATTTTGATGAATATGTATCCGAAAAAAAAATGTTGAAAAAAATTTTGCATTAAATCGAGGGTCTATATTTCACAATTAGTCATGATGTTTCAATCCAAACGCGTTCGTTTTTCTTGACACTGAGGAAATAAACTCAATCTTTCAAACTTACACCAATACGTAAAACAAAATTAAAGACTTTCCGCTAATATCATATGTGTAGATGTGATTTCTACTGGGATTCAACTTTGTTCTGAAAAATATTAATGAAATGAAAAAAAAACTCAATCTTCCTGTGCAATTGATCTGAAAAAAATTTTTTCCACAGCAGGTATCCGATTCACTTGATTTACAAAGTATCCACCAGACAAACTGAAAATAAAAGTTATTTTCAATAACATTTCTGTAACAATTAAATATATCGTGAACCTCATCAGGTTGAATTCGAAAAAATAATTCTAGATTATAAATTTCGTTCGTTGTTATCGTTGTCAGATACACTCAACCAATAGGGTGTCAAATACGAAAGTCTGTTTGATGTAACAAACCGAAATTCAAAACAAGTGAAATTCAAACAAGTAGTTTGCCGACAACCAGATGATGATGCATGCGGAATATTTTTGTCTACGCTATATCCCTTGTCTAAAGTCACAGACCCCATTCAGAACAGGTAGTTAACTTTAGTCTAAGGCTCCAACCCTCAGTATTAGATTCTCGACAATCGACAATTGATGAGATTTGCGGTTTGCTATTGATTTTTTTGCATATTATATCCCCCAATTTGATTTATCATATAAATGCTCATTATTTTCTATATTCACGCTTATTTCGAACTGTCAGTACGAAAGATTTTGGATTTCGATTGAAACCAGTAACGGATATCCACAGGTTGACGATAATCGTATTACGCAAACCGAAATTAATGGAAACCTCCGATCAACCGAATTTTTTGGAAATCTGCATTATTTTAAATTGCGCTACTTAATTCGCGTTCTGCATGTAAAAGGGTTATTCAGATATAAAAGAGTATTTATTGAGATTTCAATGTTTCAAATGAAATTTTTCATGGAATTGGTTTTTGTGTTCTGAAAAACCAATGATTTATGAATAAAATAAAAGTTTTATTCAAGAATTGAATGAGCTTCATGAAGAAATTTAATCTTAAATCCCGTAATCCGCAGGGTGATTTCTATAAATAATAATTTGATCCGATTTTCAGAAGTTATGTTTAAGATATTGGGAGAGAAAACCCAAAAATATTTAATCTGAACTACTTACGATTATGAAATTGTCAAGAACATCGATGGGGCATTTGCAAATTGTGATTTTAAAATAATAACGCATCCATTAAACATTTATCGATATGTGTTGAAAATTTGGTAATCAATATTTTCACCTCCTTTTAGATGTATGACTTTGAATGAAAAGTAAACCGATTATTCCAGTGAATTACAATCTTAGAACTGAATGCGATGATGTCATTTTCGACATTATTGGAAATTTGCAGCGTTTTTCCTTATAACTCAGGAACCACTGGTCGGAAATCATCCGGGTGAAATTTTCTTGGTTTAGTTTTGCAACAGTAATCAACGTTCTGAGTTGCATGAAAATCCGGTGGTAAGTTTCCGAGAAATAATTTTTTTTTTCCCCCACTCCCCCATTTTGAGCCCTCAGGGTGCACTGATTCTGCTGAAAAGCTTGGAGGATCAATCCCGAGCGACACACGATTTTTGCACCAAGTTTCACTGATTTCGGTTCAGTACTTTCTGAGAAAAGCCCCGGACAACGGACGGCGGACGGACGGATTTTTTTTTATTAGTTTATTCAAATCTACATACTCCAAAACGTAAACTGCGAAATTTTTAGGGGGGGTTAAAATCTTTTTTTGTTGGTCGATCACTAAGGTTTATTATTTGATTTTATCAAATAATAAACCAAAAGCACGAAATTTGACATATTCAATTTTCTTCCGATATTTCCGAAGATGATAATCTGATCAGACTGAAATTTGAAACATTGTTTCGAATAGTGACCTCAATTTTTGTGCCAATCCTAATCGTAGAGATAAATATTTCAAAGAAAAGATTTATTCCAGAAGAAATCTTGAAAATTCTGAAAAAACAGTTTATTTAAAATTTTGAAAATATGATCCTGCTCAATGTAATACGTACGTATTTTAAAACTTATAATGAAGTTTGATTATGAAAGCTTGAGTTCTTCGAGAGATATTGAGAAAATATTCCCAAATTTTCAAATATCTGAAAATAATTATCGGATAGAACTGAAATATGTAAGTACTATTGTTAAATTTTAAACTGAAGGAATGTACTAAATTCTATTGAAATTTTCAAGGAGTTTTAAAATTTTATGATCCTAGTGTATCTTGAGATATAGAGGCAATAATCTTAAAATTTCAAATCAACAATTCTTTCATACATCTTTTTCCTAACATCTCCGAAAACAAACACCAAGTTTTATTTTCACACTTACGATTACAACGTTATTTTTCGACTGACAGGATCATCGAAAAAATTCTATTTCTCCGCCTATAAGGAGAAATAGTTGCTAAATCAACCATGACTTACTTTTCCGTCCGTGAGAATTAGCTCACAATTTGATTGCATTATATACTTGAATGGAAAAGGTTTGAATGAATCGTACCCTGCTCAAGTAATAGAGAAATGCTTATTAAAACTTAATTCTTAAAAACTTCATACCCGGAATCATTCGGGTTGCCTACCAAAACATTGTAGATAATATGATACTCGACTCAACATGAAAATCAGCTCATAATTCGATTTCATTGCAATCTTGAATGTCAAGGTAATGAATCAATCCTATCTTATTCAAGATTCATTGATTGTGGAGTCTAATCTTATATATGATATGAATTTGATTTTTCCGTTTCGGAACCTACAGAATTTTCTCATTCTTCTCTTCTAAAATGGATAAGTTCCTGTTCATATATGTATAGTAGGTATCATTTCAAATGAAAATACTCGAACAACTCATTGCTAGTTTTCATCGAATTGATGTTGATTATTCGAGCTTGCATATCTAAATTTACTTCGGATAACTTAGGTTTTAATTGTATTTCCTGCCTTAATAAGCCCAGCAAGATGCAAAGACAGGATCAACTGGCAAGAATTGTATTTATTCGAAAAATTCGATATGTTCAGTGAATATCTTAGGGCCGGTATTATAAAACTTAACTGAGAGTTATCTTTAACTTTAACTGACAGTTAAGCAGTAACTTTCAGTTGAAGTAAGATTTTCAGAGTTATCTTTATCTGGTGGTTTGGGTATCAATTATAGTTAAAGTCAAAATTAACTTCTGTTTTTCCACAGATTCTCTGTCTTCTCGGCTGACATAAGCGGAATATAACCTCGATTTTATTTATGTTATGATATTTTCGGCAACATGTTAGCAAGATATATTCACTTCATTTTTAAAGAACCTTTAATTCACGATGACGAAGATGACATGAATATTGTTGAACATCCTCGTTGAGAGATATTCACTTCATGTTTGAAGAAATTTTAAGTGACTATGACGATAATGCCATGAAAATTGTTGAATATCCTTGATGAGAAAGGATATTTAGAAATCGGCTGAACCATTTGAACTTATGGGAAGAAACGGAATTCAAAAACCGATTTCGCTTATCTGGACACTCTGTACGCCTGTGATGGAATACATATTCTTTGAAATCGTGCTTTGACGCTAGTGATGCAAATGTGTTGATTAGACGCAGAGTTTATGCATCTTGTTCTTTCTTGATAGTTGCTGGAGATTTTAGTGGTTTTCACAAATCAACTATACTGACTGTATTATCACAAATGTCCCAGGGAGAATTGCATACTTATTATCTATTCACATCAAAATGTCTGCTATAAACCTCACTCGAGTAAGAATCCAATCTCGAGAGTTCATCATGGCATATTATTGTAATGAAAATATCAGTTACTCTTTCTGTTCAACTATTACAAGATGTAAATGAAAAAAGAAATAATTGGCGTTTATTCTTTTCGGTGCCTAATATAACAGATAAAAGTTGTGAAGGCGTAATGGAGCATAATAATTTATACACATTATTTAACTTTTAAGATGAAAGGAAATCATCACAATTGCAATGGATACTTTCCTTATCATTATGGCCAAGCTGTAGCTGATAGCCTTGTACAAATTCTAGATATCAGGGATCGAAAACCCGGAGCCACACAAAAAATTACCATATTTTTTAATTGAATGATATTTTTTGCAGACTTAGTGTTGAGATTATTACCAATCCCAGTGTCAGTTGAAAGAACTTGCCCGTTGGTGAAAAGTGCAGTATTTGTAAAAAAATTATGTACCTAATTGGATTCGGACCATTCTTATTGTAATTGTTCAATAATTCCTGAATTGAATGTATCTCATTATTGTCAAAGTTTTTCCTTTTCAGCTTTCATTTCCAATATATTCATTAGTGGAAGTTGTTTTTTCAGTTAGGTGACCGAATAAATACCCAAACATCCCTTCCATATTGCAAAAAGAATAAAATTAAAAATTGATCAGTGCCACTCTCCCTCAAATCAGTAATTCACTTTCTATTTTTATGGAAACCACAATCCATTGAGCTCCCTGATACATAGTAAGAAAAATTGTCAATAAAGGATTTGTTTATTCCTATCATGTTTTGAAAGGTATTTTTGCGAAGTCCAGCTTTTCCAACCAAGAAATTGGTAGTTAGATTTATCACAGAATCTTTAATTATTTCCTTCTCCTTTTCATAGAAATCATCATAGTATATCTTGTCTATGATGGAAATGAGACTTTTATTATTCCTACATTTTTGAGCAAAAGTTTAACTGTCAGTTAAAGTTAAAGATTACTTCCAGTGAAGTTTTATAATAATAACGGCCATTATTGTAACAAGATATTGAATACTTTGGATATAGTTCTTAGAAAGTGCAATATAGGGTGAATATTTCAGTCCAAAATATCCAAATTAATACTAAATCAGAAGCCAAATCACTTTTTTCCTTAAATGCAATGCATTTCTGGTTTATTAAAGTAATCAAATCGATACTTTCCAAAGAAATGCAAATAAAAAGGAACTATGAAACTTTTGAATTGTTTTTCTAATATCCTGAAATTTATCCCCACAAAATTCTGCAGGAATTTGCGCGTTGGTTTCTCTCAACCAATTTCGAAGCTTTAAACTGACCGCCTCAGTACCTATTGAGCCTCTTCATACGAGAAAGGTGAGTTCTGTAATTGAAATTCCACTTGACGAAGCATAATTCGTATTTTGTGATTGGTATAAACGGCAAGAGCTTTTATTGTATGGGAAATACGATATCCTCACTCCGAGAAAACCTATTAATTCTGCTGCATTAAATCCCAGATATGAATTTTTGTAAAATATTTCACCAAGATATTTCATTACTTTTTTATAAAGAGATGTTTATGGTTTCTGTTGTGGATGGAAGAATGTACACTCCGATAAATTTATAGTTGCACCGTTCATTCACCCCAACAAAAGTAAACAAGGTTATTCATTTCGTGCTTCGAAATCAATGAAATAAGAAATACCTGCTACGACGTCATTAAACTTCAGAAGCTCACACTGAAGTGGGCGGTAGCACTTCGTGTGGTTATATGAACTCGAAATATTACGCTCGAAGGTGGGCGTGTGTGCGGGCGCCTTTAAACTCGAGTTTGTTCGACCTGTCAAAGCTGCCATTGGACCGGCCAGTGGTCAGGTCAGTGTGTCCACTGTCACCGTAATTACGTTAATGCCGAAAGGCGGGAAACGTGGAAACATAGAATTGTCACCGTAATTACGGTAGGCTCACCGTAACTTATGCGAAGCTGCCCGAAATCTACCGTGTACCGGAGCAAGCCAATTACGATGACATATTCTACCGTAATGTCAATTTCACCGATTAACTGGAAAATGCCATAGAAAAAACACGAATTCATAATTTCAAGTGATGGACCAAAAGCTCTGGTTATAGTTACGGTTATCCAAATTGACATATAGACAAAGAATAATCTGTCAATTTGGATAACAGTAACTATAACCGGAGCTTTCGGTCCATGGCTTGAAACCGATGAATGTCATTTCTCAGTATGAATTAGGAACGAAAAGTGTTTCTATTTCAATTCATGAATGACACCGGCAATGACTTCGGCCCAAGTTGCCAACCCACAATTTTCTTCACAAATTTACTATTACTGGGGAACGGGAATTTCAGGACAAATTTGACATGATAAGGTTCGCGTTATTTATAAATATCCGTAAAAGATGCCTCGGCTCCTCAAACAAGATAATTCCTTCCAAATATAGGGTTTTGTTAAGATCATCTCTGATTGGCTGAAATTTAAGTTGGGATTCCTGATTTCATGTTCATAGTGTCAAATTTATATATGATATGTTCCGCGAATCAACTTGGTTATTTTGGTTGCCAGTTTTCCATTCCTTAAATATGAAATATTCGGTTGTTTCCTGAAAAAAAGGTTAATTACGGAATTTGATTGATTGAAAAAAGTTCTTTCTGGCACTAGAACGATAGTCAATGTTCTATGGTAACATATCCATAGCATAGAACAATCTTTATTTACTTTATGATCCATAGAACATAGAAGAGACAACCATCAACAATGGAAAAATTACTAGGTATGATCTATGGGTCATAAGATAAATAAAGATTCTTCTATGCTATGGATATGTTACCATAAAACATTGATTGTCGTTCTGGTGCATATACTTAATATGTGTATGTTCTGGTGACAGAAAAATTGCTTTTTTATCAATCAAATTCCATAATCAACCTTTCTTTTCAGGAACCAACCGAATATTTCATATTTAAAGAACGAAAACCGGCAACCGAAATAACCAAGTTAATTTGCGGAACATATCCTTTATGAACTTGACACTATTGACATGGAATCAGGAATCCCAACTCAAATTTCAGCCTATCAAAAACCTACATTTGGAAGGAATTATCTTGTTTGAAGAGCCGAGGAATCTTTTACGGATATTTATAAATGACGCGAACCTTATCATGTCGAATTTGTCCTGAAATTGCCGTTTTCCAGTGATAGTAAATTTGTGAAGAAAATTGTGGGTTGGCAACCTGGGCCGAAGTCGTCTATTCAGATGAAGATTCAAAATAAATCAATATTTTCAGGATAACCCTAAGTTTTTTCGTTTTCTCTTGTATCACTTGGACAATAGATAGATTGGTTGTCCTCAGAAATTTTGTAAATTCATATCATTATTATAAGAATTAGGACATATACAGCGCGTGTCAAAATTATGGAACGAATTAATTTTTTTAGAAGAAAAATATTTGGTAATAAAATCCTGAAACAGGTCAATTTTGTTACACTTCTACCAAATTTATATGCATTTTTAAAGGATTTTTGTTGCACCCTGTGTCATCCCCATCAATCCTCTAAATTTTTTGAATGGGAAAAGTTGGTCATGTGGTACTTTTTTGGCAAGGTCTTTGTATGTACTTTACAGGCGTGCAGAAGTTTTCGAGAAAAAATTTTTTTTTTGAAAAATTAGTTAGTTCAAAAAGGTTTTCAGTATGTGCACTTTATCATGGCTCATTTTTCAAAAATGCATAAAAATTTGGTAAAAGTTAAACGAAAATTGACCTGTTTCAGGATTTTGTTGCCAAAGGTTTTTCTTCTAAAATGAATTTGTTCCATAATTTTAACGCGCACTGTATATTTCCTTTCTTATTCCCTACACAAGAAACCCTCAAATTTCGAGTATTTCAAAAATATCAGTTATATTCAACAACATTTCGAAGGAGAGATCCATGTTTTCACAGTTATTCGCAGTATAAGAAAAAAACCCACAGATTTTGGTTTTTTTGAATACCTGATATTTTTGAAGGGCTCGTGTTGGACGTTATATCATTGTATAAATGGTTATATTTATTATATTTCTTTGAGGTAAGGTGATAAACATCCAACCAGGTACACTCTTTCTTTGGTTCTAATCTAATGACTCTCCTTGTGAGGGTGTCATAAAACTGATAACAGTGTGTCAGTGATAACTGCAAAAATATCGTCGATCGATAATCGAACTTGAATCAATTTGAATCGGATCTCAGTTAGGATTTTAATATAACGAAAGAACGAGATTAAAGGGATGACGTTTTGATTGAATAGCTGATAATTAAGCCCAATCTCAGAGTAACAAAAAACATAGAGGGACTGTCCGCAGTTTTTGGGTTTCCGCAACATCTTTTTGTCGACGTAGCCAGATTGTGATATATTTGGAAATGCCCAATGATATTATCTTATTGTAATTGTATATTGAATCAAATAAAAATATTAATTTAAATATTTCTCGGTTAAATATGGAAATTTAAACAATTCATGATCGATATTTTTCTACAGTTTCGAATTTGTGGTTAGAAGAATACTTTCCCTTTTCAGTATCTACTTGCTGAAATCCGAGCTTTGCCATCGATGCCACATTACCAGTATACCGCCGGTCAATCTGTCATCAGTTGTTTGGGTGAGTTTCTAGCGAGTTTTGAGATATTTCTAGCTGTTCACTTCAATATTTTTTGAATTATTACAATACTTCAATTCACTATGGGATGTAAGAAGATTGTTGTTTATGGAGAATCCCGTGAATTGAGTGAAATATCACATCACAGGTTGGTAACTGCTTTGTTAGCAAGTTTGTTTTGATTGCGGTCAAAGTGTCAAATTTTGTACCTCTATGTTGTTTGTTACTCTGAGAGCCCAATCCATAATACCGGGTGTTCCTGAATTGGGAGTACAAATAAAAAGGGTATATTCCTTGTATAAGTTTAAGAAAAAAGTCCTGCAAACATGGGACTGACCGCAAACGTTTTGTTTTCAAGATGCAGGGTGTTGAAGTTTGAATATTTTTCTCTCATAGTATCTGCACTCCACAAAAATATACAAGCTTCTTCTTTTGATCAAATAATTGTTTAAAATTTGTCACCGTATTTTTACCGTATATTTTATTTCCTACCGTAATATGCCGTAATTTGAAAGTGGCAACGTCGTAGTTTCGGCCAGAGATGTTGGGACACTGCGTCATGATGTAAGCAAACATGAATCGATTTCAAGCGATGGACCAAAAGCTCCGGTTTTAGTTACGGTTATTCAAACGGACATATAGGCAAAGGATAATCTGTCAATGGATAACCATACCTATAGCAGGATCTTTTGGTCCATCGCTCGAAATCGCTTATGGTGTGCTCATCTGTGATTGTATTCACCAATGATGACGTCATTTTTCTCACTAGAATCAAAGCACAGAATATATATTTCTTTGTATTTTAAGTGCTGACGTCAGATGAGCCCACCATGTTTTTTTCTTCATGCACTGGGTCAGGTACATGGTTAGTTCCCAACAGGTCCTATTCATACCTTGCACGAATCAGCTATTGGCTCAAAAACATCGTAAGCATCAGAAATGTCTATTTCACCGGGTACTAAACGAAATGGTCCTTCCAATACATTGTTCTGCATGCACACCAAAAGCTGCGTCAGGTATATATTTCTGCATCTTTTACTTTCAACACCTTCGCATTTCTCGCCCAGAAGTTTAGTAAGCCATTCCTTGAAATGAACAATTCAATTAATGCAATTTGCTTACCCTTGTATCTATAATACTAACATGGCATCTTGCTTTGACCTCTTCGTCTTTGATTCTGCTGAAGAATGTACTGGTGAAACCACAGTAAAAGAGGAAGTCTTGATCTAATTTTGCTTCGGGGTCCATTTCAACTAATAATTTGAAATTTTCGGTTCGAAAACTGCGAGAATGACATTGAGTGAATGACAACTAGAAGAATTTTCGTGGAGATGCATAGAAAATAGAAATCATGTTTGGTTAAAGAACACCCTGATAGTGTGATATATTTTCGACCAAAATGAATTACCAAAATGGGTTCTTTTCTCCTTCAGTTCTCATAGCGAGGTGCTGGAACCAGAAAATTTTCCAACATTTGAAACCGAAGGAAGCTATTTGTTCAGTACTGATGATAACCGATCATGCGTGATCATCAATATTTTCAGGCATGTTGTGGGGAACAGCGTGCTATCGTGTTGTCCAAATGCCTAGCTTTTTCGATTTTTTTCCCGAAAATGGTCTCAAATGAGAAGGTTGGACTCACTGATGACGAATCCGGTGTCAAAATAGATTCTGTTCGGCCGACCGTTAGGATTCATTAATCATTTGAACATAAATACATCAGCACTGCCAAAAAAAATACAAAAGGGACCCATTTGAAAGTATCTTAGGATCTACACAATTCTTCGAAGTTTACACAAAAAGATCTCACGCACTTATCAATAACTAAATAACAATCTGAGAAAACAAGTAAATTCAAAATGACAATTACCATCAATAGTGTCTTGAGTTCTTTGGTCTAATGATTCAGTAGGAAAACAAATGAAAATAAAAGCACCATCTCCAGAATGTCCATTATTCCGAAAACAGTGATATTTTTATCTAAATTATGAATGATTTATGAATGTAGGTTTATTGGACACCTGATGTAAAGGGTTTTCCAATAAAAGTTGTTATTTTGATATTCAAAGAAAAATGCCGTTTTGCAATATAAATGATCGGATGTGTATTTCATTATAAAGAAGAAGCTATGCCGTTAATAGTGGAAAATAACATCAGGCAAATGACCACCACGCTTACAGGACCATATCCTTTTAATGAAATTTTCCATGACCAAATCGCAAAGTGGCTGCCCTATGTCCTCGATATCCTCACGAATTCCATCTTTGAGGTCTTGAATCGACGCTGGGCTATTGGCGTAGACCATCTCTTTCACGTGGCCCCAAAGGAAGAAGTCGCAAGGTGTTAAATCACAAGATCTCGGTGGCCAATTGTGATCACATCTTCGAGAGATAACATGGTCCGGAAACTTTTACCGCGAAAGATCAATGGTTTCGTTGCTTGTGTGGCACGTATCTCTCGATAGCGCAACCCATTCACCGTAACTTTTGCTCCAGCCTCATTTTCGAAGAAGTAAGGTCCAATGACTCCGCCGGACCATAAACCGCACCAAACAGTCACACGTTGAGGATAGAGAGGCTTTTCAACAATAACTCTCGGGTTTTCCGAACCCCAGACTCGACAATTTTGCTTGTTGACGAAGCCATCGAGGTGGAAATGGGCCTCATCACTCAAGATGATTTTTCGATGGAATTCCGGATCCTTTTCATGCATTTCAACGACCCAATCAGCAAAGACACGGCGTTGTTGATGATCGGCCGGCTTGAGTCCTTGTGTTAACTGAACTTTATAAGCCTTAAGACCCAACTCTTCATGCAAAATACGGTGTAATGACGTTTGTGGAATGCCTAATTCCAAAGAACGACGAGCAATGGACAAACCTGGGATTTCTTCAACAATTTCGGCTAAAGCAGCAATATTTCTCGGCTCTTCTTGAGCGACGTGCACGGGTTTTATTCTTCATCTCACTAACTTGTCCCAACAGTTCGAATTTTTCCACCAATTTCTTTATTGCGGTTCGACAAGGTGCTTCACGACGACCCAAAAATGTTTGAGTTTTACGAACCGTCTCTGCCAAATTTTCACCATTTTTATAGTGAATTTTAATAATTTCAGTGATTTGTTGAAGCGTGTATCGTTCCATTTTTATTAATGGCGTAGTTTCTACTTGTCAAATGTCAAAAAATTACAGCTTCAAAAGTGACATCTACCGAAATAGCGGGCTATTCAAAATAACACCTCTTATTGGAAAACCCTTTAATTAATTCCTATTAATAGTGTAAAAAATCAAAGTTTGACAAAACGGATTGCTGCAATTCATGACATTAGCCTGTTGAATTGTCGTCATGAAATCTCCACTTTGTAACCACATAATTTCAGTCGAACTATTGGAATTAATTTCAAAAAATGTGCAGCTCTACTGGTCATGAGGAACAAGAGATATTTCATTTTATGCTGAGGATCTACGAGAAGGGTATTCAAATTATTCATGTTTCAGTCAACCCAAATTGGCTTATTCATCTAATGGTCTTATAGGTACTTTGTTATTATCGTTGCCGCAGTTTTTAATACATTGTCTAACATGCGGTGAATAATAATCACATTTCTCAATAACTGCGAAGACATGAAGACGTGAAGGGTGTTTTTTAAGAGGTGTAGAACTTTGAAATGGAATTAAACAAGTATTGACATGAAACTTACCTTTTTCAGAAGATAATGTCTTGGCACTATAATTTGAATATAATTTCTAGCATATGACCGCCACGGCTGGCTCGTATATAATCTAATCCGGAGGTCCAATTTTAAATCACTTTTTTCGAAATTTGTGGCCGTTTATCGGCAATAACGCGGCAAATGTTGTCCTCCAAGTGGTCGATTGTTTCGGGCTTATCGGCGTTGACTAGCGACTTCACATCAAAACCTCACAGAAAATAGTCTAGCGGCGTTGAATTATGCAGTTATCAAACGTTTTCTTCAGTAAATCAAGTATGGCACGAGCTGTGTGACATGTTGCTCCGTCTTGTTAAAACCACAGCTGGTACACATCATGGTTGTTCAACTGAGGAACGGAAAAATCAGTAATCATGGCTCTGTAGCGGTCACCACTGACTGGAAAGTTCTGGATAGCATCGTCTTTAAAGAAGTAGGGACTAATGATTCCACCTGTATATAAAGCACACCAAACAGTCAGATTTTCTGGATGTAACGATGTCTCAACAAACACTTAAGGATTATCTTCACTCCAAATACGGCAGTTTTGTTTATTGACATAGCCATTCAACCAAAAGTGAGCTTCATCGCTAAACGAAATGCTCTTACGAAAATCGGGATCAACGGCAATCTTGTTTTGTGCCCATTCACCGAATCTACGCCGTGTAAGGTGATCGTGTGGCTTCAATGCTTGCACGAGTTGGATTTTTTAAGCACGCAAACCCAAATCTTTCTGCAAAATCGCCCATAAAGTGCTTGGACAAATATCTAATTCCTGTGCACGATGGCGGATAGACCGATTCGGGTCTTCATCTACGCTACGCTCTACAGCAGCAATGGCTTCTTCTGTTCTCACTGTACGACTTGGATGCGTATTATCAGTTAGAGTAAACATGGTGCGAAAACGGTCCATAGTTAGTCGAATTGATTGCTCTGATGGACGATTATGTTGACCGTAAAATGGACGTAGAGCGCGATACGTATTTCGAACAGAACCATTATTTTCAAAATAAATTTGTACAATTTGGAAGCGTTGTTCTGGCGTCCGTATATTCAGGTTGAAATGCCAGACCAAACTAAGCACAAATCACTTAACAGCTGACAAAATGGCCGTTAGTTAAGAAGGTGTTGCCAACTTCTATACCCCTTAAAAAACCCCTTTACGAGTAGATGATGCACTGAACGATAAGTGGAAAAAACTTCAATTTTTTTTTCGAAAATTGCGTATTCTGCGATCTTGTAATCATATTTTGCCGGCGAAATTCTGAATGAAGCTTCACGCTGTTAACTTTCAGTTGAGTACTGGAATTCAAGCGATTCAATCTTCATTCCTGGAAACATTGGGAAAATTTCAAATGGGTCTATCTATGGAATCATTGGGTGAATTTAACCCCTTCACGGATTTCTCTGCAGAACCAATCGTAAACACAACAACTACACGAAGCAACAACTTAGAACTCGATATTTGTAGAGTAGGTTTGGACCTTAAATGCTGGTTTTTCCTTTAAACGAAAATGCAGTTATTTTCATGAAAAACCTTCAGAACATCACATTTCAAACAGATAATTTCAATATTATATTTTAAAAAAATGTTTGATTACCTAAAACTGAAAAATAAAAATGGGGATTTGCATTTAAAGGGATTTGTCATGAGTGCACGATATGGCAACGTCGAATTCAGCTTTCTCGGAAAGAAAAGGACGCCAAATGTGTTACTTTGCTTAGGAAAACAGAGATAGCTATACTTCGATCTGGTTAGAGTAGAAGACAACGACCAAGGAATAGAAAAAGAAGAGCACAGACTGTCATACTGACTGACAAATCGCAAACGGAAATTGTTTGGTTGTATTGACAAAGAACACGTGTGTACCACAGAATAGGAATAAATATTTCGTTATTCTATAGCAGAAAAGGCAATTCTACTGAACAACGTTGTCACTTCGTGCATGCATGACAAATCTCAAACCCCAATTTTGAATTCTGATTTTGAATACTGTCGGAAGGTAATTTGGGAAAATGAAAAATCAAAACAATAATAATTATGTTCAAATTTGCATTTGCAGTAATAACCCAAATTCAGGAAAAACCCCCATTAAGGCTGAATTCGTGAATGAGTAAACTCCCCCCAAGGTTCTCCAGAAATTCCCATTAAAAATTTCATTTTACCAATATTTTCAGAAAAGCAGTTGGGATCGAATTGAAATCCAGTACATTATAGTATCGAAAAATGACAGTTCGAAGGTTCATACAGAATTTAATGGGGATAATATGGTAAAAAGATCACAGAATATCGAATATTCGAAAAAAAAATTTAGTTTTTTTCTCAAATTGTTATAATGACACGATCAGCACGAAATTTCGCACAAAACTGTATTTTAGCATCTTCAAACTAGTTGTCAAGTTTCTCCATGATTGAATCAATATTTTACGAGTTCACCGAAAAAAACAACAATATCGAGAAAAAAACTCGAAATTTCAAATATTCTTTTCCAATATCTCCGAAAATATTATTCGTATCAAATTGAAATTCGGTGCACTGATGTGAAATATAGAGCCCAAGGAATGAGCAAAATTTTTATCGAATTTGATTGACAGTTTCTGAAAAAAAAATTTTTATATCAAGTGACCATACGATCCCAACGAAATTTCGCTTGAAGTTGCGCGTCTTTATGCTCCAACTAACTGCTAAGTTTCAATCCAACCGCGGCATTACGATGAGAGCGTCTGCGGCTGGATAGAATTGATTTTGACACAGGATTCGTCATCAGTGAGCTCAACCTAGTCGTTTGAGACCATTCTCGGCTCAAAATTCCAAAATTACAGACATTTGAAAAAACGATAGCACGCTGTTCTCCTAGAACATGCGCGCCATTTCGATTGAAGATTTTCCAGTGACATTTCCACATTATAATTTCGTCGGGATTAGAGATTCCAGCTTTCAGGATGAATACCTATTCACTGGGTCGTAACAGACCTAATTATTCCAACTCGGTAAATGCAACACTGCGGCTACCGTTCAATTGTCTCAGACCCGGACAATTACAATTTTATTGTTGATATCAGGGAATGAATTGCTGCTTAAATTTCGTCGTAAAATTTATGATTTCGCGCAAGCGGAGGGCCCTCGAAGTCGAATACGCGGGCGGCAGTCGCTATCCGACACCCTCGCAGCTAACAGGCTCCTAGTAGCTTTTTCGAACCGAAAGGCGCGTGCGCGTCCTACGCGAATTTTTCGCACTTTACGAACCCTGTCGCGCGAACAATTTTCATAGTTTTTTCGCCTGGAAATTCGCACGGAGGTCGGTCGCTTGTTGTTGTTTACTGGCAATGATCGTGGTATTGCTTTGATTCTCGGTTAATGGTAACATGAACGGAAGAACGTGCGGTTGTTCAGTTTAAGTTTTCGAACGTTTTTCGTTTCTTTGTTTCGATGAAGGATCTGCCGAAAACGTTTTCAGTGCGATGTGCGGTTGGCTAGAGATGCGATGTTGTTTTTCTTCAGGACGATATGAGGGTATACTGTAGTTCGTTTATGGGGAGTTCTTCCGAATGAGTGTCCAGTCACCAACTTAGAATTTGGCCATTTTTGATAATATCAGTCAGTGAAAGACCCGCTCCGGCAGTACCCAGGCGTGCAATTGAGATGTAAGAACATTTTGAAAATTTTTATCGTACCCGATCATATTTTGAAATTGAATTCCCAACAATATTTTTCCATCAGTAATCCTGAAAATTCACAACTTGACATAAAGAGGTATTTTTCAATTTTAGGCACCATAATTTCCGAAATCTGAGCAAATTGAAAACGTGAAAAATTCAATCAATGTTTTTCAGGGGATATAATATACAGGGTGATTCCGGAGAAGACCGACAGATTTTGGGATACGTTAAAACTAGTCAAGACAGTCTCGGAACAATGTTTGGTTTATGGTTGGGGGTCTCTATTAAGAATATACAGGGTGATTTGTACGATTCGACCGATTTTACTTTCATTGATAACTTTGGTATTGCTAATTCGATTTTAATGAAATTTTCAGCGAAGTACAACATTAATGAGCACATTCAATTACTTTAAAACTTTTTCCAAAATAAGCGGTTGTTATCGTGATAATTCCAGATTAATTGTGCAGGTTGAAAAAACACTCTGTACATCGCGTTTCCTAAACTACGTTGGCTGTTTACGATTCAACTATAATAAGTCGTTATTTGAGAGTTTTTAATTTTTTTGGCATACTTCTAGTATTCCGAAAAATTTTTTTCGAAAAAAGACAATGTCAAAATTTCGCTCCAATCGATTCTACTTTTATTAATAACTTTGGTATGGCTCATTCAATTTTCTGGAACATTCCGAATGAGTACATTCAATTATTGCAACAATCCCTCGAAATACAGGGTTGTAATTGTGATAGTTTCAGAATTTCAGATTAATTGTGCAGTTGGAAAAAAACACTCTGTACATTGCTTTTCCAAAACTTTCTTATTCGTTTCAGATTTTACAATAATATGTCATTATTCAGATTTTTAATTTCTTTGGCTTTCCGAGAAAACATTTGTGAAGAAGAGCATAATCGAAATTTGGCTCACAAGCAGTGAAAGTGTTCCGCACTAGGTAGGAAAGCTGTAGGTATAGTCCAAGGATGCAAATTTATTCGTCACTTCTAAAATATTCTTTTCAAATCCGAAATATATTTTAAATTGAATGATTCCATGCAGAATATGAGCAATTAAATATGAATTTGGAATTTGAAAAGAATATTTTAAAACTTAAAAACTTTGCATCCTTAGAATATACATCTTTACTACCTACTGTAGAATATTCTCACTGCTTTTGCGCCAAATTAAATTTCGATTATGCTCCTCTTCAAACATTTTTTCTCGGAAAACCGATGGTGCACCAAAGAAATTGAAAACCTTTGAATAATAATATACTACTGTAGTATCTGAAACGAATAAGAAACTTTTGAAAAAGCAATGTACAGGGTGTTTTTTTTCAACTGCAAAATCAAACTGAAATTATCACAATAACAACCCTGTATTTTTAGAGATTGTTGCAGTTATTGAATGAACTCAGTCAGGTTGTTCTACACTGCAAATTTCATCAAAATTGGATAAGCCATACCAAATTTATTGATAAAAGTAGAATCGATTTGAGCGAAATTTCGACATTGTCTTTTTTTGATGAAATTTTCACGAAAAACTAGAAGTGTGCCAAAAAAATTAGAAACTCCCAAATAATGACTCATTATAGTAGAATCGCAAACAGAAAGCGTAGTTTTGGAAACGCAATGTACAGAGTGTTTTTTCAACATGCACAATTAATATGTGATTATCGAAATAACAACCGCTCATTTTGAAAAAAATTTGGGATTTATGAATGTGCTCATCAATATTGTACTTCGCTGAAAATTTCATGAAAATCTAATGAGCCATACCAAAGTTATCAATGAAAGTAAAATTGGTCAAATCGGACAAATCACTCTGAATATTCTCAATAGAGGCCCCCAACCATAAACCAAACATTGTTTCTGTACTGTCTTGACTAGCGTAAACTTATCCTAAAATCTGACGGTCTCCTCCGAAATCACCCTGCATATCCTCTGAAAACCCTTGATTTCATTGAATCTTGTAGTTAGAGGTGAAATAACTACTAGAATATATGTATAAGATCCAAAATAATTCAATATGGCGAAATATAATAAGAGGACTCACTTACCAGTCACATCAATTATAATTAAAATTGGTTTTAAACTTACTCATATCATCCCTGTGTGGAGAAAATAAGCTATCTATTTTTCACATCGAAGTATTGAGGAAATACAATTTTGACTGTTATTCTGGTGAACATGCATACATCTCTCCTTCCGAATCGAATAGTTCAATTGCATTGAGAAAAAATGTTTGAATATCCCAGTGATTTTGACTATTATATATCTAGGTACTATAAAAAAATTCATGATGATCATGATGTTGTTGAGGATTGAAAAAATACTGAGAAAAAGTAAGAGAGATTAGAGAGTATTGAAAAGATCAAATCTAACAGCAACCTTACGGCCGATCGTGCACAAAATAACTCGATAATTGTAGATTTGGACCTTAATCAAGGGCCGAATTCGTGAAATCTACCCAATGACTCCACAGATAGACCTTTTAAAAATTTTATTCTTCCAAATTTTCCAAAGATACAAGAAGGTTCATGCAGAATTTCGTGAGTATAATCTGATCAAAAGATCGCAAAATATATAATATATGAACAAAGAATTTCAAATTTTGTTTTTCTAAATGTCCTAGCTGCACGATCACCACGAAATGTTGCACGAAGTTGTTCATCAAATTTCATCATGATTGGATCAGTATTTTTTGTCTCAATCCGGAAATCAAAACGTCACCCAGGAAAAATCACGAAATTTGACATATATTTTACAACTATCTCTGAAAAAGAGAATTAGATCGAACCAAAATTTTGTAACACTGTTGTGAAATATAATGTTCAAGGTATGCGCAAAATTCTGTTCAAATCTGACAAATATTCCTCGAAAGAAAATATTTACAAGAAAATTTCGAGAAAGTTTTATTTTTGAATTTATCAATGATACGATCCTGATAGAATTCTGCTAGTGGTTATGTGTCGATATGCTACAACAAATCATCAAGTTTCGAACCTATAAATAGTTCATGGCATATTGGAGAAATAACCTCAAAAAGTCAAGTAACTATAACTTCAAAGCCAATAGACGACTTCGGTTCAAGTTGTCAACCCAAGAATTTCGTCAAATTCACTATCATTGGAGAAGGGGAATTCAAGATTAAATTCGACATGTTGAGGTTCGCGTTATTTATAAATATCTGTAAACGGTGCCTTGGCTCCTCGAACAAGATAATTTTTTTCAACTATAGGTTTTTGTTAAGATACTCTGATTGGCTGGAATTTGAGTTGGGGTTCCTGATTCCACGTCACTAGTGTCAAGTTATATAGGGTATGTTAGGGCAAATCAACTTGGTTATTTCGGTTGCCGGTTTTCTGTTCCGTTAATATGAAATATTCGGTTGGTTCCTGAAAAAAAGTTAATTACGGAGTTTATTCGATGAGAAAGCAGTCTTTCTATTACCAGTTGCATGGTCAATTTTCTGTGGTAACAAACCAATAACATAGAACAATCTACATTTACTTTATGGTCTATAGACCATAGTTTTTTTTTCATAGATGATTGTTGTCTCTGCTATTTTCTATGGATTGTGACGTTAATATAGATTGTTCTATGCTGTGGTTATGATTCCATAGAAAATATGTTTTTCTGTTTTTAAGAAGATCGCTTTTTATCAATCAAATTCGGTGATTTATCTCTTCTCAGAAGCTAACCGAATATTTCATATTTACGGAACGAAAAATCGGTACGCGACATAACCAATTTGATTTACGGAACATATCCTATGTAAACTTGACACTATTGATGAGAAATCAGGAATACCCATGATGTAAAAAGCATGGTGTGCTCATCTGAAAAAAAAGTGACTTACACAAGATCAAAATACAAGGGAATATATATTCTGTGCTTTGAATTTTAATGAAAAAGTGACATCATCATTGGTAAATACGATCACAGGTAAGCAGATGAGCACACCATGTTTTACTTACATCATGGGAATACCCATGATGTAAATAACATGGTGTGCTCATCTGAAAAGTGAGTGACGTCAGCTAGCAGAAGATACAAGGAGTTATATATTCTGTGCTTTAAATTCGCATGTTAATTCAAAGCACAGAATATATAACTCTTTGCATTTTCTGCCAGCTGACGTCACTCATTTCTCAGATGAGCACATCATGTTTTTTACATCATAGGGATACCTACTCAATATCCAGCTAATCAGAGATTATCTTAACAAAAATCATGATGTAAGTAAAACATGGTGTGCTCATCTGCTCATCTGTGATCGTATTTACCAAAGATGACGTCACTTTTTTCATTCAAATTTTAAGCACAGAATATATATTCCTTGAATTTGAATGAAAAAAGTGACGTCATCTTTGGTAAATTCGATCACAAATGAGCAGATGAGCACAACATGTTTTACTTACATCATTACGAAAACCTATATTTGGATAGAATTATCTGGTTTGAGGAGTTGAGGCACCCTTTACGGATATTTTTAAATAATGCGAACCTCATCATGTCGAATTTGTTCTTGAATTCCCCTTCCCCAGTGACAGTGAATGCGACGAAATTTGTAGGTTGACAACTTAGACCGAAGTCGTCTATTGGCTCCTTAGGCCCATTAAAGAATACCACCATCGCATTTTGATGCACGACCTACCCTGAAAGTTTCAGGTTTCAGATCGCTAGCTCCTTCCTTTCGACAATTACCTTGTCCTCGGCTTTGGCATAGGATTCGTCATCAGTGGGTCGAACATAGTCATTTGAGACCATTGTCAACCTAACCTATTCGCATCTTCATTTGTTTAAATTTTATGGATATGTTTCTGAATATTCCGCTTCAGTTGTGTAGCTACGACAAGTGTATATTAAAAGAATGAGACATTCATTCAGTGTCCTACATGAGTCCGATCTTGTGACAATACGGCATTATTCCAATATTTTCCGAACACACCTGTTCAAAGTCTAATCTTTCATCATTACGGTTGACAAATAAAAACCAGTCTTCAATCCATTATCATCGAATCTTCAATCAAAGCACACAACAATACCGTAGAAGGTACAGTAACTTTCGAAGATGGTAATAAAGTACTCATTTGCTTATGACCGTGATGGATTATGGTTATAAAATCGTATATAAAAATCCGGAAATAATTCGAGAAAATTCCTACGACAAATTCTCGGCGATCCAATCAATCACCCAAGATGGCAAGATGCATAGAATACCAGGTGTCGTTTTTTTCCCACCATTAGCCACTTGCATTTTGGGTCCAAAACGCCGATCTGGAATTGCCAATTATTGTTCTATTTGTCTCTGTAAACGTAGATGGCGCAAAGGTCGCTTTCTCAAGTCCATACCATTGTGAGAAGAGAAGTCTTTGTACAATGTCCATCCTATAAGTTCCGCTCTATAAAACTGAATGGCGCTATAATCTGATCGATCTGATGTATCTATTTCTCAAAAAATGAATTGGATATTTAGAATGATGGATCTGTCTTGTTGCTACGGTTAGTTGACCGCTCCTATTTTGGATTCTTATTCAATATACAGGGTGAGTCTTTAGGTGGTATATTAATTTTAACGCCATATTCCTCTCATCAAATAAAGCACTATTTTATTTAGCTTTCTCCTAGATTTGGCACCGGTAAAAAGATACAGGCTGTTGAAATTTCTTAAAAAAATCAGTCTTTCTTTTGTAGCTTTCACATGGTTCCTCCGAATGAAATGAATTTTAGCGTTAAGTTCTCTATGACTAAGATTCGTATTCTACAGTAATCAATATCATCTAACTTCAAACGGTTTCTTGGTTATAAACTCACCGATTCATAAAACTATGAGAAATTAGCATGAATCATGCAGATAAAGTTTACCTTGAGTCATTAAAAGAATCCTCTAACATTTTGCTTAATTATACCTAATTATTTCTCCTCCAAAGAAAAGAATTTTTCATTTTAAATTCTCTTATTTTCACACCTGAAAGAATTACCCCATTTTGGATGTAACTCGGACTTGTTCATTCTCTCGTTACTGACAGAACCATTAGGAGAATCATTCTGTTCAAGTTCACCATCCAGTTTAGAGACTTTCTCTGAAACATATTGTGTAATACACTTCAGCCCAAATAAAATGACTCGCTGCAAATTTTACACAAGGGTTTATTAATAATAATGAAAATAATAATAATGATAATGTTAAAAATAATAATAATAATAAAAATAATAATAATAATAATAATAATAATAATAATAATAATAATAATAATAATAATAATAATAATAATAATAATAATAATAATAATAATAATAATAATAATAATAATAATAATCATCCGGGTGAAAATTTTTAGGTTGAGTTATGCAACAGTAATTTTTTTCCCTCCTACCCCCAGTTTTGAGCCCTTACGGTACACTGATCCTGCTGAAAAGCTTGGAGGATCAATCTCGAGCGACACACGATTTTTCCACTTTTTTTTCACGGATTTCGGTTCAGTACTTTCAGAGGAAAGCCCTTGACAACAGACGGCGGACGGACGGATTTTTTTTATTAGTTCATTCAAATCTACATACTTCAAATTGTGAACTGTGACATTTTCAGGGGGGTAATTTTTCTTCTTTTTGGTCGATCACTAAGGTTTATTATTGGATTTAATCAAATAATAAACCAGAATAGACGAAAAGATCTCATGCATCTATGAATGAATGATTGATTTTATATGAAGCCATCATGAATTTTTTATCGATTCTGTCAAAGGCTTGCGGTACGTAGGAAGTATGCCGAATTCGTTTCAGCATCCCGTTGAGCGTTTCGGCATCGAGAATGAATGCGATTTATTTCGGGAAATTGCACGGAATTGTTGAGAACATTTTAAATTTGCGCTCGTGTGATCGAATTGGAATGTTTCATCAATAAGCACGAAGTTGAGTGAGTAATTGCTCTTGAAAACAAGTACCTACTTTGTGTTTATTCTTGCGAAAATGCATTATTATTATGGAATTATTCGTACATGTAGGTGTCCTCATCCAACAAATTTGTACCATTTGAAGTACCCACTCGATGTAGGGGACTAGAATGTTACCTTTTTTGCGCGCATATTCTAGGGAAACAGCGTGCTATCGTTCTGTTCAAATGTCTGTAGTTTTAGAATTTTGAGACGTATCCGGTGTCAGAATCGATTCTGTCCGCCCCTCCGCATACACGGTGACAGGCTTACGGAGGATTCTATCGACTTGAAAAATAAAGTGTTTGCTGCATTACAAAATGTGAAGATTGGAGTCCGTTAATGGAAGAAATCGGCCCAATGGTTCCGGAGTTATAGCCATTTGAAGTTATTTCGAGATTCACTGAAGCGATTGAATGAAACTAAGTAACTAGTTGGAGCATAAGGACTTACGGCTTTTCGCAGGATTTTGTTGAGATCATGCTGTCAGTAAATTAAAATATTGTTTTTTCAAAATTTTTTTCGAAGACTTTTTTTGGAAATATTGGAAAAATAAAATTTTCAGTAGGTATATCTGCGGAATCATTGAGTGGATTTTACCCATTCACGAATTCGGCACTCGTAATCAAGGCCCGAAACTAACCTAAAAATATCAAGTTTCCAGGTTGTTTCTTTCGGAAGTTATTGTGTTTACGATCGGTCGTTTGATTTTCAATATTTTTTTTTCCTTCTCGGCAATTGTCATTGAGATTGTATTTGTTTGGACTCATATTTATCATTTTAGCTATTTTGGAAATGATAATATTGTTGTATGAACGCGATTGGGAGATTTGAAATCGTGCATTGAAATGTCAATAGTCTAAAAGTTCTTTTTATTTCATGAAAACTATTTTCAGTTTATCGAGACCCCTTAACTTTCCACTTCGAATACTGAATGAATCCGAGGTTGATAATTCCCAATGAGTTCGAATAAATCAATTCACACTAGCAATTATTATCAGGTTTCCATTATTAGTCTTCATCAATTTCAACGATAATTACCATTTTCGCGGTTTGGGTTCAAATTGGGACAGTTCGGTTATTTGATATTCGGATGTTTCGCATTCTAAAGGTACACTGAACACTTAAGGCGGATTGGGTCGCATAGATGGAGAAATAAATACGCTCGCTGAGCGAGCCTTCGACTGATTCCGCCGAGTCTTGGCACTATGACGGGGTAGTGTAGTTGCTGCATTTTGCATTGGAATCTATACTGCATTCATTTTTATAAGCTATACCGGTTGGCCATAATTTAGGTCTATCAAGTTTTTTACTTAAAACTGACGCTGGTTGGCTCTCGTGAATTATCGGCAATGTCAAAATAAGTCTGTGTGAGGTTGCCAAATGCCAATGCCAATTTCTACTCTCAATCTCAACATAATCATTACGCTTGGAAACTATGCCGAAAGTATTCTTGAAGAAGCAGAGACAAAGTATCAGGAAGTGCTATGAAGAATTGAAATCTGCTTTTTCTGAAAGTAACCCTGATAATTTGGAATCAATAACTTATCACAATCTATCCAACATTTACGACGTATGTGAGTGAAAACCCAGTGTATCGTTCACATAGATTCCCAAGAACTTTGTTGATTGAGTTAGTTCTTCTAAGGTGACACAGGTTTTGTAGTTCTACTACATTTTCATAATGGAGTATTTCAAGCTGTGCAACAAGGTATTTAGATACCTTCTGTAGTCTTATTTCTTGAGACTTTTGAAAAGTAGTGAATTCCATAGGTTTGTCTGTTCGTTTAGAAGTTTTACTGCATTGTCATTCGAGTACTTCTTTTCTCGAATGAACTATCACAAAGTAACGGACTAATCTATCGATTATTTTTCAGTAAAATTTCCACACTCGATTCTTGATTTCCGTACAAGAAAAAAGCATAACTGAATCTTCCAACCATGTATATATACGTGAGATATTTCCAGTGTTGGCAGAGAAAAAAGTTTCTTCAACATTCGCCAGTTCTTTGGAATGATTAAATTCACATTATATTTTCTCAAATTCATTATTTTCCCACAGTAAATTCATATTTAGAAAAATACGTAATTACTACGACCTATTCGTAGAGAGGACAACGTTGTGTAGTTATCTGACAGAGAAATGACTATTACCTAATATTTTCAAAATATACACGGTGAAATGTGTCAGAATGTCATGGCCAACTGGGATAGTTTATAAAAGTGAATGGAGTTTAGGCAGGCGGACTTCTCCTCCTGCGAATTGACTATTTCGAATATTTTCGTCTCTACCGTTGTCATCACGTTAGCCATGATATTACGGTAGGAGAAGGCACCATCATAGTATAAATAGTATATTTATACTTTTGTAGCATGTAGAAGATAATTTGTTCTCGGAATGCTCAAAGAATGGAGTAGTTTTTGCTGTGGACAAAACATACTCTCTCTTATATTTTTTGTTGCATATCATTCGTTTAATCCCCCATTGGAGTTCGGCACCTTCAAAAGTTCACACCCTGTATATAAGGTGAACCCTGAAGTGCATTATTTTCAGAAAATTTCAGCTGAATATCCTAAGGAATGCAGATGCTTCAGGGAAAAATTTTGTAAAACTTTGATCAACCTTGGATCTAGAAAAAGAAGCGTTTGCTGAGCCATTTTCAGTAGAGTTGTATTGTTATCTTCATAGAGAAGAACGATACAGGGTATGACTCAAACGATGGAATCTTTGTTTAAGGATTCAACTGTCACCATCTCGTAGAGTAACAGAATCATAAGCAACTTGTACTGGTATAAATTTCTATTTCGTTCCATAAATGGCAATACGTTTACGAAACCCATAGGACAATAACATGACTCATATATACAGTGAATTGGTAATTTATTGGGTTCTAACAACAAGGTTTTCTATGCTATAAAATTTAAAACCTCTGATAACGGAGATTTATTAAACATTCAGATTTATTTTTCGCGATAAAGCGCACCATCAATTTCACAGTGCAATTTAATAGAACTCGTGAAATGATCACCAGTGATCGAATTCTCGGCTCCTATTTTGCGAGGACAAGCAATGGTGATTTTATACAATGCTTTATTATTTTATGTGCCCTTGTTCTGGGAAACGGCGTGCTATTGTTCGGTCCAAATGTCTGCTTTTTTCGAATTTTTTCCCGGTGAATGTTCTCAAACGACAAGATTGAACCTATCATTGACAAATCCGTTGTCGAAATCCATACTGTCATACCAAAATATCATTTTTTGACGTAGTGAATGGGCGAATGGCCGATCGTGAACACAATAACTTCCGAAAAGAACATTTTTCAAACTCAGTATTAGTAGATTGGATTTTGGCCCTAATTATGAAGGCCAAATTCGTGAAGGATAAGAAAATCCACCCAATGATTCCGCAGATCTATCCATTCAAAATTTCATTTCAACAATATTTTCGAAAATATAGCTGGGATCGAACTGACATCCAGTACTTAATTGAAAAATGATAGATTGAAGGTTCATGCAGAATTTCATAAAGACTATATGATAAAAACATAGACAATTCGCGCGTTTGGCGAGGTCAAGATGTGAAAAGATGTCCGTTTTGGCAATGAATTCGATTACGCGCACAAAAGCTTCTTCACCTATGTGCTTTTCCAAAGAATTTTATGTTTTACTGATACTACGAATAACTGTCTGGAATATCTGATCATCCAACTAACATTTATAACACAGTTCTGCGACATGAGAATTGTTTCAAATTCAATAAGTGATTTTTATGTTGTTTTCAACGCTGATTTCAGAAAAAATATTAAAAAAATTCCATCACGTACAGTTATTTCACAAACTGCTGGTATAGTTTCAGCTTTTTTCGATATTTTCTCACATATCTCTGTACTCTAGTGAGTTTGAATTTTGGTATTTTGGATCTCCAGTAACTGTTATTTAGCCTAAAGTACTTTTAAAACGTATTAAAAAACTATAATGCATTTTCAGTTGCATAGCAAGTTTTATAATACTTGAGTTATACGTAAAATAAATGGTAATTAGGAGAAACCACAAATGGACACGATGTGGTGTTTTAAAAGTGGTTTCAATGCTGCTTGGTCAACGCAGTGGCTATACAATATTTCCTTGCTTTCTCTGTGAATGGGACAGCAGAGACAGAACGAATCACTACATAAAAAAAGATTGGCCCTTGAGAAAAACCTTACAGGTTGGGGTTAAAAATGTTGAGAGGGAAAGCCTTGTTGATCCCAAAAAGGTCTTACTTCCACCACTTCACATTAAGTTGGGCCTAATGAAGCAGTTTGTCTAGGCATTGCCAAAAGAAGGAGAATGTTTCAGATATCTTTGTGGACAGTTTCCTGGTTTATCCGAGGCAAAGCTGAAGGAAGGAATCTTTGTCGGGCCAGACATTAGAAAACTAATGAGAGATACCAACTTTGAGGACACAATGGAAACAAAAAAAAAGCAGCGTGGACAATTGGTTGTTACCGGTTTTCTAGGAAACAAAAAAGATCCAAACTACGAGACAATCGTCGCAGACATGCTCGACAACCTTAAGAAACTTGGTTGTAATATGAGCATTAAAGTTCATTTTCTCCACTCACATCTTGACTATTTCGCTGCAAACCTTGGTGATGTAAGTGAAGAGCAGGGTGAAAGATTCCACCAAGACATGAAGGAAATGGAAAGAAGATACCAAGGAAGATGGAACGTCAACATGATAGCGGACTACTGCTGGATGTTAAAAAGAGATGATCCTCAACGAGTCCACAGGCGGAAAAGCAACAAAAGAAGCTTCAACAGCAAGAGAAAACGATATTATCATGACTTATAAGCTTAAAGAGAAATAGAAGTGTACTGGAAACGTGGTTTAGAACCTGATTCATAAATAAAATGTTATAAATTTGGAAAAATGGCTTAAATTTTATTATTATATCCAAAAATATTCCCTTTTTGTAAGAAAACCTGACGTGATAGAAAAAACGGATTGCATTTTTGAAATCAGCGCTGAAAAGTACATGAGCGTCAGTTATCAAATTTCGAACAATTTTTTGAAAATTTTTTTTGCAGACCTGTGTAATTTGAGATTGAAAATTCAGTGGATAACTAATTGAAACACGAATAACTTAATAGCAAACAGTACCTCGAATATAATGGGGTGACTTGTGGAGGCCAGAGTTTTTGTTTTCTAAAAAAATGTTGGGTAAAATGGTTGAAATTAATAGTAAGTATGCGCAATGTTGCCACTTTTATATTCAAGAATTTTCGGGAGAATAAAAACTGAAATATATTGAAAAATTGGAAAATAACTTACTTGGCGCATTCTCACAAAAGAATTAAGTACATCCCATAAAAATTTTCCAAACAATGGTCATTGAAGCCTGCAGAACGACACCGCGTTTTCTTTTATTAGCGTCGAAATTTCCCCGAATTCTATTATTTCCCCAGGCTATTGTGGGCCTGTGTCTGACCTTGAGATATTAACGAGGTTAATGAAACTTGAATGTGACAGTGTTGCCGGAGTGCGCGAAGCCATACTTTACCAGCACGTGGTAGTGTTTGCTCTTAAGACCGGCGAGTAAAGGCGCAAACTGATGGATGCGTTTGTCTCTCAAGCGATGACATTTGAGTTGTCAGATGCTCTCCCGCCAAAATCGCGCGATTTTTTTCTGTAGTTGAATAATTTCAACTTCAAGAAAATGGCGGGATATTCACAAACATTCGAGAGGTTGTTTATACTCGTGTCTGTCATGATTATAGGCACTTGTTAACAAAATAAGCTCTTGTTCATCAGAGGTTAAATACAATGGATGAAGAATTATAAGTATATTGAAAGGTGTTTTTTCAACTATTGTCTTAGACGAATTATTTTTATTTATGTACTCAATTGCAATCATATAGTGACGATATATGTGACAGCTTGGAATATGCATGTAATTTAATGTCTTTTCACACAAAGGCGAAAATAAAATGTCTCTTTCCAATTGTGATAAATTATATTGATTTAGCTATCTACCTCAAATAATCATTTCTGCAGAACGAACTGATTCCAGGAAAAACAATTTTTTCGATAGCTATGTGCATGTCCAATGAATCAAAAGCGTCTATTAATTCAATCCTTCCAAAAATAGTGGTATAAAGCCAATTACTATACTTGTTGAAAAACCAAATCCACGTGGAAATAAATTCATACAATTTGAAATGTGACATTTCATGAACAATCGCGCGTTTTCGTAATGACAGATGTCAGCCACGAATTACTGACTTTGGGCAAAAAAATCGCGCGATTTTTATTTTTCGACGCGTCCATGAGTACGAGCCTTAAGGAGATTTCATTCAAACGAGAGTGGACGAAAAATTCGATTTCTTCAATTAATCTTGACACCATTCCAGTTTAGATGGACAATATTTGAATTCTTATACTATTTCCTATACTATACTACTAAATATGATAAATCTGCACGAAATTTGCAAACATGTTGTAGCCATTCCTCTATAAACAATATTAGAATTCAACTCGATAGTAAATTTCTTCCAAATATTAGGAAAGTTAGTTTGAATGTCATTTATGCAGATCGAAATCATGAATGAGTGAGATTAATTTTTGCGCGCATGTTCAAGGGGAAAAGCGTGCTATCGTTTTGTCCAAATGTCTGTAATTTTCGATGATTGAGCCGAAAATGGTCTTAAACGACTGGGTTGGACCCACTGATGCCGAATCCCATGTCAAAATCGATTCTGTCTGGCCGGCCGTCACCACGATAACGGGCATACGGAGGGTTCTATCGACTTGAAGATTTCAGGAAGGGTTGCATTCCAAAATACGAAGGTTAAGTTCGTTAATGGGCCAAATCGGCCGAATATTTTCGGAGTTATAGCAATTTGAAATTTTGAGGTTATTTTCCTCATATCTCAGAAACAACTGCAGCGATTGAATTGAAACTTGGCATTCGGTCGAGCATAACGACGCACAACTTTAAGCAGAATTTCGTTGAAATCTTAAGGTCACTGAATTAAAAAAAAATTTGTTTTCAAAATTTTTTTTGTCTGAAACTATTGTTCATATTCGAGATTAATTTCAGTTATACTTTGAACTTCATATTTCACAGCAGTGTACCAAATTTCAATTCGATACTGCCATTAGTTTTGGAGATATTGGAAAAAAATGTGTAGAATTTCGCGATTTTCTTCTCAATATCATTGGTTTTTTTGGTATAAATCAAGAAATACTGATGATTCAATCGTGATGAAACTTCGGAGCTAGTTTGGAAATGTTGAAGGACAACATTATGCAAATTTTTGTGATGATCGTGTCATTAGAACAATTAAAAAAAAAATCGAATTTATTTTTTTCAAGTATTTAATATTCTGTGATCTTCCCATCATATTATCCTCATCAAATTCTGTATGAACCTTCGAACTGTTATTTTTCGATAAAGTACTGGATTTCAATTCGATCGGTTTACGGTCGGCCTAACGGCCGACAGCGTAAACACAATAACTTCGCAAGAAACAACTTAGAAACTCGATATATATAGAGAAGGTTTGTGGCTTAATTGCGAAGGTCGAATTCGTGAATGGGTTAAATCCACCCAATGATTCCGTAGATATTCCCATTCATTTTAAAAAATCTAGAAAACCACTGCCGTAAAGGCAGCAGCTTTTGTTGGAATGATCAAATTCGTTGCCGAAGCGGTCATCTACATTGAACATGTGCGCAAAAGCTGCTGCCTTCACGGCAGTGCTTTTCTAGATTTTTCTAGGTATTTTGATTCTGAGGAAATTTTTCGTTAGTCATCGTGTTGTGCTACATTCCAACAAACTACTAAATTTCGGTTCTAGCGGATCAGTATTTTTTGAATTGTTAGTAACATAAGCGCACAAAAATAGGATATGTGAGTAAACTCTCTGTAGGAAGAAGATTTCTCTGCAGCAGTAGTTTCAATGCTGATAACACCTCAATCTAGAGTCATTAACTATAAACAGAGAATTGATTTACTTGTTCGAGATAATTGAAGGGTTTCGGAATGCTTAACATCTTAATGAAGATGGAGCCTGTCGGAGCTCAGATTCATTGTAGATTGAATAAGGTGAACCAATGTTATTGGAAGATTGATGATGTACAGCTGCATCACTAATTCCCGATAATACAATCAATGTTTGGTGTTAGGATTTATTGCTAGATGGGCGCATTCATATCCGAGGAAGTTAATGAGAAACAGGAATGATGACTTTCAACTATAGAGATGTAAAGAGGCTCTAGATAAAACGATATTCACAAAAGTATTTTTATGCGCAGTGTCAAAATCGATTCTGTCCATCCGCCCGGCCGTTGACACGATAACTGTCGAACGGAGTGAGCTAGTGATTTGGAACTTTGAGGGCAGCTCACGCATTGTAATGTCGCGGTTAAGTTCGTTAATGGGCTGTATCGGTCGAATAGTTTCGGAGTTATAGCCATTTGAAGATTTGAAGTTATTTATTCTTTATTTCAGAAACTACTGAAGCGATTAGATCAGAACTTGGCAGTTAGTTGAAGCATAACGACGTGCAACTTTGAGCAGAATTTCGTTGAAATCATATGGTCACTCAATTCAAAAAAAAATTGTTTTCCAAAAAAAAACTTTTTTTCGAAAATATTGTTCATATTCGAGAAAAATCTCAGTTATACCTTGACTTTCATATTTCACAGCAGTGTATCAAATTACAGTTCGATACGACAATTAATTTTGGTGATATTGGAAAAAAATATGTAGAATTTCGTGGTTTTCTTTTCGATATCGTTGTTTTTTTCGGTATAACTAGAGAAATACTGATTCATTCATGACGAAACTTTGCAGCTAGTCGGAAGATGCTGAAGGACAACATTGGGCGAGATTTCGTGATGAGCGTGTCATTAGAACGTTTTGAAAAAAAATATTCAAATTTTTTTTTAAATGTTCAATATTCTGTGATCTTCTCATCCTATTATCCTAATTAAATGCTGTATGAACGTTCAAACTGTAATTTTTCGCTAAGGTACTTGATTTCAATTCCATTTTATCTGTTATTTTTGGAAATATTGGGAAAATAAAATTTTTTAATGGGTATATCTGCGGAATCATTGGGTGGATTTAACCCATTCACGAATTCGGCCTACGTATTTGAGGTCCAAACCTTCTCTACAAATATCGAGTTTCTAAGCTGTTTTTTTCGGAAGTTATTGTGTTTTCGGTCGGCCGTTATTTTCCCAATATTTCCAAAAATACAGATAAGATCTAATTGGAATCCAGTACTTCATCGAAAAGAACCTAGAAAAGCACTGCCGTGATGGCAGCAGCTTTTGCACGCATGTTTAATAGAGATGATCGCTTTGGCAACGAATTTGAACATACGCGCAAGAGCTGCTGCCTTCACGGCAGTGTTTTTCTGGGTTTTTTCACTATGTGTGGGATTAGGTACTGTTTCAGTTGAATTGGTATATTTCATGTAATACGAAATATCATATTTTATGTTTTCCTCATCTATTTCGATATAAGATCATAATTTTGCTATCACAAACTTTCATTATTAGGGAATTCTGAAATCATCATTTTTCGATAACAAACTTCTTTTAAATATAGAAAAGTCTAAGGAACAATAGGTCTCTTGCATGAATTTTTTTCATCATTAATTGGAATCGAATATTCTATCCGTAAGACCACTGAAAAACTTTAATCGCCATCAAAAATTTCAATTTTTAACGAGAAAATGCTCTTTTGAATTTGGCTCTGCATGTCGGTTGTTTAAACGGACGAAACTTCGCGGTTTCCGGGATATATCCACTCTCTCCCTCTTCTCGTGTACTTTTTTCTCTAGCAAGCCAATAGGCAGCGTTGGGCTGTATCGATCGGTGAATAGTACAATAACGAGTGACGTAGAGGCGATCTGAAGCGTTTCTCCCGCTTCGACCTTGAGGCCCAATTTGGCCATTTTTAATAGCGAATAATTCAAAATTCGGGAATTGTTGAAGTGTGTGATAGCACACATTTTGAGTTTGTATCGATATAGAATGAGAAAAACATAAATATATGATAATTCGTGTTACATGCAAGAGACCTATTGGGTGGTTTCAACCATTTCCTCAATCCTACTTTGGTATAAATAACCACAACCTTCTTCTACGAATATCGAGTTTCTGAGTAGATTGGGTTTGAGATCTTTGGTAAGGCCGTAAACACTCATGATTTTGTAGAGATATCCCTTCAAAATCTTATTTCGCCAATATCTCAACAACAGAAATCTGGTAGGTACCTGGTTTGAAAATTTGAAGTGCGAAGATTCATGCAAAACTCTGTGAGAACATGGCTGAAAATTTGAACTGGCATGTGAAAGCTCCTAACTTCACCTCATTGTTCTTTTGGCGATTGAAGCTTATATTGCCCATAACCTTGCTATACGTTGACCAAAACCGTAGGAATGTTGCATTATCGATTTGGAATTGTAAACTCCATTCTCTTCGATGAAGTATGTCAAAAGATCATGAAAGTTTGACACATTCCACTGTGTATAATTGAAACATGAAATGTTAAAGGAATTTTCCTGTCATAAAACTAAGCGGCAATAGAGTCATTGATACAAATATGTGGAAAATTAACATAATCACAAGGACGAATATCCGTCGATGAATCAACAAATATTCCCCCTTGATCAGAGCTAATCATCCCATCAACCAAAACACCTACACCGAAGAAGCGGATCCAAGTAGAATGACTACAGCTCTTTCACAGTTGTTATTGATCGTCAGGTCAACTTTACTTGGATAAACCGCAGAGAGATCTCTCGATACTTGTTACCTTTCAGACGGGCCGCTGCAGTATATCAACGTACATCGCGCCATCTGCCAGGAGCATCTTGCGAGTCCCACCTTCGAGTGCAGAATACCCTGATCGATGTGTATGACGTTCATCCTTTTGTCGCGTCTGGTCGCTGTAACTGCGATATTGCAGCTTTACAAAAAACCGACACGACATTGGAAACACTCGGTTCATGTGGATTCTCACAAGACGAAAACGTCCAACATCTAACAAAGATAGGAATTGGTTTCACGGTGAAGAAAGAGCTCCAGTAATAATGATCAACATAATCACAAGGACGAATATCGGTCGATAAATCAACAAATATTCCCCCTTGATCAGCGCTATTCATCCAATCAACCAAAACACCTACACCGAAAAAGCGGATCCAAGTATGTGGAAAATATTGCCAACCTGACTCAGTTTCTGTAACAAAGACTTGGTGGTCCGATTCCAAGAGCTACCAACTGACTTCATAAAAGGATTATATATCTCGATGCCATACATTTAAAACCACGCAAATATACAGCACCGAAATAAATGATACCATATTTTTCGTTTCCCAATTATGAATTGAATTCGGAGGAAGAAAATTAGCAAAACTGTATCAGTAATGAATCGTGCTACGCCAACAAAGAGACTCATAAATAAGCTTATGAAAGTAGAGATAAGGAGTGCTCTGAAGTTTTAGATGTCTTCGTCAGAGCTTTTATCATTTATGCTTATTACAAAGTTGTTGGTACATCGATATTCCTGAAATTTTAACAAGAATTGCTAATCTTCTAAGAAATTGCCGCTAAGGGTATAAATCGAAAGGGGTTGTCGATGCTTCTTCCCCATTAAGATTTACCTTCGACTGTAATTTCTGGATGAGGCTTCGATCCAGGGAGATTATGAATTCAGGGAGAAGTGGATGTAATTAGTAAAGACTACCTTATTCTTCGAACACCTTTCAACTGAAGGGGATGAAGATGAAGATCATTGACAGTTTTCTTTGTCCTTCGATTAAGTTCACTACATCATAGTGCTAAATTTGATAAGGGAGTTGATGTCATACTTGAAAAGCACTGACTGAGCTTTTGCGCGCTAGTTCCAATTTGTTGTCAAAGCGGTCACTTACTCCCGAACATTTCACATATTTTTTTCCCTATATTTTTGCAAATAAATATGTGATCGGGCTGAAATATGGTCAACTATTGTAAAATTTTGACTTCAAGGTATGTGCCGAAGTTTACAACAATGTAATAGATAGTTTTCTGAAAAAATTATTCGAACGAAAATTTGAAAATTTTCGAAGTATTTTTTTCGAAATTCTTTAACGACAGTCCCATCTAAAATTTTGCATAAGGTTGTGCGTTGGTGTTCTCCAACATATTACGAAGTCTCAATAGCGTCCATACATCTTGAGAAATCGAGAAAATATTTCCAAAATGTCAATCCAAAATAATTCCCGAAGTATTCAATAATTTTTTTCCGCGAGAAGAACTTGAATCTTCTTACATTTTATTGGAAACTTGCAGTTAACATTCGGAAAAATTCGGCATTAATCTTCAAGTCTATATTTAACAATAGTGTACTAAAGTTCAGCCCAATCGTATATTTATTGGGAAATTTTAGTGAAATAATATGTGAAATTGTATGATATTTACTCAGTATAACATTTTCATTATTTTTTTTCAATATTATGTATACATATTTCGGAAAAAGGAACTATGACTTCGTAATTAGTTGACAAATACCGTTGTGCAAACCTGGTCGACGAATCGAGAGGTCGAATCTCAAGTGAAATGGAAAAAATCTGAAAATACTCATCAAACGCATTTTTTCTTGATAACTCAGAAAATGTTCATTTTCGAAATAATATTTTTTTGAGTTTTCCGTTGAATCAACTCAAATATTAGAAAATACAGGTTCTTTTATACGAACATCTTGAGTTTTGATGAATTTTATTTGTCCAAGTTGATGATCCTCTTATGAAATCTTGTATATTTTGGATCCAAATAGAAAACCTTTTTATGAAACTACATATCGGCCAACTCTATTGAAAAAATTTCTTTCAAAAAACACCTCTAGTGCTGAAATATTCAAATAAGTTCAAGTCCCTGTTGACAACATTTTGGTTATAAACCTTAGAGATCGACCAACAAAAAAAAATGTTTAACCCCCCCTGAAAATTTCACAGTTTACGTTTTGGAGTATGTATATTTGAATAAACTAATAAAAAAAATCCGTCCGTCCGCCGTCCGCCGTACGCCATCCGCCGTCCGTTGTCCGGGGCTTTTCTCAGAAAGTACTGAACCGAAATCAGTGAATCTTTGTAGAAAAATTTTTTGTCGCTCGGAATTGATCCTCCAAGCTTTTCAGCGGAATCGGTGTATCCTAAGGGCTCAAAATGGGGGGTTCGAGGGAAAAAAATTTTTTCTCGAAAACTTAACACCGAATTTTCATGAAACTCTGAACTTTGATTACTGTTGCAAAACTAAACCAAAAAAATTTCACCCGGATTATTTCCGACCAGTGGTTCCTGAGTTATAAGGAAAAACGCTGCAAATTTCCAATAATGTCGAAAAAAACATCATCGCATTCAGTTCTAAGATTGGAATTCACTGGAATAATCGGTTTACTTTTCATCCAGAATCATACATCTAAAAGGAGATGAAAATATTGATTACCAAATTTTCAACACATATCGAGAAAATTTTAATGGATGCGTTATTATTTTATAAACACAATTTGCAAATGCCCCATCGATGTTCTTGACAATTTCATAATCGTAAGAAGTTCAGATTAAATATTTTCGGGTTTTCTCTCTTGAACATAACCACTGAAAATCGGATAAAATTATTATTTATAGAAATCACCCTGCGGATAACGGGATTTAAGATTAAATTTCTTCATGAAGCTCATTCATATCTTGAATAAAACTTTTATTTTATTTATAAATCATTGGTCTTTCAGAACACAAAAACCAATTCCATGCAGAATTCCAAAAAATTCGGTTGATCGGAGGTTTCCATCAATTTCAGTTTGGGTAGTACGATTATCGTCAACATGTGGATATCCGTTACTGGTTTCAATCGAAATCCAAAATCTTTCATACTGACAGTTTGAAATAAGCGTGAATATAAAAAATAATGAGCATTTATATGATAAATCAAATTGGAGGATATAATATGCAAAAAAATCTATAACAAACCGCAAATCTCATCAATTGTCGATTGTCGAGAATTTAATACTGAGGGTTGGAGCCTTAGACTAAAGTTAGGAGCCGAGGATCTATATCTACCTGTTCTGAATGGGGCCTGTGCTGGGTCGTGACCTTAGACAAGGGATATAGCGTAGACAGAAATATTCCGCATGTATCATAATCTCGTTATCGGCAAACTACTTGTTTGAATTTCACGTCTTTACATCAAACAGACTTTCGGATTTGACACCCTCTTGGTTGAGTGTATCTGACAACGATAACAACGAACGAAATTTATAATCTAGAATTATTCTTTCGAATTCAACCTGATGAGGTTCACGATATATTTAATTGTTACAGAAATGGTATTGAAAATAACTGCTGTGGAAAAATTTTTTTTCAGATCAATTGCACAGGAAGGTTGAGTTTTTTTTCATTTCATTAATATTTTTCAGAACAAAGTTGAATCCCAGTAGAAATCACATCTACACATTTGATATTAGCGGAAAGTCTTGAATTTTGTTTTACGTATTGGTGTTAGTTTGAAAGATTGAGTTTATTTCCTCAGTATCAAGAAATACGAACGCGTCCGGATTGAAACATCATGACTAATTGTGAAATATAGACACTCGATTTAATGCAAAATTTCGTGAGAATTGTATTGGAAAAATCGAATTTTTTTTAAACATTTTTTTTTCGGATACATATTCATCAAAGTTCAATGAAATTTGGTACAGGTTTCAGAGTCAACATTTAGAAACAGTGTTTCAAATTTCAGTTTTGACCGATATTTATTTGTGCAGATATTGGCAAAAAATTTCGTGATCATTTTGAATATTGAGGTTATTTCCCTAATATCTCAAAGAGGACAAACCCTATCTGATTTGAAGTTCATTTTCAGTGAAAGAATACCGACACGAATTTTAATAATTGTGGAAAATAGTTAGATTTTCAAAGAGGTGAAACGACTGTGGAACGTCTCTTCTCATTCAAAATATTTTAAATTTTGCTACTCAGTCAGCGTTCTGCATGTGGAAATGTTATTCAATTATACAAGTGTATTTATTGAGATTTCAATGTTCACATGAATTATTTCATGGAATTGGTTTCTGTGTTGTGGGAAACCAATGAGTTATGCATAATATATAACTTTTTTGAGATATCAATGGTATATTGGGTTATTCTCTGAGAAAATAATAAACCCTTGTGTAGAATTTGCAGCGTTTTTTCCATGAGAATTCAAATAACTAAGAATCCTTTGAGTAATCACCCAAGGTAGCTTATTGTTGTGAATATCTATCTAATGATGCAATAATATACTGGTGTGTCATTTCAAATGGGAAAGTAGAAGGCTATTTCAGAATCTCCGTAAAATTTTCAGTTAGTCTTCCAATGTCCAATAATTCACCCTCAATATAATTTTCCTGACGTATTCTTTATATCTAGTAACTGCATCAATCCACGGTAAAATTATTTGTAAGACATTTTCCTCACCCTCCTCAAAATCCTCAAATTTGAAAAGAGTGAGGAATATAATTAAGGATCTGCGGCCTCTTAGATCTCAGGAACCGGAAGATAGGCTTTCACCGTAGTTTCCATATTCAACCACTAAACTTCAGCTCTTGTGGAGGGTCTGACCGAATATTGGAACTACCGTGGGATGAAGGTTTTCGGAATAATTTTCTGCTTCCAATTCCCTGTCTATACTTCGACGGAGATCGAAGACAAGGGTTCAATAGATGCTGTAATTGGAATTACATATTTTACCGGGTGTAGCAGGAGTCAGGTTCACCCCAAAGAAGTATCTCCATTTTTCACAATTTTGGATTGTAATTTCGAACATTGATACTATTGATACTATAAATTGTTTTCCATGTGTAATTAATGTGTGTCTATGATTTCCGTTTTAAGCGGAAATTGACACAAGTTTCGATTTTCTCATGTAAGCAGATGTATATTTTTGCATATTCGAATTCTTCGTTGGATTTTGGTTGAACTAACGTCGAAAAATTCAGAAAAGCACTGACGTGAAGTCAGCAGCTTTTGCGCGCATGTTCAATGTAGATGACCGCTTCGGCAATGGATTTGATTATTCCAACAAAAGCTGCTGCCTTCACGGCAGTGCTTTTCTAGGCTTTTTTTGAGTTATTAGGGAAAAATACGGATAAGATCGAATTAAATACAGTACTTTATAGAAAATGGCAGCTTGAAGGTTTATGAAGAATTTCATTTTGATAATATGATCAAAAGATCGCAGAATATTAAATATTTGGAAAAAATTGTAATATTTTTTGGAAATGTCCTAATGACACGATCATCACGAAATTTTGCTCAGAGTTGTAAATCGGCATTTTCGAACTAGCTGTTATTGTTAGTTATTGAATTTTTGAATTTTTTCTCGGATTTGTTTCTTTCAGAAACTATTCACGAGATTCAAAGAGGCTGCACACTTGATTACTTCAACAACAAGATTAAAACTTCCGACAATAAATCTAGAGTAGCTTGGGGCATAATCAATAACCATATCAGGGGAAAGTGTAGCAAACAACCAACTAACATCGACGCGAATAGTTTCAATATGCATTTTTCAAATATTGCACAGAAAACCTTAGAAAACTTACCAAAGCCTTCCATCTCTCATGAACACGCATTTAAAAAACAAATACTTGGGGACAAAATATTCAGCTTTGATGAAATAGGCCAAAATACTGTGAGAGATATAGTTCGTAACATGAAGAACAGTAATTCAACTGATTACTATGGTCTTTCAATCAAGGTTGTTAAGAAAAATATTAACCCCATAATTTCTCCGCTGACCAGATTAATACACATTTGCTTGCGTACTGGTAGGTTTCGTAAATGCCTTAAGATCACGAAAGTCATCCCTGTCTTTAAGAAGGGTGGCAAAGATGCTACTGAAAACTACCGTCCGATTTCACTTGTGCCTGTTCTTCGAAAATTTTCGAAAAAGTGATGTATTCTCAGATTATCGATTTTTTCGAGGATAATAATCTGTTTTCTGGTCGACAAATTGGATTTCGCAAGAATAGAAAGACAATTGAGGCATTTGTTGACCTGACAAAAGCTTTCGACTGTGTTGCTCATGATAAACTCCCCGTAAAACTTAAGAAATACGGTTCTGACGTAACAGCGCTGAATATGATCGAGTCATTTTTGAGCGGGAGGTTCCAGGCAGTTTGGACGGACGGCGCATACTCAAGTATGAGACCTATCGGTGAAGGAGTGTTTCAGGGAACAATTATGGGTCCGGTCCTCTTTTTGATCTTCGTAAATGATTTACCTGATTATATTTCGGAAACAGAGACCACACTATTTGTCAGAGCCGGATCTAGGGCGTGGCGAGGGAGGCATTTGCCACGGGCGCCAACCAACTAGGGGCGCAAAATTATGATTTTTTTTCTTGAAATGATGTTTTTTCACTTCAAAGTCCAATGTTAGAGCGGTTCTATAGTGCATGCACCTGTTGTACAATATGCGACGACAAGTAGTTACCAATAAATTAACAGATGATAAATTCACACTTGTCGGTCGCCCTACGATTCCCGATCTCGTCCAGATGTTTGTTATTCGAACACTGAAGATCTCAATTAGCGGCAAGTTCAGAGAGAGTTTAATGGTTCGAGCTAGCGGCGGAAGCGCTCTGTCTAGGGTCGGTTTCTTGACGGCATGACAAAGAGATTCAGACCCTCCACATTATTCGCCGAATCGTTCGTCGCATCAGCTTTGATAAGGGTAATGTATTTCGAAGACGTTTACGACCGATAGTCTTGATGAAATCACCTCAGTCTTATTAATACTACTTTTTTCTCGCATGTGGGGTGTTTCAATGCAGCGGCGCAGTTGATGACATCAATAAGAAAATTAGGAACCAGGAACTTATCATTATATTTTATATTATGTGCAATAACGTAAATAACGTGATCGTGCAAGCGGGCTGGGAAATTATTCGCGCTGGAAAAAGTTTAAAAATTTCAATCAGGTATGTTTGAATGACTCAATTTTGAGTTGAGGATTTTTGAGCGCTCGGTCAAATTATATTCTGTCCGTGTATACGAGAGTCAATCATTTTCGAAAGATATAACTTAGAGACTGCAGGTTAGATTTATAAGGTTATGTTTGGGTTGGTAATATGTCGGCGATATTATAGTTCGAATTTTATTTGCGAGATCCCAAATTATACCGATTCAATTAAAATTGCGTTGTACCATAATCACACGAGTTTTCATATGTATAAGAAGTTAGAAAAAAAAATCAAAATGTTGAGGAGAATAAGCTAAATTTATCGTATCTCTAGTATTTTATTAATCAGCTTCTTAGCTATGGGCACTACAGGAAGAGGATCAAATGTCGATCAAATAAATAGTATGGTTCTTGAGTTTCACTGAAACTTGAAACCTTTTTCTGTTCTCCTGATATTTGTCGAGCATTGAGACAATTCAGATATGAATATAAACGAGCGCGCAAAACATTGCGATTCGACGTCCATGCATTTTCAGAATCTTATATAATTTAAGGTTGATATAACCAACTGAATTGCCGCCCAAGAAACTATCAGGATCGCAATCTCAGATGATCAGGGATAAAAAATTATCAGACCAAAAAAAAAATACTGTTAATATCTCAAGTTACTTTAAGAACGATGCGGGTATTGTGTCGACAAAAAGTGGTTTCACTAGTGAAGCCCATCATGTAGCGGAATTTCCTTCTACTTCTTCAAGTACCGAGCCTTTCGTAAGAAAGTATTCCATTTCGGATAATTCGGACAAGGAAAATTTTTTCGACGAGGAATCAGGACTTACTGAGGTTAAACCTGAACCAGTTGATTTTAATGACCCTACATCATGGCGAATTACAAAAAGTAATATTAAAATGACCTTTGTTGGCATGTGTGTTCTCTAATGTATTTCAGTTTCTCATTTACACTTTCATTTATTGTTTTTTTGAAGCTTGGAATGCTTATATATTATTTTGAGAGAAATTATTCTATTCGCTTCCTTTTTGTTTTCTTCATACCCTCATTATCGTATATTAATACGTTTGTGAGTTCTCTTCACTACCTCATAAGATACATGGGAGATTATAGTAATTTCTATAAACATATTGTTTGATATACCTAAGAATCTAATGCTCGTTCTCAAAAGAATATAATAATAGTAAAATATCTTAGGAATAAAATAAATACTATCGAGTTATCATTTCGATAACTTGCCACGGGCGCTGAAATCCTAGATCCGGCTCTGCTATTTGTCGATGCGCAACGGTGTAGAGATGTGTTGTGACAGGATTTCTCCAGAGCTGTGACTCACTGTGACAGTTCCGTAGAAATCACAGGGCCAAATCACAGCTCCTTTTCGGAGTCGTGACTGGACTGAGTACGTATGATCTATTGCGATTCCGGCGGAATCGGAACGTTTTAAGGAGTTAGCAACGTCGGAACTAGAGTCGAGTCAAGAATGGTATGCGGGCTATGATTTGGTACCTGCCCCTGTTCCTACTTCGGACTTGAAACAAACGGCGAGATTTCTGTACAGTCGAAGACCTTCCATGATGAATTATTGGAAATATGGAAAGGCTGAATATGTGTATAAAGATATGGAAACTATAGTCTCAATGTTTGAACATGCAATAAGCATAGTTAACGGAAATATTTCAACTCTATACTGAATAAATTCATCCAATATTTTTTTATGATAATTTCACTCGAATGTATCATTTTAACAAAAAAAAAATCAGTAAGCGCATGCATCATAATTTTGACAAGCATTTCCTTTAAGTATCTATTAAAAGCTCATTTTGGGAAGATCTGAAACAGAACTTTAAAAATTAAATAAAAATTGTTTTTTCATTTCAAGTTTCAAAAAAATTATAATTATTGAATATGCTTACCGAAAGTATGGTAGAAATTCATTCATAAAATTTTTCACATCATTTTCAATTTCGAATACAACTTCGATGGTCATTTTATGTGTTACTCTCAAGATTTTGAATACGAATATGAGGGGCTTGATATCTTTGATGAACCTAGAAACAGGTACCCATGAAAAGTAGGAGTATTTTGCTGCAAATTTATTTCTAATTCACTAATTTATCACAATAAATAAATTGTGATTTTTTGAAGTATACTTGTTTGCATTATTCAATCCCGCGTGAATTCGATTTCATTTTTATTTGCCATTCCTGATGTATAAAATGACATTAAAATCTGATATGAAATAATAATTAAAAAAAATCACACAAATTTCATTTGCAATTGATGAAATAAGATTGATTGGATAGTTCTTATTCGAAATCCCAAATAATGAATGTGATTCTTTTTTAAAATTCAAACAATAAACCAGAGTTTTTTTCTTAATTAAATACACCACACCAGTAATTATCAGAGACCTCGATTTTGAAGCAATAAATCATAATCCTGTGCCCGTAACAAGCATACAATACCATACCTTTCAACTAAACTCAAACATCCCACCCATCCATTCTACAACTGAGTACCGATCAAGTGGAATACTTCGAATTACTTCCCTAATGCCATGCCGTCAACGAGACGACGAACCGAGAGCAACAAGAAAGAACGGTGAATCTGGAATCGGAATCAGTCAACGCCGTCCGTGAACGTCTTTTTCCCAACGCCTGTGAAAGTGATTTGAATCGAGGCGAGGGAGGAACCGACCGCTCCGCTGGCTGGCCCTGTGACCGAAAATCACGTCGAATTGGGAGGATTCGGAACTGGTAGCTCCGGTGATAAGCCAGTCACAGGGCCAAAATCACAGGTACTGAAATCACAACACATCTCTACAACGGTGGCAGTTGAGGAGGATACATTAATTGTCTCAATTCCTAACCAATCAAAATCGATGTGGGCGTGGTCTTTTTGGCGCCAGTTTGAATTGAATTTCTGCTTGGAAGTATCTGAAGTTAACAAAACTGTCATCTCACGTTGTCCACAAGACGTTATGTATATGTGGTGTACTGTAAATTGTACTGAACTGTTTGTATTTCAGTAGAATGTATAGTAATAAACATAATATTACATTAATTCAGTATATTACCATTTGATAAGGTATATATATTATTATAAACAAACAGTAAAGTACATTGTGCTTTACATTAGTATTTCTACATGTTATTCATTCAGTATATTGGCCAACATTAAGATGTTTTTACCTCGTTGTGTATCAATTACCATTTTATTAATAAATAAATTTAGATGTAGAGAACGTGCTAGGAATATCACGATGAATTATCACAATGCATAATGAATTCTGAATCTTCGGGATATCCCGAAAAAGATATTATTCAGGTTCTTTATATATTCTAAGACAATCAACTTTTTTTAAATTATTGTCTGAGCAACACTGTCCCAAAGAAGAAAGCTTCATTTATTTTATTAAATATTAGTATTTTCTAATTTAACTTCCAAATAATTAATATTTCTCAAAATATTCTACTTAGCACTTTTCTATCTGCAAATTGGTGAAGGATCCATATTTCATCAATGATTCAGTTTAAAATTCACCAAATTTTCGTTATAAAATAGTTAATGAAGAGTAGGTTATTACTTTAAAGGAATAAGGAACAGGAAAAATATACATAATAATAATATTTGAAATTGTTTTTATTATGAACTTCGAGCAAATTATCACAATAACAAATGAAAAAATTAATATTCGATAACTTCCAGGGTTAGTAATCCAAAACTAACAAAGAGAAAACAGTTTTTTCACATCATCGATTCAAATCCCAACTTAACATATGAATGTCATTTGGGATTGTCTGAAACTAGCTCCCAACTCCCCTACACCTGAACCAAAATGCAATATTTGTATAAATACAGAGTACATTTCAATCCAAAATAATAAAATTCTAAAATTGAATACTTTTACTGTGTTTCTTCAAGAAAGTAAGCATTGCTAAGAGAGTGTTAACTATAATTATTATTTGCACCTTAATATGTTAAGAACTGTAACTATACACACATCGCATTAATCCTCACCTTCAAAACATCATACACATTTCACAACTTCTAAGCATCTTGAACATTAGCAATATTAACTACACCTAAGCTATATAAAAACAAAAACTACCATCAACCTTGTAAGATAAAGATATACATTCTTTACATAACAAAAAACTATATGAAAAGATTCCGAAAATGATGAATTTAAAACGTGCGAGAAAGTTTTATTTATCATTTGGAAAATACGTTTGCTTCTTGTAGGTTCGTTGAGATATAGTGTATCGTTTTCATCTGAATGTGGAGAAACTAAAACACTGACTCGCTTCTCGCTGTTGTAACTTTGAGAGTCTGCTGTTACCGAAAAATCCACATGTGCTACGTGTGTTTCAATAAATGTTACTGTAAATAAGTCTAATAAGAGGTTATAAAATCAGATTAATACGAATATATGCTTAGTTAATTGTTATTACCATCTGTCAAAATTTGAAATTAAAATCTTGAAGGGCATATTCACTGAATATGAATACTTCCTCCTAGCTTCATGTTACATTTTACACAGTTACTTTGGTATCCTTAAATTCAACACAGTTGATTCTCAATGGTCAGAAGTGTCCTTTCTACATACTTCTACATCTAATTGCTTCTGTTACAATAGTAGTACACAATTCTATCCGCCTTCTTATTTTCAACAGCCCTAGTACAAGCACAATTAACATGTCTGTTTTCCTCTCCTTGCCATGCTTCAAACTCTTCATGGCTTCTGAAATTAGTAATACTTTCTGTGATTTTCATGTTGTGGATATTTGTAAAATGCTTATCCAAATCATTAAAGGATGGAAACTTCTCTCTGTATCCATTCGGACTAAGAGAACACATAATATTCGGCCTCCTTTCCACGTATGGAGAATCATGCTTATGTATTTTCCGGAGGTGCCTGTTTTTATTAGATAAGCTGGTAATCTCCTTTCGATATTCTTTACAAATTAGTGGATTCACTCTGCAAGAAAGCCGAAATTTCATCAAAAAACTATTCCATAATGCATAAATTAAACCTACCTTACAGAGTCCATAATTTAGGGGAAAATCTCAAATTGTGTAGCAAAGTAATGATAATTGCTTTTTCAAAACGTCTGGACAATTTGCACTGCTAATTATTCTTCAAAATATAACAGAACAGTAGCAAGTATCAAGTCGTGAGTCGATTAAAGGTTAGTAAACAAAACACAGATTGCGTTGAGAGAAGTCCCGCCAAGATCCAGCCGATCAATAACCGACTTCACACGAATGCTCTCGGAATTCCTCGGAAGCGCTTCGCATTTGATTGGTTAGGAATTGAGACAATTAATGTATCCTCAGTTGAGGCATCGGACTCACAGACATTAGTTGAGTTGTCACTTGTGGCAAGGTTGAGACTCATGGAGTGGTTTACTTCGAATGGTTTGGTCATGAACGAGAGGAAGACCTATAATTTGATAATGACTTTGAGACCGGTGAACGACGCGTTCGATGCGGTGGACTAGGTTAGATTCCTCCTGTCGCGACTGCTGTTAGATTACCTTTAAAGATCTGGGTATGCCCACGTTCCCATTCCTATTTATCCTAGAAAATTCAATTTGCATCCATCGAAATAAAGATAAATATCTACTACAGTCAGACATGCATAAATACGATACATGGAACAAATAGCTCATTAGGAAAGACTTCCTATGATTGAGTAAATCCCAACACGGTCCAAGATTTTGTGCGGTGTCTCTGTACAATAGACTTCCTGGTGGGGTGAAGAATCTGCCAATTGTTAGGTTTGAGGATAAAATGAAAAGGATGTTGGCAGTTAATATATTTTATTCAGTTGACGAATTTTATGGTCGGATTCTGGATGACAGTGACTTTGTATAACTAATATTTTTAACTATTGTTTGGTTTTCGGTATTTTATTCTATTTATTAATATTTATCTTTACGTGTGAAAACAATGTAATTTTTGCGGCAATCACCAATAAATCTCTCTCTCTCTCACAGAGTGAACTTCATATTACACAACAGGTGTACAAAATTTCAGTTCGATCCGATCACAATTTCCGGAGATATTGTGAAAAATGTGTATTTTCCTCGGTATCGTTGTTATTTTCAGAATAACTGAAACGATTCTGATTTAATTATGGTGAAAATGTCGTTATTAGATTACAAATAATTCAACTCCAAAATTTCGTGATTATCGTGTCATTAGAATTTTATAGGTGAGAGCAAAGGAAAGCCATCACTCAATTCTAGTGATAGATTCGTCCTTTGGATAGATCAATTTGAATGGTAGTGCAAAATTCCTAGTGAAAGGCATCAGCGAGGTACAAAATGGCGCATGAGCCTGCATATATCACTTAATGCGTCGATTTTAGTAAATTGTTTCAAATCGTCGGAACATCACGTTGTAATGATAATAATGATGAACTCCTCCATTTCAGATTCTATATATAATTCCCATATGACAAAAATGAAATAAAATCTAATGAGTGACAAAAAAAGTGAGCAAAGTAAAAAATATTATTCGAATGAAGATAATATGATGAATTATATGGTTCCAATTGAACCAGCAGCTTCTTAATTAGCTCTTTTTTGAACTTTCGCTAAGAAGAGTGTGAATATCGTCTGAATTTTTCTAGTTTAAGCTTCTTCTTATTCATACTCCATTCAATTAGTGCTCCTCCATCCAAAATACTGAAAACTATCTTGAGGTATGAAGCAAAGCGATTCCCGTAAGCATTGTCCATACGGGGACGTTTATAACTCCAAATTTTATGAGATTCGTAGAGAGTTTTTTCTCGTCGAACATACTAAAATTGCCAGCTTTTGTTTTATGAGAGTCCAAGGCGACTAATGCGTTCCTGATGTTCTGCAACTCATAAAATCGAAAAGATGCGGAATTTACGACCGAAAATGTTGCTGGTATACGCAACCGTAAAATAAAAATTGTTGAAAAGAGATACTGTAAGATCTACTAAGATTCCACTCAACTATGGATGATTCAGTATCTATAAAAACAGAATTAATACGAAGGAAGAATCCATTCTGATTTTTGTTCAGTGATAATAGGTTTGTTTTGGTTCCGAGTTCAGAACTGCTCTGGAACGGTTCCGCATGCGCGATTGCGATTTCAGAAACGGTTCGAGATTTGAGTAATCCTGTTTTGGTTATTTTCAGAATCGATTCCGAACTGTCTCAGAACTGTGAAAGAAGTTCGGACGTAAGAGTCCGAACCGCTTCAGAATTGGGTGGTTCGCACAAGCGTAGAGTGGCTGTCAACGATTTAAATGGTTAACCTGACTTTTTCGACGTTGTGTTGATTTAGTTTTTGATTGTTGTATTTGTTGAGGTAATGGTTAACTATTAAATTTAAACTTTCGTTATTGACCATAATTACTTCGCTTCGTCCTCCTAGGATAATCTAATGGATTTCATTTCCATTGTTCACATCTGGGATGTATTCTTCTTGAATAAATCTATGAATGCTAGAGAATTTTTCTCTGAAAAGCACATATCTGAAATACATTCATCATTAAATCCAATACTATATCTATCAATAATTCGTAGGTTCATTTCGAAATATAATTGAAGTACTGAAGAAAATCCAGAAAAATGATTTTTACAACAAAAAAATTAAGTGGACGCAAGTTTACCCAAAAATATTAATATATTACATCGTGCGACAAGGACTTCCGCATATTTTCTTAAATTAAACCACAGACAATTTCTCTAATTTTCAACAGATTTTATAACATTCAATGTCGAATATTCGGAAGACGGTGCACTCGAGAGGGAATAACAAAAGAGTTAATTAAGTATTCTGAACTAATTGAAAATTATTTTAGTGACTTAAGATAAACTTCATTTATTACAGAAGAATATTTGCCATAGTTTTCCTAGCAGTTCATTCATTGGTCATCAGTGTATGTCTTCTCCGAGTTAACCATTTCAAACCCTAATTGCCATGCCGTACAATCTCTTTATTACAGACATAGAAGGAAGCTTAGGGATATTATCAGATTCTCGTGTCAGATTACATGCCTTTGTCCGGGTAATGGTGAAGAGAAATACTTGAGGTAATTCAAGGTTCATATATAGAGGTGTTTCGCTTCGCTTCGCGAGCGCACTGTATTTGAATCACAGACCAACTTGGTCTGTGATTTGAATAATGTGAACATCACTATTTTATGTTATATATGAAGTATGGAACTATTCTGTTTTGGCTGAATTGGGACGAGAATCTGTCAGAAATATATTCTTGATGATAAGCACTGATATGTTTTGTTCAATTCAATTATTTAAACTGATTTTTACTGGAGATCTGTAGGGTGATTCGAAAGTACTCTACAAACTTCTGGAGTCGATTCTTCAAAATATTCTAATATGAATTGTTCCAATGAATACACAGAGTGAGTCTTCAAGTTGTACATTAATTTTAACTAACATAATCACAAGGACGAATATCCGTCGATAAATCAACAAATATTCCCCCTTGATCAGAGCTAATCACCCAATCAACCAAAACACCTACACCGAAGAAGCGGATCCAAGTAGAATGACTACAGCTTTTTCACAATTGTTATTGATCGTCAGGTCAACTTAACTTGGATAAACCACAGAGAGTTCTCTCGATACTTGTTACCTTTCAGAGGGATCGCTGCAGTATACAACTTACAGCGCGCCATCTGCCAGGAGCATCTTGCGAGTCTCACCTTCGAGTGCAGAATACTTTGATCGATGTGTGTGACGTTCATCCTTTAGTCTTTTTTTTTGTGAGACTCGCAAGATGCTCCTGGCAGATGGCGCGCTGTAAGTTGTATACTGCAGCGATCCCTCTGAAAGGTAACAAGTATCGAGAGAACTCTCTGCGGTTTATCCAAGTTAAGTTGACCTGACGATCAATAACAATTGTGAAACAGCTGTAGTCATTCTACTTGGATCCGCTTCTTCGGTGTAGGTGTTTTGGTTGATTGGATGATTAGCTCTGATCAAGGGGGAATATTTGTTGATTTATCGACGGATATTCGTCCTTGTGATTATGTTATTTATTACTACTGGAGCTCTCTCTTCTCCAAGAAACCATTTCCTATATTAATTTTAACCATAGATTCTCTCGTCAAATGAAACAATTTTTTCATTTACTATTTCTCCAGATTCGGTTCAGGTGAAAGCATTTAAATATTTCTAAATGTGCTAATACACACCTGCACTTTGTTCGCAAATTCAACACAGATATCTCTCACGGTGATTTGTATTGCAGAATGATCTATCATTGCTTAAAATTTGAAGAAATTTGATTGGGAGAACTCATCAACTCAATTGATTCTTAGGATTTTGTAATTTCTGCGGTATCATTATGGAAAAAATATTTCACTCTACTTGACCATTGAAACAATAATCTTCAAATTCATATTCGTGCAATATTCAGTAGTTTCCACCCTGAGATTCTACGTTATTTCATTCTTGCCCATTCTTATATTGAAAATTCCATAATTATTCTAATTTCCAACAAATTTACGAATGAATTATATGAAAACACTCAACTAACCTAAAAAAATTATTGAACTCTAGAATTCTATGGGAAGTCTGGTCCATAGACATGGACTATATATGTCTGCGGTCTGGTACGGAAAAGCATAGACAGAAATGCACCTTAGCATAGACCTAATATTTGATCTATGCGGAATAGATGAATATTTCTGTGTATTCTTTGTTCCGGATAAACGTGAGCGAAGCTTAACTCACAGTCCTTACTAGCTCAGGGGAGATACACGACAATGGAATAATTATTAAGTATTTTAAAATGATGGAGAATACTTGTAATGACTTAAGATAAACGGTATCTGCATTTTTCATGCTGTTTTCTTAAAGTTTCTTGAATCGGGGAGTCTATAACAAGAAGACCGTTATAGAAAACTTTACATCGAAATTACTTTCCTTCGAAATAACTACATCAAAACTACAAGAGGAAGATGGTTTTTTTTGGGATAATTTATATGATGAGAGGAATCTATGGTGAAAATCAATGTTAGACTAAGCCTGTATAATTGAATGGAATTTCATACAATATAATGAAGCTCATGTGTGTAATAATGGAGTTAAACTTGCTTCATATAGTTTTCCTGGTAGATCATTCATTGCTCATCAGTGTATGTCTTCTCCGAGTTAACCATTTCAAATCCTAATTACCATATCGTACAATGTCTTTATTACAGACATAGAAAGAAGCCTAAGGATATCTTCAGATTCTTGAGTCGGATTACATGCATTTGTTCGGGAGATGTTGAAGAGGAATACTTGAGGTTCATACATAGAGGGGTTTTGCAATGCCATCAATTTTGTCCTCCATGTTGTGACGTCATCGGCGAGCGCACTGTATTTGAATAATGTGAACAACACTTTTTGATGTTACACATGCAGTATGGAACTATTATTTTTTGGCTGAATTGGATCGAGAATCTCTTAGAAATACGTTCTTCATGATGGGCACTGATGTGTTTTGTTCAATTCAATTATTTAAACTGATTTTTACTGGAAATTCACAGGGTGATTAAAAAGTACTTTAACAAACTACTGGAGTTGATTCCTCGCAATTTTCCAATATAAATTCTTTCAATGAATGTACAGGGTGGATCTTTGAGTTGTACATTAATTTCAACAATAGATTCTTCTATGCAAATGAAATTTTTTTTCCATATAACATTTTTCCTGGCTCGGCTCATGTAAAAAGTTATAAGCATTTAAATATTTCTAAGTGTGCTATTACACTCCTGCACTTTGTTTGCAAGTTCAACACAGATATTTCTTAAGCTGATTTATATTGCAGAATTATCAATCCATTGCTTGAAATTCAAGGAAATATGGTTGGGAAAACTCATTAAGTCACTTAATTCTAATGATTTGGTCCTTTTTGTGGTATTATTATGGAGAAAATATTTCACTACACTTGACCATAGAAAAATTAATCTTCCATTCTTCATATTCGTGTAATATCCAAGTGTTTCCACCCTGAGATTCTACGCGATTTCATTCTTGCCCATTCTTATATTGAAAATTCCATAATTATTCAAATTTTCTTCAAGTTTATAAATGATTTATATGGAAGCACTCAACTAACCTGAAAACATTAATTGAACTCTATAATTTTATGAGAAGTTTGGTTCATAGATATGACTATGTCTGTGGTCTGGTACGAAATATCATAGACAAAGATGCACCTTAGCATATATCTAATATTTGGTCTATGCGAAATAGTTAAATATTTCTGTGCATTCTATGTTCCGGGTAAACGTGAGCGGAGCTTTATTCACAGTCTTTACTAGCTCAGGGGCGGATCCACGACAATAAGAAAATTTTTCGAATTTAAATCAGATTTTTATCACTCAACGTTGAATATCTCGAAAACGGTTCGTTTGAGGAGAGATAATAAGGAATAATTAAGTATTCCAAAAAGGATAGAGAATTCTTATAATGACTCAAGCAGGTTAACTTTATCTACATTATTCATTTTAATGTCTTATAGTTTTATTTATCGGGGAGTCTATGACAAGAAAATCGTTTGAACGGCGTAAACACAATAACTTCTGAAAGAAACAACTTAGGAACTCGATATTTGTAGAGAAGGTTTGGACCTTAATTAAGGCCGAATTTGTGAATGGGTAAAATCCACCAAATGATTCCGCAAATATACCCATTCAAAATTTTATTTTCCCAATATTTCCAAAAATACAGATCAGATCGAATTGAAATCCAGTACTCCATCGGAAAATTACAGTTCGAAGGTTCATACAGAATTTAGTGAGGATGATATGATAGGAAAATTTTTTTAAAATTGTTCTAATGACACGATCATCACGAAATTTCGCATAAAGTTGTCTTCCAGCATCCTCAAACTAGCTGCAAAGTTTTATCAGGATTGAATCAGTATTTTTCGAGTTATACCGAAAAAAGCAACGATATCAAGAAAAAAACCTCGAAATTTGACATATTTTTTCCCGATAACTCCGAAAATTATAATCGTACCGAACTGAAATTTAGTACACTGCTGTAAAATATGAGGCTCAAAGTCCGAGTGGAATTTTTTCCTAGATATGATAAACGGTTTTCGAAAAACAACTTTTTGGAAAAAAATTTTGACATAAACATTTTTCTAAAATTTACTGACAGTATGATCCTGACAAAATTTGGCTCAAAGTTGCGCGTTGTTATACTCCACATAATTGCCAAGTTTGAATTCAATCGCTCAGGTTGTTTCTGAAAAAAAATAAATAACTTCAAAATTTCAAGTGGCTTTAACTCTGGAACTATTCGACCGATTTGGACTATTAACGAACTTGACCGTGGCATTCCAATGCGCGACCTACCCTAAAAGTTTCAAGTTGCTAGCTCACTTCGTTCGACAGAATCGATTTTGACACCGGATTCGTCATCAGTGGGTCCAATCTAGTCGTTTGAGACCATTTTCGGCTCAATCATCGAAAATTACAGACATTTGGGCAAAACGATAGCACGCTGAACATGCGCGCAAAAAGAACTTCAATACTTTGTATCTTGGTAAGGGACCGTTTTTATACAGATATTCATTTGGACAATTCTGGACACCATGTAAAAAGAAATTTATTTCTTCATTATCTCGTGAAATACGATCCAATCCAAACTTGGCAACTTGTTGTAGGATGCCGACGTGCAAATGAGTGAAATGTGACATAAGCCTTCGAGCCAATATTAAACAATGTCGCATAAATGTTCAGATATGTACCACAAACGGTGGTCTGAGTATGTTATTTCGGGAATACTGACAGTCTTCTTCCTTTCAGAGGTAATTGTGTTAGTGATCGGATGCTAGGCTATACCCTTGAAAACACGTGTTTAAAGAATAATCAGATGTGAAAAGCTTCATTTTCTTTTCACGCGAAACAGCTACGAAGCTGAATTTTCTCATTTTATATGCTCGTTGTGAAGAGAAATAATTTCAGCAGCATATGACAAATAGTTCATGAGATAGCGAAGAATTGGAAAATATATTTTTTTGATTTTCCAGTGATATTTCTCCTCACGAAATTTTGTATAAACCTTCACGCTGGTACTTAACAACTTGAAACTGAATTTCAGTTCAATCGAATCGGTATTTTGTCAAACAAAATTCATCTTGCTTTAACTCCGTTGGGCGGATTTCGCCCATTAACGATCTTAACCGAGGTATCTAGTCTTCAGACATACCTCAAAAATTTTATGATTCAAGGTCGGGTTGAATCGAATCTGACCACTGATTCGATCACAGACTCTTGACCAGTGAGTCCATCCTAAATATCCAAGACCATTTCCGGCTCAAACTTGGAAATAACAGAAATTTGGACATAACCATAAAGCGCTGTTTTCCAGAACCACCGCGTAAAAATATTCATTCATATATTTGGTTTGTCATGAGAAAATCTGCATAAAGAATATAAAATTCAAGGGTACGTGGGCAGTATCTGGAAATTCAAAGTCTCGGTCTATGCGAACCTCGAACATTTCGATTCTTCTCATTTTATCGTGCCCTAGAGAGTCCAGAGTACGCTACCCTCTGCTCTGGCCCCAGTAAATATAATATATATCTAACGCCAGAGATTCTGAAAATCAATTTCCATTCAGTAAAAAACTTCTTTATCTGGTTGTTCACGAAGTTCGTCGCTGAACTTTTTGAATTATCACAAGACCAGTTCAGAGTAAGAAGGTATAATCATCAAAAAAAATAAGCAAGGGAAATCTAGTTCGAAGTAATGAGCGCACGGTGGAAATATCGGCCTCAGGATCAAACCATATAAGGACCTACTCCCTCACAACGTTTCGGCAATATCTTTGACCTTTTTTAGGCTTAAAATGACAATCAGTGACATATCAGATGAAATGCGAACGCGGGTAACATATACATGGTGAGTCTTCAAGTTGTGCATTAATTTAAACCGTAGATTCCTATCATCAAACAAAACACTATTTTCATTTACCATTTTTTCAGATTCGGCTACGGTAAAAAGATGCAGGTTGTTTTAATTTTCAAAATAAATAAGTTTTTATTTTTTAGCTTTGATATGTTAACTCCAAAGGAGATGGATTTTGGTGTAAAGTTTCTTTAAAATATGACAAATTCATGGTTTTTTTACAGGTCTACAGAAAAAAAAACCAAAACTGTTGAAATCTTTCAAGATAGAACTCGCCTTAATTGTGAACACTAGTGAACTAGTGTGAAAATAGAATGAAATGATATGAATCAGTTTTCGTTTTGTAGCCTTCCAAAGATTCAACTAAGAGTACTCAAATAATTTTCATTTAAAAACTGATGAGCTTACAGATGCCAAATTTGTGCTAATGGGCCTCTCAAATGACCTGGATAGAATTAAACATTTATCAACAAGAAACTTTGGTGGAAATCAAACATGCTCTACATTTTTCACTGTTATCGAGTACATTGATATAATGCTATCCAACTGGGCAATCGAGAATAAAAATTTCTATCGATAAATCCACGAATATTCCACATTGATCAGAGCTAATCATCCAATCAACCAAAACATCTACACCGACGAAGCGGAATCAAGGAGAATGACTACAGCTGTTTCACAGTTATTACTGATCGTCAGGTCAACTTACCTTGGATAAAACCGCTGAGAAGGAATCTAGATACTTTTCATCTTTCAGATGGACTACTGCAGTATAACAACGTACAGCGCGCCATCTTCCAGGAGCATCTTGCGATTCCTACCTTCTAGTGCAGAATACCTTGACCGATGTGCATGATATTCATGCTCTTGTCGCATCAGGTCGCTGTATCAGCGACACTGCCGATTACAACCTTATTATGTCAGTTTATTATCGTTGAAGCTGATTTGCCGATCCTTGTCTTTCGTAGATTATAATGTAATTTTCAATTGGTTTCGTGCGTCGTTTGATATTTGCCATACGTTGGAGGTAAAACAACCTCACTTTCCCGCTTTGTTTATGTTATGAAGTACAGCATTTTCAACAATTTCAGGATAAATTCACAAGTTAAAATGATTTATATTAATAGAATTGGTGAATAACTAGGCCAAGTTATTGTTTCGTTATGAAATGCAACATAAATACACCGAGAGACGAAGGAATCCGATTTTTCAGATATATTGTAGTGTAGACTTTATGTTTGAATATTTGCATTTTTGACCAGTTCCCCTAAATTTTATCTGGTATTGGAAGAAATAGAATACTTCGTGAACTATCCCAGAGAAGGCAAATATCCTATATTCACGCCATAAATCGAGAAAACTGTTCTGACAAAGTAACAAACTACGATGGAGTTTATTGGAGACATTTCCACACTGGTGAAGGAATTGTGTTGGTTTATCTATTTAATTTGTTCTGTTTAATAAGTTGAATCATGATGAGTTATAATGATAAGAATAATTCGTGTTTGTTATACACATTTCAAGAATTATATATTCTTGACAATACGATAGCTGGCGTTACGAAGGACAAACCCATCCTGATTGGTTACCACTCACATCTCTATATGACATATAAAGCCAATCAGAGCAATTCGTTATGTAATAGATATAATAGGTTTCTCAAAATATTGCATGTATTTTATAATAATAATGAACCAGATAACTTTCTCTGTTCTCAACCGAACACGTTCCGATGTGGCTCGACTACTCAAGGATGGAACTTCTACATTTTGTTGTTTGTAATGTATCGAAGTAACCTTATTGTCAATTAAAGATTTTTAAAGCCCTAATGTTGCATCTGCATAATAAACATTTCATATAGATAGTAAAGCATTTTTTGAAGATGTGTCGAAATCGGTGTTCAAGGAAAAAAATTCTTATGAATTATTTTATTCGTAACATATATACAGTATAATAAATATACAATTGAAGATTATGATATCACTAACATAGCAACTGCAGACCTATATTGTATTAATTTGATAATTTCCAACATATAACTTGAAATAGTACTGATAACTTCTCTGGAATGTTTTTTCCATTCCATACATTTGATGGATTTCATTCTGCTGTTTATTTTCAGGAATAAATGAGCCAAACATTTTACTGTTTCATTTTCAATAGTTTCCCCCATAATAAATGCTATATCTGATGTTGATACTCTAGGCTTTAGAAGACAAGAATAAATACTGAGATCGAATATCAGTTAATCAGATCCATTATAATGAAATTTCACTTGTAAAATGAATAAAATCAATAAAATCTCCAAATCGCTCTTCGCCAATGTAAACAATGCGAATGTATTCCTTCGTCTCTCGGTGTATTTATGTTGTATTTCACAACGAAACAATAATTGGGCCTAGTTATTCACCAATTCTATTAATATAACTAATTTTAACTTGTGAATTTATCCTGAAATTTTGAAAATGCTGTACTTCATAACATAAACAAAGCGGGAAGTGAGGTTGTTTTACCTCCAACGTATGACAAATGTCAAACGACGCACGAAACCAATGAACCAAATATTTGGCAGTTACCATAAAAAATGTAACTCTTAGTAACATCGTTTTTAACGACGGAGAACTGTGGTTTGTTTTGGTTTGACCACCAGTATTGTGTACATACCAAAGTATCCTGCACTTATCTTCGCTTCAATATATTATTTGTTTATTAGCTATCTGGCATATTCATGGTTTTATTGATCTAAGGTAATAATTCAGTTTCTTTGAAACCCAGCTACATTTAAATTGAGGCCACATATACGCAATTGCTCTCACGATATGCTATAGCGAGGGCGGTCACGATGGCGATGCAATTCTGTCCTGAAAATATACACGATCAGATCTTGAATTATGTCACAATATCTCCCGAAATCTCTTTATAGAAACGGCAGTTTTTTCTCTAACTATTGGATCGCTCAATATCGAGTCTGAACTCTGTATTTGATACTCCACTAGCTAAATGATACTTTCTGATCGCCATCGCCATCGTGATCGTGTTCGCGTATGTTTTGCCTCCACATTCTCTATTGAAAAATTCTCGGATTGCTTCTGTACTCCAGCAGGCCCTGAAGGAGCAGGCTACGTATAGTTCTTGGAACTTATCGTTATTTTTTTAGGAAGGCGCGGACGAAAATATGAATCATATTCAACATCATTGTTTGCGAATTTCACAGGGTAATTTGAATGATAATTAATTCGTTGCTGTAGCAACTCATTAGAATTGAAGTAAAACAACAATGTTTTTCGTGAAACTATGCTTTTTCCTAATTCTACCTGGTGTCTGCAGTTATTTTACATATACGTGTTTTAACTTTGACAGATACATTCTTCGGAAGTACCATGAAAATAATACTTGTATGATACGAAACCCAGGACAGAATCAATCTAAAAGCTTCAAAAATTGATTTACAAATATCCAGTATATAAATTGTTACTTCCGAAAATTCTATTTGGTTGTAAAACAATGGCTTGAACGTTCATGCAGAAATTCGTGAGAAAAATTCAATCAAAAAAAACTAGAGTAGTATCGATGTGAAGTCAGCAGCTTTTGCGCGCATCTTCATGGGAGATCACCAAATATATGTTGATGATCGCTTTGGCAACGAACGAGCAAAAGCTGCTGACTTCACGTCAGTGTTTGCTAGGATTTTTTTCAATATCTCCAGAAATGATGATCGTATAAATCTAAAATTTAGTGCACTGCTGTGAAATATAAAGCACCAAGTTTGAGCCAAATTTTTCTTTAAAATAGTCGATACTTCGAAAAAAATTTTTCCATTAATGCTTCTCCTCGATAAAAAGATTTCAGTGTTTAGCGTGAAATCTCAAAATTAGTGTTTTCGTATTTCGTTAACTTCCGATTCACAATTAACCATTTACTGCGATTTTATGCGGGAGCCTGACAAATTTTTTCACGCTTTTTGATCCTGTTGATTGACTGTGAAGATGAAATGTAACAGAAAATGGAAATTTCAGTCGACCGTAAGGCTCAATTTCGAGACTGCCTAACGAGAAATGAAAATGAAAAATTCGTTGAATGCACCTACGCGGAGTCACAAGTATGTATGAATATTTTAAACTGCCTAACGTTTGTAATCTACATGGATTATATGAAGTTTCAGTTATCGATTACGAAAAAATTGGATTGGATGGATCCGATCTTTTGATTTCTTCTCGAGAAATCGAGGGAATCATCTCAAAATTCGAAATAGCCAAGAAATTTCAACTTCAAGGTCTATGCCAATTCTAATTGAATTCTGATGAAAATTTTTCGTAAAAAAAAATTTTCAAAGAAATTTTCCGAAATTATTCTTTTGTCGATTAAGATCATTTTTGGCACAAATCTGGAAAATCATCGACGCTGGGCAAAACGATAACTTTTTTGTTCCCTAGAACAAGCCCGTAATGAAAAAAATAACTTTTAGTTCTATATGATTTGTAAAATAAAATAAATATCTGATGGAATTGAAAATTGGAACATTGTAGTTAAATATTGACTTTAAGGTATTTGCCAGATTTCATTCGGTTCTAATTAGAAGTTTCTGGAAAAAAATTATCTCCACAGACATTTAAAAATTTTTCTTAAAACATTTGTTTCAAAAGTTTCTAACGGTTAGATCATTTCAAAATTTTGAATGAGGTTGCACGTTGTGAAGCTCAAAATTTCAAATTGTTATAACTCTGAATATAAACTGAAAATTCATGACTCTAGGTCTTTTCATCAGAAAGTTAGAGCACAGACGGCCGGCAGGACAGAATTGTATCCTAGAGTAAAACCTGATCATTCAAGATCGAATTCGAGAATTGCAGGCATTGAGATGCGCCTCAACACAAGACCATATAATTAGGAGATTTAAGATATTTATAAACTAAATCTTAGAATTTTGAATTTTTCCAATGGGATGATTGAGAAATTTTGCACAAATATGAGCACACACATTTCCATTTAGTCCCAAATTTCGTCATGATCGAGTCAATATTTTGAGTTATTTCGGAAACATCAATGATCCTGAGGAAATCAGTACGAAATAGGACATATTCTATTCCAAAATCTCCCAAGATCATCACGCTGAAACTTAATACACTGTTGTTAAGTAGTGACCTCAAGGTCCTCGCCAGTTAGTGGTATCGTGAAGCATCAGCATCATCGATTCCGATAAACTGTTCATTCGCTACGGGAAAGTACCGATCAAACTTCCGGGAACTCACCTCATGAAGCATAGAGTGTGAACTGACGATCTATCGAAACCACTGCCCTGCATAAAATCGCTATAGTATCCAGTAAATGTTTCGACTATTCACCAGTAGATGTCGTGAAGGATGGATGCAAACAAATATTCTGAACTCTAGACACTAGTTACTGTTTTTAGAAAAATTCAAGGAATCCATATCTGATTGTACTGAAATTGAGTCTTCGGTGTCGATTTGAGTAGAATGTCAACGGAATGGGAGGTATGGTTGCTGAAGTATAAGAATTGCCAAAACAATTTCTCTTAATTCTGCATCAATCTTTTCATTACTACTACATCTGATCAGATAAAATATTCTGTTTGGGTTATCGAAAGAATAAAACTTCAGAAGGCCGTAACGCAAAAACAATCTGACGGATTCATCCTATTAACAAACTCGACTGAGATACTCTGGATTGAAACTCTTTTTTCGAAAGTTAGATCGCACACGGCAGGACGGGCAGAATCAAACTTGGCCACTGACTCTTTATCAGTGAGTCAACTAGCTGTTAAAAACCAATTCGAGCTCAAAATTCGAGAATACAGACATTGTGAAGAAACGATAACGCACTGTTCCCCAGATTAAGCAGGTATTTAGGGATTTTGATGGATAAAGAAGCGATCGCACTTTTTCACTAGAAAAATAGTCAATTTTTTATGATTAATGATCCACAGATTTCTGATTCAATCAAACAACAATTCACAATGAAATTTTCTATGGTCCATGAATCATAAAGTAAATATAAAGTGCTCTATGGCGGCAGAAAATCGATCGCTCCTCCATCAATAAAATTCAGCGATCAACATTTTTTCATGAACCAACAGAACATTTTTTCAAATGTTCATGATTTTCACGTCTCTTTAGATTATACGGAGTTTGTTTCACAGGAATGAGACACTAATTATTTTTGGAAAAGCTTATTTAATTATGCCGACGTTTCGTTGGATTTTTCCAATATTTTCAAGGCTGTAACAACATAAAGCTATTTGACACAACTGTGCATTGTAAAGACGAACAATAGAGATGACTTACCTAAATTAGCAGCTTTCAAATTAACATAGATGTAATGAATAAAAACTGGAGAACGAATCACCACTACAGAGACAAAACAAAACTCACAATCAGTTAAAAGCATAAAAATCAACTCATATATACAATTAAAACCATAAATTAATAAATAAACATGATACGTCATTGACGACGACAAACACTAGACTCAACAAATCGAGTTACAATTACTGTGTACTTATATCCATATAATATTTGAAACACTTGCTGAGAATTTTTTTTACTACCCTGCGGTATTTACAATCATTATTGCCTATTCTTGTATGAATTCAACAAATTATTATAGATCAAACTCAAATTTTGAGTATCAGCCCTTGTATTTACAGTATCTTGTAACCTTATATGAACCATTTCACTGACATTTCGTCTAGGCCAATTCTCCTCCCAATCCAAAATTTCAACGTCACCGAAACCGAAGCGGTGACCCTCCTCAAAGTGGTAGAGTGCTAAAGATGTCTTTTGCTCTTTATTGCGGAAACTTTCATCACAATCATATTTGTGTTGATTGATTCTTGTTTTTAATAACTGTCTAGTTTGGCCCACATAACACTTCTCACAATTTTCGCAAGGAATTTTGTATAGTAGATTTGAACAGTTTAAAACTGGGGTATTATCCTTTAATGGAGAATAAACTATCTTAATTTTTCTCACACTATAAAAAGCCAATCTTATCCTAATATTACATTGTGCGTTTAGCAAGCGAGCGATTTTGAAAGATATATTAGGTATATACGGAAACCTGAAATATTGAAGATCACCTATTGTGGACTATTCAATTGTGCCTGATCGGTTGATCTATATTCGTTCAGTATTTTATTAATGAGAGCTGTAGGGTAGTCGTTATTTTTCAAAAGGTTTTTTTATTCATTACATCTATGTTAATTTAAAAGCTGCTAATTTAGGTATGCACAGTTGTGTCAAATAGCTTTATGTTGTTACAGCCTTGAAAATGTTGGAAATATCCAACGAAACGTAGGAATAATTAAATAAGCTTTTATAACAATAATTAGGGTCTCATTCCTGTGAAACAAACTCCGTATTCTTTCCAATAATCATGTTACATGATTCCTGATGGACATGAGAGTATTCTACAATCACTTTTTATGATCATGTCATATTAGGTTTGTTCGTTGCACCTACATGAACTACACTCACTACACCAACTTCACTGACTTTCAATTCTCATGCAGCTGAGTGGAGTTGAGTGTAGTCACAGATAACAGAATGTGTGTACTGAGATTAGATCAAAATGTTCTACACTTTCTACAGAATGCAAATACATGATACATGATTTTACGCAAATCCATGATGACAGAATTCTAAGCTCCTTCTGTTTTCGCTACCATGTCGAGTCTATATGCATGATGTAGGTAAAACATGGTGTGCTCATCTGCTCATCTGTGATCGATTTACCAATTATAACGTCACTTTTTTCATCCAAATTCAAAGCACAGAATATATGTTTCCTTGTATTTTAATCTTGCTGACGTCACTTTTTTTTCAGATGAGCACACCATGTTTTTCACATCATGTTTATATGGTTTTGTTGATTTGTCGTACAGATTTTCTCAAGCAGTGATGGAAAAAAATTCCGATTGTTTAATTGCAAATGAACGAAAGAAGAAAGTAGACAATTTCAAGCCAGTTATTGCTAGCTAGATAGTAGAATAAGACCAGATACAAAAATAGATGTCTATGATCATAATTTACGCATAACGTACAACCATTACGCATAATTACCACAGAAGAAAACCTCACTGCACTCTTAATCTGTAACTGTACTAACTGCTAACATTTCTGCAACGAACAGAGTGCAAGTTTACAACAAAACACACCGAACAATATCCGTGGAGTTAGTGTAGTTCATGCAGGTACAACGAACGAACCTATTATCTACTTCCTTATATGATATTAACTGTTATCTAATTGAAATAAATAGTAAATTTCAGCATTTGAATTTATTCAGGAAAAATTCATTATAGATACCTTTCCGAAACGGAAAAGTTTTTGCTGTCCAATTGGTTTCCGCCCAATAGAGACTTAACTGTATCTACTCATTGAAACGGTGCGAAATAGCCAGAAACAGCAGAAAAAAGCCACTCGACTTACCAAATATTCAATTAATAACATAATCACAAGGACGAATATCCGTCGATAAATCAACAAATATTCCCGCTTGATCAGAGATAATCACCCAATCAACCATGGTTATTGACTGTAGGGTACTTCAACATCATTAGTGTCATCAAAAACCTGACGTGCAATCTACCTCCACCTAGCAAATAGTTCGAGTATTATTTATCCTTTAGGATTTGAAAATAATAATCATGTTTGTATTGACCATTAACCTAAACGAGATCGATAAAGCAATGCTCTTGTTCTCATCAGAATATCTGTACCCAATTTCGCAGCATTGCCGGGTGATTTGCTACCCTATCCAACGTAGAGGCAAACTCCGAATTCGAATCGATAGGAGGAAATTGGCTTTATGAACCTCTCTATCTACTTTATGGAATTCAGGAATAAATGCAAATTCAAATTATGTAAAATGGATCGTATCGCATGTGAATATTCTGTTTGCTCTTCTTTCATTCGTCCTCGTTCTATCACTCAAATTTCTGTCTTTCAATCTCACATCGTCAGCATTTATTGAGATATTCACTCCAGTCACTGAAGTTCAGTACATAAATTATTATGGTTATTACACTTGTTCCCTCGAATTTTGGCTCACCTGGGTGAATCTTGAGAAATTATGTCTCTTACATGTATTTCTCTACTGAAATCCATCATTCTATTCATAGAAATACTCAGGAGATTCAAAAGCCATCGAAAATTTCAATGCTATCGAGAAATCAATGTTTCAAATTCGGTTCGACATATCGGCTGCTCAACTGATCGAAACTTCGCGGCGTTCTTGACGTGACGATTCTCTCTCTTCTTGCGTACCTTCCACTCTACTAAGCCAATAGACAGCGTAGGCTGTTTGTATCGATCGCGAAACTTTCGTCTTGATTTTACCACACAATTTCAGCAAATCTGTCTCGGGCTTTAGCAATCTGGAACATGGAGTACTAGTTATGATAATAATAATAATAATAATAATAGGTTACCCCAGACGTTACCACCTTATGGGACGTGCAAATACAAACAGACCGAACCATTAACGCCAACAAACCAGACATAGTCCTAAAAGACAAGAAAAAAACCAATGTCTGCTAATAGATGTCGCAATTCCGTCTGACTATAATATCACGCAGAAGGAAGCTGAAAAGCATCTCAAGTATAAAGACCTTCAAATTGAGATACAGCGAATGTGGAAAATGAAAACTAGGATAATACCAATAATCATCGGAGCAACAGGACTCATATCTGACCTGCAGTACCATTAACGGAGTACCTGGGAAACATAACCTTATCAGTATGCAAAAGGCAGTGATACTGAGTACAGCGCACATAATACGAAAAACACTATGAACCAACCAGCAAGCAACACCTTAGGTGTATGGTTTACACCCGATGTTTCCGACAAATGCAACCATGGAACAACCATGTGATACAATAAGATAATAATAATAATAATGACAACTCTCATAACAGATAGATGTAAGAAATGCCATCAGAAGTCCGAAACAATTCAGCACATAACATCTGGCTGACAAATTTGGCCAGTATAAGGAATATCTACATAGGCACAATCAGGTATGCAATATATTATACCAGAAGATAGCTCACAAATATGACCTCTTGGGCAGCTACATGCCGTATTACCAGCCACCACCAGTGCTAAAAACTCTTCTGTCAGGCTTTACTACTATCGGTCTATTATCACCGACAGAATGGTGACGAACAGCAGACCAGATATTGTTATGTTTGACAAGAAGGCTAGACACGTGTCTCTAGTGGAGGTTGCAATTTCCAACAACAGCAACATAACTCAAAAACATCTGGAGAAGATGAATAAGTATGCCGACTAAGCAATAGAAATCTAACAAATATGGCATGCAAAAAGTGTAGAAATCATCCCAGTGATCATGTCATCTACTGGTCTCGTTCCAAATCCCCTCACTGAAGGACTCAACAAGCTGGGCTGCATAGGAACACCTACATCGAGATCCAGAAGTCGGTTATCCTGAACACCTGCCGCATAGTCAGGAAATTTCTGCAGGTTTAGTGACCGACATTAACCTTTGTGATACTCATATACCTGGGGTATATTAGTAAATAATAATAGTGATAATAATAAAAATGATTTATTGATCCTTTCAGACATAACAGAGTACGTATAAGAGATGTCACAAATGCAAATTTAATTTAGACATCTTTTGAATTATCATTAAAGTACTAATTAACATTATGAAACACTTCTGTAGAAGTGAAGACTTAAAAAATTTCTCAAAATTAATTATATTGAGTGACTTGATAATACTACGTGGATTATTGAATATCTTAATGCACTGATACTTAGGTGACATCTTAAATTTCGTTGTCTTATGTTTAGAAAATGACAATATTTCCTTATTTCAGGTATCATGAGAGTGAAAGCTTGATATACGCAAAAATTTTTTTTCAACAATAAAGACTCTTCGAATATTTATCGAATTACCCTAAAGTAAGGTATTATACGACTGAATACTTAACTATAGTTTACATTCATAACTGTAGAGCTTTTCATATACTTCCTCTATATGTGCATCCCACTTTAAATGTCTGTCAATATTGATAGCAAGGAACTACGTGCAGTCCCCTGATGAGATAACAGCATCTGAATATGTCGAATAACAAGGGCACTATCATTATTCAAAATTAAGAAGTAAATGCATTCGCTCTTGTTTACATTGATCATGATAGCATTAACATGGCATCATTCAACAAGGCAATGAACCAACAAATCGCACAACCACTGCAGTTCCTCCATAGCATTTGCAGTAACTGCTAATGAAAAATCATCGGCAAACAATACTTCCCTTCGAATTTTGAACGAGTTGAACGAGTCCACGAGTATTCGACTCATTAATGAGCAACTTCACCAAAGTCCCAGAGAGATTGTTGATACATATCAGAAATAAGAGCGGTCCCAAGACAGAGCCTTGAGGCACCCTAACTTCAAATTATGTTAACTGGATGGAGAATTCTGAACTCTGACGGATGTTAATCTATCTTCAAGATAACTTCGAATCCAGTAGTGAAATATTCCCCTGAATCCCAGACAGTAAGATTTCACCAAGATAAACTGAAAGGAGATACTGTCAAATGCTTTAGACAGATCAAATCGTGGATATTCCTCAGTATTTAAGAAAGTGGCATCGCAACCCGATGTTAAGTAGGGAATCACTTAGAAAATGCTTCATGAAGAGCCATTATTTTCATTTCTGGGTCTAAGTTACTATTTATCCACGTTCCAAGATACTGGAAGTTCTCAACGAAATCAATGCTTTTACCATTTATTTTGATATTGGGTATAGGCTTGCAAGATTCATTTATTCTCATCACTTCGGTCGTGCCAACATTAATGTGAAGGCCATAAGGCCTGTACATAAATGTGAAGAAGAACAGGTGAAGCTAGCTGTTGAAAGAATTTTGAAAACCATCGAATGATGATTTTTAAAACTTTGACAGTTCTTTATTGGCGAGAGGTGCCGCGGAGCGGAAAGAGAGGGAACTCGCCGAAGGCGATTTCTCGATCTGAAAGAAGAAAGAACGCCTTTTCCGTCGAAACCACGTTCGTTTCGCTACGAAATTTCCAAGATACCTAAAAAAATTCCTAAACTTGACGAATTTGCTCGATTTCGTCGGATGGACCGTCAGGAGATTGCTATCTCCTCCGAAGGCAAAGCTTTTCGGCCGAGACCAATGGTGAGAAACGAAACTTCAAAGACCGTAATCCAATATAGGCCTTTTTTTTCCTAGAAATCGAACGGAAATGTACGGAAAATTCGTAAGAAGTTTGGTGATTTCGTGACATTTCTTTTTTGTCGGAAAAATTCTGTCAGACCATCGAGTCCGATCTGTGTTTAGATTCGGGGTCTGAAAGCCGATGTCAGTGCTGTCAGGTAGAAATTGAATAAAATTGACCGAAAAACGCCGAAATACTGGCAAATATTGTATGAAATGGCAAAAACTAAGCACGGGGCTTCGATTTCAAGCTGAAGAATGAAGCGATTGGTGATATTATCAAAGGAAATCCCATGAATCTATCCGATGACCGAGAGCTCCTTATAAGGAATTTTAACATGAAATCCGACGAAATCGACTGAAATATGGGATATATTACATTGAAATGGATCGATTAGAGGTTGGTACTGATTCCTTTCAAGTGTTTTACCACCAACTTTGAGTTATTTCCAAAATTTCAGCATAATTTGTGCCAGTTCAGAACGATCTTTCTTACTGGAATCCTACCGTTGTCTACGAGCTAGGTTACTTTTTCTGGTAAGTTTTTGAAGACTAAATATCCTTTTATTCGTTTTCGATCCCTTTCAACGATATTCACTTCCGTTTCTCTAGAAAATGTATCTGAAAGTTTATAATTCCGAAGTAACCTTGACATATGTTTAGACAGGTCATAGAGAGCGTTTTTTTGCGAGGGTACAGAGCATTTTTTTGCGAGTGTTCACAAAATTTTTCGATGACGTCATATCATTGTAATAAATTTAACTACATAAAAGGCGAATCTGTACGAAAGTTAGATCTGAGCGCAAGGTAGATCCACATCCCAAGCTAGTCTGTTGAGGTGAAGCATTAGCTTCACCTGTTCTTGTCAATTCATCCAGCAACCTTTGTAGTGCTTCCGGGTTGTCCGCAATAACAACGGTATGTCATCTGCATACCTCAAATTGTTGATAACCTGTCCATTAACCCTGATACCATCATCCAGCTCTTGCAGGGTAGCCAGAGTACACTCCGAAAAAATAAGGGTCACAGAACACATCCCTGACGTACGCAACTCTCGATGTTCACCGAATTCGTTATTAAATAATCAAATCTTACAGCTTCACACTAACGCCCATTATTTGGATGTCTGGTTGGTCTAATCCTTGTTTTCTTGTATTTCAATTAGTTCAACCTGTTTGTTTAATCTATTGGCGTCTGAATTTAAGATTGCAGCGCCTCGGTGGCCAGTTTTAGAACCTTACATACAGACATAGATTTTGTTTTGATAGTCGATTTTGTACTGTTTGTTTCGATAATTTTTGATTTCACGATTTATTCAAAGACTTTTTAGACTTTTATAGTTGACGAGAGTATTACTGGGAGTTCATATTCCATTCTTATAATGTAGTATGTATCATCCTTCCAATCTAATTGAGTGTAGCAACTCTAAAATCACGGGGATATCTCCAAGGTTAGACAGTATTCTAATATTATTTATTTTCAAATCCAAATGGCAAGATTGACTTTGGTGGATTTCTTAGGCTGTCTTGAAAGTTGAAAAACAGATAGTAAACATACTCTTTGAAATAATAGACAAATACTCATAACTTTACTATTTTCATATAGGACTAAATATTCAATATATTGTGAATAAAATGAATACGTTCACATGAAATTAATGCCACTTGTACCGTAAGAATTATTCATTATGGATTGACAAATAAATTTTCCAACACTCATATGATTGGTCTTGAAAAAGCTGTAATAAATAAGCCTTCAACAACCCTACTTTCATCGGTAGAAGCACTTTGAGCAAAGAGTATTCATCACTAGATATTTCCTTGTTGAGACTGTTTTTTTTTCAATAGTCATTTCTATCACTAGAACATTTACGTTGTTCCTTAATGATCAGTTCAACAGGCAGATTTCTGGAAGCCATAGTATTCCTCTTAAGTAAATTTCTCTGCTTGGATTATGGGCCTGGAAAAAAAATTGTTTTCATGAATGTGATCTAATATTTCATGAGCAATTCGTGCTTACCTCTATAAAAATGATCATCATCGGTAAAATGCAGGTAACAGGCTCACATAAATCTTGTTTGTTGGTTTTATCGATTCTTCAACACTTTCAGGCCAGACTTGTTGAAGGAAGTTTCTTTCACCCTAACTCCAAATTTTTTACCGGGTTGTAGAAATCTATGGGAAGGGACATTTGAGTTTGCTTTTCCTCAGTAGAAGCACTTGTAAAATCACACAAACGCCAAGAAAAACGCATAACCTTTCTCATTTTCTTAACATTTCTTTTATTTTATTTTGCTTCAATGAACATTATTATTATTATTATTATTAACTTGTCAATGATAATGTCTGTACCTCGGGTTACTCGGATAGCCACCAGAGGGAAGAGCGGTTATCTTCATTCGCCAATAAAACAAGCATAAACATTTCTTGATGGTCCCTGAGTTTCTGAAAAAAGACTGTCATGCTGTACAATGCTTCTTTAGTCCCAAGGCTTTCACGAAAACCAAAGTGTTTCATATTGGTTTCATCCAGTAGCTTTATCCACTCCATGTGAACATCGTAAGGTCCTGAACTTTTTCCTGTCCTACAGTTTTCGATGGCTTGTATGACTTCCACCTCAAGTATTTCTGGTGCAGTCTCTAGTTCCCTGCCTACCTTATAGACCTTGCATCTGAATTCTCGAATAACTGCCCCATATATATTTCACAGTGTTTTTTGAGTTCCTCATATTATTTTCTACTGCTGTCATCAATCAATAAAATTGTTTGCTGGCTTCCAAATTTCCCCGTAAATTCTCTGATCTTCTCATGCACTGCGCCATTGTCTACCTCTCTCTGCTGCTCCTCCATTCCTTCGCATTTCCCGTGCAATCATACCTGTTCAGCCTGGCTTATTTTTTAATACCACTATGAATCCCCTTGAGCATTCTTGTTTTTGTATGATCTACGTTCCTTCATCAGTTCATTATGTCCTTCATCATTCAATGCTTTTTTGGCCATTCTTCTTTGATTCTATTTCTTCGTTTCCAATTAAATTGATGGTATTCTGTGAGTGTTTCCAATGTGACTGGACATCAGTGAAATGGCAAACATAACAATCTTTGTATCGAAATAGATCGGGAAAAACATTGAGATATGATTGTGTTACATGCAAGAGTGATATCAAAGATGGAAAGAAATCAAGCTTTCTGGGGGTTGCTGTGCCCAACCATGCACTACACCGATTGTATACGTAGGTGTTAATAACAGTACCGCGTTCATTGAATTCCATCAAAGACTTCGATCAATTTATTCCGGGTATCGCGTCTATGCGATTTTCCGTGGCAAAAAACCAAATGAAAGGATGCCATATCAACACCTGCTTCGACTTTGAACAAGCGCGAAAAAGTTCATGACTGGATCATTATGATTATAACATTTTGTTCTTTGAATTCAGGCTCACTTAGGTGAATCTTGAAAACCAAGTGTTCGAGGACAGAAACCTAGTTTTCTGGAGGGGGCCGTGCCCACCCATGCCCTATCTTTCTATGCCGCTCGTAAGACTGTTAATAAACATACCGTGTTCTTTGATTCCATCAAAGACGTCAATTAGTTCATCAGGGTATTCCGTCCACGCGATTTCCAGTGGCAATTCCGTCGCAAATAACAAATTGAATTGATGCCAAATCAAATTTCGCAGCACGTTTCTAGACCGAGGAAATATACAATTTCTGTCCAATTCAAATCGGTCACATTCAATTGGACCTCACTGCATGTAGTAACTCGTTAGGATAATTCCGCACAGGGAAAACGTTAATTATTCCGAATAACGGTATCGGATAATATTGAATATTGCTTGTTACCATTTCCTTGCGTTTATAATATCGCTGGTATGTATTCCGCTGGTATGATATGAATACATACTGTTATGGTTTTTTCTAAATCGGTATTTAAGAAACAGAAAAAAATAACTTACCAATGAACACAAATGCATATATTCAATCATTTATTATCATAATATACAATTAAGTTAATTCCAGGCCTCAAACATAGTAAATTCTATCATAAGATATAAGAAACGTCCAAATCAATCACGATCCAGTAACAAAACCAGGGAATTCATTCCAACATTTCAATAGTTTATTCAGGGCACATAATCCTTTCAAATTATCTTTCTCAACAGGCTTCTCATGATCTGAAAGTATAAGAATTTGTATCAATACCTTGAATATTATAAAATTGCCTTATCTAGTCAAAAAGTAGGAAATTATGAGGAATTTAAATGATATATTGTTGAAGATTATTATTATAGGTTTGAATTGAACAGAACTAGCAATCATAGGTAGAATAAGATGTAGAATTTCAAAGAAAATGTAAATTTAGGATAGAAGTTATGTCTCGACCCATAAGTTGCACATAATGTAATTATCAGGTTTCCGAAGGAACAAAATTGCAGCTATATTTTAGAAATAGGGTTTATTTAATATAATGAAATTTATTATGGCGATTGTAAGTAGAATTTCAAGAATACTAGGCAAATGAAATTGTTAACTTAGAAAATTGTACATTTAGGCATAAAAATTTGAAAAATTTTATATATTAGAGATTCAGAATATAGGCAAGAGGCACATCAAAATACGGAGAAAAATACGGCCGAATTTTCTAGACCAGGTTCGAAGAAGGAAAACTTACCTCTGAAGAGAAAACTGCGAAAGTATCATTTTTGGAAGACATCTTTAAAAGCAAAGCAAACTAGATGTTGAAGAAAATTCCGAAAAGGTATAAATACCGAAGCTCGAACACAGAGAATTTAGTGCATTTTTAACCACCGTAAAGACTGTAGCTGCTCCTCGTAAGAATTTGTCGAAACATCGTTATATTCCAGTCAGAAAACCAAAGTTAACCAAAATTGAATCGAAGTGACTGGCATCCTGGAAGAATATCAGAATAAAATACATGGAGTATTGAAGCAAAACCAAAATAAACTTACCAAAAGGGAAAAACCAGCAGTTATCAAATCCAAACAAGTAAAATTCGAGCCAGATAAATTTAATTTCAAGAGTCAACCCTTGGAAATTGCACACTGCGCAATAAATAAACAAGACTATCTTTGGAGGTTAACCAGAAAACCCGAATCACAGTAGAATATAAAGCAACAAAGCGACATAGAATAGAAACACCGTGGGTGAGACAAAAAGGACATTATTATAAGTTTTTAAATTTAATTTAATTATTTGAGTTAGGTTATTAATTAGTTTAGCATTTGAATCGATTTCCTTGAATTTATTCCATAAAATATTGTTATTCGAAATTATATTAACTATTATTTCACGTCATAGAATCCACCTGAGAAAGAGACAGAAAGCCGCGCAAAATTTAAATCAAATTCAATATTCAAATTTTTCTTTTGTTATTGGATCCTGTTGAAAATTCAAAATTATTCAAAATCAAATAACACTCAGATTCATAACGATACCATTGAACTATCTGGAGGTTTGTTAGTTGTTTCTCCATGGATTACATATTGTTCACCAGTTACCGGTGGAGATCGTGTAGCACTGCTAACGTTCGGTTAGTTTTGTTGCAAACTTGCACTTCGTTGCTGAAATTTTAAAATGAAATGAGGTTACCCAGAAACTGGGGTTTAGTGTGCTAATACGAATATAATGATGAGGTGTGCATGACTTTCATCCAGTTGTAATTTCAGGTCCTACTATCAGCAATTTCTTAGTTAAAACAGCATTATCTCGACGAGGAAACACACGGTTTATGTGGTTTTTCCACAAGATGGTAACGTCCTGCATCAAATAGAAAAGGAATGGATCATAGGGAATAAAGAGCTCCAATTCAATAATATGAACCAACATGACACAGGGAGGAATATCTGTTGATAACTCAACAATTTTTCCGACTTGATCTGAGCCTCTACACTCATGAACTGTTGTTCTTCGAAGAAATCGTTATTGCTGATCATCAGAACGCGTCACCGTGAACAAGGATATAGACAGATATATAATACCTGTTAGATGATACAAATGTCTCTCAGCCAATGAGGATTGTACTCGAATTTAACCCAGAACATAAAACGCGACCAGATCGCCAGCTTCCTCCACAATGTCTATTGAAATCTCCGTAGAAACTGCCATATTTTCCTTTAACGTCATACGATCACTCCAAATCTGTCTGTACCCTGTTGGGACAAGGAGAGGTTGCGACAGGTTTGTGAACTAGAAAGCGGATGACTATCTTTACTTACGGAAACAAAAGGAACAAATAATAATCATTAAAATAGAGAATTCTCTGTAGTACCTTTACATAATATTTCTTTTGATATTCAAATCTTACGATATATTTTGATTGTCTTCAACGAACTACGTCTTCAATGACAAATTATTATATCAACTGGCATATAATGATTAGAGTGAATAACTTGAGAAAACGGTAACATAAAAAAATACAATCCAAAAATAATACAAGACAATGTTTCTTTTCACGCGCTTGTTCTAGGGAACAGCGCGTTATCGTTTCGTCACGATGTCTGTAATTTTCGAATTTTGAGCCGAAAATGGTCTTAAACGATTAGGTTGAACTCCCTGAAGAAGAATCCGTGGTCGAATTCAATTCTGTCCGTTCATCCGTCCGACCGTATGTGCTATAACTTTCGAAGGAGAGTACTTAGCGACTTGAAACTGCCAGATTAGGTTTGAAGTCCAAATATCTCGATTGAGTTCGTCAATGGGTGGAATCGGTCCGATGGTTTCGGAGTTAGACACATTTGAATTTTGAGCTTAATTCATCGATATCTAATGAAGTATTGACTCGATCAAATTGAAACTTTGTGGACAGTTTTGGAATACGCTCAACTTCAAGCAAAATTTCATGTGGATCTAGTTGTTGGAAAAAAAAAATATTCCAATATTTTCGAAATGTTTGATGAAAATTAATTTTTCTCTGGAAATTTTGGATAGATTTTGATGGAATTCAACACAAACCTTAGAGTTAGTATTTAACAACAATGCTCCAAATTTCAATTCGCAATCCTTACTTTCGGAGATATAAGAATAAAAATGTGCTAAATTTCGTTGTTATTTGGAATTTTAAAGTTATTTACGCAATGTCTCAAGGAGTTCAAATGCAATTTTTTTGCTCAATGTCAGTTATTTGTGGCTGACATCTGTCATAAAAAAAACGCGTGATTGTTTATGAAATGTCACATTTCAAATTGTATGAATTCATTTCCACGTGGATCTAGTTCTTCAACAAGTATAGTAATTGGTTTTATACCTATACTCCATTCACTTTTATAAAGTAGCCCAGTTGGCCATGACATCCTGACAGATTTCACCGTGTATATTTTGAAAATGATAGGTTATAGTCATTTTCCTGTCAGATAACTACACAACGTTGTCCTCTCTACGAAGAGGTCGTAGTAATTACTTATTTTTCAAAATGTGAATCTACATTGGGAAAGTAATGAATTTGAGAAAATATTATGTGAATTCAATCATTCCAAAGACCTGGCGAATGTTGAAGAAACATTTTTCTCTGTTAATACTTCACGTATATAAACATTTTTGGAAGATTCAGTTATGCTTTTTTCTTGTACGGAAATCCAGAATCGAGTGTTTTGGAATTTTACTGAAAAATGATGGATAGAGCAGTCCGTTACTTTGCGATAGTTCATTCGAAAAAAATAAAAGTACTCGAATAACCCGGCAGTAAAACTTCTAAACGAATGGACGGACCTATGGAATTCCCTACTTTTCTAAATTCTCAAGAAATAAGCCTACAGAAGTCATTTAAATACCTTGTTGCACAACTTGAAATATTCCAGTAAGAAAATGTAGTAGTACTACGAAACCTGTCACAATTAACCTCAAAAGAACTAACTAACAGTTCTTGGGAATCTAGGTGAATGATACATACACTGGATTGGATCAACATATTTCTAAACTGGGATACATACAGCTTAGCTTCAGTCTATTATCATTGATTGTAATGACAAGATTTCTGGACACATTCTCCATGTAAACTACCTATCATTCAGTATTCGAGTCAAAAGCAAGATATGGAATTATGTTTTATGGACATACTTTGAAGTCAACTCAATTATTCAATTTCCAGAAAAAAACCAATTCCTAAAATATTAGAAAAAATAGAACTGAATGAGATATTGTATAATTCATGTTATTTTCATACGTAAAATTTCAATGTTCTGCCAAGATAGGATATACCAAGTTCATTTTCATTGTACTACTTCCTATCGAAACAATTCCACGAAATATATGTTTGAAATTATTCATTAAGGAATTTGTTCAATTCAAACATGACTACCTACTTACTTAAGTCTCAATACAATCTTTGAATAATAAATAGATTTTTTTGTGATTCCTTCTCATTATATCTGTTGAGATTGATATATTACGATATACTTTCATTAAATTCAAAGTACCTATCAAGTCTTGAATTACTAATTTAATTATTAAATCAACTGACAAATAATGATTGAAGTCAAAAACTTGAGAAACCATTAAGACAATAGAAAAAACTCGTTTTCGATACATAAAATATCAATAATATGCAAGTAGGTGATATAACTTTCTAATATCATTAGATATTTACATTTTTATTGAAAAAGAGCAGGTTCTTTGATACATTCAACAATATAGCATCACGGTATAAGCAAGAGGGAATGAATAGGGCACCATATGTTGCTAACTATGATACAAGAGCATAAATATATAAACCTAAAAAAAATATAGTGTCCCCTTGCATAAGTTTAGAGAAATAGGCTGACATATTCTTAACGCCTCGATTTCCAAGACAGAATTTCTTCTTTCTTATGGGATTAAAACTGACAAAATATCTTGAAAACATATCTGCAAGAGAACAGAAGATAGAAAATTAGCAGAAAATTGAAAATAGTTTTACCTACATTTGTGACCTGACTTGGAAGGTCTTTCGACCAGATCTGGCTCGCCAAGCAATGATTTTTCAGATCCTCACTGTATACCGAGAATCCTACATGCCCTGAATAATGAAGAATCTTTGCAATACCATGTTTTTGTTCACATAAAATTTTGTGTTTTACCCATTTTGTATTAGCAACCGATTGATTTTGTGTTTGTGCTTCCTTGATTATATTCCAAATGTTCCTTCACAAAAAAGAGTAGGGTGCTCGGCAGTGTGTCAATCGAAAAATGGTAATTTTTCAAATTATAATTCCAAACGGTACGTTGCAGATCAGTTTTCCAAAATAAAATCTTCAGTGAGTTTCTTTTTTGGTGCACCAATAGAAGAAAACTGTAATACCAGAAACTCTTTGGCTTCCTTTTCATTATAAATCTTTCTGATCGTGGTGACGCGTAGCTAAAAAAGAAATATTATTTCTTATAAAATATAATATTTTGATTTTTACTCATATACATCTCAATGTAAGATAGCTCCTGATGAATAATCGTTTCCAAAATATCAGTTGCTATCGGAATGAGAGCAATTCCATATAGCACTTCCTGATACTCTGTCCTTGCTTCTTCAGATCACTTTATGTACTTTCAATTTCGAATCAAAGCGACATGTTAATGTATTAGTTTATTATGGCTGGAGCTGAATTGTTATTTGTTATTGCAAGAGAGTAGAAATTGGCAACGTCGTGTCGAATTATTTCGACATTGTCGATATTTCAGGAGCGCCAACCTGCCTTGGTTTTTATTACAAAAACATGATAGACCTAAATCATGGCCAACTGGGCTACTTTATAAAAGTGAATGGAGTATATATATTTTTCGAAGGATTGAATTTATAGACGCTTTTGATTCTTTGAACAAGCACATAGCTATCGAAAAATTGTTTTTGCTGGTATCAGAATATTCGAGGTACATAGCTAAATCAATATAATAATTTATCATAACTGGGAAGTGACATTTTATTTTCAGCTGGGTGTGAAAAGACAAAAATCACATGGGTATTTCAACCTGCCACATATCGTCATTATATGATTGCAATGGAGTACATAAATAATAATAATAATTCCTCGAAGACAATAGTTGAAAAAATCCTCTTCAATATACATATAATTCCTTATCCATTGTATTCAACCTCTAATGACGAAGAACTTATTTTGTTAACAAGTTGCTATAATCATAAAAGACGAGTATGAACAATCTCTTGAATGTTCTGAATATCCCGCCATTTTCTTGAAGTTGAAATTATTCACCCACAAAAAAAGAATCGCGCGATTTTGGCGGGAAAGCATCTGACAACTCAAATGTCATCGCTTGAGCGACAAACGCGTCCATCAGTTTGCGCCTTAAAAGCTCCCGACCTCACGTCAGTGCTTTTCTAGATCATCAGAAGCATTTATTCTACATTATATGCCAACATTTCATCACGTGTTTTTGTCTACACTAAAACGGATTTAGGGCCGGTATTATAAAACTTAACTGGAAGTTATCTTTAACTTTACCTGACAGTTTTGTCAGTTATGTCCCAATACAACTGTCAAAACTGTCAGTTAAAGTTGAAGATAACTTTCAGTTAAGTTTTATAATACCGGCACTTTGCGGATATAGGTCCGTGCGTAAGCTCTTTAAATTGTGCATATTAACAATTTTGCCACAGATTCATATCTATGATCATCGGAAAGAAGTAACCATAATTTCATTTATCATTTATTAATTCCTGAATATTTACTTGGTTACTGAGACTATTGAGAAAAGTCACACACCAACATAGATTTTCATACAACTTATACATACTACAATTTTCAAATAGATTTTATTTTAAACTACAAACGTCCATGACCAGAGCAGGCTTCGAACCTACAAAATTTGGTTCTGTAGTACGGTACTATATCTAACGGGGTGGAAAAACCGATATCTGTCCCACTATTGTGCTATGTACCTCACATGTTTACCGAATTCGCTGTTCGAGCCAAATAAATTATGATGGAACATTAAATCACCTTTAATGAAATCGTTACCATTCACAGCAAAGTAATTTCGTGAGCTTTTTCTCCAATTATCGTAAGCGAAAAGTATCTCACTTGAAACTTTGTTGTTTTTCTGGATAAGGAAGGACTTATCTCTGTTGTGTTACAGAAAGGAAAGGAACCTGAGAGATACTAGCCATGAAAGTTGTTCTGCATTCGTTATAACATTGCAATTTATACATCATGTAATACTGGGTCGGCAGATTTGGCTTTAGTCATAAAGTAAATATATACTTGTTCTATGGCTTTAGTTTCCTTTCACAACAAGAATTATAATCTCTGACGGGCTTCTGTCTGAGATTTTCATGCGTAATCCGCTTGAAACTTTGTTGCTCTCATAAATAAGGAAATATTCACTCTTATCCTGAATTCTATTTGAGCATTAGTTGGTTTGAAATATTCAGGACCCAGATCTGGTTTTTGTTCGATGAACAGCGCGTTATCGTTTCGTTTCAATGTCGATAAAACAATTAGGTTTGACTGCCTAAAGAAGAATGCGTGTTGGAATTCAACATTGTCTGTTTGTCCTGCCTTCCGAATGTGCACCTACTTTCGCAGGAAAAAAGCCGTATTGGGTTGGTAATCCAAATATCTCGGTTAAGTTCGGTAACTGGTAAAATCGGAGCTATGCTCATTCGTAATTTCAATGTCAGTTCTTCAATATCTCAAAAACTGATAGGTTCAGATCAAAGCTTCGAAATTAGTTGAAGAATACTAGCGCGCAATTTTTCGCAGAAATTTTCGTATTTTTGTTGAAAAAACCTTCGGTTTTCGGAGACTATTTGTCAAATTATGATGAAGTTTTATGTGAAAGATGTCCTCTTCAAGAACCAAATTGATTGTCATGAGTGATTCTGAAAAAGTCCTCTGTTTTCTTTTCAATGTGACACCCTGTACAAATTGTGACTATCAATTTCGAAGTTTGGGATGTTAAATATCAGGTTACGATTACATACATTCACACAAGGCTTATCACTAAATAATGCCACTTCCAAATGTGTGTAATCGAGACAGCGAACTCCTGAATTAGCGGCAAAATTAAAAAACAACCTAGAAAAGCACTGACGTGAGGTCAGGGCGTTTACGCGCTTGCCACAGCGGCGTTTATACAAGTATTGACCCTGTCAAACGCAGCTATAATTTTAAATCGATTACTAGATAGCAATTCGATCTGAAATATTGAATGGGCATAACTATCTAAAAAATAATCGGCGAATTCGACCCATTTAAGCATTCGACCTTCTTAATTAAACTGAAAACCTACTCTACATATATATTCCCTATGTCGATTTTTCCTAAAGTTAATCTGTTCACGGTTGGCCTAACCACTGATAGTGAACAAAATAACTTACGGAAGAATCTACTCAGTAGCTTGATAATCGTAGAGTAAGCTTAAAGTTTAATTACGAAGGCTGAATTGGTGGATTAGTTATAACTAGTGTAGCAATCTCCTTAGAGATAGATTCGCCTATTTCTAAATGTCAGAAACAGCATTGTAAAAGACCTAGGGGTAAGATTGTCTGATGTTGCAAAATGGCGAATGCACTCCCCATTCAATTAGTATAGTATAGAACTATCGAATAATTCCGCAGATATACCGTCAGTTTCACAAAACTTTTGACTTCCGATCAACTCGTTGTTTAAGATTTGCATTCGATGGTTGAGTTGAAAATGAACTGAAATCGAGCACAGAATATACTGTTGACTGGCAATAAAGCCCTTGATTAAGTATCAAAGTTTTGTGAAACCGGCCGATACCCTTTCAAAATTTCATTTTCCCGATATTTCCAAAAACATAGATCGAATCGCCCTTCAATGAAAAATGCCCACTTGAAGTTTCAGCCAAATAGGGTCTACAGAACAATGAGCAAAACAAATTGAAGAGTCCTCCTGCATTTTGGTTAATGGAGACAGTTATTTTGCTCATTGTTCTGTAGTCCCCATTCAACTGAAACTTCGAAGTGGCATTTTTCATTGAAGGGCGATCCGAACTATGTTTTTGGAAATATCGGAAACTGAAATTTTGAAAGGGTGCATCTGCAGAATCATTCGATAGTTTTTACTAATTCGCCAATTCGGCCTTCGTAATCAAAAACCAAACTTATTGTACAATTGTCAAGCTAGTGAGTAGATTCTTCCGGAAGTTAATTTGTTCACTATCAGTGGTTAGGCCAGCCATAAACACATTAACTTCAGGAAGAATCGACATAGGGAATATATTTGCAGAGTAGGTTTTCAGTGGAATTAAGAAGATCGAATGCTTAAATGGGTTGAATTCGCCAATTACTCTTTAGATAGTTATACCCATTCAAAGTTTTGGATCGAATTGCAATCTAGTACTTGATCGGAAATTATAGCTTGAGGTTCATGCAGAATTTCGCGAGGACCATATAAAGAAGAATCTGCGTTTGACAGGGTGAATACTTGTATGGACGAACGCTTTGGCAACGAAACAAGGGCGTAAAAGCCCTTACCTCATGTCATCCTGACATAATACATGTCACAAGTTTTTCACTTTATTCCCGATATTTTATTGGATTTCTAGTTCGAAATGAACAATTATGGATCTATGGGAGATGATTCCCCAATAAAGGGGCCTGTAGCGTTCTTCGTTTATCTGAGGATCTGAAAATCATCGCTTGGAGGACTGAACCTGGTCGAAAGACCCTCTCGGTCATGAGCAAATGTAGGTAATATTATTTACTGCTTCCTTCTGGTTTTCTGTCCCTCTTTCTGTTTCAGTTATTATGTCAAGATATTTTGTCGAAATGAATTCAAGATGACGAAAAAATTATTTTCAAATGAAAAAGATGCCATCCATCTTCTATAAACAAATTACTACACTTATGCGGGGAGGCAGAATTTTTCCTGAGGTTTTTATCTGTGCTCTTGTATCATACGCAAATATGTATGGTACCCCGTTTACATTTCCTCTGCTAACACTGTGATATATCTTAGAATTGTAATGCTCGTTCTCAAAAGAATATATATATATATAGTGCTTTTCTGACTGAAAACCGAGTCTTCGAGTTTTCGCTGTCGATTATATAAGAGTGAAATTTCAACGGAATTGGGAATATGCTTTTTGAAATATATGAGTTTCTAAAATAAATTTCCTGAATTTTTCTATCGATTTGTTCCTCAGGAAAATCAGGAAAGCTGATTGGGCTGAAATGAAGTACTCGGTTATGAAGTGGTGGTTTGGAGATTTCAGTAAAATTCAAATGAAATATGAAAATTTTCGAAGAAAAAAAATTGTTTTTCAAAATTTTTCTATGGATAATTCTTCATATTGCTACTGTTCGTCTACCAACCAAGTCTCATATTTTTCGAGTTATTGATAGATCAAATTTACAAACGGCTGCAACACGAAAACCATTCAGCAGATTTGGCCCATTAACGAACTTAACCGAGATTTTCAGGATCAAAACCTAACCTGAGACGGCCGGCCGGACGGCAGGACAGAATCAATTTTGACCACGGATTCTTCATCAGTGAGTCCAAAGTAGTCGTTTGAAACCAATTTCGGCTCAAAACTCTAAAATTACAGACATCGTGACGAAATGATTACGCGCTGTTCCCCAGAACAAGCGCGTAAAAAGTTGGAAAGTATTTTACGACAACAGAGTTCCCATCTGATCAGATGGGAATTTTTTTGTTTTTGAATAATAACTTCAAAATTTCAATTTGGTGGGTATTTAACTCCGAAACAGTTGGAGTACAAATCAACGAACACAACTGAGATATTCAGGCTCCACTTCTATGGCGCGTCGTTTGGGACAAAGTGTGTTTGCGAATATATTTATTGTTGAGACTATAATTTTTAGTTGAAGCAATATATTTTTTCCGTATGACGAAACAGTTGTTTTTCCTTCCGAAGTATTCTTTTTTTACATAATACCAAATATTTACGCGTTGAGAGTTTCAAATATATAAAAATGTGAAATGCAATATATTTATCAATTCGATCTATCTTACATCGAAAGAGATGGCGCGACGAAAGCTTTAGGTTTTCTCCAAAAATTTTCCAGCATTTTGGATTGAAATCAGAATTCACGACCATAATTACAATTACCAATTGAAGAATAAAACTGAATACATGTAGATCAAATCGTGACCATGACTGATTACCAATGTTGTGAGGCTCTTTCTAGCTTTGATTTCCAATCTACGGGAAACAGTATTCGTGATTTCGGCGCGCCATCTCTTGACGATGAGCGAAAAATTCTATGCGAATAATAATAAATATATTCTCAAACAAATCGATTGTACAGGGTGAGTCTTTGACCTTGCAGAATATTTTAACAGAAGATTCTTGAAGCTGAAAGAAACACATTTGTCCTCTACCATTTTTTCCGATTCGGCCTAGATAAAAAGATATAGGCATTATAAATTTTCATAATGGGCTTGCCGCCCCTGGAAACCTGAACACTGAAGTTTTTCCAAGCCTGAGATATACCATTCAAATCTTCGAAATAAGCAACCATGTTATGAAAATAATCGTCAACTTACTTTTTACATTCCAGTTGGTGAAAAAAGTTGTATTTATAGTACAATAAACAAGTTAGGTATTCCAAATTTCGTGGGCGATAAAAGTTGAATATTCTTCCCTTGGTTTCATTTTCGATAATGAGGAATTCATCTAGCTATCACTCATATTAGCTTTGAGATTCATCTTCAATTTGTAATTATTAATTTTCTTTGTTTATTTCATTTTCTCCAAGAAATATCAGATTCAGACATAGCCCATTCAAACTTTCATTTTCATAAATAAATAAAACAGATGTACCTAATTCATCTATGAACGTACAAACGTTGCCAAATTGACGAACAGAAAGAAAGAACTCTTCGAAATCAAACAACACACAATATGCTAATTCTATGTATACACTTGTATAGTCTATGATTCTGAACTGAACTATAAATCTGTGGCTCCGTGGTTTTAAGGTTATGTCATGGTGGTTTTCTCTGAATAAAGAACATACTGTTCTTTATTCAAAGGTGGTTTTCTTCCACCATGGGTTGTTATGTTATGAAAGCGCATTGCGCAATACTTCGATAGTGGTGTGGAAATTTGCTTGAACATTAGGAGTATTTAAATTGTAGAAGTTGAGGTGAGCTTATTCATATTACTCCACTTTCGAACTAATAGCCAATTTACAATGGACATAACTTAACCGTAAATTTACTTATACATAAAATGTAAGAATTAAACAACAGAAATCATAAGGAATAAGAATAGAACTGCATTCGACCTATGGAAGTCAAAAGCAAAGTTGAACCTATTGTGAAGATTTTGGTACTTATGAATTTTGTAGTTTCCTCTTTGATTTTTACACACGAGTTGCGGGATTCTTACGGTTACGTCCATTGTGAATTGGCCAAAGTCGGCTACTCCGCTTACAAATCATTCCAAATAAAAAATGCTAGGATTCTGTGAATTTTTTGAACAGAGTTGCATTCAGCCAAAGTACCCAATTCTCGGAATTTCACAGATATTTTTTATTTTTGAATTTCAGATTACTCGAAAACGGCGCATCATACGAAAAAAAATAAGGAATACTTTTACTTTCCAAAATGCTCAAAAATTCGTTGAATAGCATTCAAATTATTTTTAAAAGTTGGATTCTTTGAATTTCTGATATTTTTATGAAATGTTATGGTCATATTAAAGAAACTGGAGGATGTGGATGAAATATTGTAATCCAGGAACATTCATCGTATCAATAAAAAACTATATTCCAAAAATCATTTCATTCGATGAAATTTTCGCGAGATATAATGGAAAATTAATTTTTTTTATGGATTTTCAACAGTCAGTACCTTACGAACCAAACCGAATCGGAAAAAATGGTAAGGGAAAAAAATGTTTCTTTTGGCTTCGGGAATCTTCTGTTAAAATATTCTGCAAGGTCAAAGACTCACCCTGTATATTGCTGCAACTAATGAATATATCGATCAGATAGTAAATATATATTTGCAAACAAACTTTCGTCTCCTACACACTGTCGCATTACGTTTCCTTCTTTTGCAAGGTAAAGAGCTGACTCTGTTCCGAATATTATCCACGACGCTTGAAATAATTTCAGTTATTGTTTCCAAGTTTATTTTTACAAAGTGCATTGTGTTTTGAACCCAGATGTAGGTGAACTCATACAGAGTTGAGAAGCAATTCGCCAACCCTAGTTTCACCTGTTTTTTGTGCAACAACATTGTAAATAGTTTCCTTTCTGTACTACAGTACAGTTATTATGTTGTTAAGTAAAAGTGAGTGCTCTCCCACTATTTCACCTGTCATTTCGTTATCGATGGAAATTTTGAAGCCAAATTTCAGGATCAGATGATAGTGCTCCATAAGAACTTCAAAATTATGTATTGTAATACCCCTTATCCCTATTTAAAATCAAGGGATTGTGCTAACCTCAGTTAGGCGGTTACAGTAACGGGTATGCAACAAGCGGAAAAGTTGTCCCCCCTCGAATCAGACATTGACGGGTCCGGGCCATTCTCCACATTTTCATTTGAATAGCCGGTGTTGAGTTTTCGGTGGACTAAATTCTATTACTGTATTTCAGGTTCAGAGAGCGCTGTGATCCAATCGTAAATGGAGAATTAATTTTGCCATCTTCATTCTCAGACAAGTCCATTGTTTCAAAAGTGAAACTGCACTGAATGTTAGTCTCGGAATTCAGCAGAATTCAATCCTCTGGAACTGAGAAGAGAGCAAGATCAAAGCAGTTGAGAAACTGCAGCTCCTGATGCATTGTGCGCCAATCTGCCCGATAATTCAGATATATTCTTCGTAAAAGGGTGTTGAAAGGTCGGAAATTCATTATTCACTGTCACTTAGGATTGATCCTACATTCGAGAACAGGATATCATTTTTGCTGTACAAGTCCATTGCATGTGACCTGACAAAATTATGCTGAACTTGAACTATCGACGGTCTAATTTTTCAGGATTTTGTGGTATAGGTTCATAAATGGACAAATTTCCCCAAAGATTCCGTGTGGATTGAATGGTTGGAAAATTATCTTTTTACGCGCTTTTTCTGGGAAACAGCGCGTAATCGTTTTTTCTAATTGTTTGTTATTTACGAATTTTGAGCCGAAAATGGTTCGTTTTTTTCGAAAAATATTTCGGGTGCAAATGGCTAAAATAAATTGTTGGAATGCGCAATGTTGCCACTTTCTTATATCCAAGAATTTTCGGGAAAAGTAAAACTGAAACTGTGTTGTCGAAGCCATAATTTACCAGCACGTGGTGTTGTTCGCTCTTGAGCGATAAGGTTTGATTCCTTGAAGAATAATCCGTGGTGAAATTCTGTTTGGTCCTTTGTTTGTGTTTCAATAATCGAAGGAAGGGATCTGAAATTTTCAGGATAGGTTTGAAGCCTAATAACTCGGTTGTATTCATTGAATTATTCCCGGAAAAACTCAAAAAATACCTAATTGGTGAGTGCTGATGCGCAAAGTTGTGCAATATTTCTAGATGATTCAAAATAATCTATGTTCACAGAGTAGGTTATGGGCTAGTTTAAGAAGGCTGACTTCGTGAATTGGTAAAATCAGCCCAATGATTAGTAGGTGAACCCATTAAAATTTTATTCTCGTTAAGTTCCAAAAATATCGAATTGAAATCGAGTGTCTGATGGAGAAATGAAGAGAAAATGGCCAAATCGTTCAATCAGGAAGTAAAGTCATATCGTGAATAGGTGACTGCTTTGGAAACGACTTTGAAGGAACCCGTAAAGTACCTTTTGTCAGTGCTTTTCTTTGGAGTTTTGATAGAATAATTGTTGTTTTAAAGTGACTTCGAATATGTCCTAATGTAAGACTTGTCAAGGGACGCTATGAATCAATATCAAGCTGCAAAATCAGAAAAATGTAAAAATGATGACAGCAACTCCTGAAATCTTAAATGGACAGAAAAACTGAATTTGTTTTGACCGTTGTTTTGAAAAATGCAGACATACTTGGTATTTCGTTAGTAGTTCGTTGATTCGTCATTCTGAAGATTTAAATAAAATATCTGAAGAATGTAAAAACCAATTCAGTTTTATTCAAGGAGCTGTTATTATTCAAGGAACATATAATGACTGCTATTATTCACGAGGGTGAAAAATAGCAATTATATGCGAGTTAAATACTTTACCTTGTCCAAGACTTCATTGGTATAATTGAACCTACAATAGAGTTGTCAGAATGCTAAACTTCTTTCTCTGTGATTGTTGGAAACTGTCATGCTTACGAGAAACGTCAAAACTTTCACTTGATCTATGCATGGAGTGTATAATATTTATCATCCACACCTTTTAGTCGAGTTCCTATATTTCTGACCAGTACTTGTCAGTAAATTTTGACAGTTGATTTTACTGGCACTGCTTTGGTAATTCTTCGTATCAGTACGAAGCGTTAAATAATCTGAATTAATTTATCACGTGTATGGGCGAGGGCGACGACAGTTTTTTTAACACGTCTTACTTTATGGCATGATCACTGCCACGTCCTCACGAGCCATGATTGGAAAAACGTCCGTGTATGGCCAGCTGTTAGGTCTAACGGACACGACAGCCAATCAGTGGACGACTGTTTTGTCGGTTGGAATGCAGAACACGTATGTGGGTTCAGAAAAACAGGAATTGGCATACTGTTGTTCGTGTGCATTGACAAAATAGTCGTACACTGATTGTCGTGTGAGTTAGACGGAACTTACTGATACTGGCCAGTACTGATTGGGAATATTGGAACGCAACAATAATCTACGACTTGATTAACGATTGTCATTTTCCTTCGACAAGAGTCATCGAAATATATATATATATATATATATATATATATATATATATATATATATTATTCAATGGTCGTGGACAAAATAAGTTTTATCATAACATCTGAAAACTGCCACGGTGGTGCAGTAGGTTGATTACCTACTTGTAAAACCGGAGGTACTGGGTTCGAATCCCGGCGAGGTTATGGATGTTGTGTTAAGTTTGTGGTGTAGGTAAATATTTGTGTGTCTATAAACAAAAAATTTCTAGTTGGTATGAATCTGAATGAATGTCAATGTATAAATGTAAAAAAATGAAAGCTTGTCTAAATGGCCATAGTAGCCGAGGACACATAAAGGAATGAATGAATGAATGAATCATAACATCTGGAAAGTCTGTTTTTTCCACACTTGGGATTCTTTGGTATTCTAGGATATGCTGCTATTGGACCAATAAGTGAAAAAATTTCGTCTTATTCATGTTTCATTGCAACTCGTGCTATCGAACAGTTCGATACTTTTTTTTTATTCTTCGGAATCTTATAAGTGCTTCCGAAGAAAGGTAAATTGTATAAGGCATTGTTGAAACGGCGAAAAACCACCTTTGAAACAAACGTTATTCAAACCTCCTTTCCTTTATCAGAAACTGACGAGTGCAGATTCTGTGGGGAAGAGGAGGAAACTCCTGTTCACCTGAATACAGAATGCATCGCCATTGTGAGCCTGCAAAAGATATCTCGGACAGGAGCATTATAGGAGGAATACGAACCCAGCCTCCTTGAACCTTGAAGCCCTCACAGATATCAGAATTATAGCTCTGACGGGGGGATACAATAGACTCAAAGGTCACAGTGGAATGTAAACCCTCACCAAAGTATAGGCTATAACTATAATCCAATTCTATTATGCTGTTTGTGATCTGGTGTCAAACAATTTTCGTGCAAGGAACTCGTAAGTTTCACTGCAGCAGCATCCCTTTTTTTTGTTGAGTAGGGTCCTGATAAGTGGGATGCGAACAGCGAAAGCAACAAATAGCAGAGAGTTTTATTGTTCGAGGCAGCGTTCTTTCTGCTCCGTCAGGACTCGATTTTCAGCTCGAATGATGCATTTGAATGTATTATTCGAAGTTGAGCTCAAGTGCCGTCCACACTATCTATCAAATCTTATTGCATGAGAGTTTTTTCGTTCTAAACTTCGATGAAGTGTAAAAAACAGTGGCGTGCAGATTTCAACTTTGGTATTCTAGGATATGCTGTTATTGGACTTATAATTTAAAAAAATCGTCTTATTCATGTTTATGCAACTCGTGCTATCGAACGGTTCGATCGTTTTTTTTATTCTTCGGAACCTTATGAGTGCTTCCGGAAAAAGGTTAAATTGTATATGGCATTGTTGAAACGGCAATCAAATCGCCTTGGAAACAAGTTGTCATTCAAACCTCTTTTTCATTTCAGCTGTTGCTGTCATTACGCCATAGACATAAGCCTATAAAACTATATGGACATGGCTTAGAGAGAGAGGAAACGGGCCGACAAAGATGGAACTAGGGCGGGCCATCTCAAAGAATACGGCAAAAATAAGACATATTAGTTCGAAGCCATAGACTGTAATCATAAGTTCATGTTTGAAATACATTTTTTTTCAGAAGTTTTGCAAGTAGAAGTATTTCAAAGCAGATTTTGTGTTATTCCATTCTAAATTAGAATATAAAAACTGTATAGAAGATTAATTCCCATTTTTTTGTGTTTTCGTGAGCTTTTTGAATAGAATTTGATTTCCTTCATTTTCAACCGGGTTCACTGGTGAATAATGGCAAATTTGTGTTGTGCCATTAATTGTACGAGGAAATATAAAAGGAAAGTAGAATACAATAATTCGGAAAGAGAGTTAAAAAATCGAATGAATGGATAATTGCTACGAATCCGACCGCAGAAATGAATTTCGCGCAGGTTTCTTCACTATTTAGTGCATTCTAATCGTTTGAGACCATCTAATGCGCAAAATTCAAAAGCTGCGTACACACGAGCTGAGCGACTTTCGAGGCAATTTGATTCGGCTTCCTTGCAAGTTTGGAAGGTGTTGAGTGGCTCGCGTACTGTTCAAAACACCGTATATACTTGTGAGGCAGCTCAAAGCTCAATTAAAGTGCTCCGGAAGCCGCTCAGCTCGCGTGTATGTACTCTGATGAGAAAAAAATCATTTGGAGCTTAGAATACCGTCTTGATCAAGCGACCCAAGAGAATTTATAATATATTGTTATTGATTAATCATTTCGAATATTCATATCGGAGTTATGTTCACATTCATCACCACTATAAATACTTCAATGTAATCTAATAAACCAAGAAGAAGTCATTTCCCCGGAGATTCTCTAAGTAAATGCTTGATTTTATTTCTAGATTGGCGTCATATTGTGCAAGTGAGATCATTCTTCATCTCACTCTCCATGCGATATAGAATACCGGATATTTGTATCGTGTATATTGTCTATGGTCTGCCCGATCCAGTTGCATCTCTCTCTCGGACCTCTCACTTGCTTCATTATCCCCATTCGCCTCTTTGGAAATGAATTCGTACGCCGTGTCCAGAGAGTTAAATATATCTATGCATCACGCTCATCATGGTTTATGCAAATTGATTGGAATTCATCATGTATAAATATCCTTCGAATGAAAGTTTACCTCTTCTTGCATTTTTTCTGATTTTACACGAGGGCAGAGATATTAAGCGTCGTAAGTTTTTGAATTTACACAATGTTCTTAGAAAACTTTCTGCAAATCATCACAAGTTGAATTTCGAACGATTTGTTAGGTTAGTTCGCTACGTAAACGTAAGAAACAGAGAATACAGGATTCAGCGTGAAATGAGTTTCGAATGAAGAAGAATTCCCTGCTATTAACTCTGAGAGAACTTAAGCTCGGCTAATTATTCTGGATCGCTGCCAATCAGGTCAATATTGTTCTAATGACTTTGAATCTCCATCATAGGCGATGCTGTACTTTAGAACAAAGTTGCCAATGGATCTAACCTTGAAGAATATTCCTAGGTAAGCTTGATCAGGAAATTAACTTATATGATATCGTGCGGTAGATAATTCAGGGAGAGCCACTTAATTATATCAGCAGAATTAAAGAAAAATTTAGGAGAACACTGAAGTGCAGTCAGCAGCTTAAGCCTGCATGTTCAAATTTGTTGTCAAGGCGGTCAACTTTTCACATATCGTCATTTTTGTGCAACGACTGGGTTTGACTTACTGATAACGAGTCCGGTGTCAAAATCGATTCCGCCCGGCCGACTGTCTGTATGCACGATTACGGGCATCCGGACAATCTGACAACCTGAAACTATCAAGGTAGGTTGCAGTTTAAAAAGCGACGGTTAAGTTCGTTAATTTCAGCGAAATCAGCCGAGAGTTTCCGGAGTTAGACGCCTTCTAAGTTTTGAGGTTATTTCCGTTTACGGTACAGTCAGTAGTACCGTATTGACTGAAGAACAGAAAACATCGTATCCGAATAAATTTACAATGCTATGCAATGAGTCTCTAAGTTGTACATTAATTTTAACCTTAAATTCCTCTCATCAAATAAAACACTTTTTTCATCCGCCATTTTTCCAGATTCGGGTCAGGTAAAAAGTTATAAGCATTTAAACATTTCTCAATGTGCCAATACACTCCTGCGCTTTGTTTCCAAGTTCACCACAGATATTTCTTACGGTGATTTCTTCTGGAGAATTAATTCTTATTTGGTGCTTTTTGCGATATTAACGCAAGGAAATCATTTCACTTCACTGAACTTGAAACACTGATCTTCAACTTGATGTTCGTGCAATATCCAATTTCATTCCACTATAAGATTATACACAATTCCATGCTAGCCCATTCTCATATTGAAAACTATATAATTATACTTTTTTCACGAAATTTATAAATGAATTATATGAAATCAATCAATTAACCTAAAAATATTCTCTTGACATAAATAACATATTATTCTATGTCTATGAATGTTATGGTTAGGTCTGTGGTATGATCACGAAATAGCATATACCTTAATTAGTTCTATGCGAAAGAGATAATTATTTATGTGTTTTCTATGGTCCGGATAAACGTGAACCCAGCTTAATTTATTTCCTCTACTAGATCAGGGGCGGATCCATGAATATAAGGTATTTCTTCAAATTTCTATCTGATTTTATAATATTCAACGTTGAATATCTGCAAAACGGTGCGTTTTAGGAGAAATTATAAGGAATAATCGAGTATTTTAAAATGACTGAAGATTCGTTTAGAGACATAAGATAAACTTTATCTGCATTCTTCATGCTAATTTCGTATAGTTTCATGAATCGGCGAGTCTATAACTCGGGAACTGTTTGAAGTAGGATGAAAGGGATTACTGAAGAATATGTGTAATAGTTACAGAAAACTTCACACCAAAGTTCATCTAATTCGGAGTTACCATATCAAAGCTACAAAAGAGAAACTGATTTTTTTTGGAAATTTAAACAGCATTGTTAGAGCCAAATCTAAAAAAATGATAAATGAAAAAAGTGTCTCATTTGATGAGAGGAATCTATCGTTAAAATTAATGTACAACTTAAAGTCTCACCCTGTATATGAGACACGTAAACAAGTGATGCAGAACCAAACCTTCAGATTCCAGTGAAGTTCAAACTTACCATTACACCATTATACACCTGACAAAATTGTCCCGAAGAATGGATCATTTCATAGGTAAATTACAATTTTCTGAAACCTATTGAATAGGAAAAGCGGAACCCATTAGTTGGAAAAATGATACGCTACACAAAGAACTCGCTTCGATTCTTGATTCACGAAGCTTTCAATCTGAAACCGAAATTCATCATAATTCTGAAGAATACACACTGAGCGCAATCAAGAAGGTGAGAAACTAAACTCGCCTGAGAATATTTACTATAACTCAATTTCGATAAAGCTAGGAGAATAATGAGAATTTTCAGTAGTTTCACTCTTCCTCAGAATATTTAATAATGAAGAAAGGCGGAAAATATCTTACTTTCCCAGACTTATTGATAATTGTATGCAGATACATAATGATTTGTATTCATACCAACAGTAGGACTTTAATGAACAAACTTTCCTGAACCGCCTAAAAATGTACGATCCTGCAAAATTTATGCATTGGTTCATTCATTTATAGTGGAGAAAAAGATATTGCTCCAGCCTTATTTTTACACACTTTTTCTGCAGAACAGCACGTTATCATTATGCCAGATTGTTTTTTATTTTCGAATTTCCATGGTCTCCCGAACGGTTTTGGAGTTACACCCACTTGAAATTTCGAGGTTAACTCCCCAATATCACATTGAAGCTATGTAGTTTTCGGCAAATGTCAACGAACAACTTCTCGTGCGAGTAACCATTCGTCACGTCGGAAAAAACTCACTAAATCTTCAAATTTCTGTTGGGACATATCTATTTTTCCGAAACTTTTCTACAGATTTCCATGAAATGTGCCTAGAACCCCGAAGTAAATATTCAACAAAATTAAATATCCAATTTCTCTCGATTTGATATTTACTCAAGGAAATACAGAAGAATTCGGATATAATGACCCTAAATGGACCGACGACACTTCGTCGTACTAATCGGACGTCACACAAAAGCACCCGATAATTTATGCCTGTTTTCAGTTATGTATGTTATAATATAACTGTTATTTATTTTATTCAATAACGATATATAGCCACAAAAATTTCTACTTGAGTGGAACGAAAAAAATCAAAATCATCAGAAATAACTCTAGTGGTACTTCAGAGAAGAAATGCACATCGTATGTACACCTCATTTACGTTTATAAAGACAGTCCGTGGCCTTGGAATAGTTCTATCAAGTTTTTGGAGCTAAAATTGACTTAGATTGGCAATCGTGAAAAGTACAAAGTTATTCATCTAGATATCGTCAATTGTAACATATTTTTATTAAGGACTTTATGGTTTTGTTCATTTACATACGTCATTACTATGTCTTTTATAAAGAACGGACAACGTCGCGTAGTTATCTGAAAGAAAAATGAACATAACCTCACATTCTCAATTGTACAGAGTGAAATGTGTTAAATTTTCATGGACCACCCATCGCATTTATTAAAGTGAATGGAGTAGATTTACTGATGTGAAAATCTGTAATTATAGTTTGTTTAGGACTGATTTCTGTTCTAAGCCTAAAAGCTCGAAAATCAAAGGGAACACGAGTCATCATACTTTCGATTATATAATCGTCAAAGTTAGTTTGTGCAGACACATTGAGGGCTTCTCCAGCTTTCGGAGCTGTCAGCACACTGAAGTGGAGCTTGTTAACGACATCAGATCAACTGATTGTTAATAACAACAGTGACTTTTTTAGAACGGACCGTTCTTCATTGTTGCATTTGGGTTAGTATGCATGTTGGTCCACTCCGTTACGAATGGACGGTGCGTGAACGAACAAATATAATAATCTAAGGACGACTGAGCAGTGGACAACAGTCCGCTTTAAGAAACGGACTGGTTTCCCGTGCTCAAGCGGCCCAATTCAACTGATTCTCCCTTGTTTCGTCATCATCACCGTCGCTATTTTGGCTGTTGGTGTCGTTAGCGATGATATTCATCGTTTGATTTAGGTAGCTGATCATCAAAAGCCCTTGTCTCATCGCACAGAGGTAAGAAATTTTTTTCGTTGATCCAAAATGAGTGAGATATGTGAAAAGACCGAAACGATGCGTCAGAGCAGAGGTATTGAATATGCAAATGAAATACTACACGTCGTTCTAAACGAACGACGAAAATATGTATAAGTAGATGGTCGCTGAAACCAGAGTCATACTGTACGGATATTTTTTCATAGCAAACTGTGAGCCTATTTCGAAACAAAGTTTATATTTATTCAGAGTTTATAAAATCTCCGTCGTTACAAACGGATACTCGTTATAAACGAGGTCGTTTTACTCGAATCCTACTGTATTGGTAAAAATGTCAAATTCCGTGTTGTGAATGAATTTGAAAAAGCTCATTACAGCTCCCCAACTCACTTAGAATATTATCTCCACTTATTATTTCTTTTTGAATAGGATTTACAGCAAATGTGTGTCGCGGCTAAGAGTTCATAGTATATTCGATTAGTCAAATGTTTTGATACTTCTTTGAATAAATTTTGCCTTATGGCGTCAATAATGGCTTGAATATTGGCTTCCATAATATTTCAAGAGTTTCTGATTTGTCGACAAAAACCAATGACTCAACATAGCCGCTTAAAAAGTAGACAAGAGGCGTTGAGTCCTTGAGCACCCACAAGGGGGTCAGTAAACAGGAGCATTCCAAGAAATAAAGATGCCACTCAATTGATTTTGTAACGAATTGATAGGAAATCACGATATATGTCAAGTTGCGATATTTTGGCTGCAGCAGCAATATTCTCTTCGGTGAGCACTTTTCTTCTTCTTGTTGATGGTTTTTGTAGCTGTTTGAATTGCTTACTAACTAAGCCGATTATATTGAGAGTGAAAGTAAATTTCCACACTTTGGATCGTTGGACGTTGTCTGCCATTGAACGATTCATGGTGAATTAATTGCCAAACCTTACTGAACTGAAATGCATGATATACGTAAAACATGGTATGCTCACCTGCTTTTCTGTGATTGTACTTACACATGATGACGTATCAAAAGGGGCGTTCGTTTATTACCCCAGAAGGCTCAGATTGGTCCTGAGTCGTTCGTTAATTACGTTCAGACGGAGGTGTTATATATTAGTATATTGTATTAACTTGTAAGATATGTTATAGAAAATAAATGTTATTGTTCTCTGTTCACCGCTCTATGGTTGACAAGATGACATAGCCCGACGAGAGATTGTCAGCCTTTTTAGAGCGACGCCTTAAACAGAGACAGGAACATTCAGATTCCATTAGTGAATATACAACAATAAACAAGTTGAACAAACAAAAGTGTCTTAATTAATACATATATACTTGACTATATAAACTCTACACACAGTCCGCCGGTTATTCATCGAATACTGTTCGGATTGTTGGTAGGATATAATTCGGTCATAGATGACAGTTGACGGTTTATTATACCGTGGTTCAGTTGTGCGGAGGCATGAGTGAGCAGAGAGGGGAAGTATACTTCCCCAACAACAATATTACTTTCATTTTGAATTCATGTCATATTCTGTAATCTGTGATTCTTGTCGTTGAAGTTTTCAAAATCATTTATTATTCTCTTCTCTTTGATGTTAACACCCATCTGACGAATAGTATTAAATAAAAAAAAATCGAATCATGTTTTAACAGTTTATTATACATATTACGAGTCATATCCTTTATGAATATTCCCAAAAAAAAATTTCATGTCGGTATTTATCACTTCCTTGAATATCGCTCAGATATTTCCTCATGGAATGATCATTTCAACATATAACATTTAGATATATATATATATATATATATATTCAATTACAGCGTGATCCTTGAATATCGCGTAGATATTTATTTGAAGGATAAGCATTTAAAAGAAAAAAAAAATTTCAGTTGTGTTCTACTGAGTGTATTATTACACTGTGACAGACAAGAGCTATTGTCTTCAAATACAGGTACAGGAAAGACCTTTTTCTCCGAACCTAGAGATTCTTCAACTATTCTAGCAAGGAAAATTATATCAGTAGCTGCATCCGTTATTGCAATGTACTCTGCATGAGTACTGTTGTCTTGTGAAATACATTCATTAGTATGAATGTTCCTGTCTGCTCTGTGAGCACTGTCATCTTGTGAACTACATTCATTCGTATGAATGTTCTTGTCTGCTCTGTGAGCACTGTCATCTTGTGAACTACATTGCATACTCAATAATTCTGTTGGAGTTTTCACTCCCTTGTCTCCAGACCTTCTTGAGGTACTGGCACCATATTCATGACGGGCTTTGAACCCATCTGTCTTAGGCCGTTTGCCTCTAGAGTCATTTGTATCACAAGTCATGCGCTTTTCAGCATAATTCTGTCCTGTAATTATATTGTTGATAAGAATATTTGATTTTGAATCAAAACCATCAAAACACACAGTATCCTGTATAGATAATTGATATTCTAAATCTAGATCATGCAGTTCATTTTCCCAATCTCGTATTACATTCTTATGATCATCTACATTGAAACTAATAGTTTTAAAAGACTTACTGCATTTTCTGTTATCAGCATCTAAAAATCTTTGTTTAACATACTCGATAGTCCTTGTTTCTTTCGGACATTGCAGGATCGAGTTATAAAATATCGAATATGGATGGCCTTCCTTATATTTATCGTCAATCCTGACTAGAAACTTTGACACGATGACTTCTGGATCAAACTCAGTTCCTAATGCTCTGTGCGAGTATTCACACTACTGTTGAAATCTCCACTCATTTCATCTGCTGAGTGACCAGATTCAGGGACGCCGACGCCATCTTTCCAATCTACACCTTCGAATAGTCGAACAAATATTTTTGGGATGTAACTATAATTAACTCTCTTGAGCAAGTTCACGAGATGATTCTCAATTCCAATATTGTTTATTTAATTACACAGAAAACAATCTTTCAACATTTGACAATAGCCCATAACCCACTTGACTATATAAACTCTACACACAGTCCGCCGGTTATTCATCGAATACTGTTCGGATTGTTGGTAGGATATATTTCGGTCATAGATGACAGTTGACGGTTTATTATACCGTGGTTCAGTTGTGCGGAGGCATGAGTGAGCAGAGAGGGGAAGTATACTTCCCCAACATATATAAAATGAAAAAACAAGAGGGAAGTACACATCTCAACCGCTCGGCAAACAAATTTGGAGCGAGTAGATGACGATCTTTTTATCTTTGAGTATTTTGATAGAGCAAGCAATTTATCTCAGTATACAATTATATTGAACATGACAATTTCGTTCACTTCAGATTAAATCCATAAGATCTATGGTCACGTAACCAAAAAATTTGTCGCCTCTCGGATGCAATTAACGAATGCAGCTAAAACTGGATGGAAATTCAATGCACAGAATATATTTGCTTTGAATTTTTGTGGTTCTGGCGTCACTTTTGAAAGCAGATGAGCACACTATTTTACTTTTCACATTTACATCATGCTGAAATGTATGATGTAAAAAAACATGGTGTGCTCATGTGCGAAAAAAGTGACTTCAACAAGTAAGATAGTCTGTGCCTTGAAGTTTTATATAGTTATACGTTATCATGTGTACGTACGATCACAGATGAGCAGATGAGTACACCATGTTTTGCTTGCATCATGCTGAAATATGATCAGTATGACGATTTCAACTGTCAAATCATAGATCACATTCATTAAAACTTTTCATTCTCAGAAAAAATGATCCCAAAGATCAACTCTTGCGATATTTCATTTCCTTAGAATTATGCATTTGAACCACGATAAAATAAGTCTTCCTTTTTCCAGATTGAGACGACCATGCCGAACTAAATGCTGTGATGAGACTTGAAGTCAGCAGATTGCCTCTGGTATGGTTTCTTTCCACTTCGATACTTGCCGAGTATAAGGTCTCAAAACCATCGCAAGAACTAGAAGATGAAAGTTTTTTTTCGTTACAAAAAACCTACACGACCAGAGATACTGAAATCGGTATGTCCAATAATCCTGAACATCGTGAATACGAGCAGGCCTGTGGGGACTATCTCGACAGATCGGAGACGACACAGAACTTTGTGGAATACCCAGAACAGAATTATACCAACGACATACTCCTCAACTATACGTACAACATAGAAGACATCGAGGATTACATCTATCCAAAGACATGGACCTGGGTCTTGATCTTCTTTCACAGCTTGGTTTTTCTGGTGGGAATAGTGGGAAACTTTCTTGTGTGTGTGGCAGTATACAGGAACCACACTATGAGAACCGTGACGAATTATTTCATCGTGAATCTTGCGGTCGCGGACTTTTTGGTTATACTGTTCTGTTTGCCGCCATCTGTGGTGTGGGATGTTACCATGACATGGTGGTTCGGGACATTCATGTGCAAAACTGTGCTATATTTTCAGGTGAGTGATATTGTTTTTTTTTTAAATAAGTGGTTTTTCTTCTCTGGGTTCAACAGCCAGGGTGTACAGGGTGTTCTGTTGAAAATTGTCTATGAAGTTACTCTGGAAACTCCAGCACAAAATATGACCTTCGTTAATCTAACACAAACACAAAGATAAATCAACAATTTTCCCACCTACATCTGAGTTGATTATTCAATCATCCAGAGAAGCATGCCGAAATTTGTATACTGCAGTTTCAAACTCATTACTGCTCATCAGTACGACTTTCCTTGCCCAAATGACAAACGGGTCCTTTATGCTTGAAATCTGTTGAATGGCAGTCTTATGAAGAAATTTTCACTAACGCCATCTGAGAAGCACCTTACTAACACTAACAAATATTCGTCCTTGTGCTCATGTTGGTTTATTGTTATTGACCTGTAGCTTGCGTATTTCCACACATTCCTTTGCACGAAGTTCATACCCCAAAAAATTAAATGAAATACTTTTTTGAACGAGATGAAAGGGGCCTTATCTTGAATATCCAAAAGTTATTTGAAATACCTTAAGGTCTAAGAAATACCTAACGTCGTTTTCAACTGACGAAAAAAGTGTGAAATCTGAAAATTGTAAGCAATTACTATGAATTATCTCATTCTTGACAACACCACTACGATGGCGGCGGACTCCTTTTGGATTTTGTTTCGGTTGAAACAAAGCACATTTTTGTGCACTTGTCTTCGTTTAATAATTCTGCTTTCTGTGAGCCCAATCTGGGAAACGGCGTGCTATATTTTAATCCAAATGGGTGTTGTTTTCGAATTTTCAGTCGAAAATTGGTCTCAACCTACTAGTATTGCGTGGCTCACTGATGACGAAACTAGTGTCAAAATCGATTCTGGCCGGCTGGCAATCCGGAAACACGATAAGTTTCGATAAATTTTCAGTTTTCTGGATAAGACGGGAATCGTAATGCGGCCGTTAGATCCTTAAATGCACCAAATGGGCAAAATGGTTTCGGAGATATATTCATAGTTGAACTCTTGAGATTATTTACTCAATTTCTCAAGAACACTTTGACCGATTGAATTGAAACTTAGTATTTAGTCATAGTATACTGACGTGCAACTGACTGTGAAATTTCGTTGGTATCATACGGTTGGTTAATTCAGAAGAAAAAAGTGAGAAATTCACTTGGAAATATTTTTGACCTTGAACTCTGTATTTTATCACAGTGTGGCAAATTTCTGTTGGATCTGGATTTAGTTCTCAGAAGGAAAAAATAGATCAAATTTTGTTGATATTTCCGGAATATCCCAAAAAAAATCTAGAAAAGCGTGAGGTCAGGAGCTTTTACGCGCTTGTTCAAATTCTAACTATCAGATCAACACGAAATTTCGCACTTAATCGCATGTTGGTAATCGCCACCTGATTACGAAGTTTCATTTTGATTGCATTTCAACTTCGTGAGATATTGCGGAAATAACGTTAAAATTACAAATAACAACGAAATTTGGCACATTTTTTTTCCTCATATCTCCGTTACTAAATATCGGATCGAATTAAAATCTGAAACTATGTTGTTAAATACTGACTCTGAGGTTTGTGCCAAATTCCATTGAAATCTAATCAATATTTTGATAGAAAAAAATTTTTCATCAAAAATTTTACAAATTTTCGAATAAATTTTTATTTTGCTGGATCCACACTATGATTTTGCTCTTAGTTGCGCGTTGGTATTTCAAAACTGTCCACGAAGTTCCAATTTGATCGAGTCAATATTTCATGAGATATCGAGGAATTAACCTCAAAATTTCAAATGGGCCCTACTCCGAAACTATTCAACCGATTTCATCCATTAACAAACTCAACGGAAATATTTGGACTAAATCCCTAATCTGATAATTTCAAGTCACTTAGTCTTTTCCTCCGAAAGTAAGAGCACATACGGGCGGACGGTCGGACAGATTGAATTGAATTTGACCAGGGATTCTTCTTCAGGGAGTTCAACTCAATCGTTTAAGACCATTATCAGCTCAAAATTCGAAAATTAGAGACATCGTGACGAAATAATAATGCGCTGTTCCCTAGAATAAGCGCGTAAAAACACTGATCTTGTTGAAAAATGCTGATGCGCAAGTTTGTCCGAATTCATTGATGCTCGTTTTATTCAAGTTCACTACCAAATGGTCATCTTTTCACGTATTGAACCTGCAAAACGCACTTTACCTCCTGATTGAAAAATTTGTCGATCTTATTTTCATATGATCTTTATGAAATTATGTATAAACCTTCAAGCTATCCTTTTTCAATCAAGTACACATGCTCAATTCGAGCTAATCAGTATTTTCGGAATATCGAAAAAAATGAAAGTTTACCATGAGGTCGAAACCTACCACACTTATCGAGTTCCCAAGTTGTTTATTTTGGAAGGTTTTGTGTTATCGATCGGCCAGTAGGCTCTCAACTTGAAAATTTCAAGTCGCTAGGTCCTTTCCTTCGAACAGAAGGACAGACTGATTTGGATTTCTTCGAGGAGTACAACCTAGTCGCTTGTAGAAATTCTGGCAGAACTATAACGCTGTTACCCACAGCAATAGCGTTACAAAATCTCAACATGAAGCTCATTTTCTCTTTCTGTCCAGGGTCACTTACCTCACCTCAATTTATAATGTCCATAAGGATGACATTATCTTCTTTTACCTATGTTCGCTCCGACAACTCTCAAGAGAAAAACTTATCCAAATGGATACCCTTTATGGTCAAGGAGGGTTTATCGATGAAGTAGGCTCTCAGCGGTAACAAGACTTATGGCTATTTTCAGATCCTTACTTCTAGGTTCTGCAATATGTAAGGTAAAACCGTCTAACGCAGATGGGACGAAAGACTAATTTCTCTTAGTGCATGCGGCTCTTGAAGACAGTATGTGGGCGAAAACGTTTATTCCGTCAATTTAGAGAGTTGAAATGGAAGCACTTATCTACAGTGTGTCCACGGATTGGGTGCCGGTAAGGTGTAAATGACGAAAAATTTTCGAGTTAGACTCTGATATTTTGGGAATCGCTCCTGCTTGGTCTCAAACTAAGATGTTGAGAAGATGAGCCAAATCAATTAATATACAGGGTGGTTTAGAATTGATTTAATGAAAATTGTTAAGAATAAAGTGCCTTTGTTTCAAAAGATATCGAGAAAGTTTATTGAGAAAAGTTGTTTGGAATCAAAAGACACGGCTAAATCTCGATTCTCAGATAAATCGATCAACTTTGATTTTGTCAATAGGTCATGAAAATATCTGATAATATCCATGGTTACAAATGCCAGACGTGACTTGAAACGTAAATTTTATTCGTCATAAACGAAAATTTTCCAGTTAAAAATATGTTGACCATAGATCAAAGAGTGTTTATTGTGGAGTGCTACAGTTTAGGTGCAGACATTTCGTATCAGGGAGTAATAGGACAATTCCATGAACGCTGGCCAAATGTTACGGTATCACGTAACCCTGTTGAAGAAATAGTGTCAAAATTTAAATTTTTGATCATGACAAAATATCTCACGTATCGGATTAACAAAATATTCATGAACTTATAAGTCAAGGTAGGCTGATTTATCTGAAGATTGAGTTCCTGCAGCAGCTCGTCATTCCAAACCACTTTTCTCAATGAACTTTCTCGATATCTTCTAAAACAAAGGTACTTTATTCTTTACAATTTTCATTAAATCAGTTCTAAACCACCCTGTATATTAATTGATTTGGCTCATTTTTTCAACATCTTAGTTTGAGACCAAGCAGGAGCGATTTCCAGAATATCAGAGTTTAAGTCGAAAATTTTTCGTCATTTACACCTTACCGGAACCCAATCCGTGGACACACTGTATTTCTTAAGAGCAATCCATATCTCGAATAAAACTGAATGACTTCTGGAGGCCAGAGTTTGTTTTTTCAAAAAATGTTTTGGTACAAATGGTTGGAAAAAAATGTGACAATGCGCAATGTTGCCACTTCTTCATATTCAAACATTTTCGGGAAAATAAAAATGAAATGCAGTGAGAAATGGGGAAAAAAACCACATAGCGCATTCTCATTGAAGTTTTAAGTACATAAAAAAAAATTCGAAAAATAATCACTGAAATCTACAGAACGACACCCCGTTTTCTCCAAAATTTCACGTATTTCCAATATTTCTTGCGGTTATTGGCAACGTTAACTTAGGCAGACAGCGGGAAGGTATATTGACCTTGAGATAATAACTAGGTTTAATGAAACTTTAATGTGGCTTTGTTGCTGAGCCCTAATTTACCTACACGTGGTAATGTTTCCTCTTAAGAGCGAAATCAACAAAACAAAATTTGTAACAATTTGCCAGGAAAGGGAATAATTTGCCATTTGTTTTGGACGCGCTTGTTCTGGTGAACAGCGCGTTCTTTTTCTGCCGAATTGTCCTTAACTTTCGGAATTTGAGCAAAATCTGGCCTTCAACGATTTGGCGGACTACCTGAGGAAATACGCTGCAAATTTTACTCAAGGGTTAATTATTTTCTCAGTTAAATAACCCAATCCCATTGATATCTTGAATAAAATATTATTCATGACTTATTGGTTTTTCATAACATAAAAACCAAAAATCACAATAAATACTTTTGTATCATTGAATAACATTTCCACATGTAGAACGCTAATTGAGTATCATAATTCAAAATGATATTTTGAATGGAAAGAGAAATTCCACAGTCGTTTCACCTCTTTTAAAATCTCACTCTTTTCAACACGCACCGAAGGGAGGTAGAGAAAATTGCGCGTTTTCCCTATTCCCGGGTGAAAATTTTTAGGGTGAGTTATGCACAGTAATCAACGTTGAGAGTTTCATGAAAATTCGGTGGTAAGTTTTCGAAAAATAATTTTTTTCCCCTTCTACCCCAAGTTTTGATCCCCTAGAGTACACCGATCCTGCTGAACATCTTGTAGGATCAATCTCGATAGACGCACGATTTTTCGACGTTTTTTCACGGATTTCGGTTCTGTACTTTCAGAGGAAAGCCCTGGACAACGGACGCCGGACGGACGGATTTTTTTATTACTTCGTTCAAATCTCCATACTTTAAAATGTGAACTGTGATATTTTCAGGGGGGTAATGTTTGCGAGCATGTTCTAGGGGGATAAGGACTTGCAACTTTTTTCAAAATTTATTGGGATCGTGCTGTCGGTGAATCGAAAACCAATTTTTTTCAGAATTTTTTTTGAAAAAAATTTTTTTCTCGTTTTATCGTACCTTGAGCATCATCTTTCACAGTAGTGTACCAAATTCCAGGTCGATATGATTATAAGTTTTGAAAGTATCGAAAAAAAATTTCAAAAAGCACTGCCGTGAAGGCAGCAACTTTTGCGCGTATGTTCAATGTAGATGACCGCTTCAGCAACGAATTTGAACGTGCGAGCAAAAGCTGCTGCCTTCACGGCAGTGCTTTTTGAATTTTTTTTCTGATAAATTACTGGATTTCAATTCGATCATATCTGTATTTTTGGACATATTGGAAAAATAAAATTTTTAATGGATATATCTACGGATTCATTGGGCGGATTTTACCCATTCACGAATTCGACCTTCGTAATTAAGCCTCAAACCTACTCTACAAATATCGAGTTTCTAAGTTGTTTCTTTCGGAAGTCATTGTGTTTACGGTCGGCCTAACGGCCGACTGCGACTGCGATATCTCCGAAACTTATGATCGTATCGAACTGAAATTTGGTACACTGCTGTGAAATTAGAAGGTAAAAGTGTGGGTATATTTTTTGGATACGATGAATGGTTTCCAAAAAAAAAATTATTTTGGAAAAACATTTCGAAAAAATTTTTTTTTTTGATTACTGACAATATGATCCTGACGAAATTTGGCTCAAAGTTGCGCGTCGTTGTACTCTACCTAACTGCCAAGTTTGAATCCAATCGCTCAGGTAGTTTCCGAAATAAAAAATAAATAACTTCAAAACTTCAAGTGCCTATAACTCCGAAACTATTCGACCGATTTGGCCCATTATCGAACCTAACCGCGGCATTTTGATGCGCAACCTATCCTGAAAGTTTCAAGTTGCTAGCTTGCTTCTGTCGACAGTTAACGTGTCCGGCCGGCCGGCCGGCCGTCCAGAATCGATTTTGACACCGGATTCGTCATCAGTGAGTCCAACCTAGTCGATTGAGACCATTTTCGGCTCAATCATCCAAAATTACAGAGATTTGGACAAAAACGATAGCACGCTGTTCCCCTAGAACATGCGCGCAAAAACTATGTCTAACTTCGTGTTTTTTTCTCGATGTTGTCGTTTTTCTCGGAATAACTCCAAAAATATCATGAAGGAACGTGGCAGGTAGTTTGAAAATGCTGATGGAGATTTTTGTGCAAAATTTCGGGGTGATCGTGTCATATATATATATATATATTCTTTTGGGAACGAGCATTACAATTCTAAGATATATCACAGTGTTAGCAGAGGAAATGTAAACGGGGTACCATACATATTTGCGTATGATACAAGAGCACAGATAAAAACCTCAGGAAAAATTCTGTCTCCCCGCATAAGTGTAGTAATTTGTTTATAGAAGATGGATGGCATCTTTTTCATTTGAAAATAATTTTTTCGTCATCTTGAATTCATTTCGACAAAATAACTTGACATAATATCTGAAACAGAAAGAGGGACAGAAAACCAGAAGGAAGCAGTAAATAATATTACCTACATTTGCTCATGACCGAGAGGGTCTTTCGACCAGGTTCAGTCCTCCAAGCGATGATTTTCAGATCCTCAGATAAACGAAGAACGCTACAGGCCCCTTTATTGGGGAATCATCTCCCATAGATCCATAATTGTTCATTTCGAACTAGAAATCTAATAAAATATCGGGAATAAAGTGAAAAACTTGTGACATGTATTATGTCAGGATGACATTAGAACAATATTATGTGATCTTTTGATAATATTATCCTATTGAATTCTGTGTAAACCTTTGAACTATAATTTTTCGATAGAGCATTGAATTTCATTTGGATCTAATTTGTATTTTTGGAAATATTGGGGAAATGAAATTTTGAATAGGTACACATGAGGAACCATTGGATGGATTTTTTCACGAATTCGGTCTTCTTTTCAGAGTCCATACTCTACAAATATTTCTAAATTGTTTTGTCTGAAGTTATTGAGTTTACGGTCGGCTGATAGGCCGACATTTTTTTGAAGAATTGGTCCTAAAAAATAGATTGTATCCCATATTGAGCAGGTGTAATTTGGGTAGATAATAAGTTTCACTCTATTTCTAATATTTTTCTAGACAAATGCATATTCATTTTCCTGTGTCGTTCAGACTGACATAGATTTTCTGATGCTGTATTGAAAACTTTGTTGATTATTACATCCTTCTATCCACTTCCATCGCAAATGAACGGTCACAATAATGACGTCGAAAACTCTGATGCGTCTAACTATACATGAAAGACATAAAAAAAAACTAGGCGACCTTCCACCCTTTGATAACAGAGGATTACAAAACTTTCAGTTGGGAAATCTATTTAGCGTCGCATGGAACACACTGTGTTCTCAACTGAATTTTACCAACTGCAACTTTTAGTTTAAATTCATATATCCCAGTAACGACTGAGACGATTAGATTGAAACATGGTAATTAGTTCTGGCATGATGGGGGAACTTCCTCGCTGTTATTTTTCAATCAAGAACTGGATCTCAATTCAATCCAATCTGTGTTTTCGGAAAAATTGGAGAAATAAAATTTCTTGTGTAAATATCTCCGAAATCATTGGGGATTAGTTGACAGTGGTTGTGCCACTCTCCTGTTTTTACGCGCCTGTTCTAGGAAGCAGCGAGTTATTGTTTCGTCACAATGTCTGTAATTTTCGAATTTTAACCGAAAATGGAAAGATTGGCTTGATCACCCTGAAGAAGAATCCTTGGTCAAATTCGATTCTGTATGTCCGTTCGTCAGTCCGTCGCCCGGCCGTCCGTCCGTTCGTCCATATGTGCTCCAACTTCGAAGGAAAGACCTTGAAATTCTCAGATGAGCATTGTAGTCCAAAGATCTCGGATTTTCTCAATGGGTAAAATGGGTCAGATAGTTTGGGAGCTAGACCCATTTGAAATTTTCAGCTTAGTTCCTCGATATCTAAGGAAGTACTGAATCGATCAGATTGAAACTTTGTCAACAGTTTTGGAATACCAACGCGCAATTCAGTGTAACATTTCGTGTAGATTCAGCGGTTGGAAAATTTCGAAAATTCTTTAAACTTGATGAAAAAGTTTTTCTCCTGAAAATATTGATCAGATCTCAACTAACCGTAGAGTTAGAAGGTATTCAAAAATAATGTTCCAAATTCCAATTCGATCGATTATTCACTTCCGAAGATATAAGAAAAAAATATGCCAAATTTCATGATATTTGGAATTTTAACACTACTTCCGCAATATCTCAAGTAGTACATATGCAATTGGATTGAAACTTCGTTTCTTCAGGTGAAGAATACAATCGCGCAAGTAGGTGCCAACAATTATTAGAATTTGAACAAGCGCGTGAAAGTTCCTGACCTCACGTAAGTGCTTTTCTAGAATTTTTTCTGCCGACGTTCAAGATGATCATGTTTCATCTTTCAAAGTTGCCCTTGGGGTCTCAACCAATATAGTGAGGTAACGTTGCACTCATAATTTTGAGTTTAGCTTTTTTATCGATAATTTGCATTTAGTTTGTCAAGATCGCACCAAAATTCACAGAGGAAAGCCAAATTCACAGGTTATTTAACCGTTACCAAATCTCATCATGGTGAACTGGCCAGCTTCATACAAATAGCTGCATATCTTATCTCAAACCTATCCAAAACACAATATCTTCCAAACTCAACTCAAACTTAAATCTCAGCTCCATTTAACGCAAAAAACAAATCTCCACGTGACGTGAAATGGTCATATATACTCCATTCACTTTTATGAACTATCCCAGTTGGCCACGATTTAGGTCTATCAACTTTTTTCACATAAAACTGACGCAGGTTTGCACTCGTGAAATATCGGCAATGTCAAAATAATTCTCAGCGACGTTGCCAAATGCCAATGCTAATTTCCACTCTCAATCTCTACATAATCATCACGCTCGGAAACTAAAAATGCCGAAGGTAGTTTCGGGGAAGCAGAGACACTGTATCAGACGGTGCTTTGTAAAATTGAAATTTGCTTCTTCTGATAGTAACCCTGATAATTTGGAATTCATAATTTATCACAAGCTATCCAACATTGTCATACTGGAGTATTTGAAGTTTTGCAAAAAGGTTATTAAATGTCTTCCGTAGGCCTACTTCTTGAGAAAATTCATAGGTCAGTCCGTTCGTTTATAAGTTGTTCTTTCGAGTTATTCGAGTAATTTTATTTTTTCTTAGATGAACTATTGAAAAGTAACGTTCATTATTTTTCAGTAAAATTTCAACACTCGATTCTTGATTGCTATACAAGAAAATAGCATAACTGAATCTTCCAATCATGTTTATTTACGTGAAATAGCCCCAGTATAAACAGAGAAAAAAGTTTCTTCAACATTCGTCAGGTCTTTGGAATTATCGAATTCACATAATATTTTCTCGAATTTTCCCAAAGTAAACTCACATTTTGAGGAATACGCACGATACAAATATTATTCATTATTTTTGTATCGTGGAAATACGTAATTACAACGAACTCTATGTAGAGAGGACAACGTTGCGTGATTATTTGACAGAAAAGCTGACATTTCTAAGATATAGACGGTGACATGTGTCAGAATGTCATGGCCAACAGGGATAGTTTATGAAAGTAAGTGAAGTATACATCATATCTTCTTTTCTTTGTATCATGTATTGCTAATCCTAATGAGCTGCTCGAGTAGAGTGCAGAAAAAATGAAAATTTCGGACGTGGTGACACTTGAAAAAAATTAACTTCTAGAACTCTTCAGTCAACAGTTGGAGTCTCCTTGTAGAAAACTTTCTGAAGTTAATCATTTCTTGGGAAGGAGAACATGTTACAACATGCAAACAAGATCTTCTTTGTCATTAAACACGGAAAGAGATACGAAATTCACTACACGAAAATTAGAGCAGCTGTCGCTTGGGGTAAATCTCGCAAATATGAAACTTGGAGGGAATACTAAATGGATTCTGGACTGAACTGTATAACAGTCAACCTCTGGGTAGGGAAAATTAGCGTAAGAGATAGGGTCATTCCAGAGAAACTTGGAATTTTTGCGATATCAACTGAAGCAGTGTTCATGGTTAACATTTCCGAGAAATTGCAGATTTATACGAAGTGGAAGATTAACACGACTACGCTGATGTAGTTGGTGCTTTATGAAGTTGATATCACAGACCAACAAGACAAATCACTTCATCGTTTGCGGGAATCGCCTCAGAAATATCAGACATAATCACACTTTCTTCTTCCCCAAAATTGCTAGTCAGCTGAGTATTAACTTGTTCTATCTTCACTTTTGATTGAAATCGAGATGAGCACACGAAAATTCTTGTAAAAATTGACTTGTTTCATATCCCATAAAATCGTTGATTTCAATTATTCGGATAACAAGTTTTCAGTAAATTTTTATGCTCTATCCCCATTAATTTTCCGTTTCATGAAAATTATGTAGTTTCATATCCCCGAATGAGCTTTGTGTGTTCTATATCCACTTTTTGCGCGCATGTTCTGGGGAACAGCGTGCTATCGTTTTGTCCAAATGTCTGTAATTTTCGATGATTGAGCCGAAAATGGTCCCAAACGACTGAGTTGGACTCACTGATGACGAATTCGGTGACAAAATCGATTCTGTCCGCGGCCGGCTGACCGTCCGTGGACATGATTACAGTCGTACGGAGAATCCTATCGACCTGAAACATTCAGGGTAGGTTGCATTTCAAAATGCGACTGTTGAGTTCGTTAATGGGTGAAATCGGCCAAACGGTTTCGGAGTTAGAGCCCTCCAAAGTTTTGACTATATTTTGGCGATAATTCGAAAACTACTGAAAGGATTGTATCGAAACTTGGCAGTTAGTTGGAGTATAGCAACGCGTAACTTCTCGCGGAATTTTTTGAGATCATACCATCCGTAAATTTTGAAGGAATTTTTTTTCGGAATTTTTTTCGAAAACCATTAACCATTCATATTAATAATACCTTATTAAAGACATTTTTCATCATCAAGACACACAAACATATACCTACACCCTTAACTTACACAACATCCATGACCTCGCCGGGATTCGAACACAGTACCTTCAGAATCCTAGTCCACCTCTTCAACCGACTAGGCTACCGAGGTAGCCTAGGGTTCAAAATATATTTTGTCCACGGATATTGAAAACAATATATATTTCGATGGCTCTTGTTGAAGGAAAATGACATCAGTCATTAATCAAGTCGTGTATAATGAATATTATACACTCCATGCATAGATCAAGTGAAAGTGTTGACTTTTCTCTTAAGCTTTCCAGCAAGCACAGAAAATGGAGTTTAGCATTCTGACATCTCTATTGTGGGTTCTTTAAAATGGAGAATCATTTCAATTTTATGAATGAAGTCGTGGACAAAGTATAGTATTTCATTTGCGTATAATAATTAATATAACTTGGTATAATTCTAATTTTGTGATTCAAGATGTGAAACATTCAAGTGCTACTTCCAACTACATTTCGAACGATAGTATGTGAAGGAATTGCGGAAAATCTCTATGAACTAATAATTTATACCCAATAATTCTGTTCCCGATAGGGCAAGAGACAACCCAAAAAACTCTGAAAAATAATGAACTCGACAGTCATAACTATTGAGTTTTTCTCGACTATACAGGGTGATTCCGGAGGCGACCGTCAGATTTTAAGATAAGTTTACACTAGTCAAGACAGTCTCGAAACAATGTTTGGTTTTTGGTTGGGGGTCTCTATTGAGAATATACATGGTGATTTGTCCGATTCGACCTATTTTACTTTTATTGTTAACTTTGGTATGCCTCATTCGATTTTGATGCAATTTTCGCAAAACTCCGCTTTTCAATGAAAGGGTTATTTCTATGAAACAGTGACGTTATGTGATTCGTTCAATAATGTCGATTGGAAATTCCAAAGAATTATGTATTAAAAAAAAGGGGAAACCATTTTGAAAATTCAATGTGAATTTTCTGTTGATCCTAATGTCCACTTGTCATTTGTGTCGTATTTTTGTTCCAAATTTGTTTTCATGTGTGTAGATTTGTTTGGTTTATGCACATAAACATATGCATATATGAAGTAATTTTCTGAATTGAAATGATTTCATACAGAATATGAGCAATTATATATGAATTTGGAATTTGAAAATAATATTTTAAAACTTAAAAACTGCTTTGCATCCTTGGAATATACAGCTTAACTACCTAGTGCAGAATATTCTCACTGCTTTTGCGCCAAACTTCGATTATGCTCTTCTTCAGACATTTTTTCTCGGAAAACCGGAGATGTGCCAAAGCAATTAAAAACCTCTGAAAAACCACATATTGTTGTAGAATCTGAAACGAATCAGTAAGTGTTGGAGAAGGAATGTACGGGGTGTTTTTCTTTCAACTGAACAATGAATCTGAAATTCTGAAATTATCACACTTACAATACTGTGTTTTGAGAGATTGTTGCAGTTATTGAATTTACTCATTCGGATAGTTCTACACTGAAAATTTCATCATAATTGGATGAGCCATACCAAAGTTATTAATAAAAGTAGAATCGATTGGAGCGAAACTTCGACATTGTCTTTTTTTGATAAAAATTTCTCGGAAAACTAGAAGTGCGCCAAAAAAATTAGGATTTCTCAAATAACGACTCATTATAGTGGAATCGTAAACAGATAGCGAAGTTCAGGAAACGCGATGTACAGGGTGTTTTTTCAACCTGCACAATTAATCTGGAATTATCAAAATAACAACCGCTCATTTTGAAGAAAATTTTGAAAATAATGAATGTGCTCATCAACATTGTACTTCGGTGAAAATTTCATTGAAATCGAATGAGGCATATCAAAGTTATCAATAAGAGTAAAATCGTTCGAATCGGACAAATCACCCTGTATATTCTCAATAGAGACCCCCAACCATAAACCAAACATTGTTTCTAGACTGTCTTGACTAATGTAAACTTATCCTTAAATCTGACGGTCTCCTCCGGAATCACCCTGTATTATTTATCGACTAATATTTTCCCACGTGATCTCATTTCTGACATTCAGAAGCTTCAGACGTCCTTACCATATAAACCTCACGTTCGTATCTATCCAATTTATCTCAATTATATCATATCGATAAGATGAGCACGCTCTATTTCTCCAGAAGATAGGGCTGCCACATATTGAGGTTGTATTCCGGCAGATACACGCCAGAACCTGCTCGAGTGATACAGGGTTGGACAATTCTCCAATGACACATATAATTGGCCAAAACTCAAGGTTGCAATCTTTACTGCTTCTCTTGGATTCTCGCCCCTTGAAATGAAGGCGTCATTTATCATTTTGTTGAAACGCCTGAATTCTTTGAAATTTTCATACGCAAATGGTTTTTGATCCAAGGCTTCTATAAATACGAGCCGCGATGAGATGTTTAATCTGACAAATTTGCCATATTTATCCATACTCTATTCACTTTTACAATGTTAGTCGGTAAGCCATGAAAATTCGTCACATTCCACGCTGTAAAATAGAAACAGGTATATTTTGAATTTTTTTTAACTTCTGGTACCTGAAAAAGAACTATCCAAATTTTTATGAGAATTATTATTTATAGAAAACGCTCTCGCGTTTTGCGGAATTCATAGTTTTTGTCAGAGCAGGTTTGAAAAAAATTTAGAAAAGCCCTGCCGATGACGTGAGGCCAGGAACTTTTACGCAATTGTTCAAATCTAACCTTTACACGAAATTGTGCACCTAGTTGCGTGTTGGTAATCTCCACCTGACAACGGAATACGAAGTTTCAATCTGATTGCATTTGTACTTTTTGAGATATTGCGGAAATAACGTTAAATTCCAAATAACAACGAAATTTGGCACATTTTTTTTCCTTATACCTTCGAAAGTATAGATATCTATCTAATTCCACTGAAACCAAATCAATATTTTCAGAGAAAAGAACATTATTCTTGAAAAATTTTAAAAATTTTCGGATCTAATTTTTTTTAAATTTCTTACAACTGGATCTACACGAAATTCTGCTCCAAGTTGTGTGCTGGTATTCCGTAACAGTTCACGAAGATTCAATTTGATCGAGTCAATATTTGAGAAATCGAGGAATTAGCCTCAAAATTTCGAATGGGCCTAACTCCCAAACTATCCAACCGATTTCAGCCATTACCGGTATTAACTGAGATATTTGGACTCCAAACCTAATCTGACAATTTGAAGTATCTTAGTCTTTTCCTTCGAAAGTTAGAGCACATACGGACGGACGGACAGAATTGAATTTGACCACGGGTCTTCTTCAGGGAGTCTAACCCAATCGTTTAAGACCATTTTCGGCTCGAAATTTGAAAATAACAGACATCGTGACGAAATGATAACGCGCTGTTCCCTAGAACAAGCGCGTAAAAGTGTTGCCTAATCAGCAATATCGGAATAATGCAAACGATGAACGAAGTGAACCGTCACGTTTCAGAGTCTATATCTGAATCCCTCATCAGACTATAAAGAGAAAATTTGGAGAACAGTTTTCTTTCTTTCACGACTTTTGTCGAATTGATATTTTCAGAGAACTGTAGCAAAGCAGATTCATTTGTTTTGGACGAATTTCAATTATACTTTTTTTTAGTTAATTGAGCCAAATATTGTCCATTTCTATAGGTGTATGGCAATTTTATATCTTGTATATGGACCATTCCTTTATTTTTGCGCCCACGTTCTGGGCAAAAGCTTATTTCATTGTTTAAATATCTAAATTTTCGAATTTTCAGCCGAAAATGGTCCCAAAGACTAGAGTGTACTCATTGATAACGAATACGGAGTCGAAATCGTGTCTTGACGACTTGAAACTTTCAGGTCAGATCGAATATCAAAATATGACGGTCATGTCTGTTTATGAGCAAAATCGGCCGAACGGTTTCGGAGTTAAAGTCATATAGAATTCTCAGAGTTATATTTTCTGATATTTCAAAACCTTGAAACTATGTATCTTAGAGCCGTGCATCAAATTTGAATTTGATAGGATCATAATTTCTGGAAATATTGTGAAATAACATGTTTGTGTTTTTTCCTCGGTATCGTTGTTTTTTCCCAAATAACTCAAAGAAAACTAATTCAATTATAAAAAACGCAGTAACGAGTTTGAAAGTGCTGATGAACAACTATGTGCAAAACTAGGTGATGATGTGTCATTGGAAAAATTCAAAACAAAATTTGATTTCATATCGAATTTTCAATATTCTGCGATCCTACGATCATATTATCCTCACGAAATTCTGTATGAACCTTCAAACTGTCATTTATCAATCAAGTTCAAGACTTCAATTTGGAGCCCTACAAATATGGACCTTCCAAGCTGTTTCTTTAGGAAGCAATTGAACTTATCTTCGTGGGAGTCAAATCACGTCTCAATTCTACACGAACCACCCCTGGATAAATGCTTACCAGCAGCAACAGGGGGAATGACGTAATTAACCACAAGTATTTCACATCGACAATGTCTTGTTAACTGCAATTCATAGCAATCTTGGGTATTAGTGCTAGTATTAAGCCATTGCAGTGATATTTCGTGATGTATGAGGTCAGGGGGGGCGCAGGTAGTAAAGCAGGAGGAAAGCTCGACGCTGGCGGCAAAAAATTTTTCGGTTGTACTCAAAGCTTATTTTTAACACATTTGTATTGGAATTGAATTGGAAAATTATGCCGTTGTTGTATTTTGATTACGGCTCTATTCGCAACTACTGCTAAGCGATACGCCTTCTGGCGAAAGAAATTCGAACACTTCCAAGCTAGCAGTTTTTCGACGTGCCCGTTATTCTAACGTATTTTGCTTACTTTTAGCGTTCATTTTTAAGCTTTTGTGTTATTCTTCGATTTGAAATTTTGGTATACCGAAAGTGTTTGTAATATTCATCAATGGATTCCTTTTTTCCGATTGAAATTCTCGATTGTATTAATTCGAAATGGCATCCTCCCGAAATGACTATTATTGTGTGCTCCAACTTAATGTTATTCATGGTCAAAGAGGAAAGGATCATCTACTGCCTCAAGTTTTCATTTTTTCCAAAGCCAAATGAAAGTAAAGTTAATTTGGAAACAGCATTTGGCAGGGAACTCAATGATAGAAGAAAGGCCTGGATTTTGAAATTGGAAAACAGGTCACGAAATTCATGAAATGATATGTTCACTGCATTTCTCTGAAGATGTTCATTTTTATAAAGGTAAATTACAATGTATTCATTTCGAAACAACTTCATGCCCAGATATTTTAGGTGTAAATAAAAATGAAGGAATTTTAATGAAAAATGTTGATCCTGCAGAGAAACTACTGAGCACTTCTGCAGCTACCTACTTCACATGCTACACAAAATCGTATTATATACTGCTGATAATAGCTAAAGTAATTCACATAAATATATTGATATTTTTCATTTCTATATAGATAGGTTGAACCAGCTGTGACATTTTTCATTTTGTATGTGTATCTTGAAATGCTGTGATATGAAAAAAATATCAATTATATGTATATCTGTTTCCTTTTCTTTCGAAATACGATGCGAAAGAACTAAAGCAGAAGAGCTGTCTTTTCATTTTATTGATTCATTCGTTTGTAAAGAAAGAGAACGAGTCATATCATTTGGACTGATTCTAGATTAACCACATATTATGGCCTGCATTCAGCACTTCTTCACATCAATAAGAGTCCTTGAATTACTTATCAAGGTGCCTATTCTTCCAGAAATTCAAGTAAACTTAGATTGGTTCATTTTAATCCACCAAGCAATAGACACTAAGATAACATCGAAATTATCCTGCAGGAACGATTTGAAGCACGATTTTATATCGTGATCCAAACGAAAATTTTCTTCTCAAGAAATCTCACACAAAATAATAATAATTTCTTGAAATATCTTAGCTCTGCTTAATAAATATTCGTTCTGCACCACATTTCTACGGTTTGTTTAAATAAAACCACCAGCTTGGATAGGTTTCAAATTTAACCGTTAGGGCGCTGGCATCTTCGCAGAACCGCAGAAGTTCCCGATAGGGAATTATTTCATTCGTAGAATAATATGGGGGGAATGACAAGCAAGGAGAACGTGGTAATTGCCTTGAATGAAACCGGTGAATAACTCTACATACGATTTAGTTGTACTGAACGTTGCTAGTTCGAAACTCCGAGTAGATTTGAAATAATATTTCAACAGAATTTTAAGCTGCATGGGCAGTACAAAGTGAAAAAGATAGAATGAATGAGTTCTTTCTTCCATAATAATCCGATATAACGACTATTGATTACAATGAATATTCCAGCAATTTTTCACGGATGAAATGAATTTCGTTGTAAACTTTACTTTTACTATGGTTAATACTCTCCAATGATCATTTGTAGCCTACTTCAAACGGTTTACTAGCTATAGACTCACCGATTCATAAAAGTATATAGGTAAAAGATTAGCATAAAGAATGCCGATATATATTCGTTATGTTTCCATAAACCTATTTATTGGTCATCAGTGTAGGTCTGATACCGTTCGGCGTGTTTTGTTGTGAACTAGCACTCTGTTCGTTGCGGAAATGTTGGAAGTGAAGTCACAAGGTTCAGTGCATAGAGTGCATATATTGTCTGTGATGGATATTCGTGAATAAAAATCCTGATCATAGACATCTGTTGTTATTTTTGGCCCTATTCTGTTAACAAGGAAGTAATAATTTGCGTTATTCGAAAGATCAGAATCTTTATCCACGACGACTTTTGGGAATCTTTCCTACAAATCATCAGAACCATAACCTTTTAAACTGAAATTGATTGCTCGCTCAACACTTGGTGAAACATCGTAATTAATATTAAAACAAATAAAAACACTTGACTACGTTCACAATTTTTAATTTAAAATATCTTGTTGACATGCATGTTTCGGGTTTTACCCCATTATTATCAAAACTGTTCAATTCACTTTGGAAATAGAGAATGACAATAAATCACTTAATCTTTTAGATATTCAAATCAAAAGGGTAAATGACCATCTTGAATTCGATATATACAGAAAACCCACTTTTTCTGACACTCTGATTCATAACAGTAGTTCACATCCATATCGAATTAAAATGTCAGCGTTCCATTCCCTTGTAAATAGATTAATTTCAACTCCATTGTCAGATGATAATTTCAAAAAAGAAGTTGGAGTGTTAAAATTATTAGCGAAGAACAATGGCTTCTCCCCTGACATAATAGATAAATTTATATTTAGAAAACAATACGATAGACTGTTAAGAAGTATTTACCCAGGTCCTTTAGAAAACCAATTAAAGAAATTTGTATATGTCAACTATATTCCGCAAGTAAGCGACAAAATTTGTAATAGGTTAAGACAAAATAATATTGATATTATATGTACAAATAAGAAGAACTTAAGATCAATGTTTTCTAGTGGTAAGGATCGACTGAATCATTCAGAAAAGAGTGGTGTATATAAACTTTTCTGTAACGAATGCCCTGCATTTTATATCGGTCAGACCGGTCGTTCTCTCCAAGTCAGAGTGGAAGAACATAAGAAGTCAATTCTTCAAAACAAATCCACAACTGGCTTCTCCACACATTGTATAACTTGCAACCACTTTATAGATTTTAATAAAACAACAATCTTGCATGAAGGAGAGAAAGGAAAAAGACTAGACCTTCTAGAAATTTTAGAAATATCATCGGCACATAAACAAAAACTACCAATTGTTAATGATCAATTGGAGTTCCGCTTATCTCCGGTGTTAACATCTGTCATGTGATGTATATTTGTGTAGTCCCATGTATTTTCGTTTCAGTTTTGATAATGGGGTAAAACCCGAAACATGCATGTCAACAAAATATTTTAAATTAAAAATTGTGAACGTAGTCAAGTGTTTTTATTTGTTTTAATATTACATAACCTTTTATGTGAACTTAACCTCGAGAACCAAGATGCATAGAATATATCAGGTTTAGACACTTTCCTTCAATAGACGACTTCGGCTCAAGTTGCCAACCCACAATTTTCTTCACAAAATTACTATCACTGGGGAACTGTAATTTCATGACAAATTTGACATGATAAGGTTCGCGTTATTTATAAATATCCGTAAAAGATGCCTCGGCTCCTCAAACAAGATTATTCCCTCCAAATAAAGGTTTTTTTTAAGATCATCTCTGATTGGCTGAAATTTGAGTTGGGATTCCTGATTTCATATTAATAGTGTCAAATTTATATAGGATATGTTCCGCAAATCAACTTGATTATTTCGGTTGCCGTTTTCCATTCCGTAAATATGAAATATTCGGTTGGTTCCTGAAAAAAAGGGTAATTACGGAATTTGATTGATGAAAAAACCTTTTTTCCGTCACCAGAACGATAGTCAATGTTCTATAGTACTATATCCATAGCATAGAACAATCTTTATTCACTTTATGATCCATAGAACATTGAAGAGACAACAATCAACACTGGAAAAATTACTAGGTATGGTCTATGGATCATAAGGTATATTAAGATTGTTCTATGCTATGGATATGTTACCATAAAACATTGATTGTCGTTCTGGTGCATATACTTAATATGTCTGTGTTCTGGTGACAGAAAGATTGCTTGTTCATCAATGAAATTCCGTAATTAACTTTTTTTTTCTGGAACCAACGGAATATTTCATATTTACAGAACGGAAAACCGGCAACCGAAATAACCAAGTCGATTTGCGGAACATATCCTATATAAACTTGACACTGTTAACATGAAATCAGGAATCCCAACTTAAATTTCAGCCGAACAAAAACCTATATTTGACAGGAATTATCTTGTTTGAGGAGCCGAGGAATCTTTTACGGACATTTATAAATAACGTGAACCTTATAATGTCGAATTTGTCCTGAAATTCTCGTTCCCCAGTGATAGGTAATTTGTGAAGAAAATTGTGGGTTGCCAACTTTCCACAATAATACCGCAAAAAACACTGAATCATAAAAATTAAGTGAGTAAATGAGTTTTCCCAATCATATTTCTTCGAATTTGAAGCAATGTATTGATTTCTCTGCAAAACAAATCACCGTAAGTGATATCTGTATTGAACAAACAAATTACAGGAGTGTATCAGCATATTCAGAAATATTCGAATGCTTATAACTTTTATTAGAGCTGAATCTGGAAAAATGGTAAATAAAAAAAGTGTTTTATTTGACGAGATGAATCTTTGGTTAAAATTAATGTACAACTCAATGACTCACTCTGTATATTATTCATTTATATTCGAGTATAGAAAAATGTATTGAAGGTATCCCTTGTTCCATGAACTATTTACTTCAACCTACCAGTTCTATACATCGAATGATGAACAGGATGTTCATCGAACAATGCACGGAGAACGTAGTTCATCAATAAAATGATTAAATTCATGTAAAATGATGTTTTGATATTCATTAATACGATGAATTGTTCATCGACTTATAACCGGCGTCATAGTGTCATCAATGAAAATAGTTTCATTACATTAATGAATCCGGCCGTTGGACTGATTTAAATGTAAATTTTCAATAATACAATGTACTATTTCTTGTACTTTTCTTTTTCAGTGTGCATTTGGCGTAAATAGGTGGCTGCTTTGATAATGACTTCAAAAAAGCAGGTGAAAGCTCTTGACCTCAAGTCAGTTTCTCTTAACAATTTTTAGTGGTGAGCTCAGAATAGTGACACCAGAGTGAACCACATTTTTGAAATAGTTTCCTTAATAGACAGTTATCCGAAAAAACTACTTTCAACCATCAGCATATATTGTGGGGTATGTTAGTTTCACTGCTTACTCAAATTCTTCATAAGGAAATAATCCACGTCCATAAAGTTAGCAGAGCCACTTGCACGGAAGTCAATGAAAACCATCTCAATAATTGTCGTATATTTGTCGAGAAGTTGTCGTGATCAGAAATGTAATTAATAATTGTCGAGTTGTCGTAGACCATCTTATCTGAAAAAACCCGAAAAAATCATTTTTTATAGCTTTTTTATAGGTTTTAATGAAATCTTCTGGTTTCTCAGGAAATTTGTCAGATTCGGCAACACTGCATTGGTAAATTGATATTTCAGGTATGTTTTCGTTACCATTATTGACTGATATTGGGTTGTATATGTTAAATCTTCTATTCCCCGAGATGGACAATTTTCGTTTCAATGCTGTATAATGGAAATATTGCATTCTCACGGATATACATCGACGTAACTTTGGGGTGGCTCTGCTAACTTAATATTAAGTTAGCAGAGCCACCCCTTCTAAAAAAACCAAAGAGAGCGACAAATTTTTTTCTTACACGACAAATATGTTCTGGTCGTCCTTCAATTGTTCAACTCATTTCCGGTAGAAAAAATGGTCATCTGATCAACTTTCTTGTATCACAAAATTACGTCGATATATATCCGTGAGAATGAAATATTTCCATTATTCAGCATTGAACCGAAAATTGTACATCTCGGGAAATAGAAGATTTAACATATACAACCCAATATCAGTCAATAATGATACGAAAAACATACCTGAAATATCAATTTACCAATGCAGTGTTGCCGAATCTGACAAATTTCCTGAGAAACCAGAATATTTCATTAAAACCTATAAAAAAGCTATAAAAATTATTTTTCCTGTTTTTTTTCAGGTTAGATGGTCTACGAGAAATACTCGACAATTATTCATAACATTTCTGATCGAATTCGATGCATATTTGAGAATGACTCTGCTAACTTAATGTTAAGTTAGCAGAGGCACCCCTAAAAAAAAACTAGAAGCGCGACAATTGTTTTTCCTTTCACGACAAATATACGACAATTAATGAGATGGTTTCCATTGACTTCCCTTCAAGTGACTCTGCTAACTTAATGGACATAAATAATCCAAAACATGAGGACTTTTCTTGATTGATTACTGATTTCAAGTCTTATTACAAGTCAAGTTTGTTTTCAATAAGTTATCGTGTCCTCCGCTTGACATTTAGTGTAGACGGCCTCTAGAGATAGACATAAAAGGAATCTGATTATAACTTAGGTTGTTTCCGTTTATTGGGTAATGAGTATTGGAGCAACAAACGTCGCCAAGGCAAGAAGGGTAGTTTGGATGAATCAACTCGATTAGACTCCATCAGAGAGAAGTTGTGCATGAATTCAAACAAGAATATCTCAGTAGCGTACCTAATTGGTATAATACAGGGTATCTCAATGAAAATTCCACTCCCAGAACTCAGAAACGAAGAATTTCAGAAGATTTAAAAGAAGAGGTCAACTTCTTTTTTGAGGGGGACGAATTTTCATTATGAGTTTGTTCGAAAGGAAAATCTTTGCGGAATCAGATGATATCAACGACAAATAAAAGGCTTCTCTTGAATTTATCGATATGAGAGTTTAAATTCTTAGAATTTCAATAAACGATGAACAAACTTTTGTCATGCTAGATATCCAAGATATCTGTGTTTTCACGAGGAATCACCAAACAGAAACAGAAATGTATCATCTGTAATAATGTGATGTTTTTTTCTCAATATAATTTTCATTTGAATATAATATGTGGATATGATTCGGATTTTTTTACAGACCTTATAAATTGATCTTATTCTATTGGGTTTGTGAATGAAAAACGCAGAGATGAACATTTTAAATAATCATAATTACAATTAGTTAAAAAAATTTCCATGAAATTCCATCAAAATTATCCAATTCCACGATATACCTGCTAATAATAAACAACAATTTCATTACACTAATACGGGGAGACAGAGTTTTTCCTGAGGTTTTTATCTGTGCTCTTGTATCATACGTAAAAATGTATGGTACCCCGTTGACATTTCCTCAGCTAATACTGTTATGACACAAATTGTTTGATATAAAAAAAATGTAAATGCTCATCTCAAAAGAATATATATATATACCTGCTATTTATTGCAAAATGGCGAATGCATCGGGTTAATTAAGGACACTATGCCGAAGTCCCCCTTTCAACCTGAAACTTATAGGAAACGATGGAAATACGAAAATTAATATGAGTTTGTTTCATGAACAATAATCAGAAAATGATTCATAAAGAAAATTGAAAATTTATTAATTGTTGCACCAGAGATATTGTAATGAATAATTCTAGGCTTTATATCCATTATTGAAACAAAATTTTTTTGAATTGATTCAGTAGCGTCCGTACCAGCATGTCATTAAGTTTTTTTGAAAGAAAATTGTTAGGTTATCTCTATAATAGAGTATCCAATTCATCGTATGGAACTCAATGGAACTTGATCGATAAATCTACTTTACCCACTTAATTCCTATGATTTGATGCTCATTGCAGCATTGCTGTGAAGAAGGATCCCACATTTTACTTGACTATTGAGATGTTGATCTTCCTGCAACATTTTGTATACAAATTCACCATCGCCCGTTCTCTTATTGGAAATTCCACGAAAATCATAATTTCCATCACATTTATACATGAGTTATATGAAATAACTTTGTCAGAGTAAACTCTTTGATTGAACTGTTCAATTTTCTGAAAAGTCTGGCTCATAGACATATAGAAATAGGCTCTATTTTTATATGGTCACAAAATAGAGCACTAACTCTGTAATTGGGAGAGCGTAGGTGGAGCTGAATACAAGGCTTTTACTAGCTATGTGGCTACAAAAAGTTTATTTCCCGGATTTTCAACAGATTGAAATTACTCTGCATTCCAGGGGAAAATCTTAGCAATAATTCAGTATTCTAAAATGACTGAACGACGAGGAAATACTGTTTTCCTTTTGGAAATTTCAACATCCTGTATATTTTACCTAAGTTGAATCAGGAAAACTGGCAAACGAAAAGAGCGTTTTCTTTGATGGGAGGAATCTATGGTTAAAATTAATATACGATTTGAAGGGTTACTCTGTAAACATTCTTTTGAGTAAAAGCTCTAAAATATTTTGGATATTGTATGATATAGTATGTGTAAAAATTCAGCTGTATCCTCAGAGCAAATTTTAACGATGCACCATACATTTCTACTTATTAAACAAGGGTAGAGAAATAAACCAATATAACTATGGTCACTCGGATAAACATAAACATAAACATTACTTTATTCCCATAATCAGTGTAAATACAAAGGCAGAAAAAAACGTCAAAAATACCACAACTTAACTCTGCTCTGAAAGGATATTCCATAAATTCCTTGATCGAATATGGTTCAATTTTCACAATGAGATTGGTTATTTCAGATTTAAATTCTTTTATATCAGATAAGTTTTTGGGTATTATGTTAAGCAGCTTTATGCACATATATTTCGAATTCTTTTCAGTAAGTGTTAAGAAATGCCCTGGGAAGTAAAATGGAATTTTGCGCCTTTTATTGTTTTTATTTAATAGATCATCAAAACATTCAGGATGTTTTCTCATGAACAATAAACACTCCAATACATACAGTCCAGGAAGGGTAAGCATGGAATTATTTCTAAAATAACCTCTACACGATTCTTTGTAACCCAAACCAATTATTACCCTCAAAGCAAATTTTTGCAGATTAAATAATTTATTTATATCTGCTTCCACCGCATACAACAAGGCCATACCTGAGAATCGAAACGAAAATAGAGTAGTAGATTATCTTTAGGATTTCCACACTCACCCTCCGAGACGATACTCTGATCATGTGCAGCACTTGATTCAGTTTTTTGCTGACCAGATTCACATATACTCCATTCACTTTTATAATGTAGCCCGGTTGGCCATGACATCATGACAGATTTCACCGTGTATATTTTGAAAATGTTAGGTTATAGTCATTTTCCTGTCAGATAACTACACAACGTTGTCCTTTCTACGAAGAGGTCGTAGTAATTACTTATTTTTCAAAATGTGAATCTACATTGGGAAAGTAATGAATTTGAGAAAATATTATGTGAATTCAATCATTCCAATGACCTGGCGAATGTTGAAGAAACATTTTTCTCTGTTAATACTTCACGTATATAAATATGGCTGGAAGATTCAGTTATGCTTTTTTCTTGTACGGAAATGAAGAATCGAGTGTTTTGGAATTTTATTGAAAAATGATGGATAGATCAGTCCGTTACTTTGCGATAGTTCATTCGAAAAGAAATGAAAGTACTCGAACAACACGGCAGTGAAACTTCTAAACGAATGGACGGACCTATGGAATTCCCTACTTTTCTAAATTCTCAAGAAATAAGCCCACAGAAGTCATTCAAATACCTTGTTGCACAACTTGAAATATTCCAGTAAGAAAATGTAGTAGTACTACGAAACCTGTGTCATAATTAACCTCAAAAGGACTAGCTAACAGTTCTTGGGAATCTAGGTGAATGATACACTGGATCAACATATTTCTAAACTGGGATACATACAGCTTAGCTTCAGTCTATTATCATTGGTTGTAATGACAAGATATCTGGATAAATTCTCCATGTAAACTAGCTATCATTCAGTATTCGAGTCAAAAGCAAGATATGGAATTATGTTTTATGTACATACTTTGAAGTCAAGTCAAATATTCAATTTCCAGAAAAAAACAATTCCTAAAATATTAGAAAAAATAGAACTGAATGACATATTGTATAATTCATGTTATTTTCATACGTGAAATTTCAATGTTCTGCCAAGATAGGATATACCAAGTTCATTTTCAGTGTACTACTTCCTATCGAAACAATTCCACGAAATATATAACTTTTGAAATTATTCATTAGGGAATTTGTTCAATTCAAACATGACTACCTACTGAAGCTGAATTGTTATTTGTTATTGAAAGAGAGTAGAAATTGGCAACCTCGCGTCGAATTATTTTGACGTTGTCGATATTTCAGGAGCGCCAACCTGCCTTGGTTTTAGTTACAAAAACATGATAGACCTAAATCATGGCCAACTGGGCTACTTTATAAAAGTGAATGGAGTATAGTCAACCCATTTAAGATGACAGTCTAACGAAACTCCAAGAAATTTCGTAGATATTGGAAATCTGACTGGAGTGTTATCCAAAGTTATTGATTGAGGATATATATTATTCGACTGAATCGTTCTGAAAATCACGCACTCAGTTTTTCCGACATTAAATATTAACTCATTTTGATCGCAATACTGTGGTACTGAATTGAAGACTGGCTGAACCTGTCCAATACTCGAATTGAGATCTTTAGTGTGTAACAAGGTCAAGATCATTGATGTAAACCAGAAATAAAAATGGTCCCAGAATACTTCCTCGACACACTCCTACATTGCTGTTTTTATCTCTTGACGTAACAATCTTATCTACATCATCAATGCAAACCCTCTGAACTCTATTGGATGAATTGCGTTTGAACTAGTGTATGCCATATAATTTTCTTAGATATAGATTCGCCTATTTGTAAATATCAGAGACAGCATTGTGAAAAGCCTAGCGGTTAGATTATCCAATGTTGCAAAATGGCGAATGCACGCCTTATTCAAGTAGTATAGCATAGAACCACTCCAGTTGGCAGTCGCGTATGCCACAAATAGCGAGCTTCCTCAAAAAGCGTTCATGATCTACGCTGTCAAATGCCTTAGACAAATCCAGGAAAAGCCCAATAGGGACCTTATCATTCTACAAAGCATCAACAATATCACAATCCAATTCAAACATTGCTGTAGTAGTATTTCTATTTTTTAAGGTAACCATGTTGTCTAGCAGAAAACATTTTCAATTTGTAAATGAATGAACAGAGTTTTCTGACCAAAAGTCTCCCAAACATTTTATTGAAAGAGCTGAGTAAACTAATTGGACGGAAATTTTTGACTTCCTTTTCACTTCCTTTTTTATGCAGAGGTTTGATTAAAGCTATTTTGAGGGCAGATGGAAACACGCATTCAGTGAACGAACGGTACATAATATGAGCCAAGGTCCTTTCTATATCAACTGAATAGAATTCTTGACCACAGTTATCGGAATACCATCGTACCCACAAGATCCTGTATTTTTAATTTTTTTCACGACATTGATGACTTCTTTCTGAGTTATAGGGAAAAAGTAAAATGAACTACTGTTTACATTATTCACAACTTGATTTCGATGTATCTGTTGTCTATCTCGAATAAAGTTTGCACTGTCAAAAAGTCACTGAAAGTTTTTGCTAAGGTCTCAAGATCTTTGACATTTTTGAAAATTTCCTTGTTAGAGTTACCTTTTCCAGTTAATCTATTGAGTATGCTCCGAGTAGTTTTTCTTTCATTTTTGTTTTTATTAATTAATGTTCTGAAATGATTTCGAATCATCTCTCGTAGTTTGTTATCATACAGAAATTTGATTTTCTTGTATTCTGTCAGATATTCAGAATCATGAGACGAAATTGTGAAAAGAGCGTCTAAATATTGTTTAATTTTTTGAACCTCCGTATTTTCAATTCCTACGAAAAATCTGCTATCTTCATATTTTTAGCGTCCACATTGAAACTAGATGATTCCTCTCATGGAGTTTCTTACATCAACATGATGCCTCGTAGGGATCGGACTTCGAGCAAGAAAAAAGTGTCTGAGCCATAAATTTCCTTCATATTCGAGGTAACGATCTAAGCCGACGTGTGTAACAACTGGAAAATCTGGACATTTTTCTCAGAGGAATTCAAGTGAACGATGAAAGTTAGACACGAAGGTCGCTGGATGAACCATATGTCTCAAGATAAAGATAGAAGGCATCTGTGTTCCGTTGGAATTTTTTAATTACGTGAGAGCTCAGTAAGAAATCTCCAGATTGTTCCACTACATCTTCAGGATTTGGTGTTTATATCCTCCAAATACCTGACGACAGTTGAGCTAGTCTAAGGTGATAAAAATACCAGGAGAACAAAGCAGCAGTACCAAATTTCATGAAATGGACGTTGAAAGTGAATCGAAAATTTAAAAATTCCGACGAAAGCACTAACGTGAATACCTTTTTTTTTCTAAAAAATATTGAAGAGTAATGTTTCATTTTCGGGAATATTATGGAAAGGAAATTTCAGTATTCGAAGTAAATCCAAGAAATCATCGACCTTTGTAACGAATTCAAGTTCAAACCTACACAGAGTGAATATTTGAGTTGTGCTTTAATTCTAACTAAAGATCAAATACGAAAAATTTTCATGCATTCGAATATTTTTCACTGTACAAATACACTCCTGCATTTCAAGACGGACAATTGCGAAAAGTCTTTCACTTCCGCAATTCTTATGATTTGATGATTTCGCCGTATTTTTGTGACGAAATAATTTCACTTCACTTTTCTGATCTTCCACTTTATATTCCTGTAAAATACATTTCAAGTTCAATTTGCTCATCGCCAATTCTCATTTTGAAACTGTCATAAATATCGTAACTTTCATCAAATTCATGAATTGATTTCATGAAATCACCCAATCAGTGCAATCCTATTGGCGTCTGAATTTAACATTGCAGCGCCACGGTGGCCACTTATAGAACCTTACATACAGACATAGATTTTGTTTTGATAGTCGATTTTGTACTGTTTGTTAGTGTTTGGTTTGATAATTTTTGATTTCACGATTTATTCAAAGACTTTTATAGTTGACGAGAGTATTACTGGGAGTACATATTCCATTCTTATGAAGTAGGTATGTATCATCCTTCAATCTAATTGAGTGTAGCAACTCTTAAATTACGGGGATATCTCCAAGGTTAGACAGTATTTTAATATCTTTATTTTCAGATCCAAATGGCAAGATTGACTTTGGTGGATTTCTTAGGCTGTCTTGAAAGTTGAAAAACAGATAGTATTGTAAAATATACTTTTTGGACTAATAGACAAATACTCATAACTCTACTGTTTTTATAGGGAAGGACTCAATATATTGTGAATAAAATGAATACACTCACATGCAACTAATGCTACTTGTACCTTATTCATTATGGATTGACAAATTAATTTTCCAACAATCATATGATTGGTCTTGAAAAAACTGTACTAAATAAGCCTTGTACAATTTTGCTTTCATCGGCAGAAGCACTTTGAGCGAAGCCTATTTATGACCAGATATTTCCTTGTTGAGACTCTTTTTTCAATAGTCAGTTCTATCTCTAGAACATTTACGTTGTTCCTTAATGATCAGTTCAACAGGCAGATTTCTGGAAGGCATAGCATTTCTCTTAAGTAGATTTCTCTGCTTGGATTATGGGCCTGGAAAAAAATGCAGGTAATGGACTCTCATAAATCATGTTTGTTGGTTTTTATCGATTCTTTAACACTTTCAGGCCCGACTTGTTAAAGGAAGTTTCTTTCGCCCTTACTCGAAATTTTTCACCGGGCTGTGGAAATCTATGGGAAGGGACATTTGAGTTTGCCTTTCCTCAGTAGTAAAATCACACAAACGCCAAGAAAAATGCATAAACTTTCTCATTTTCTTAACATTTCTTTCAACTTGTCAATGATAATGTCTGTACCTCGGGTTTCTCTAATAGCCACCAGAGCGCTTATCTTCATTCGCCAATTCGAAGTTAATCTAAGAAATCATCGACCTTTGTAACGAATTCAAGCTCGAACCTACACAGAGTGAATATTTGAGTTGTGAGTTAATTTTAACTAAAGATCAAATACAAAAAATTTTCATGCGTTCATACTTTTCACCGTACAAATACACTCCTGCATTTCAAGACTGACAGTTGCGAAAAGTCATTCACTTTCGCAATTCTTATGATTTGATGCTCTTGCCGTATTTTTGTGACGAAATAATTCCACTTCACTTTACTGATCTTCCACTTTATATTCCTGTAAAATACATTTAAAGTTCAATTTGATCATCGCCCATTCTCATTTTGAAACTGTCATAAATATCGTAATTTTCATCAAATTCATGAATTGATTTCATCATCACCTAATCAGTGCAATCCTATTGGCGTCTGAATTTAACATTGCAGCGTCACGGTGGCCAATTTTAGAACCTTAGATACAGACATAGATTTTGTTTTGATAGTCGATTTTGTACTGTTTGTTAGTGTTTGATTTGATAATTTTTGATTTCACGATTTATTCAAAGACTTTTTAGACTTTTATAGTTGACGAGAGTATTAATGGGAGTACATATTCCTTTCTTATAAAGTAGGTATGTATCATCCCTCAATCTAATTGAGTGTAGCAACTCTAAAATTACGGGGATATCTCCAAGGTTAGACAGTATTTTAATATTATTTATTTTCAGATCCAAATGGCAAGATTGATTTTGGTGGATTTCTTAGGCTGTCTTGAAAGTTGAAAAACAGATAGTATTGTAAAACATACTTTTTGGAATAATAGACAAATACTTTCTACTGTTTTTATAGGGAAGGACTAAATACTCAATATATTATGAATAAAATGAATACATTCACATGCAACTAATAATACTTGTACCGTAAGCCTTATTCATTATGGATTGACAAATTAATTTTCCGACAATCATATGATTGGTCTTGAAAAAGCTGTAATAAATAAGCCTTGTACAACTTTGCTTTCATCGGCAGAAGCACTTTGAGCGAACAGTATTCATCACCAGATATTTCCTTGTTGAGATTCTTTTTTCAATAGTCAGTTCTATCACTAGAACATTTAAGTTGTTCCTTAATGATCAGTTCAACAGGCAGATTTCTGGAAGGCATAGCATTCCTCTTAAGTAAATTTCTCTGCTTGGATTATGGGCCTGGAAAAAATTGTCTTCATGAATGTGATCTAATGTTTCATGAGCAAATCAGGCTTATCTTCATAAAAAATGATCATCAAGATTGCCAAGAAAAATGCATAAACTTTCTCATTTTCTTAACATTCTTTTTTACTTGTCAATGATAATGTCTGTACCTTGGGTTACTCGGATAGCCACCAGAGGGTGTAGCGCTTATCTTCATTTGCCAATTGATGAATTCTTTGGAAAGTGTGGTCCATAGACATCGAAACTAAGCTATGTCTATGGTCTGGTCACAAAATAAATCACTCTGTGTATTCTGTAGCTCGAATAAACGTAAATGAACCTTAATTCATCGCCTCCTTAGTAACTCAGGGCAGATCCGCAAAAATAGAGAAATTCATCAAATCTCATCAGATTGTATAATATTAAACGTTGAATATTTCGAAATCAATGTGATGAAGGTGATACGATAAGAAATGATTGAGTATTATGAAATGAACTGGATCTACATTCTTCAAGTTAATTTCTCATAAATATAGAACTCCCACCAAACGCACTTTGGTGATCTCCCAAACATATCATCCTCATGAAATTCTGTATTAGGCTAGGAACATAGTGAAGCGACCGAGAGGTGCGAAGAGGATAGCAGAGAGGATAAAGGCAAATTCAAACACATATGTACATTCGAATAGGGAAGTACATAGTGCAGCGGTCCCGAAAGAGGTAGCGCGAGGCGTTTAAGGGAGGATAGAGGCGCGATTAGGGAAGTTTGTTTTCTCTCCTCGCCGTGCGGTTGCAATTAATGAATAAAAATGGATATTGAAGCGTTCATGAGTTCGATATTTGCGAAAAATGCTTCGTGGGATTGAAGAGATGCTCGACATCAAAATAGATATGTTTTGGACGAGATGCTGGTCCAGTTTTTCAATAACTTGGATTAAATTTTTGCTTGCATGTTCTGGGAAACAGCGTGCTATTGTTTTGTCCAAATGTCTGTAATTCTTGATGATTTAGCCGAAAATGGACCCAAACGACTAGGTTGGACTTACTGATGACGAATCGGGTGTCAAAATAGATTCTGTCCGGCCGATTGTTCCCTAGAATCGATTACGGCAGTACGGAAAATCCTATCGACCTGAAACTTTCAGGGTAGGTTGCATTTCAAAATGCGACAGTTGAGTTCGTTAATGGGTGAAATCGGCCAAACGCTTTCGGAGTTAGAGCCTTTTTAAATTTTGACGTTAATTCAAAAACTACTGCAAAGATTGGATCGAAACTTGGCATTTAGTTGGATTATAGCAACGCGCAACTCCTCGCGAAATTTTGTTGAGATCATACTATCAGTATATTCTGCAAAAATTTTTTTTCAGAATTTTTTCCGAAAAAATTTTTTTTTCGCGAACTGTTAATTACATTCAAAAAAAAATTCAGTGCGAACTATAAGCAGTGTAAAAAATTTCAATTCGATACGGCTATTAGTTTGGGAGATATTGGGAAAAAATATTTCAAATTTCGTGGTTTTCTTCCCGATATCTTTTTTTTTTTCGTATAAATCAAGAAATACTAATTCAATCATGATGAAAGTTCGCCCCTAGTTTGAAGATTCTTCAACTTTTCACAGAACTTCGTGATGATCGTGCCATTAGAACAATTTGAAAAAAAAATTCAAATGTTTTCTCTCAAATACATATTCAATATTCTGTGATTTTCTTATCATATTATCCTCCTTAAATTCTGTATGAACATTCGAACTGTTATTTTTCGATAAAGTACTTGATTCCAATTCTATCTAATCTGTATCTTTGGAAATATTGGGAAATAAATTTTGAATGGGTATATCTGCGGAATCATTGGGTGGATTTTGCACATTCACGAATTCGGCCTCCGTAATTAAGGTAAACACGATAACTTCCGGAAGAAACGACTTAGAAACTCGATATTTGTAGAGTAGGGGCCTAATTACGAAGGTCGAATTCGTGAATGGGTAACATCAGCCCAATGATTCCGTAGATATACCCATTCGAAATTTTATTTTTCTAATATTTCCAAAAATACAGATTAGATCGAATTGAACTTGAAAAAATCTAGAAAAGCACTGCCGTGAAGGCATAAGGAGAAAAGAATGGAAATTTTCCTGATGCTAGCGTAATTATTTATACAAATGATGAAATTTACCATGTAATACTTTCCTAGATCCATTAATTTCGTGAACACTAAAAGTTATTATATTTTCATCATTTTTCATCAGATACCAGAGTTTCAATGACCAATTTCTCATCAGCATAAATTCATTGGAATCCATCATTCCAAAACGCGCTACCTCTAAAATAATCAAACTCGACTGCCGCTTTGCTTTTTTTTTCTCACTATGTGATGACACCTCGTCATCGCCGCTACTCTCGGGAACCGCTATCCTCCCTGCTGTCCTCTTCGCACCTCTTGGTCGCTTCACTATGTTCCTAGCCTTAGAAACCTTCAAGCTGTAATTTTTCGATAAAGTACTGAATTTCAATTTGATCTAATCTGTATTTTCAGAGATATGTATTGGAAAAATGAAATTTTGAATTGGTATATCTGCGGAATCATTGGCTGCCTTTTAGCCATTCACGAATTCGTTGTTTGTTATTAAGGTCCAAACCTACTGTTCAAACATCGAGTTTCTAAGTAGTTTCTTCCAGAAATTATTGTGTTTAAGATCGGCCGTTATCCAATATTTATCGGAAATGACAGCTTGAAGGTTCATACAGAATTTCATGAGGATACTATGATAAGAAAATCGCGGAATATTTAAGATTGGAAAAAAAGGTTCGAAATTTTTTTTTGATTCTTTCAATGTCAAGATCGTCATGAAATTCTGCACGATGATGTCTGTCAGTATTTTCAAACCAGCTGCTCAGTTTCATAATTATTTTTCGAGTTATTCCGGAAAAAACATCGATTTAGAAAAACACGTTATTTTTTTCAATATTTCTGGGAATTACGATCGTATTGAACTGAAATTTGGTACTCTGATGTGAAAGATGAAGCTCAAAGCATGAGCAGAAGTTTTTTCGAATTTGATGAATATTTTCCGAAAAAAAAATCCTAGAAATTCTCGGAAGAAACCTCGAAAATAACAGACATTTGGACGAACGAAAGCACTCTGTTCCCCAGAACATACACGCGATAAATCTATTCTGTCATGTCTCCTGATGTCTCCTGATTTTGTGGAAACTGTACCTAAATGGATGGACTAATTATTCATCGAAATTACGAATAAAACTATGTTCATTCTAGTACATTAGATTCAGATGAGAAGTATAAGGTCCATTAACATTCGTTAATAGCAGAATATATATCTACAGGGTGGCTCATCGAAATGTAGCCGCATTATATTCAACAGACAGCAATTCTTATTTCCGGCTATTGGCGAATGAAGATAAGCGCTACTCCCTCTGGTGGCTATCCGAGTAACCCGAGGTACAGACATTATCATTGACAAGTTAAAAGAAATGTTAATAAAATGAGAAAGTTTATGCATTTTTTTTGGCGTTTGTGTGACTTTACAAGTGCTTTTACTGTGGAAAAGCAAACTCAAATGTCCCTTCCCATATATTTCTACAGCCCGGTGAAAAATTTGGAGTTAGGGTTAAAGAAACTTCCTTTAACAAGTCGGGCCTGAAAGTGTTGAAGAATCGATAAAAACCAACAAACAAGATTTATGAGAGTCTGTTACCTATTTTACCGATGATGATCATTTTTATAGAGGTAAGCACGAATTGCTCATGAAATATTAGATCACATTCATGAAGACAATTTTTTTTCAGGCCCATAACCCAAGCAGAGAAATTTACTTAAGAGGAATGCTATGCCTTCCAGATATCTGCCTTTTGAACTGATCATTAAGGAACAACGTAAATGTTCTAGTCATAGAACTGACTATTCAAAGAAAAGATTCTCAACAAGGAAATATCTGGTGATGAATACTCTTCGCTCAAAGTGCTTCTGCCGATGAAGGCAAAGTTGTACAAGGCTTATTTATTACAGCTTTTTCAAGACCAATCATATGAGTGTTGGAAAGTTTATTTGTCAATCCATAATGAATAAGGCTTACGGTACAAGTAGCATTAGGTTCATATGAATGTATTCATTCTATTCACAATATATTGAGTATTTAGTCCTTCCCTATAAAAATAGTAGAGTTATGAGTATTTGTCTATTATTCCAAAAAGTATGTTTTACAATACTATCTGTTTTTCAACTTTCAAGACAGCCTAAAAAATCCACCAAAGTCAATCTTGCTATCTGGATCTGAAAATAAATAATATTAAAATAATGTCCAACCTTGGAGCGATATCCCCGTAATTTTAGAGTTGCTACACTCAATTAAATTGAAGGATGATACATATCTACTTTATAAGAATGGAGTACTACCAGTAATACTCTCATCAACTATAGAAGTCTAAAAAGTCTTTGAATAAATCGTGAAATCAAAAATTATCAAACCAAACACTAACAAACAGTAAAAAATCGACTATCAAAACAAAATCTATGTCTGTATGTAAGTTTCTAAAACTGGCCACCGTGGCGCTGCAATCTTAAATTCAGACGCCAATAGATTTACCCAGGCAACCCTACGTCATTGTACACAAAAAATTGCTTTAATTTAATATAATTTGAAATCTTATGATTTGGTGCTTGTTGCGGTATTAATGTAACAAACATATTTCACCATACTACAATATCCAACTTTTCCACCATAAAATTATACACAATTCCATCCTCGCCGATTCACATATTAAAAATTCTCTACTCCGTGTTTCCAGCGAATATTGTATGAATTTCTTCAATAAACTTCAACTGTATGAATTCTTTGAAAAGTCTGCTCTTTGGTCCATAAACATGGACACCTACACTCTATAATAATAATAATAATAATAATAATACTTTATTGATCCTCTAAGACACATAACAGTGTATAGGACACGTCAGGTAATACACAATATGAAAGAAAAGAAAATTTAAAAATAAATAGAAATAGTAACAAAATTCCACTTATACATAGGTATACCTAACTAAATAATTTCATCAGAGAAGTATTCTCCAATGCTGTAATAAGACCTTTCTATTAACAAATACTTAACTGCATTCTTGAACTGTTTGCTATTTAGAGTCTTGAATCTTCCAGGTAAATGATTGAAAAGTTTAGTTCCTACAAAAGTTGGTTTGGATTCATATTTGGTAGTGTGGTGTCTTGGAATACATAGATCTTCCACATGCCTAGTTGCGTAATTATGGAAATCTGAACATTTTTTTAGAGTGTGTCTATTTTGCTGAATATATAGCAAACTGTTCAAGATGAAGATGGAGGGAAACGTCAAGATTTTATGCTCACCAAAAAACGGACGACAAGAGTCTCGAGGTTTCAGACCAAATATAAGTCTGATGATCTTTTTTTGGCACATAAAGACCCGAACCACATCGACAGATGACCCCCACAAAACTACATTATAACAGAGGTGACTGTAGACCATGCTGTAATATACTCCAAGCAAAGCATCTATCGGAAGAGCATCTCGGAGGCGGGATATAGCATAAAACGATTTGTTCAATTTCTTGCACACGTGATCTACGTGGACATGCCATTTGAGATTGCGGTCAACATATAAACCCAGGAATCGAACAAAATCTACTGATACCAGATTACCCGTGGAATGTTTGACAATGAAAGCATTATCGTTATCAGAAGCTCGGTTTTGGAATTTCATCACATATGTTTTCTCTAAGTTAACAATCAGTGAGTTCCGGCGACACCAGTCGACAAAACGTTGAATGATTAGTTCGCAAAGCAACCGAAGCTCCCGCAAACTACCAGCCTTTATGGCAATTGAGGCATCATCAGCGAAAAGAATCAATATGCAGGCTAACAAATAATCGGGCAAGTCATTCATAAATAACAAAAATAAAAGAGGACCCAGGACCGAACCCTGGGGCACTCCCAAGCAACTATCGTATTCGCGGGAGCAGTGTTCGCCCACTCGAACAAAAACTCTCCGATTTGAAAGGAAACTGCGGGTCCATTCCAGAAACACTCCTCTGAATCCCATCTGATACATTTTGTCTAATATAAACTCATGCCGTAAGGTATCGAATGCACGGGATAGGTCGAAGAAGATTCCCGCCACGTGAGTTCCATCGTCCAAACTCGTGAAAACCAACTCAAGAAACTCGCAACAAGCAGTTTGAGTTGATCTTCCATATCTAAAGCCATGTTGCTTACTAGAGAGTATCGAGAACTTAGTCAAATAGTCGTACATTCGTTTATATACTAGTTTTTCTATAATTTTGGATAACTGACTTAGAATCGAAATGGGTCGATAGTTAGATATATCGTGAATGTCATCCTTTTTATGAATCGGTATGACTCTTGCTAATTTGAGAGATGATGGAAAATGTCCTGTAGAAACTGACTCATTCACGAGGTGTGCAATATGTTCGGAAATCAAGGGGGATAACAGTTTAAATACTTTTCCAGACAACATATCAGGACCAGGGCTACAATTAGACTTCAAGCTGCCGATTGCAGAGATAACCTCATCCGCTGTTACAGGAAAAAAGAAAAAAGTACAGCTTAGTAGACGATGGGTAGTACATAAGTTCGACATACTGTTACCATAAAAATCGCGAACAGAAAGCTCAGCAACCTCAGTGAAGTACTCCGCAAAAGCCTCAGCTACCTTTAGAGGGCAAGAAATGTGCTGACCATTGGAGAATAGGATGATATTTTTGCTAGTTTTGGTGCCCTTACCAAGTTCATGATTGACGAGATTCCAAATATCCTTATTAGAGTTGTCTGACTTCAACAAGATGTTCCTGTTGTATTCTAGTTTTGAACGCTTAAGTAGTGAATTATAATCAAATTTAGCACATTTGTAGAGATCTTTCGCTTCGTTAGTTCTTAAATTTTTGACAAGCCAGTGTAAACTAATCAGGTGTTTGCGAGCTTCCACTATTGTAGGATTTATCCATCTTGGCTGTTGTACTGTGTGAGATCGGACGTGTCGTAGAGGACAAGAAGCCTCAAAGGCTGATCTTAACATACCAACCAAAATTTGAAATTTGTGGTCTACTGGGAAAGAGGAATAAATTTTGTCGAAGTTAGCACTCGATATTCGGTCGAAAAGATTGTCTAAGTTACTTTGAGACATTATTCTTATGACTTGAGGATCGGGCGCTGTCACCGAAGAATCACTAAAAAGATAATCGAGGATAATCGCTCTGTGATCACCGATAAGCGGATCGATCACATCAGTATTAAATGAACACTTTTTGGCATTACTGAGTATATAATCGACTTTGCTTGTAGAAGTTTGGCCATTTATGTTAGTGTAAATTCTAGTTGGTTCAAGAGAATTCACCGACAAATTAAAACACATCAACAGATCGTCCAGAGACTTTTTGTGGGAGTCATCAGCCGATAAATAGTTCACATTGAGATCGCCACACAAGAAAATCACATTGGAAATTGAGCTACAGTAAATGACTACATATTGCAGAGTCTTAAGGAATAAGTTAAAATCGCCAGATGGTGGTCTATAAACACTAATTATACAACTCGTTTCCTTACCCAATTTGATTTTGACGGCACAAACTTCACAGTGCATTTCCATAGAAAACTTGTCTGAGTTCAAACACTGCACAGTTAAATGTGACCTCACGTAAATAGCACATCCTCCATGCGCTCGGTTAGGTCTACTGTAGTGAGCACAAAGCTGGTAACCAGGTATTGTCATGAAAGACATTTGTTCAGGTGAGCACCAATGCTCAACAATGCTTACACAGTCGGGATTGAAAGAATTCAAAAGAATCTCCAGATTGATTAGTTTATTGGAGATGCACTGAGCATTCAATTGTATTATTTTAAACTTCTGGTTGAAACAACCAGGACCGTGCTTCGAAGGTGCCTGCAGAGCCTTTAGGATATTGGAATCACACCCTGACGGCGTCTCGAAAAAAACTTATTGAGTGTCACACCTTCAGGCCATTTAGTTTGATCCATAACCTGGTTGAGAAATTGAGTGGGAAATGAGATCTTGAAAGATGCATAAATTTCAGGTTGTTTGGATTTTAATTTTTCACAGGTAGAATCAGGGACTATCTCACTAAGGAACTTCTCAACATCAGCAACTTCAGTCGAGGGACTGAGCCTCGTAACGTGAACATATGATGTGGGTTTCCTCGGGGCTCCAACAAGCGAGGTAGTCTTAGATGATCCGATAATTAAAGGTGCTCTATTCCTTTTATGCTTGGGCTCAGGTACAGCCAAATTCTGATTAGTGATGTGGTTATTTGTAGATTTTTTCTCTGCTCCCAGTGACATGGTTTCCTTATTCGATGATTTCTTCTTTCTCTCGACTAGAGTCCATTCATAATTAATAGGTGTAGGCTATGTATATGCTTTATCCATAATAAAGGGAAATTATTCAGTGAATTCTGTAGTCCGGAAGAGCGTGGATGGAGCTTAATGAAGGGTGTTTTTTTTTAGAGGTATAGAACGTTGAAATCGAATAAAACAAGGATTAATAATTAAAATTGACATAAAATTGACTCTGGCTTCTGGAGGTCCAATTTTCAATAACGTTTTCCAACCTTTGTGGCTATATATCGGCAATAACACGGGGAAGGATGTCCTCCAAGTGTTCGATAGTTTCAGGCTTATCGGCGTAGACTAGCGACTTCACATATCCCCACAGAAAATAGTCTAGCGGAGTTAAATCGCACCATCTCGGAGGCTAATTCACGGGACCTGAACGTGAAATTATGTCGTTATCAAACGTTTCCTTCAGCAAATCAATTGTGGCGCGAGCTGTGTGACATGTTGCGCCGCTGCATGCTCCATCATGGTTGTTCAATTGAGGAACGAATAAGTCAATAATTATGGTTCTATAGCTATGCACGATGGCGGATAGACCAATTCGGGTCTTTCTCTATACGACGTTCTACAGCAGCAATGGCTTCTTCTATTCTCACTGTACGACGTTTCTGTGGATGCGTAATATTAGTAAGAGTAAAGGTGGTGCGAAAACGGTCCATAGTTAGAAGTTCAAGCGAGATTGTGAAATTGCAAGTCAGCTCCTTCCTTTCAAGAAACTCGTTCAAACAATCCGATCAGATTTCGGCATAAATATATCGCAGAATAACTGTTTGCAATTTTATCACTAGGTGAGAGGCCGATCCGCGATATCGCAATCTCGCGTGCACTCTGGCCGTACCTTATAGCAGATAAATATGTGGACGAACTTGCTTTGGAATAAAAAGTTTACACGTTGTTTTCTTACATCTGGAATTGGCGAACAAAGATAAGCGCTACTCCCTCTGGTGGCTATCCGAGTAACCCGAGGTACAGACATTATCATTGACAAGTTAAAAGAAACGTTAAGAAAATGAGAAAGTTTTTGCATTTTTTTTTGGCGTTTATGTGATTTTACAAGTGCTTCTACTGAGGAAAAGCAAACTCAAAAATCCCTTCCTATAGATTTCCACAGCCCGGTGAGAAGTTTCGAGTTAGGGTGAAAGAAACTTCCTTCAACAAGTCGGGCCTGAAAGTGATTAAGAATCAATAAAACCAACGACCAAGATTTATGAGAGTCTGTTAACTGCATTTTACCGATGATGATCATTTTTATAGAGGGAAGCACGAATTACTCCTGAAATATTAGATCACATTCATGAAGACAATTTTCTCCATTCCCCTTATCCAAAGGAGAAATTTACTCAAGAGGAATGCTCGGCCTTCCAGAAATCCGCCTGTTGAACTGATCATTAAGGAACAACGTAAATGTTTTAGTGATAGAACTGACTATTGAAAAAAAAAGAGTCTCAACAAGGAAATATCTGGTGATGAATACTCTTCGCTCAAAGTGCTTCTGCCGATGAAAGCAAAGTTGAACAAGGCTTATGTATTAAAGCTTTTTCAAGACCAATCATATGAGTGTTGGAAAATTTATTTGTCAATCCATAATGAATAAGACTTACGATACAAGTAGCATTAGTTTTATGTGAATGTATTGATTTTATTCACAATATATTGAGTATTTAGTCCTTCGCTATAGAGATAGTAAAGTTATGAGTATTTGTCTATTATTCCAAAAAGTATGTTTTACAATATTATCTGTTTTTCAACTTTCAAGACAGCCTGAGAAATCCACCAAAGTCAATCTTGCCATTTGGATCTGAAAATAAATATTATTAAATTATCCCCGTAATTTTAGGGTTGCTACACTCAATAAGATTGAAGAATGATACATACCTACTTTATAAGAATGGCATATGTACACTCAGTAATAATCCTGTCAACTATAAAAGTCTAAAAATACTTTGAATAAATCGTGAAATCAAAAATTATCAAACCAAACACTGACAAACTGTACAAAATCGACTATCATAACAAAATTCATGTCTGTATCTAAGGTTCTGAAACTGGCCGTCGTGGCGCTGCAAACTTTAATTCAGACGACAATTATTGTGTACAAAAAATAGAAATTAAGTGCATATATGCAACCCTCTTCAGATACAAAATCGGGGTAATGGTCAAAAAAGTGACTGTCAGAATAGAGTGCAGTGGCTACTTCAATACTGATAGAACGAACTAATATTCAAGGGGTGTCATAAGTTTAACCATATGAAAGAAAAACAGGAAAGAGCATAACGTTGTTTTACTTTGTATTATACTGCACCGGAAGCGCCTCAATTAAACTTCCAAGTAGGACTCATCTTAGTTAGTTACTTTGAATAATGAAGTCTCTGAACTAGTTCGGTCTTCAAAGTGATGGCAAGTTAGCCATCATTGAAACAGTTCTTACTAATATTGGCCATCTGCGCAGAAGTTACAGATATTATTTCCCATTTTAATTACACTGTGGCTAGGCTTATCAAACTTTGCACTCATACTCTCCTATCCTATAGTAGTTTCATAAAGAAATAATTGTAGTAATTCTGGAATTCTGTTTTTGTGAGAAGAGGTAAGAAGGCGAATGCTCCATTGGAATGTGGAAAAATCTTCTGTATAATACAGGGTAATCCGCGAGTAACAGGGTGGGCCAAATTTGACACTTGATGAAGGGGAACTCTTATTTATGTACTAGATAGATAAAAACTGATGTCGGTGTCAATTTTCACGAGGAACTCATTGGCGAAAGCCTCAACTCCATAGCTATCACTGTTACATAGTAACCGGGTGTTTCTCGAAAATATTCCTTTAAGAAATATTGCTGTAACTTTTCTTCCGTTGAATATTTTCTATTTCTGTAAAAACCTTCTCGTAGCAACTTTTCACGTAAATTCAATGACGTTGATTGAATTTTCTGTAAACTGATATTTGAGATTGAAATTGCCATTTCTGTGTTCTAGGATTGAGTTCAACATTTCCGACATCAGTTTTCGAGCTATCTAGTACAGAAATGGGAGTGTTCCCCTTCAAATGTGTCCAAAAATTTTGAGGTGAAAATAAGAGACTTGGCATTTAAAATATCGAAGAAAGGTAGCGGTTCTTCACGAAGTTTTCAAAATGCCCACCATCTCGAAAACGGTGAAAATTATACCGGAAAATTTTCGATTTTCTGAAAGGGCATGACCTCGTCTATCACCAATTTAAATAGTGTTTAAGGTTCACCGGAAATCCTGTATTACTATAAAGTAAGTTCATATATCTATAAGAAGTCTTAGATACAAATGGAGCCTCAGATATCTACATACTCACTACTTACTTTTCCCATACCGATACTTTGTGAAAAGGACTTTCCACTTGAATTGTATAATTTAGCCAATCCTAGAAGTAGTAACTCTGAGAATGGAATCTGAGAGGAAAGTTTGCAACTTTGGCTGCAATTAAGACTTGAACTCTGGGGGAACGATCCCAGATGATGAAAGTCATGAATTCTTGGTTGAATCGTAGCTCAGCCGTGAAATAACACGAAATGGGGAGAAGAGTGAAATTTTAAAAGAGAGGGACCGAAAAGGTTCGATACTGATCATCTGAAGTTGAGTAGGGCCCAAAAAATAAACCCTTAATAAGGCATCTAATGAACACTCTCGAATGCATTGGATGTTCGAATTAATCTCGGAAAAATGTGCTGGTGAAGTTGGAACGCAATGTAAACGATAGTTATTCGAGCGATTCAATTCATGATGCGTAAACATATTTCATCAAAGATAAACGAAAGTATGGCGAAAATGTAGCGAGGATGGGGATAGATTTTTGCTTTGAAAGGGTTAGATGAGATGAAAACAGAGGATACATGAATATTAGGAGGACTGGAGTAGTGCAACATAATTGGTCGTGTTTTGCGTGCATGTCCTGGGGTAATATACAGTGTAATATAGTTTCGTCCAAATGTCTGTAATTTTCGAATTTTTTCCCGAAAATGGTCCCAAACGACTACGTTGGTTTTATTGATCACGAATTCGGTGTCAAAATCGATTCTGTCCGGCCGTCCGACGAAATGAACGACGAACGACGACGACTGATACGAGAAGAATGCATATATAATTTTTGAGATTCTCGTTTCATAAGGCAGAAAAAATTTTTTGAAATAATCTTCAGTAATCACCATGTTCTGATAGAATAAAAGTTTCTTCCTGTAATTTTTCAACAATGTCTTTTAAATTAGCGATTTTCGTTTCAACTGGTTTCTGTTTAGTATTTTCGAGTTGTTTTGAGATTGTCTGAGGTTATTTATGAGGCGGGAAAAACTGATGGAACAGCAGGTTTCTTTCAGTGTCTACAAAAAGGAGATTAATTATCATAATCAGTTTCTTCACACTGGCCACTTTAAACACCACTATAATCGGTTTTATTTCAATTATCCCTCCTAATCACTAGAACCTATTTTTCTCCAATTCGGGATTTTAAGGAAACCTATGAGGAAAAGACTTTTTACCTCGGTACTCGCAATTTTCCCATATTTCTACCTGTTATTGCATTCACAAGCGAAGGACACAACCATTCTGTGTATTGAAATTGAAGCTTTCGTAGGTTTGCGAGGTAGCTTCAACATCTTTGGGAGAGTGTCACGTTTCGTCCCGGCTTAGTTTGGGGTAACTCGTCAGGGCAAGCACCAAACTAACCCGTTTACATGCCTACGTGAGCGGACACCCCTTGTGCGGATCACAAGGGAGTGTACCAGACCGTTGGGGATGCGTGCGCGCTAGCGCCCCCTGTACGTTGACCGATGATGTTGGCCAAGCGTTCTAGGCAGGTAACGTAGGGTACTTAAGACGCAAGGGATGGTACTGCGCGCGCGACTTAAGTAAAAGCTGAGAGAGGGCGCTCGGTACAGGACTCCCCTTCCAGTGAAAGCGATACCAGAAAGATGCATCTGGAGGAATGTGACCGAGACCGAAAAGGTGTTCTCCTCTAAAACGCAGCTGTGAGTGAGCCGTTTTTCCATTGCTGCGCTGTTGAGCACGAGTGTACGGCGTTTGATGCACGGTTGACCAAACCGTTTTGTGTTGAGCCGTGTTGACTGTGTGCTAGAGCGCTCTGCCTCGTCGTTCGAGGAGTGTGGCTGATTTAGAGGAGGTCAGCTTTTGACGGAATGTAGTCATGGCCATATTGACCAGAAGATTTCCCACAAGTGCGGCCCGAGAATCTACCGTCATGACGGCTTGATGCGGAGCAGTTGCGTGTCTTTGAAATGTGAGAAACCCGGATTGAGAAACACTGCGCCACTTGTGAGATTCCTATAGCATTCGATATCGTGCATTGAGCCGGGTGCATTAGTGAGTACAACATTGGGCAAGCGTGTTGCAGCACGAGAGCGAAGTGGCGATGTGAAACCTCCTCGGGATGGTTGCCGAACCATCGCCGAGGGAGGAACGGTTAGGATCACACAGTGCCAAGCGAGGTTCTCACTGGAAGCGAAGATGATCGCGAAGGGACAGGAACTGTGACACCGTCGTTGAAATGAATCACGTCGGGAGGTCACCACTGAAGCTTTTGAAGGTTTGCGAGGTAGCTTCAACCTCTTTGGGAGAGTGTAACGTTTCGTCCCGGCTTAGTTTGGGAGAACTCATCAGGGCATGCACCAAACTAAGCCGTTTACATGCCTACGTGAACGGACACCCCTTGTGCGGATCACAAGGGAGTGGGCCAGACCGTTGGGGATGAGCGTACTTACGAGATCTTGAGAGGATCCAACAGGGACAGCGTGCGCGCCAGCGCCCCCTGTACGTTGACCGATGATGTTGGCCAAGCGTTAAAGGCAGGTAACGTGAGTTCTTAAGACGCAAGGGATGGTACTGCGCTCGCGACTTAAGTAAAAGCTTAGAGAGGACGCTCGCTACAAAATCAATCAAAACAAAAAGAGTCAATGTGATAAACTTCAGAATAATGCAATTCTTATGAGAACCCGCCTAGTACGAGTCGGCTAGTAGGGTACCAGAGAGTGAGGGAAGCTTGACATACCGCGAGTATTTAGGTCGCCCCTCTAGTTAATTCTATTCTCAATGGTCTGTACCCGGCTTAAGACCGGTCAGATCTTACGAGCCCGGCAGCGCTTTTTTTCACGTAGTTCATAAGAGCTCGGAATCGTTTTTATTTTACTACCATGCATATAACTACTATGTGACAGAATCGAATTCCAGTTCGTTGTTAAGGATAGCCAACTAGCCAGATCCACAGATCAACAGCATAAACCTAATCGTTTGAAGAAATCTCATCTTCACAGAGTTGCTTCCAAAACGATAACATGAATAATAAGAATAAATCCGTAATTTTGAATGATAGAATATCATTTCCAAGGTTGATGTTTTTGAATAATTGTTCAGAGTTGAAATCAAATCGAAATGGATCGATGAATTTTACCTTTGAAGATCAGTACGTTGTCAAAAAACAACTATTGTATATGTATGCTTCCGGATGTGAGGTTTATATTTTCACCCAATTTCCGGATGGAATATCACAGCAATAAATCGTTTTCATTTTCGAATCAAAATAACAGAACAAAACAAGTTCGCAAAAAGAGAATCCCATCAAGCGTGAAAATATTAAATCAAGCGATGAAAATCCCCAGAACGCCCAAAAATTCACGCTGCAAATTTGCACTCATACATAAAAAATATTGAACTTGTTGCAAACCAGTAGGTATGACGGAAAATATGGTTTATTCCATATGCCAGGGAAAGACTGGGATTACAGCTGCGATATGTTTACTGGGCAATTTTGGTTAACTAACGAAAAATAAGAAATTAACCAGATAATTGGAAAAATAATTTTCTGGGTGTATCGATTTATCAATTCAGATTTTTCTAGAATTTAATAAACCAATTGAAGTTAATTGTTGCTGATTTTATTTTGTGAAAGACCATCTCATTAGATAATGTAATAAAAGTTTAATTTATCAATTTCACTCTGTTGTTTTATTTATTATTGTACGACCGGTTTCGGTATTTACACCATTATCACAGAAATAAACTTCCTAAACAGTCAATGAGAGTTGTCAAGGCCTCCTTTATTGAATTTGTTTTGAACATTTGATACCATATTATAAACAATTGTGTAGAAGATACTTGCTCAGTCCGGTACTTGAAAATGGTGTAAATACCGAAACCAGTCGTACAATAGTAAATAAAACAAAAGGGCGAAATTGATAACATAGACTTTCATCACATTAAACCAATTGAAGAACAAGTTCATTTTGTTTTGAATTTTCGCGAATATTTTCGAAATAACTCAACAAATACTGATCCGATCGTTATCAAATATGGTTAGTAACTGACAAAAATATCGAGAAGCAAATTTGTACGAAACTTTTTGATGATCGTTTGGTAAGATCTGTTGGAAAGGCTATGTTAAAATGAAAGAAAGGTTCGTCTTTCTTATGCAATTTCTTTATTGGCAACAAATGCACTAGGAAGGTTTCTTCACTCATGGAGTATTTCATGAGAACTAACTCTAATAATCTAGAAAGAATCTAGTATTCCTTAAAACACGAAATGTAAGCTTTTCTGCATGGTCCCTCGGCTCATGCACGTATATAATGGAAACATTCTGAAGAGGGATTTCTGCTGGAAGTCAACTATAACAATCCTGATCTCAGAATTTATTATTTCCGAGTGAATCACAAATAAACGTATCAATGATAAACTAATGCGACTTAATTTTTGAACATTCAACAGTGACTTGAAAAGCCAACAAGATCAATGTGAAACGACTCAAATATTTTTTTCATATCCTAGAATCATGCCTGTGCTTCCTGGAAAGTTTTTTTTCTTTTTTAATTTTGAAAAAAAAATTTACCCATTTTCATGGTATTCATCATAATTTCAGCTCCATTCGATGTTTATTTTTGGGAATTTTCATCAAACTAACATATTGCGCGCATGTTTTGGGTCATTCCCGGAAATACTGTCATAACGAATCCAATGTCAATATCCATACTGTCCAGCCAGCCGTCCTAGGACACGATTACTATCGAGAGAATGAGCTAGCGTCATGAAACAATAAAGGTAGGTCGTGCATCAGAATGCGGTTGTTAAGTTCGTTAATGGGCCCAATCGGCCTAATGGTTTGGGGGTTATAGTCATTTGAACTTTTGAGATTTCCCCAGAATCTTAGGAAATATTGTAGCGATTGGACTGAAATTCAGTTTGTCGTAGTACAAAAAATGGCAAAATTTTGTAGGGATCATATCGTTAGTGAAAGTTTCATTTCAAAATGTTCCCTGAGAATTTTTTTTTTCGATAACTATTCAACGAATTCCGACAAAATTCCTGCTTCTAACATTTCACAACAGTGTACTAAATTTCATTTCGATCCGAATTCAACTTTCGGAGATATCGGGAAAAATATGTCAGATTGACTGTTTCTGTATTATTATTGAATAAAATCGAATAATAAACCTTAGTGATCGACCAAAAAAAAATTACCCCCCCTGAGAATTTCACAGTTTACATTTTGAAGTATGTAGATTTGAATGAGCTAATTAAAAAATCCGTCCGTACGTACTCCAGGGCTTTAATCTGAAAGTAGGTACCGAACCGAAATCCGTAAAACTTGGTAAAAAAATCGTGTGTCGCTCGATATTGATCCTCCAAGCTTTTCAGCAGGATCGGTGTACCTTAAGGGTTCAAAACTGGGGGTAGGAGGGAAAAAAAATATTTCTCGAAAACTCATCAACTGTTGGTATTTATAGCGTCATGTTTTATCATCCATGTCCATTATTTTTTATATCCACCCTTATTTCAAAGTCTCTGTAAAAAAAATATTGGATATCGCATTGATCCAGTAGAGGATTTTTGCATTTTGACGATTGATGTACTACGCAAATCAAACTTCTGGGAAACCCCTGATCAACCGAATTTTCTGGAAATTCTCATTTTAATACGGGACCTTGATGTGGATAAGGTCTATAGGGGAAACCATCTCAAGAAAAACGAGCCTTTTACTTTACCTCCTCGGTGGTGTGGAAAACAGTAAGATTTTTATAGAGGTGAAACGACTGCGGAACGTCTCTTCTTATTCAAAATATGATTGTGAATTATGCTTCTCAATTAGCGTTCTGCATGTGGATATGTTATTCAATTGAAGCTTTTGAAGGTTTGCGAGGTAGCTTCAACCTCTTTGGGACAGTGTTACGTTTCGTCCCGGCTTAGTTTGGGGGAACTCGTCAGGGCATGCACCAAACTAAGCCGTTTACATGCCTACGTGAGTGGACACCCCTTGTGAGGAACACAAGGGACAGTACCAGACCTTTGGGGATAAGCGTACTTCCGAGATCTTGAGAGGATCCAACCGGGACAGCGTGCGCGCTAGCGCCCCCTGTACGTTGACCGATGATGTGGCCAAGCGTTACAAGCAGGTAACGTAGGGTACTTAAGACGCAAGAGATGGTACCGCGCGCGCGACTTAAGAATGAGCTGAGAGAGGGCGCTCGCTACACAATTATACAAGAGTATTCATTGAGATTTCAATGTTTCACATGAATTTTTTATGAAATTGTTTTTTTTTTGTTGTGAAATACCAATGAGCTTCGAATAATTTATTTAAAATATCAATGGTATTGGTTTATTTAACTGTGGAAGTAAAATTTGAAGCGCTTTTTCCTCGGTGTTGTTGTTATTTCCAGAATAACTCAGGAAATACTGATGCAAAACTTTGTGTTGAGTTTCGCGATGATAGTATCATCCAAATTCGTTGCCTTAGTGGTCATCTCTCCACTACCAAACGCACTTTTATCTCCTGATGTAAAAATCGACTATAAGACCTGCCGTAAACACAATTACTTCCGAAAGAAAATACTAAGGAACTCGATATTTGCAGAGTAGATTTGGGTCTCAATTACGACGGTCGATGTTTCGTAAATATACCAATTCAAAATTTCATTTTCCTAATATTTCCAGAAAACATAAGATTGAATTGGAATCTGCTTCTTGCTTGAGAAATGATAGCTAAAATGCCTTATGCAGATTATTATGTGGGCTATATGAAGATAAAATCACCAAATCTTTCCAGTAGTAAGTACAGGTGCGTTAGGCGTAGTAAATACGTGGAAAGATGACCGCTTCGGCCCCTGATCTCCGTTCAGTGTTCGAGTAGAATTTATCATTCAATATCGTTGCTATTTGCTCAATATTTCAAGAGATACCATTTTGGAAACGGCTTCGAATAGGCCCGTAAAAGGTCCTGACCTCATTTCGGTACTTTTTGGAAATTTGTTTTAGGTAAGAGCTATTTGAATGGCAAATAGACCAAGTATAGACAGAGTCTAGTTTTTGCTCTACAGTCTACCTAATCTGTTGAAAACGTTGCATAAACAGTCTATGACAATAAAATCTTCATTTTCTTCAGTATAAAACTGACTCCTTGTATCCTGCTCAATTCCATCCTACAAAAAGAACACTTCCGAAACGTAATTGTAAGTCTGCATAAACGCTTAGACCTTGTTTGTCGCAGTCTCCATTCTGGTTCCGTTGTTCCAAATTAGCATTACAAATGCCACTGCAATAAAGGCGAGTATATTCTTGTGTTATCCACCCCCACAGCGTCCGATTAATGATCTGACTACTGCTTTATATTGCTCGGCTTAACCTCAAGAACTTGTGATAAATGGCATAACATTCAAACGAAATTGGGTACCGAACAGCGTACATAATTGAATTATCGATATCAGTATGTAACGCTGTGCACTTGGAAAAATCTTTAGATAATCTATCTGAAGAATTCAATAAATTTTCGTACTATTTTCATTTGATTCCTATTTGCAGGCTTAATGATTTGTCATCAAAGAGATTCAGTTTAAGTTTAATCCGAGAGTTCGAAGACGTTCAACTTACCACCATGTTAGCGATATTGAGAGGGCTCCAAAAAACACAAACTTTCCGGTGAGATATTTGAAAGGTCCTAATTGTGATTTCCCAAATTGATCATGAACACAACATGATATGGGAATTCGCAATGCGAGTGAAAGGTGGCTAGCAAATGTACAGTTCTGTTATTATATAAAGACATTCTCCATACAATGGTTCTATACTAAAACTGGTTATCAACATGTTTACTAGTTGACAACGAAACGAACATAATTGAGTAGCATATTCAATCATGACAGACTCCATTCATCTTGAAGGAAGCTTCTTTCTTCACATTATTATATTTCTGGACCAAAACTCACCACCAGTATCGGATAGACAACAGCCAACTTGAACAATACAGTGCTAGTGGAAATTGTCGACAAATATAAGATCTGATGTTTTTCCTGAAAAAAAACAATACTCAAGGCCATAAAACCACCAGTAGTAAGACTCGACAATCTAAGCGCTCATTTTACCATTTCGTATGGTGAATCTTGTCCACGGATCTCGCCAACTCGCGAATCTATACAGTCAAGTAGATTTGTGATTCTATGCCTTAAGTTTTTTCCTTGAGACAACAGTGACTTCATACACTGTACTTGAGGCTATTCATACGAATTTATGATCTTAGTCGGCAAAGGAGCTGCCTGCTTTTATCACATATCTAGTCCGCATAGGCGATCACAAAAATCTAAACAGGAAACTTTTCAGAAATATAATTTACTAGCTGTCCGACCCGGCTTCGCACGGGTGGTGTAACTAATGAAAAAACCTGAGACAAAATATATTAGGAAATAAAATAACACCCAACTATTTAAATTATACTTTATTGCAATGCCCTATTATGGACAACATTTTTGGTTTCCTTTCTCAAGAGAAACCAAATAGAGCATTTGGTTTACCAACTCTCTAGCACGCAATATACAACTGTCCATGCCACAAATATAGTAATTCAAGGTTTATTCCACAAATTTCCAGCAATTGACCTTGTGATTTATTGATTGTCACTGCAAATGCAAGACGCACTGGAAACTGAACATGCTTAAATTTAAAAGGAAAATCAGATTGCATTAGTGCATTCCTTCAAATAAGAACATCCTCGCTCTTGAACTTCCTTAGATGGTAATAGCTTCTATCAAATTTGTGAAAACTCTTTCAACATAAAATATTTTTCCGTTACACAATGTTGGCTGATTGAGGTTGCGTTTCATGATAATTATTGAGCCAACCTTCAGCTGCCAATTGTGTGAAGGTATTACTGCCAAATCCAACAAATTTAAGATTTCACTTGGATAATTCACAACTTTATTTGGATCGATGATGGAATCGATCGACTCAAAAGAATGCATCAATTTTATTTTGAATATTTAAATTCAATTCATCAACATCCTTATTCTTGAGTACCGATTAAAGCTTATTTTGGGAGGATTTCGCATCATTTTTCAAGTTTTTTCTGGGTTTTCACTCCCACTATCTGAAACAGAACTACTAAAAATTAAATAAAATTGTTTTTTTCAAGAAAAACGCCCTTGCGGATTGCAGTTTTAAACTATTTGTCAAGGGCAGTTTCTTGCAAAACACGCGACCTCTAAAAGTTTTATCGATGCTTGCACCTTATCGGTGGTTACTAATCGCTATTTCACTTCAAATTTGCTAACAAAGGGATATCCTTACCCAATTTGGGATCTACTTGAAAGATTCTCAAATGTACAAAAACTTTTAAAAGTTACTGCTCATATTTTGAGATTTCTCGGTAAGTTGTTTAATAAAGTAGACGAATCTCGTAGACTGAATTTGTTTTCGTTCAGTTGGTTTATGAACGTTCCAATTCCTGATACAATAGAGTTGAATACTCATGAACTGAACAGAGCCCGTCTAACATGGGTTTACTTGGTGCAACAATCTCATTATTCAAAAGATATTAAATTTTTAAATGAAAATCGTTCATTACCAAAAAGTAGCAAACTTTTGAAATTGGTTCCCTTTCTGTATGATAAATTGATCAGAGTGGGTGGTAGACTACAGAACTCTTTTCTCGAATTTGAAGAAATGCATCCACTAATTTTGCCTTATGAATCGCCACTTTCTTCACTTCTAGTAAAGTTTTATCATTTAAAAACTTTACATGGTGGTGTCAAATTAACACTTGCTACGCTACGAAGAGATTTCTGGATAGTACGGGGACGACAGCTAGTAAAGAGCGTAATTCATAAATGTAGTTCTTGCTTGAGGTACAGAAAAAGCGCTATGTATCAAAAATTAGGTAATTTACCGGATTTCAGAACTCGACCTAGCCGTCCTTTTCTTAAGACTGGCGTGGACTATGCGGGGCCTTACGGTATTAGAGCTTTCCCAGGTCGTGGTCAAAAGACTTATAAAGGTTATATTGCCTTGTTCATTTGCTTGAGCACACGTTCAGTACACCTAGAATTGGTCTCTGGTTACTCATCCAAAGAGTTTATTGCTGCTTTTAGAAGGTTCACTTCTAGACGTGGATTTTGCTCCGATCTTTATAGTGATCGTGGAACAACTTTTATTGGAGCTGATAAGGAGCTCAGGCAATTATTTCAGAAATATACTGCCTTTATTAATGAGATTTCAGGAAATCTTATTGCTGAGGGCACCAACTGGCATTTCAATCCACCTGCTGCTCCTCATTTTAGAGGAATATGGGAGGCTGCCGTCAAATCTGCCAAGCATCATCTAAGACGAGTTTCAACCTCTCATACTCTAACATTCGAGGAATTTTATACTCTGCTGACGCATGCTGAGGCCTGCTTGAACTCGAGATCTTTAATGAGTTTGCACGATGATATTAGTGATATACAGCCACTTACTCCTGCTCATTTTTTGATTAATTCACCCTCTTTCATTGTTCCTGAGCCTTCTTGTTTAGATGTTTAAATTTCTCCTAATGAAAGATGGAGGATTATACAGCAAATGCTTGCTCATTGGTGGAAGCAATGGTCGCGAGAGTATCTTCAGTCGCTACAAGTCAGGAATAAGTGGCAGTCAAATCAACCTTCCCTCCGATCGAACGATCTTGTTTTGATTACTGCTGAAAACACCCCTCCTGCTAAGTGGCCTTTAGCCAAAGTAGTCGAGGTGTTTTGCGGAAAAGATAGCCTGGTTCGTGTAGTAAAATTACGAACTGCTACCACCGTTTTAGAACGTCCTGTTAATAAGTTGATTTTGTTGTCAAAAGCAGTGCCTGAATGCGACGCCTCTTAGTGGATTTGTTCGTTTATGTACCCATGTATCTATATAGTTATAGCTATTTTCCTCAGTGAATTTATAATGATTCACTTAAATTGTGCATTTACCTGTTATGCAATGTTAAACAAAATGTTCTTATTTATGATTGTATTTTTCATTTACTGCTTGGCTTTATCATTTTACCTTTATTAAATGAAGTGGGTGGAATGTTAAGGATTGAAAATGAGTATGTTTCAGTTACCCACTCTGTATCTCTTCAATATTATCTTTTCATGTTTTCTTGACGTACACTAGGATCGGAATTATCTCACCATATGTGTTTTCCGAGATTCAGATATGAAGAATGAGACAGATTGTAATAATAATACTCACCAGCCACAGAATACATCATCTTGATCAGAACATGATAACCATCTCCTCCATCGAAGAATATTAGTGAGTAATTTAAAGCATCATACATAAGATGTGTTTCACTCATATGTTGAAGGTAATCACCATTTACAATGTCCATAATTTCTTCAACTTCCTCAATGGCAAGCAACTTCATTCAACGTTGGTGCATTGAAACGTCTCTTATGTTCTGCTGCAGGCCTTTTATCTGCCCTGACCACTAATTTATGTTTGTCACATGGCCTCATTTCTAATTTTACCATTTGATTTTGATTCAACATTGATTCACTTCACCTTCAGAATTTCCAAGGAAATAAATCTAGAGAAATTTGTATTCACCATTAACTGGTGGTTACAACACTTCTGCACGATGGTGAATTTGTCCCTGAATCTGTTGAAAAAAATTAGAAAAGCTTTGTTAATGAGTCTCAACAGAAGTTTCATACTTGTAGGTAATGATATAATCAATGTGTAATATGTTTGTTTGATGAAGAAAAACATACCTTAAAAGTTGGATTGAAACCATGTTCCTCGATCAGGTTTGAACGAAATTATGTCACTTGGAACATACTATTGTAATGCTGAATATTCTGCAGAAAACGTTTCGATAGAAGTTCTTGTCCTGAAATTGACGTATTCAGAGGTTCAGGTGGCCTTGTCAGTTGTGGATATTTGATTTTTCTGTTCTATTACAACATAATCCTGGTGGTTCGTTTGGATATCTCAGAGCATTGCAGTATTGACAAATAATGCTCATGGTTCCGAAATGAAACATTATATTGCCAGCATACTGTGGGATCATATACAAATGCCAAAGTTCAAAGTTGATGTTTTCATTGGATACTATATTTTCTTGTACCTCGCTTGAGATCGATAGTATGGATTCATCCGAAGCTGAGACAGATCTTGCTTGAGATTGAGAGCCTCTCATTCTGTTGTCCAATCGCTGATTTGAAAGTCATCTTGCGTTACGCGTCCGCCGACCAATATTTGGACGCCTCATTGATGGCATTTTAATAAATGATAATGAGTAACACACAACACAACGACTAATATCAAACACAATGCTATTGAACACTTTCAAGAAACACGTTTTACTTTAAATAACTAATAACACAGGTGGTTTGTTTTTGTAAATGCAGATTGAGGTAACTGTGACCTAACAACCTAAGTGTCGAACGTCGAAGTGTCAAAGTACTCTATGATTGCTCGCTTTGTCGAATACTTCATACTTACGTTTAATAGAGTTCTATGGTTGGAGGAAAAAGGAAGGCTTTGTTTTTTTTTCCTTGCATTTTTTTCAGAAATATTCCGTTATACAAACCTTGACCTGAGAATAATGAACACAACAACAACAAAATTATCCAATTTGGTGCAGTCGTTTGAACGTTATACTTGTTTGAAATATCGATAGACCATAGATCCTTTTTTATTTATATAGATATAATCTGTACCTACATCCGGAAATTTTTGCTGGAGACCTGAAAATATCATATCGCGTCCTTCCCGAGATCTCACAATGAGCAGTAATTGTGAATTTCTTAAACTCTTCGCCATCATGCTATGTGAGCGAATTTCCCACAGACCTTCCATAGTGGGAAGTTTGAGAATATCCATATGCGATGCCTTCAGGATCTTTCTGAAAATGACGCTGTGGCGTAAATTTGGAGGAAATATAACGCTCTCTGTACCTCTGAGAAGATATTGCCGGCACATCTTCAAAACCTCTCTGTTTTCCCTGGGCTGAAATTCTCGCCTATCGAGATGTTGATTTGGGCTTTCACGAAATTACTCGGTATGTTTGTTCATCGTTTTCCAACGAATGAATGTGGAGGAGCACGAAGAATACCAACTCGTCAACCGAGGCGCACGAAAGAACGTCAAGATAGCTAATTTTGTTGAGATAGGCACTTCTGGCTACTGCCTTTCTGTGAGACTTTTACTGCTGCGTAATGAATCGCTGATCGATGGCTCGAAGGAGAAGAATATAGACCTGTAACTATACGGACAAAGGCTCACTTATCGGCAACAGCCCGCGCCACGGCATACCGTGGCCGACCTGAATTTTATTCTTTCTATGTAATTGAATGGCACAGCGCGCACTTGATAACTTCAGGCCACGATAGAGCAGGTCGCCGCGGCCGGATTTCTCTGGAGAGAATACTTTTGCCGTTGCCGGCATCCCCACTTCCGGCACTAAGCGAGGATTAGCATTATTATTGCATGTATAAGCTTAAGGGCCACTTGCACCGTATCACAAAACCATAGATTAAGACCATAACCAAGGTTTAGGTAAAAAAAAATCTTGCACCGTCACGTAATCCACGTTAAATGGTCTTAACTGACTATTAAATTTAAACCCTGGAATTTGGGGGCTTAAAAGAAGGATTAATGGTAAGCTTCGAAATCTAACCCTACTTTCGTGCGATTTCGTACAAAATTGAGTAGTTTGACATTTTTCTGGACGTAACCTCCAGTTTGTTTACAGTTTGTTTGTTTACATTGGACATTCATGAAGAACTCGTACGAGTTAACGGAGTTGATGATCGAATTTTGGTTAAAAGTTATTGAATTCCAAATGATATTCATGAAAAAATGATATAGAGAGATAATGACATCAGTAGGCATTGATTCGTATCTTTTAAAGCATGAAGAATTAACATCAGTATTCGAAAACTCAATGGTATTTCTTATGAGCCTTCAACTATTTGAAATGAAAAACTTACAATGATATGCTCATTTATTTCCAAGAGCGAATAGCAAAATGAAATCGAAGACATATTTGGAATGAAAAAACATAGTTTCATGAAGATTCTTCAGTACTATTTTATTTAGTGATGTATTACGTGGAAAGCTATCATATACTACTTCATTATTGTGCAGGTGCTGTCTCTGTGCTATCATTATCCTCGATTTTATATTGACTGGACTCAAAATATGAGTACAAACGAATTAATGTAAAAGAAATTGCATCCTCGTGTTAGTCGATCTTCAAACGTACATCTTCGTCAATCCATCCATACATGATACTTCAATATTTATATAGAATACTTTTTATTTTGTGGATCTCACATCAGAGTTTTCATTATATTCGACCAAAAATTCGACTCAATTCATAATATACTTATTACAAACAAAAAAAATTTAATAGAAAGTCTATCCTTGGGTAAGCCGTTCCTTATCTGAAAGTTGTTTCGGATAAATGAATTCTATTTATTTATTCATTTTACAAACGCCAGGGTTGTAATTTCATGCAGAAGCATAAATCTTATGATATTACAAAATATATGTTTAATTGAGAAGGTATATAACTCCAAATTTGAATAATGTTTAAAGCCTGATGCAGAAGTGAGAGCACAAGTCGGTAGTAAGAGATCCCAAGTCTTAATGGGAACATTACATGCAATATTTTTATGGAAGCTATAAAGTCTGTGAGGTATACTTTTTCGGTGGGTTTTTCAATAGATGCATCTTGATTTTTCATATCATGGAAATATGGTAGAACCCATAAAATGAGTTTCATCTTTCGAATTAAAATATTTCATCAATTAGGGTTAATTCATGAGAAAGTAACCAGATTTGTAGATTAACTTTAATCTAGTTACATTCAGCCTCGGTGCAAGCCGAATATTTAAATCAGAGTTTGATAAATTTATCGTCGCTTAACTAACTGAAGCTTGAGATGAAAACGGTGCAATTGGCCCTTAGCTGTAGGCACGTAGGGGTAGGCCGTTTGGTAGGCCAATACATAGCGTGCTAAAGGTGAGTCGTGTTGTCGTCTTCTGAAGTAATGCATAGGGAAAACGGAATGAATGAGGGAAAGCTAATTCTCCTAGTCAGCGGATATCGAGAACTGTATGATGTGAGTGATCAACACTACTCAAATGAAGAGAGGAGAAATAATTGTTGGAAGGAAATTGGGGAACTGATAAAGCAACCAGGTGAATTCGGTTGAAAATTCTTTGCTGACTCGAATGATCCGTTGATTTCAAATCGGCATCAGAATGCAAATAAGTTGTCTGTGCAGGAATCTACCGCCATTCATGGGGATAGATTTCATACTCGAAATCCTCGGAATACTTAGTAGACTGGGATTCTCAAGAGAAGTATCTAATTACATTATGATTACACATAGCACACTCTTCGTGCTACTATGAGAAAAAGTTCCTATTTATGCTTGTTATTATTGGAGAAATACTTCACTCAAACAGTGAATTCTGATTTCGTAAGCAAATTTTTTTGTTAAGGAATAGAAACAAAACTAAAAAGGCAGTCCATTTGAATTTTCTCTATAGTGGTATGATCATCACATGTCGGGCAATTATCGTTTCAATTGAATATTTTCACTTTCATTTGAATAATCCCCCAAAAAATTATGCATCTTCATGATATCTCATATCGACAAAAAGTAAGCGCTGTAAGACATGCGAAAGAAATATTATAATTGCTTGTTGACATATTGTCAGTTTAAAGGCGCAATTATAGTTAATTGCCATCTTCAACTGATTATTAAGTATAATTGTTAGTTTTAACTGACAGTTATCATCGAATGCTAGTTCAACCTGACAATATGCTATAACTAGTTGTTCAAACTGACAAATAGCCATATTTGGTTATATATCATTGCCCATTTGACTTCATCTTCATCTGATTGTTTACAGTTTTCCATAATTGTCATTTCAAACTGGGAATTGAGGATAATGGTCAATTTGAACTGCAGTTAGGTTTATTTGCCAGTTTGAAATGGCCATAATGGCTAGTCGCCAGTTATTCGTAAATGGCAGTTCAAATTGGCCGTAATTTCCAGCTTGAACTGATCATATATACATAATTGCCAGTTCGAACGAACTAACGCCAGAATTGCCAGTTCAAATTAGTGATCGTCCATAATTCCCAGTTCAAAATGACAATTATTAATGATTGCTAGTTCGAAGCGAACAGCTGAATATACATTCTGGAAATGCAAAAAAAACGATTATTTTCTGATTTTAACTGCGTATATCCCCTCGAAGACCCCCGTTTGAAGCTCACTGAACATATTTCTACTGGGACTATTATAATAACAAATTCTAAATTCAGTGACGCTATCATGTTCTCCACTCTTCTCATCATCTAATAGTACCGTTTTTTCACAGAGCGTCTCAGTGACTGTGAGCGTCCTAACCCTCACCTTCATTTCCATAGACCGCTGGTATGCGATCTGCTTCCCCTTGAAATTCAAATCGACTACAAGCAGGGCAAAAACCGCCATCGGCATCATCTGGCTCCTGTCACTCACGACATGTAAGTAAAACTCAATCTTACCTTAATTTCGATTCAAATTGCTTTCCGACCAAAGAAATCAAGTAGAAGCGGGTTGGCGGAGGACTATCGTAACTGACGACATACGCAAATCCAGAGGCCTGGTTCGATAACGGCTGTGATAGAATGCGTCAGTGTGGAATTTCATTTTAAAGTTGTTCACTAAAGGGAATTTATATCGACCGGAATCCTGGCTTGTTCCTCAAGATGATCGGAATAGATTTGATTCAATTATAAAAGCTGCATATAGAAAATGCTGTATAAACGAACTGTCCTTGTTTCATTCGAAATCATACCTGAATATTCCAATCCGATAACTTTGGACCTGACCACTAATAACTAATATCATGCTCTATCCAAAATACAGATTTTGGAAGCTTTGGACAGCCTTCAATCTGCTGATGCACTCTTTGGGTCAGGACTGTGGTGGCGAATCCAAGCTTCATCCCTCGTGATATATCGCAGAAAATTCAGTTCATCCGACCCTCTTTCGGAATCAACGATGCGTAGTTGCTTTTCATCAGTGGTGAGCAAGTGCGGCACCAATTTCTAGAAAAAGCTTTCTCATGGCCAAAAGTTCACATACAGAACAGTTAAAACAGTAACTTTGAATGTCTTCAACTTCACAACTCACTCAACTATAACTCGTAATCTTTATTGGATGAATTCAGTGACAACTGCCGAATTTGGGCGAGGCAAGCGTTCAGAAGTCGGCGATTCTTCGACCACTTTTGAAGTCAGCGTACTATTTTTTCACCGTTGGTATCGATAGAGCAGAATCTGAATAACATTTTTCTAGTCGATGCTCAGCTTAAACAGTATTTTTGTCAACAAAAAATAATGTTTTACATATTCAGGAAACTCGCCTCTATATATTCTTCAAATAACAACGAATTCAGCATAACATGCCTTCAATAACTGGATCCGAACTACAATATATTTTCCAACCATTCGACATGCATCTTTTGAAAATAAAATCCAGAACATCCTGTCAGATTGAAGGATCATGCAGAATGTCTTGAGTAAAATAATGAGGAGATCGAGGAATGTGGAACATTCGGAAAAAATATTGTTTTCGTTATTGGATCAGTTATCTAAGGGTTATTCTCGGAATAACGACCATATCTAGGGAAAATCCTCGAAATTTGACATATCTTTTTCCAATATCCTCTGGATTGAATAAGGATCAAACTGAAATTTGGAACACTGCTGTGAAATATAGAGCTCAAGATTTGTGTGAACTGTAATCGAATAAATAGTTTCCGAAATAGAATGTTTCCATGATAAATTATGGAATTAATGTCATTAATGACATGATCATCACGAAATTTCGCATTTCCAGATTGTGCATTAGGTTGGATGATTCTTTCTCGAGACCGAACCTTGAAGTCAATATAAAACATATTTTACCATATTTCAGCTCTATTCGATATTCATTTTCGAAAAATATTGGAAAACATTCTTTCAGATCTCGCTCCGGTGACGAATTTTAACGAGCTCGTAAAGAACTTGACCTCACGTCAGTGTTTTTGTAGATTTTTTGTTTGAACCTTCCAAATATCCTGCTTGGGTTCGTTTCTTATATACATTTATAATCTGATTTTTAATCTCTGTTGCGTTCTACGATAGTTCAAAGAAATGATTATTGTTTTGCCGGAGAGAAAAATGTGAACTGGGGCCACTTTTCCTTCACACAAAGAGGAAATTTAAGTTACACCTTTCACAGTGTGAAGTAAGTCCAATAACGCGAAAAGTCTCGAAATTAAGGCAAGCCACCAACGAAATGCACCTTACCTTGTGGTTTCAAGATGATGGGGTAGTGAAGGGCCCTTCTTATCAGCAGTCGCAGCTTCTTCTCGAACAGGTCCCACAACAAGACCGCACAATCACCTTTGGCGAGTTTCAAGCTGTTGAAATTCACTGATTATCGTTCACAGCGGAGAAAATCTTTTTGATTTTATCCAGTTTTTTTTGAGATTATTGCGTGTTCTAACAAAAGCGTCAAATTTTAATTATCACACGTGTCTATTCAAAATTGTCTTGAAAAACAGTGTCACATTGCGAGCACCGCGCATACACGCGCATGCTTCCACTCGGCGCAAGACGTTGGCCGGCATATTTATACGAAGGAAACAAAAAAAGGAAACCGAAAGTACCCACAACTGTGAAAGGTCTCTTAAGAGAAAAAAAAAATGAAATTAATTCCGTGGATACGGAACATACTCCCCCCCAAGGTGAATATAATGAACCTTAATAACCACAAAAAAAAAAAAAAAATTAGTGAATACTAAATGGATAGAAGTAATTGTAATTGTAACAATTACACGAAGAGGAAAGAAACTTAAATTTAAAGTATTGGTCAGCGGACATCATCATCAGTAGAACACATTTCCGTTGGTAAAGGACTCAATTTGTTCAGAGGTCGTTGTATTATACCGGATTTGGTTTTAACATCAGCCACCCGACACACTCCATCTAGACCGGGAGTTAATTTAACAATTCGTCCTAGGTCCCACTTCAAGGGAGGTAAATTGTCATCTTTGATAAGTACAAGCGAACCTTCTTTGGGCATATTAGAGGACTTCAACCATTTATTTCTTTGTTGTAAAGTATTTAAGTATTCATTCTTCCATCGACGCCAAAAATGTTGTATCATTTGTTGAATTAGATGCCATCTTTTTAAACGATTTATTTTGACATTCTCATAATTATCATCGGGAACGGCACTCAAGGGTTCTAAAGTTAAGAAGTGCCCGGGAGTTAGCACTGACACATCGTTCGGATCCGAGCTGATTGGGGTGAGCGGTCGAGAATTGAGTACCGCCTCAATCTGAACCAGAAGTGTATAAAATTCTTCGTAATTTAAAATCTGATCCCCGATCACCCTTTTAAGGTGAGTTTTCACGGACCGGACCCCAGCCTCCCATAATCCCCCCATGTGAGGGGCATGACCAGGTAAAAAGTGATGGGTTATAGTCTCAGATTCAGCGCATTTTTGTAGTAACGCATTTAATTCTCTACTCGCACCGATAAAATTACTCCCCCGGTCCGAGTAGAGATGTGAGCATCTCCCCCTCCGTGCCACAAACCTACGCAGGGCGGCAATAAAGGCATCCTTGCTTAAGTCGGAGACCAACTCTACGTGAATGGCCTTAGTCGCCATGCATACAAAAAGGCATACATAGGCTTTTGAAGTTTTAATACCCCGGTGTCGACTCAGGGTTAGTAGGAAAGGGCCGCAAAAATCTACACCCGCATGCAAAAATATTTTGGACGGAGAAACCCGAAAATTCGGCAGATCTCCCATAACAGGCTGGGATAAAGCTGGATTGGTTTTCCAACACTTCACGCATTTTGAAATCTTAGAACGAATAACCTTTCGCGCAGAAAGAATCCAAAACTGTTGCGATAACAGGTAATGCATAGTGGAGATACCTGCATGTAAATATTTCTTATGGAAGAAATCAATAAGTAATTCAACAAGTCTCGATCGTGGGGGAAGCAAAAAGGGATGTTTTTTATCGTACGATAACTGCGCATTGGAAAGTCGACCGCCTACTCGGATAAAGCCCTCAGAATCGATGAAGGCATTCAACTTTCTGAAATATTTTGGAAAATTTTTTGTTTCGAATATTTCTTCAAAGTATAATATTTGCGTTCGCTTAACCAAAATTAATGTAGCTTGGTGCAGTTCAGAGTACGCAAACGAATTGCCAACCTTAGATTTCCCTTTAGCGTGATTAATGAATCTCATTATATAACACAAGACCCTTCGAACGAAATCAAAACTTGAATGATTCAAAAGTAATGAATCGATGAAATTTTCGTCATTCACTGTAATGAGAACAGACTTACGTATCTCTTCTTGTGTTTCGAAACGAGGTTCGTATGCCCCGTTTTGGCCCAATTGTAGAAATTCAGGTCCTCGAAACCATAGTTCATTTTTATGAAGTTCAGATGGAAATAATCCGCGAGAGGCTAAGTCTGCAGGATTCTCGTTAGATTTAACATGTGACCAAGAGGATACGTCGATTCTTTCTTGAATGAAAGAAACACGATTCCCAACGAAAGTCTGCCATCTATGTGGAGACGAATTTAACCAAGCAAGTACAATTTCAGAGTCCGTGTAAGCTTGGACTAGCCTGAACTGCAGTTTTTGTTCATAACTTTTCTTGATCCATGTCAAGACCTTGGTGAGAAGTACCGAGCCACACAATTCCAACCGAGGAATGCTCAACTTTTTTGAACACGGCGCTACTTTAGATTTACCACACAAGAAAAAGGTTTCAATTTTGTTTTCATTATTTATGACCCTGCAATACACTACAGCGCCATAACCACGTTCACTGGCGTCACAGAAACCATGCAGTTCTGCCGCCCCATTTCGCGGAATACTGATAAGACGATCAATGCGTAAATGACATAAAAGAGAAAGTTCGTTTTTATACTTGGTCCAAACTCGAATGACTTCATTTGGGGGCTTGGTATCCCAATCTAAGCCTGCCAACCAAATTTTCTGTATTAAATACTTACACATGAATGTTATAGGCGTCAAAAAACCCAAAGGATCGAAGATTCTAGCCAATTCGGACAATAACGTGCGTTTTGTACAACTGCGATCGAGAGGTTGAACGTTAAATTGAAAAGTATCAGTCTTCGGCTCCCAAATAAGTCCCAATATCTTAATTGATACGTTATCCTTTTGATCAAGAGAATGTGTATCCGATGAAATGTGTTCCACAGGTATGCAATTCAAAAATTCCGCGTTATTGCTAGACCACTTCCGCAACTGAAAACCCCCCTTTGCCAACAGACTAGTCAATTCGTCTTTCAACTTGAGTGCATTTTCCAGGGAATCACTACCTGTACAAATGTCGTCAACGTAGGTCTCATCTAAAAGCGCAGTTGAAGCTGCAGCGTACATTTTACCTTCATCTTCAACTAATTGGCGAACCGTTCGTAGGGCTAGATAAGGTGCGCAGTTCAACCCAAAACATAAAACTCTAACTCGCAAATCCAATATCTCATCCTCAGGAGAAAAACGAAATACTATGCGTTGATAATCTCTCAAATTGGGATCTACCAAAATCTGGCGATACATTTGTCTTATATCCGCAGTAAAACAAATCATGTGCAAACGAAACTTCAGTAAGAGAGCGCCAATATCGCTTTGTAATTTATTACCGACGTACAAACAGTCATTAAGTGATTCACTAGGTTTTGTCTTCGCGGAAGCGTTAAAAACAACCCTTAATTTTGTCGTAAGATGATCTGGTTTAACAACCGCATGATGAGGTAAATAGAAAAATTTTAACCCATCCTGCGGAGGGTCTACAATTTCCATTTGAGCTAATTCCAGATATTCTCTTATAACAGAGCAATACTGCTCATAAAATGCTGGATGACGCAAAAGACGTCGTTCCAAAGCGTAAAATCGTTGAATTGCCAGCGCACGACTTTGAGGAAAAATCGGATCGGTAACTTTAAAAGGAAGAGGTACGACGTATCTACCTGAGGTGGTTCGATAAACGTTACGCTTAAAAATATCCTCACATTCACTTTCTGGAGGAGAGGTAACTGAGTCAGGTACTGTTTCTACTTCAAAAAACTGTTTCATTAAATTATCCAAAAAATCCTCAGAAACGGTATTAAGGAAAGAATTAACCTGCGAGGCAATCGGTTCGTTATCGATTTTTCCCAACAAGACATAACCGAAAATAGTACGAAGAGCGTTAGGACCCCCGTTGACTCCAGAAATTGTCTCATTCAACAAAAGATTAGCGAACACATCGCAGCCCAACAAAATATCTACTTCACCCGGTACATGGTAATGCGGATCTGCTAGAGGAAGACCCTTCAAATATCCCCACGAAGTATTATCTAATCGATAAGTCGGCATTTTATCACATATCTTGGGCAAGATTACCGCGTCAATTGCCAATACTAAATCTGATTTACCAATAGGTCTAAGTTTGATTTGGGCTATGCCCTTGTTTACGACTTGAGTATTCCCGACACCATTTATAACAACGGAAGAAACCAATCGGGGAATATTTAGAGCGTTATAACATCCTTTTGATATTATAGAAATTTCTGAACCGGAATCTAACAGTGCGCGAAATTTCTTATGTGTCCCATCATATGTTTGCACCTCTACCATCGCCGTCCCTAGTATGACGCAGCGAGATCGAGAACGTGGTGGGGTACGAGCGGTTAAGGAATGTTCTAAGGTAGTGGAAGGGCTGAGCGCCGACGCACCTTCCCGGTTGTGATCTGAAATAACCCCACTTGAATTTGAGACTGGATTTCCCGATTTTTCAGTTTCCCAATGAAGAGTTGTGTGATGTTTTTTACTACCGCATTTGCGACAAGCTGATTTCGATTTACATTTATTCAATGTATGAAGAGAACTCAAGCAAGAAAAACATAAAGTTCGGCTTTTACAAAAAGCATATCTCTCCTGTTGGGTTTTATTCAAATATTCGCTACAAGAATAAATATTATGACCTCCCGAGCACAATACACATTGAGTTGTTTTAGCCTCCTTACGCGTCAAAAAATTATGAGTGGGTTTAGCAAGATATGATGATGATTTTGAAGCCTTGGAACTTGATTTTGGCGTTGGGTTACTTTCAGATATATTTAAAAGTCCATTACAATGTTTTTCTAGAAATGTGAACAGAGTTTCATATTCAGGAATAGATGTAGAACCATGTTCCCTCTCGAATGCCCTAGCGGTTTCCGGATCCAAGCGTGATAACAACATATGAGTCAGAACGAAATCGCACTTTATGTCAATATTCATATTCTTCAAACTTTGTAAATTTATAGAAAATATGTCCAATAACTTCCGCAGTGATTGAGGATTTTCTGTCTTTAAGGGAGCGAAATTTTCTATCGGCAACCAATAAGCGCGGGCTTGAGCTCGAGGATTGGTGTAACGTGTCACCAAAGTTTCATAAGCGGTTTTATAATTCTCGGTTGTGGCTTTCAGATGTTTTATTAATTCTAAGGGCGTACCAGTCAACGAAGAAAGCAAATAATTGAATTTTTCTACGGGCTTGAGCATTGAATTAGTATGAACTAAAGCATCGAACATGTCCCTGAACCCAGGAAAATCCCTAATATCTCCGGAAAACCGTTGCAAATCGATCTGCGGCAATTTTACATGCGGAATATCAGCATTATTAGGTTGACCAACCGAAGAGCCCGCATAGTTCAAATGAGACACTACATCGAATAATTCCGAATAAATGGATTTAATGTCGTAAAACATCTCTAAGAAGTCACTTTTAACCGAATCTTCGGCGTCCAGGTCTGCCTCTTTATCCGTTGCTAATAACGATAGAACGGTACTGTGACATCTATTAAACTCCTCACTTAAATCCTTGAGAGAAGAATATCGAACTTGGAATTTGATTCGAAATTCAGCGTCCCTTTTGGCGGAAAGGGCCAAGTTATGAATAACCTGCATTTCTTTCACACAACTGAGTCTTAAGGCTATCACCTTTCGTAACTTATCCGCCATTTCGTATGTGTAAATATATCAATATTTTGTGCAAACACCTCTGAACAAACGGAATTTATGTCAAGTGATAATTATTGTTGAAACGTCAACCTTTCAAAACAATGCGCATTAATGAAAAAGTTGTCCACCTAGAACCGATGTCGTCTGACCATACACATATGTTGCGGAGATATGAAAATCAAGATGGCCAACAAACTAAGGAATTTATTTCAATTCTGATCAATCGAAATTTTTTGAAATGAATGTGTCAAATTTCGACTAAATGAATGAAAAATACCTCCAAATTCACCTAAGCGTGAATCTGAAGAGATCAACGATCAGCGCGTAGTGAAACTTCAACAGCAAAAAAATTAGGAATGAAATTGATTTAATGGCAAAGACAAAAAATCCTATTTCAGCGAAATTTAAAGGAAAAGAGGCCTTAATATCCGGCCCGAAGGACCATGTTGCGTTCTACGATAGTTCAAAGAAATGATTATTGTTTTGCCGGAGAGAAAAATGTGAACTGGGGCCACTTTTCCTTCACACAAAGAGGAAATTTAAGTTACACCTTTCACAGTGTGAAGTAAGTCCAATAACGCGAAAAGTCTCGAAATTAAGGCAAGCCACCAACGAAATGCACCTTACCTTGTGGTTTCAAGATGATGGGGTAGTGAAGGGCCCTTCTTATCAGCAGTCGCAGCTTCTTCTCGAACAGGTCCCACAACAAGACCGCACAATCACCTTTGGCGAGTTTCAAGCTGTTGAAATTCACTGATTATCGTTCACAGCGGAGAAAATCTTTTTGATTTTATCCAGTTTTTTTTGAGATTATTGCGTGTTCTAACAAAAGCGTCAAATTTTAATTATCACACGTGTCTATTCAAAATTGTCTTGAAAAACAGTGTCACATTGCGAGCACCGCGCATACACGCGCATGCTTCCACTCGGCGCAAGACGTTGGCCGGCATATTTATACGAAGGAAACAAAAAAAGGAAACCGAAAGTACCCACAACTGTGAAAGGTCTCTTAAGAGAAAAAAAAAATGAAATTAATTCCGTGGATACGGAACAATCTCTTATATATATACAATTTTTTTTCTGTTGGAAATCTTTAGTTTCCTTATGTAACGTCGTCGTGACCTATATTATTATTATTTTGAATTATGATTTAGTGACCTTATGACAAGTTGTGTCAAAAGACAGATAGACGAATAAAAGAGACTAGAATTTTCACGATTTTGTTTCTCTTAATAAAAACTGCTGAATAGACGAATTTAACAGTTTACACCTTACGAAGCTCAAAGTTGTGATAAGCGGCTGCTGGAATGTTTTGGTTTATAATATGAAATTAATGCAAGAAAATTCACTGTTATTTTAGTAAACATTCAGTGGAAATTATGTTTTGGTCCGTTCCATAGATCAATATTGGATTTATTTCAATCATTTTGATTTCTCCCCGAGAATCTCGCTTCTTAATAAGCTCAAAGTATTAGCATTCTTCCCCAAAATTGAATATTGAAATTCACTTGCAGGGTTCAAACTATTCGTCAAGAGCAGTTCTCAGAAAAGATGTCGCCTGATGAACAATATTGAAACAATGCAAACCATCAAGGAAGTGAACTCTTACGTTTCGAAGTCTAAATCTGACTCCTTCATCAGACAATAAAGCGAAAATTCGAAGAATTATTTTCTTTCGATGATCGTATTTCAAGACTTTTGTTAACGTGATGAAATATCCCAAAATATCCTCTAATCGATATATGAGAAAGAAACCTCATTATATCCCTCAAGATATTGTGAGAATGAGCCATCTCCCTAACAACCGCTCTTGATCACAGTCTAGCGTAGCCATCAAATACAAATTACCTACGCGTTTGTCTATTTCCACTTCACTCATCTTGTCATCTTGTTCAAGTTCATGTGAAGGAGACGAGAAACGCTTGAAGATAATACGTTCCGCTTGAAGTAGTCTACAAAGAAGGAGCTACTATATGAAAATGCTGAACAGGATTTCCCAATCCTCAATGATTCTGAGGGAGATTTCTTTTGGAAGTTTTTAATCGTCTTTTACATTGAAAGATGGCTGAAATGATGTTGAGAACATGTTCCTGTTTTGTCTCAGGAAGTGTACTCTAGTAGACGTCTTCAATCATCTCTGAGATATAGAGTGTTTGTTGATCCATGTCGAAAAATGCTTTTTTCTCGTGAAGAAATTTAAGTCTTTATAAAGATAATTCGTAACCACTTATGTATGGAATATCGATAAAGGTGATATATCTTTGTTCATATAATAATTTTCTCCCTTTTTATGAAACATTTCCGTACTACCTGCTTATGTTGATGACGCGCTGTACATTGTTATACTGCAGCTATCCATCTGAAAGGTGACAACTATGGGGATTTCTTCTGTGGTTTTATCCAAGGTAAGTTGACCTGACGATCAGTAATAACTGTGAAATAGCTGTCATTCTCCTTGGATCCGCTTCTTCGGTGTAGATGTTTTGATTGATCAAGGTGGAATATTCGTTGATTTATCGACAGATACTCGTCCTTGTGATTATGTTAGAAATTGGCAACTCTCTCAAACGGTATATTTGAAACCGAACTGAGATATACAGAGGTACGAGAATCAACAGAAGTAAAACGGTGAGATCGTTAGTATGGCATGCTTTAAATATTGTTCATTTTGTTGACGAATATTGAGGTTTGTCATGTTATTTCTCCTGATTGTAATGCTTCTTATTACAAAGGGTATAATTTGGAACAAAGAGTGACACCTCACCACACCCTGACAAAATGGAGCTAAGTTACCATTTTAGTCCCGGAAGTACGGAAAGATAATTTTACGATGAAGGATTAATTCATTTGTGAAGGTTAAGAGGTATATAACCGCTTTATTTCCCCGCCAGTTCCAATTAATAACGGCACTGAACAGGTGATAAAACTTAAAATTTGGGGAAGGTCTTTGAAGATGGGAATTTCACGCTCGGGGATAACAATTTTCCGTTCCCCCTTTGCAGTTTCCACTGGAATTCTATTCATTCGCTATATTCTGGTGACGAGAAATTCATAAGTGAAATTAATTATACAGGGTGAGTCTTTAAATTGTACAATGATTTTAACTAAAGATTCCTCTCACCAGATAAAACACTTTTTTCATTTACCATTTTTTCAGATTCGGCTCTGGTAAAAAGTTATAAGCATTTAAATATTTCTCAATGTGCTAATACACTCCTGCGCTTTGTTTGCAGGTTCAACCCAGATATCACTCACGGTGATTTGTTTTGCAGAATAATCAATCCATTGCTTGAAGTTCGATGAAATATGATTGGGAAAACTGACTCAATACTTTGGTACTTTTTGAGCTATTATTTCGGAAAAGATTTTTCACTACAGTTGATCCTTGAAACACTAATCTTCCATAATTATTCTAATTTCCATCGAATTAATTAATGAACAAGCGCGTAATATAAGAAATCACTTACAAACTTGAAAACATTAATTGAACTGTGGAATTCTATGGAAAGCCTGGTCCATAGACATAGACTATGTCTGTGGTCTGGTCACGAAATAGCATAGATCTATTTCTGTGTATGTCCCGGTTGAAGGTGAGTGCATGATGTGAAAAACATGGTGTGCTCATGATGTAAGTGAAACTTGGTGTGCTCATCTGCTCATCTGTGATCGTATTCAACAATGATGACGTCACTTTTTTAATTCAAATTCAAGGAAATATATATGCTGTGCTTTGAATTTGAAAAAAGTGACGTCATCATTGGTAAATACAATAACATAGCAGTATCCTACTTCAGTTTTCGACAAAAGATGCCGGCAAAAGAAAATCGGCCATATAAAATCTGGAATTTTCACGAAACTTATCGACCTGTCATATCAAAACTAGTCGAATCAGAACTTTTTCTAATTTTACGAGTTGGACCATACATTATTTTCAAGAATTTCCAAAAATGAATTTATCTTGACAAATTTAAATTCCATTCAGTCAGAATGGCGATAATATATATATTAAGGTTTCCTTCGTCTCTGAATACACAAGTCTAGAACTTGATATTCTCGAATAACTGTTTACTACAAACGGTTTTTATTATCTCAATATTCAGTTCATGGAAAGGAAGTCTTCCAGAGTTACGTTTTCAAAAATACCTCAAGAAAACATTTGGAGCGATAGATACTACGATTAATTTGTCTGGTTTGAAATTCGTCTGAACATGAACAGCAAAGTGAAGATTCATATTTCAATTTCAATAATAATAATAAACATGATCATTTCCTCGAAATATCTTCATGAGTATGTAACAAAACTCATAAATTTGAATACAAAATTTATATATTTATTTTTATGAAAGAAGATCCAAACTATCCAATGAAATATATGAGTAATATCCATCTCCTCTTCCGTTTTCAACGTTGTTTTGGAAATGACTTCTTGTATCCATCCATGTAAGTATCCTTACATATAAACCTCATATTGCTCCTTATTTCCTTATGCATATTTCATATTATTAATGAGTAGATGTTCCACATTTTTTTGTTGAACTCCTCATATATTAGTAAGAATTCAAAATTTCAAATATCTGATTCATTTTTTGGGAAATAGTTCTATCAGATCAATCAGATCATAACTTTAATAATTTTTATTCAGCGGAATTCTTTGTATGAACTCGGCAAAGCGACCTTAGCGCCCTCATCGCTTAAAGAGCCAAGTAGGACAATCAGGTCGATTCTGTTTGCAAATAGCAATATTGCTAAGAAAAAGATATTGCTATCATAACAAGATTGGAATTATTGGTATTCTGATCAACGATTTTGAGCAATATGATCTGTCACTTTAACGAGAATCTTGCTATCAATATTGCTATCTTAGCAACCTCAAAATAGTACTTGCTATGCTTGATAACAAGATAGGTTAGAAAGGGAATCTTACAGAGATCCATTTGTTTAAGTATTATTTCTTCCAAGAATTCGAAAATATTGAAGATAGGGAAGTATGTGGTAATAGAAATTTGTTATTTCATGGAAAATTCTTAGAATAAAATACCGGCATAGTAAGCAACAACTGAGATGATTATTCTAATGATCTAACAGCCATCCCTTTGAATTGCCAACAGAAAAGTTCATCGAATTTCGAATCAATAGCATAAAATTGCTGCATTTGATTTCTGGAAACCAAAATTCTATCGGTATCCAGAAAATGGGTCAATTTGACTAAAATTGGTTTTTCTGTTTCGTAACATTTTCGACTAAGTCGATGTTTACATGAATAAAAAAAGTATACGCTAATGGAAATGTGTTCAAGGCTCTCTAGAGTATTATTTAATTTCAAGGAAAATTCTTAGACTAAGATACAGGCAAAGGCAACAGCTGAGATGATTATTCTACTCGTCTCAACAAATGCAATCCCTTTGAGGTTCCAACGACAAAGTTTATCGAATTTCGAATTATTAACGCCTGAATAAAATTGCTGCATTCGATTTCTGATAACCAATATTTTATTGGTATCCAGGAAATTGGTTATTGGCCAATTTGACTCGTTTCTTTTCCTAACATTTTTTATATCGATGTTTAAATGAATAAAGAAAGCCGTAGATTGAGGTTATGTATGCGAAACCATAAAGATAACTCACGAATTAGGGTTATTTTCTTCTTCCTTGTAGTTCTAATGTCACAAAATACAGTGTTGTCAGCTCTAAAATCACCAATTATGGAAGTCTATGATAGCAATATTGTTATAACAAAATTCATAACAAACATTGCTATAACACTCGGAACAGAATACGTAACATCATGGCCATATTGCTATAAATTAGAAAGATAGCAATATGACTAGAATAGCAAGGTTCATAGCAATACGCAAACAGAATCGACCTGAATATCGGACAATTCTGGGACCGCGTTTTGGACCTAAAATTTCAGTGGGTAATAGTAGGAAAGTGTCGACACCTGATATATTCTATGCATCTTGCTGTAGAATACGACTCTTAGTCATAGAGAACTTCACACCATAATTTATTTCATTCGGATTTCGGAGGAACCATGTCAAAGCTATAAAAGAAAATCTGATTTTTTTGGACATTTCAACAGCCTGTATCTTTTTACCGGGGCTGAATCAGGAAAAATGGCAAATAAATAAGTATTTTATTTGATGAGGAGAATATAGAGTTAAAATTAATGTACAACTTAAAGACTCACCCTGTATATAGGTATAGAACTGAGTGAATCTGCTTGGTATATATAAGAGAAATCTTGTAGTAGATCAAAATTGCTGGTTCTCATTTGCGAAAAATATTCCTTCAGACAACTTCCTATGGCAAACATCGCGTAATCGGATCCTTGCCAAAGATAGGTGATTTTCTGTTTTTGCGCACATATTCTGTGGAACCGCGTGTTATGTGTGTAAGTCTGAAATCTTCGAAATTTGAACCGGGAATTGACCGTGGAACTTACTGATTACGAATCCGGCGTCAAAATCTATTCTGTCTGAATGGCTGACCGTCGAAACGGGATATAGGGAAAACCCTATATCGACTCGATTAGATTCCAGAATGCGACGGTTGATTTCGATAATGTGCAAAATCGGCCTAACGGTTTAGTGAGAAATCTTTTTTCGAATTTACTAACAGTAACTACTATCTCGAAAGAATCGTGAGAAAAATTGTGCGTTGCTATGCTCAAACTTACTGTAGGGTAGAAATTACTGAGGTAGAAATTTTTCAAGTTTTCGATCGTAACAATGAAAGAGCTTAATATCCGTGTGAAATATATTTCGAATTGAGATGTCTGGAAAGGGTTGATAAGAAGTCAAAGAAATGAGACGAAATAGCTTCGAATATTGTTTCGTTTTTTATTTCAGACGGCCGGATGTCGTGAAAGAGAATATTGTTCTTAGGTCGAGTATCAATTTTCGTGCAGACCGGTATCGAAAGATGAGAGTATATTTTCCAACTGAAGCCCGAGATAAGAAAAATGTGGAGTTGAATTTTTGACTACGTGGGAGAAGTGAAGTTCTCTTTCGAAAAGCTGACTAAGATAAATTGTTGAGAGGGGTCCTTCGGGACAGAATAATGTTAGGAAATTCGAGGGCTGGGTTGATCAATAATAGTTAATAGTAAATTTGAAAAACCGATTTCTTCCTATTAGAGTAGCGTTTTTTGGTGACAGTGAATTTGCGAGGTTAGCTCATGAGTTTTTTTTGTTGTGCTGAGAAAAGTACGAAACCGATAGATTCGGTTATCAGAGGGTCCGAGCGAGGGACAAGCCGAAAGCTTGTATTTTTTTGTGTGCCGAGGAGGGTACTGAACCAATGGATTCGGTCATTGTAGAGTCAAAGTAAGGGACTCGTGGAAGTAGCTCGTGGTAAGAGTTCGAGATAAGGGTTCATTTTATTGTTGTTAGGAGGGCCGTTTGAGTTCGCGGCGGAAATAGTGTATTCATGGAATAGAGGTCACTGTCGGAGGTGGTGTATGGTCTTCAGGTACACCTATTGGAATAAGCTTCAACTAGTGAGGAAAAGGTAAATCGTTTTGGAAAATGTATGTTAATATGATTAACCCATCGTATTTCGATTTCCTTTCATTTTATTTTTGGTTAGATATAATGAGTTAAAATTGATAGGTTTTACCGATGTCTCCTCAATGAAGAATATCTGATTCGAAAAGTATATTTGAGAAGTTTGTCTGTTGTTATGTTATAGTATGAAATGACAGTATGAAATCTCTCGTTCAATTAATGAATTTTATTGTATTAAAATATCGGTTGAAGTAATTTTTTTTATAAAATTGATCTTTTTGTTTCTATTTTAATGAACACCTCGATCTGTGTAAGTAAGGAAATTTGAATATAGTTTATAAGTGTATTCTATTTGGGTTTTTCTTTCCTGATTTTTTGTTCCTCAGAAAAATATCAACACAAAAGACTCTATCCTAGTGCATAGAGCACGAACTTTCATCCCTTTCGGACAATTTAAGTAGAATAATGTAAGATGAGATGAATTAGTTTTTGAATGAAATTCAATCCTTTCCTTTTGAATGGTGACAGTTGAGAAATTAAGTAGCTATTTGGTATTCTAGTTAGTCCTACAAGAGAAATCAAAATTCTACTTTTATAAATGGTGACAGCGATTACAGATTGGATTGTAAGCTCAATAATTTGAAAAGCACAATATAAAGACATATCTATCGTATTATTACATTACTGCTGAGTTTAAATCAAATCTGTTTCGCAAGTTCCTGGCATATCGGGATTATTCGTTCGCTCGTAGTCGTGACTATGGACGGTGGACTTGCCGGACAGACAATAGCACGCCGTTTTTCTACTAGAAATGACCCCAGCTTCCCTTTTGATGTGGCACCTAGTACACCTTTTAGTTTAGAGAACTTAAATCTCTCGTTAATTTCGGTTTCCGTTCCAGCTTTGCCGGAGATGATCTACTCAACCACTAAGCGAATGGACGACCTAGGCTTTGACACGTTATATTTCACGAAGTGCCAGCCGAGTTGGTCGATCGAAACAGACACATACTTCACCATTGTTAGGATGATCTTCTCGTATGCTTTTCCTCTACTTTTCATGTCGATAGCATACATACAGATAATAAGAGTCCTATGGAAGTCAGGAAAAATTCCAGATCAAGTTATGGGTAAGTTATCACTAATTTTATACAAGGTGTTCCTCCAGTAACTGTACATCGTTCGATTGTGAATAGTTGGAACCTTGGAGAGCGCAAAACCAACATCAAAATATGAACTGAGGCTATTGGTTTCTATAATAAGAGACAAGAATATTTCTTGATTTTGCACTTTCGGATATCTCAAGAATCAAATAACGTAGTCGCTTCAAATTTGGTAGGTATTGTCACCTCAGGCCATTGAAATGTTCATATGAACCATGCTGATGTAGTACAGATCAGGACTGGGAAATTCCGATTTCTGATTCCCGGTCTAATGAAATACTCTGTACACGGAAAGAAAACTATTCTCAAAACAACAATCGAAATATTTTTGAAAATTTCCACTTACTTCAAGTTTATATTGTATAAAAACAAGTATATCGGGTTATTTTGTATTCTTGGATCAATCTGATGAAACTATAGGTTCATATACTAAAATGAAGATTATTATACTCAGAAAGAATAAATGGTATAATTACTGGAAACATGTCGATTCCTCAAAATCAAGAATATTCCGAGATTGAATTAGAGTATAGGATAGTTCACTTCCAAAGCTATCATTATTTCATTTCAATACTTCACAAACACTCATTAGATAAAATACTTACGAATAATTGGTTTACTTATTTTAATACTATTTGAATACCTATATCTTTGCATCCTGCACCATCCATCTTTATTAAAATTCTTTTGGATTTTGTATTGGCTGTCAGCCAAACTACGGGTGCATCCACGGGGGATAGCGAAAAACAAACTTTCTTTCTAAATTATTTGATTTACAATGGTATTCAACTATCTATGACATTCGACTGATATTGGACACAGAATATATAATTTTATTTTATTAAATCGTCTTTCAGAGCATATGAAGACTTGCATTCATGTATGTGTGCTTCTTGCATTAAAATATTAAAGGGGATTGAAAACGTTTGTTGAAACTTATAGAAATTAACAGAATTATTTAACTTGTCACGGAAATCCCGATTTATATGGGTGAAATCCTATGTTCTGGGTACACCCTCCCAATTTTGTATAAATCCTGAAAACGAAGCAGGACTTATATATTAAATCTCATGTGTCTGACGATTCGTAGCAAATTTCGGAAAAGCTTGCATATCAGTTGAATTTCCAAGAAATAATTCTTGGAGAGCAAGGGCGTTATCGTTTTGCCAGAATTTTTATAATTTTTCAGGTTGGAATCCCTGATGAAATATCTGTTGTCAAAGTCTTTTTATAGACCAGGGTCGATAATATTTTGAAGCAAAAAAATAATAGTAGGATGAAATCCATCGGAAAAGGAAGACAATATAACGAAAATTAAATGAAAAATCATTTAGAGACGATGTGATGTCGTAAAGTGGATGATGTGAGTGTTAAAGGGTAGAACACGGCTTAACTCGATTTCAGGCATAACAACAAGTACTATGGAAAGAAGTTAAATATCAAAGTTGTAGGTAATAAAAGGATCCAGAACTGGTATAGGATTTGGAAATTATAAAAATCATGAGCAAATTGGTTTTTTTTCTGATAATTGCGGAAGTAATGATCTGATTCAATTATAGATCGGTATTTGAGTGTAGAATTACTATGTGCATATGTGAGCAAAATTTCGTGAGGATTGCATGATAAAAATTCAAAAGTATATTTCATTAGTGTTACTGGGCCTGAAACTTTTTGACGCCTCTCGTTTCTTGAATTGAATAAATTATTGAATAAATTCATAATTGAAATTGATTGCTCGCTCAACACTTGGTGAAACATCGTATTAAATATTAAAACAAATAAAACACTTGACTTCGTTCACAATTTTCAATTTAAAATATCTTGTTGACATGCATGTTTCAGGTTTTACCCCATTATCAAAACTTTTGAATATGGGGTAAAACCCGAAACATGCATGTCAACAAGATATTTTAAATTAAAAATTGTGAACGTAGTCAAGTGTTTTTATTTGTTTTAATAATAAAGTCATATATCCACAGTAATTTCAGTTATTGATAAAAAATAGGCTAAACTATTTCATAATTTTTGCGTGTATATTCTGGGTAACAGCGAGCTATCGATTTGTTTTCATTCCATATTCAAAGCCAGAGGAAAAATATTATATTGAAATTTTTTAATTAGGTATATATGAGCTACGTTTTGGATCAGTTTTTCGAACGGATATTCCTATTAATACAAATTCAAACTCTGGATGCGCAAAAAAGACACACCCGGACAGAATTTTTTTCCGACAACGGATTCTTGATCAGAAACCCAACTCAGTCCTCTGAGATCAAATTCAAACTAATATTGACTATAATTAAGAATCAATATGCTAATTCATGCCCCTTGTGAGAACGATCTAATATCAAAATTCATCTTCGTGTTTCAAGTATAAAATTCATTACATCCATTCAGACTGAGTATTATATTATGAAATCCAAGCTTTCACAAGGACCAATGAAAATGATGCAATATCTATAAAAACTATATTCTACGTGTTTCAAGTATTACATTCATTAAATACACTGTAACCAAGTGTAAAATTATGCGATATACTAATTCCCACCTTCTATAGAAACCAGTTGAGTCGGCGTATTAGGTGGGGAAGTCTACGAGCGGGTCTTCTTCCATCGGCATTAGTCGAAATATTCTTCATTGAGTTAAGACGCATGCACGCAATATTACAAAACCTGTGATGCCGTAGAGTGAAAGTGAAAATTGGCAAATCTGCTGAAAGATTGCTGAAAGGATTCAAGGTAAGTTAGACTTAAGTACATACATGATTTAAAAAGCATGGGGTGTTATCTGAAAAAAAGTGACGTCAGCAAGATTAAATTACAGGGAAATATATATTCTGTGCTTTGAATTTGAATGAAAAAAGTGACATCATCATTCGTAAATACGATCACAGATGAGCAGATGAGCACACCATGTTTTACTTACTTCATGGGTACTTATATATTTTTCGAACATTCATTACTTGCAGAAATGATAAATATGTACTCTCAACAGTGAAAACGTTCCTTTGATTTCATTATTGACATGAAAATCGCCAGAAATTATGTACCTTGTATTCCCAGATATACATTTGATGCTTTTCAGTTTTCCATTACTATATATTACAATGATAGAAACTAAAATATTCATTTCCAAAGTTGAGAAAATCATCACTTGATAAATGGAAAAATAATGTGAATGAAGTCCATTCGAATTGATACTTCAGATCATGCAATGATCTTATATGTGTTTTTCAGATGTGAAATTCATGCAAGGTAGTCTTCCAGTTTTGATTCCCCCCGAGGGACGGTGTGCAGAGAAAACATTCCATTGAAAATTTTCAACACAAGCAGTCATCCAAGAGTTTGTTAAGGTAATGAATTTCATTGATCATTCTAAACAATTTTTGGAATTCTTTTTTTTTTCAGATTTCCAGAGATATTCCTACTCTTATCGCGGAACAGAGAGAGCAGGCTTTCCAAAGGAAACCACCATATTTGTTTATTTTGGATAGTCGCTGCTACATCCGACATGATTTTATATCGTTGTGGATGACTTGTACTTGAAGTTCTTCTCTGCACGTAAGGCCTTCGATACATCGTTCAAAATTTTTTTTCAGCATTTTTAGGGCAAGTTTCCTTTGGAATCATTATTAAATCCATGATCAAAGGAAAAAAAATTTAGAATAAGGACAGCTATCATATACGAGAATTTGCTAAAAATTTTATTGAACACCCTGTATATATAACATCCAGTATTCTTGGAACAACCGATATGAAATGACGTTATACTTTTTTCCACAATGATATTATGTGGTTTTTTTCATTGGTAAATTAATTTTCAATATGTACCTATATACATTTTGCGAAATAAACGATTAGTTGAATTTTGAATGAGGTGACTTATTTATTACAGCAAACTGAAGTCGATATTGAATTCAAATCAATAAAGCATTCGTTCAAAATGAATATGAAATAAATCTTAAATTCATATTATCATATCCTTGCATCTACTTAAAGAAAGCCTCGGAATGAAAGCAGCTTTTCTACGATTCAAGTAGAAAAAGTTCTCCTTCCAAATAGTGCAACAACTAGTTTCAAGGAATACGAAAGTTCCATCTGAGTATATCATTAACTTTTGGCAAATAACAAGTCATTCCAATTTGAGTTTAGACATACAAACTAGAATTAAGTAGAGTATGAGTTTCATTCGAGTATACACACTACTCGAACAAAGTGATTCATTTTATTTAATTAGAATATATTATATCCTAATTTCAATTTCAACTGTATACTCAAATGAAAACTTCCCATATACTTAACGTGATGATTGCAACTGTATTAGATACAAGTGTATTTTACACTAGAAAGAAATAAAGGGTATATTTGGATTTCAAATAAAAAGTATAGTTGACCTAACTTTACCATAATCTTGCTCATATATAAATCTATCATCTAATTCGATCAATTCATATTTAATTGACTGAAGTATTCATTTTTTTCCGTGTACATGGAATATCAATTTGTCGTAACTATCTTCTGATTCTGCAGGAATTTTTTTTTTCGAATACTGTTTTCGGCGTGAACGGCACACTAACGGTTCATTTTTGCGCGCATGTTCTAGGGGAACAGCGTGCTATCGTTTTGTCCAAATGTCTGTAATTTTGGATGATTGAGCCGAAAATGGTCTCAATCGACTAGGTTGGACTCACTGATGACGAATCCGGTGTCAAAATTGATTCTGTCCGGCCGGCCGTAGACACGATAACTGTCGACAGAAGCAAGCTAGCTACTTGAAACTTTCAGGATAGGTTGCGCATCAGAATGCCGCGGTTAAGTTCGTTAATGGGCCAAATCGGTCGAATAGTTTCGGAGTTATAGGCACTTGAAGTTTTGAAGTTATTTATTTTTTATTTCAGAAACTACTTGAGCGATTGGATTCAAACTTGGCAGTTTGGTGGAGTATAACGACGCGCAACTTTGAGCCAAATTTCGTCAAGATCATATTGTCAGTAAATTTAAAAAAAAAAAATTTTCGAAATTTTTTAAAAAAAAATTTTTTTTTCGGAAACCATCAATCATATCCAAAAAAAATTATACTCACACTTTGCCCTTCTAATTTCACAGCAGTGTACTAAATTTCAGTTCGATACGATCATAAGTTTTGGAGATATTGGGAAAAAATATGTCAAATTTCGAGGTTTTCTTCTCGATATAGTTGATTTTTTCGGTATTACTCGAGAAATACTGATTCAGTCCTGATTAAACTTCACAGCTAGTTTTAAGATGCTGAAAGACAACTTTATGCAAAATTTCGTGATAATCGTGTAATTAGAACAATTTGAAAAAAAAAATTTCTATGATTTTCTCATCATATCATCCTCATTAAATTCTGTATGAAACTTCGAACTGTTATTTTCGATGAAGTACTGGATTTCAATTCGATCTAATCTGTATTTTTGGAAATACTGGAAAAATAAAATTTTGATTGGGTATATCTACGGAATCATTGGGTGGATTTTACCCATTCACGAATTCGGCCTTCGTAATTAAGGTCCAAACCTTCTCTACAAATATCGAGTTTCTAAGTTGTTTCTTTCGGAAGTTATTGTGTTTACGCAGTCGGCCGTCAGGCTGACCGTAAACACAATAACTTCCGGAAGAAACGACTTAGAAACTCGATATTTGTAGAGTAGGTTTGGGGCTTAATTACGAAGGTCGAATTCGTGAATGGGTAAAATCCGCCCAATGATTTCGTAGATATACCCATTCAAAATTTATTTTACAATATGTCCAAAAATACAGATATGATCGAATTGAAATCCAGTAATTTATCAGAAAAAAATTTCAAAAAGCACTGCCGTGAAGGCAGCAGCTTTTGCGTGCACGTTCAAATTCGTTGCTGAAGCGGTCATCTACATTGAACATGCGCGCAAAAGTTGCTGCCTTCACGGCAGTGCTTTTTGGACTTTTTTTCATCTGAAAATAATTGAATGCCTATGATTTTTGAGATTTATTGATTTTGGTCAACTTTTGGATTGCTTTAAGTTATTATATATATATATATAACTCTTTATTGCTTCTTATGTTCTGTATAGTGGTGTATACATACAATGTGCAATGGGTGGGCATATTGCCGAGCAATTTTTTCCTGCCAACCCTTATTAGTCAGTATTAAACTGCAACTCCTGAACTAAACGAAACAAAAACATTTTCATATATTTGAAGTGTCTCCTGCCTAGGATTATGGGAAAATGAAGTAGGAAAGGAAAAGGAAAAAGATATCTACTAGATAATAAAAGAAAAAAAAGACAATTGAAATAAACTGATACTGAGAGAACGTTTCCAGTTGATGATGGGGCACGTTTGTTTTAAATACTTTTTGAGGTTCATTTTAAATGATGTGAAAGTTGGTCTTCGAGATACTTCCACGGGGATGCGATTCCAGAGTTGTAGAAATCGCACCGAAAAACTGCCACGAACAAATTCGGTCGAATGCGAGGGTATCCTCAAAATGAGATTATCAAGTGCTCTCGTTTGATGAGTCCCACCTCCAAGCAGTCGGAGGTCGCAGTGCAGGTAAGAATGTTTGCAACATTTGAAGACTTTGAAGCCCAAAAGCAGCAGATGCCAAATACGATGTTGTCTGATTGACAACAGGTTAAGAGCATCCCCGAACTGGCTTACGTGGTCATATTTCCTCAGATTATAAATGAATCTGATACGTGCGTTCTGTAGGCGGTCTAGTTTACTTAGCTGCTTCACTGTAAGACCCATGAAGGTGACATCAGCATAGTCCAGAATTGAAAGCAACAGGTTGAAGAAAAGAGTCTTCCTAGTCTGAAACGGTAAGAAATTCTTCAATAGTTGAAGCTGATGAAGGGCCTGGAAAAACCTTCCACCCATAGAAGTTATTTGAGCTTCCCAAGAAAGCGTCTCATCAACAACCATTCCCAGGCATCTCACCTCTGAAGAGTAAGGAATCGTTTCACCGCAGAGAACAACCCGATGATTATGTCTATCAACCGAATTCAAACAACCCCTCGTGACAATAGCTTGTGTTTTAGCAGTATTTAAAATTAGACCCACACATGAAGCAGAAGTGGCAATGGCTGAGAGATCCCCGTTCAAAAGCTGAACGCACTATGCAAACTCATCAACCCGGGTATGAACATAGATTTGCAAATCATCTGCAAATAGGTGAAGACTACAATGCAAGTAATCGGCCAAGGAAGAGATGTAGAGAGGGAAAAGGGCCCCAAAACACTGCCCTGTGGAACACCTGGCACCATTTCCACCCATTCAGAGCACCTGCCGCCCACACTCACCGAAATTTCACGTCCTCTAAGATACGAGTCAAAAAAGCTAATGGAACTCTCTGAAAATCCTACCGAACGCAATCTACCCAAAAGTATGTCAAAATCAATTGAATCGAAAGCTTTGCTGAAATCCAAAAGCACTAATATTGTGAGCATTTTCTTATCCATTGCTTGGCTTATATCATTCGTGATTTTAGTGAGCGCCGTAGCAGTGCTATATCCCTGGCGAAAACCTGATTGAAGTTATGAAGGGGATGGTGTCCAAGTAGCCCAAAACTTTAGTTTAAAGTAACTTTTCAAAAATTTTCGACAATGTGGGAACTTCTAAACCGTTCAACTGATTCGCTTCAATTTCGGTGACTATTGTCATCTCAGGCCATGAAACTGTTCGTATAAAACATACGGAAATAGTACCGACCAGGACTCGGAAATTTCGTAATACTGAACGTTCGAAAAACGAGTCATGCATAGAAGGAAAAATCTCAGAATGTAATAACCAGCAACAAAATTAAATTGATTGCATTCAAATAATAAATTCAAATCAGAAACATGTCATTACATTATGCACAGCCGTAAGAGCTCTCAAAAATCATTAGTGTTAAATTATTTTGAATGAAGAGGTTACTTCCATGATAACTCGGGATGTATCGTAACGATTGAATTGAAAGTTAGCACTTACTTGTAGTATAACCAAGCGCAATTCCTCGCGGAATTTTGTTGAGATCGTGAAGTCAGTAAATTGAAAAAAAGTTTTGAAATTTTTTTTCGAATAAACATTGAGCGAATTTTCGTGTGGATCGTGTTGTTAGAACAATTTGAAGATTGAATTTAAAATTTTCGGATCATATTATCCTCATGAAATTCTGTACGAACCTTCGAACCGCCATATTTTTCGATGTAGTACTGGATTTCAATTCGATCTAATTTGTATTCTTGGAAATATTGGGAAAATGAAATTGTTTGGATTTAACCCATTTACGAATTCGGCCTTCGTAATTAAGGTCCAAACCTACTCTACAAATATCGAGTTTCTAAATTGTTTTTCCGGAAGTTGTTGTGTTTATGATCGGCCGTGATGAGGAGATTTTTGCCCCTAACGAGGAACACAGCTCTGAATTTGGGCCATTTGGCGACACTTTCAATTGAATGATTTCGGCCGTTTGGTATTCGAAACGAAATATTCTCGATTAGACCAGATGATTTTTTTGGGAAACTGTTCATCAGATTTCAATGAATTTGCCTTGAGGTGAATCTCTCACGAAAGTGTACCGAATTTCAGTTCGATGCGATATTTATTTTCGGAGATATTACGGTATCGTTGATTTTTCCGAAATAACTCCAAAAATTCTTATCCTATCGTGATCTTTTGAGAACGAGCATTACAGTCTTTGGTATATCATAGTGTTAGCAGAGAAAATGTAAACAGGGTACCATACATTTTTACGTATGATACAACAGCACAGATGAAAACCTCAGCAAAAACTGAAATTCGTCTGAAGAATATGGATGGCATCTTTTTCATTGGAAAATTTTTTTCAACATCTTGAATTAATTTTGACAAAATATCTCGACATAATATCTGAAACAGAAAGAGGGACAGAAACCAGCAGGAAGCAGTGAATAATGTTACCTACATTTGCTCTCTGACCAGGAGAGTCTTTCGCCCAGGTCCGGCCCTCCAAGTGATGACATTAAAGATCCTCAGATAAACGAAGAAAGCTACAGGCCTCCTATATTGGGGAATCATCTCCCAAAGATCCATAATTGGATATTTCACGCTAGAAATCTAATAAAATATCGTGATGAATGTCGGTATCTATATAAAGGGTTTTCCAATAAGTGGTGTTATTTTGATATTGAAAGAAAAATGTCATTTTTTACTATAAATGATCGGATGTTTATTTCATTATAAAGAAGAAGCTATGCCGTTAATAGTGGAAAATAACATCAGGCAAATGACCACCACGATCACGCTCACAGGAGCATATCCTTTTAATGAAATTTTCCATAACCAAATCGCAAAGTGGCTGACCTATGTCCTCGATGGCCTCACGAATTCCATCTTCGAGGCCTTGAATCGACGCTGGGCTATTGGCGTAGACCTTCTCTTTCACGTGGCCCCAAAGGAAGAAGTCGCAAGTTGTTAAATCACAAGATCTCGGTGGGCAATTGTGATCACCTCTTCGAGAGATAACATGGTCCGGAAACTTTTCCCGCAAAATATCAATGGTTTCGTTGCTTGTGTGGCACATAGCGCCGTCTTGTTGAAAGTAAACGTTGTCCAGATCAATACCATCCAATTCCGGCCATAAAAAATCATTAATCATCTCTCGATAGCGCAATCCATCCACCGTAACTGTTGCTCCAGCCTCATTTTCGAAAAAGTAAGGTCCAATCACTCCGCCGGACCATAAACCGCACCAAACAGTCACACGTTGATGATAGAGAGGCTTTTCAACAATAACTCTCGGGTTTTCCGAGCCCCAGATGCGACAATTTTGCTTGTTGACGAAGCCACCGAGATGGAAATGGGCCTCATCACTCAAGATGATTTTTCGATGGAATTCCGGATCATTTTCATGCATTTCAACGACCCAATCAGCAAAGACACGACGTTGTTGATGATCGGCTGGCTTGAGTTCTTGTGTTAACTGATCTTTATAAGCCTTAAGACCCAAATCTTTATGCAAAATACGGTGTTATGACGTTTGTGGAATGTCTAATTCCAAAGAACGACGAGGAATGCACAAACCCGGGTTTTCTTCAACACTCGGCTACAGCAGCAATTCTCGGCAATTCTTGAGCGACGTGCACGGGTTTTATTCTTCACATCACTAACTTGTCCCGACAGCTTGAATTTTTTCACCAATTTCTTTATTGCGGTCCGACAAGGTGCTTCACGACGATCCAAAAATGTTCGAGTTTTACGAACCGTCTCTGCCAAATTTTCATCATTTTTATATTGAATTTTAATAATTTCAATGCGTTGATGAAGCGCGTATCGTTACGTTTTTATTAATGGCGTAGTTTCTACTTGTCAAATGTCAAAAAATGACAGCTTCAAAAGTGACATCTACCGAAATAGCGGGCTATTCAAAATAACACCTCTTATTGGAAAACCCTTTAGTTGGCAAATACTGATCTTCAATGTTGTGCGTGAGGATCGGGTCATTCGTTTCTTCGTTTTATTTGGGTTATCAAGAAAACAAAATATAAGAAAATTATTCGACGAATTTTTCATAAGGGTCCAAATTTATCGTTTATCCACATTCGGAAAACAAGACGCAAAAACCAAACTGAATTTACTTGAAATGACCTTTCGCATTCTCCGCCGAATTTATTTAATTGTTTTCCCATATTTACTTGGAATTAATGAGTGAAAGATATCTCCGGTTTGCTCCGAGTATATCGAATTATCGTTTATAACTCGGCTGTTTGAGGTGGAAATTTGCCTGTCCCTTCTTGTAATTCTTGGCTTGAGTTTGGGTATTCGGCTGCTATAAAGCAGCTTCAAGCCCCAATAATTCTGCTTTGTCGAGTTCAGAAAATTTAAAATTCAAATTTTTCCTTCCATTTTATGGATAGGTACGTAGTACACAGACTAATTCGCGTAACTTAGTATGAGAGAAAAATGAAAAGCTGCGAGAGTCCATCAATTTGAATGCGGAAAGTTTTCGTAATCCCACTGTGATGGGAATGGTTCATTTTAAAAATTAATTGAATAATTTCCGTAAAAAAAACTCTGATGTGTCGCCCGCAGTATAAACTGAATATTGTATGGTGGATGATTTGGTGGACCAATTTTTCATCAAAGCGAAGTTTAAATGGCTTTATTGATATTCACCTCAAAACGTATGAGTTTCATATGATTAATGATCATTTATTCAGCAGCAAACTACAAGGTGTCTCAAAAAAAATTTGCATTTCAGAAATTGATAAAGAATAAAGCTCATTGAAAAAATAATTATTGAAATACACTCTTTAGAAATTTATTGCTTGAAAATAATGTCTCCTAAGTGTTTTTCCTCGATTTCGCGACATTCATAACATTAAAATTTCTGATGACGGATTGGCAGGTGGGCTCTATGATGGCATTTCGTAGCGCATATTTTTTTAACTGGTCCAGAGAAGTTGGTTTATTATTGTAAACTTTAGATTTGAGGAAACCCCCACAGGAAAAAGTCCATACGAGACAAATCAGGACTGCGTGGCGGCCAATTTGTGGCATCTTTTCTCGATATTGATTTGCCTGGAAAAATTTCACGAACTCGTGGCAGAAAGAAATCTATTAGACGTGTGTGACATTGCTCCATTCTGATGGAAATATTCGTTGGTGAATTGAAATATAATTCAAAGTTATCAATTTTGAGTGGAATTTTTTGTTCGAACCTCAGTCAAAACCTAAAAAAAAAATTTCATTATTATTTCTTTTTTTGCGCGCATGTTCTGGGAAACAGCGTGCTTTCGTTTTGTAAAAATGTCTGTAATTTTCGAAGTTTGAACCGAAAATGTCTCAAACGACTAGGTTGGACTCACTGATAACGAATCCGGTCTCAGAATCGATTCTGTCCGGCCGGCCAAACGTAGGCACGATTACGGATAATCCTTCGACCTGAAGGGTAGGTTGCATTTTGAAATGCGACGGTTCAGTTAGTTAATAGGCGAAATCTGCCGAGAGGTTTCGGGGTTAGAGCCCTTTGAAATGTTGAGGTTATTTCCGTGATAACTCGGGAAATACTGAAACGATTGAATTGCAACTTGGCATACTGGAGTATAAGAACGCGCAAATTTCAACAGAATTTGGTTGAGATCGTACTCTCAGTTGATTCTAAAAAAAATTCCTGTTTCGAAATCTATTCTGTCCGGCGGCCAGCCTGCCAACCGGCAGTCCGCCCGTAGGCACGATTGCGTTCGTACGGAGAATCCTATAGACTTGAAAATTTCAGGGTTGATTTCAAAATTTTGTTCGAAAAAATTTTTTTCTCAGAAACTATTCATTACATTCGAAAAAAATGTTGTTTGTACCTTGGGCTTCATATTTTAGGAGTGTACCAAATTTCAGTTTGATACGATTTCAATTTTCGAAGATAACGTGAAAAAGTATGTCGAATTTAGTGGTTTTTTCCTCGATATCGTTATTTTTTCGGAATAACTCGAAGAATCCTGATTCAATCATGATGGAACTTGGCAAGTGGTTTAAAAATGCTGACAGACAACTTTGTGCAAAATTTTGTGATTATGGTGTCATTAAAACTGTTTGAAAAAAAAAATTTTTCAATTTTTGTTTCGAATAATCCATATTCTGTAATCTTCTGATCATTTTATCCCAATGAAATTCTGTATGAACCTTCGAACTCATTTTTCGATAGAGAACTGGATTTCAATTCGATCTTATCCTATCTGGATAGCATCAAAAATGAACATGCGCGCAAAAGCTTTTGACTTCACGTCAGTGCTTTCTATTTTTTTATTTTTGTGTGAAGTTTGCTTTGCCGGACGACAACCAACAATACATCATAATGTATGAAAGTACCAGAAGATAGTTCGTATACTAGTGCATAACGTTGGTATGACTATCTATCGTCCTTATTGCTATACTCTGTGGTTCAAGAACTTAACCGATGATCGACAGCATTTCTCTCTCTCTCTCTCATCACCATATTTATAATATATAATATTTATAATATTGATTTATAATTAGAGAGATATTGCTTCTTTTGAATAGCTCAAACGTTATGTTATTACGGTTACGCTAAATATTTTGGTTCTAACGATCGTTCTGAAAGTAGCCTTATTTCTACACGTTTTTGTTACCGTTACCAGTTTGTTCGGTTAGGTTATATGAGACGTAAGATTTTTGTGTAAGTTAACGACTTACCGTTGAACTCCTAAACTTTAATCATTTGCATTTCTGCATTGGTTTTTTGATTCTGGACAAAATGACAAAGGAATCTGAAGCGGTCATTTCAGTTGGTGCTATTGCAGAAGAAGTGAAACTAGTTATATCGCATAATAAAATTGGCATTGTTTAAACTATTGCTAATTTCAAACCCCTCATGTTGCTCTTAAAAGTATTTCTCAATTCGTGAAAAAGTAACAAATACCTATACAAGGTAAGTCTTCAAGTTGTATATGAAAAAGATTTGCTATTAACAAACAGCTTTTCCATGACAGTGATCGGAACTGAATCCTTGCAATATAAAATAGCGCAACGTTAATTGCGTGTCGCAATTTTCCGTAAATAACGTTAGACACTAACGCTATTAACGTCGAGTTATTCTGAAACTGAATCTGCGCATCCTTTGATGTCAAAAATAACGTTTGCTGTGATAATAACGCCACACAAATTTGACACTGATGCAATACCTTTCTATTGATGAAAGACCTACACTTTGCATAAAGGGTATAACAATAATGAAGGATGATATAAGTTTTAATGTGAATAAAGAGATCCTTTAATTCAAACTGTTTTTGATCACCACAATCTAAGCAAAATGCAATAATTTCATACTTTATTTTACTCAAAATTCAACTTATAATTCGAATGTACATCAGTTCATATGAAAAAATCGAATGTTACGTTCATTTTCGGTTACACTGGAAATTATGAGATCAAAATATTCAACCTAGTCGATGAAGAAGTCTGTAATACCGACGTCCAAAATTCTAATCCAACATCTAAAAAAATAAAGATTTATGGGGGTGAATATGATTTCTGTGACACCCGGTATATGCTATTCTGATTGCACAATTGGCATAAAGCTGTAGAAGGAAGACTTTATTTAATATCTGTTCGTGAAAGTAATAAAATCACTTGAACTCAACTTCAATATCGATTTCAAAGTATGCCCTGAAAGGACACATTTATTCCCAGTTTTCGGTGTGATAACGTGCAGTTATTATCCTTTCCCGAAAGCCATAACAGTTCGAAATCTACACCCCCACATTCCTCCAGATACATGAAAAGTTCTTCTCAAAAGTTGCATCCGTCTACATGCGAAGCACGATTGAGGTGTAATTCATAGCGTTTGGATTACGACTATTGACTACGTGATCGCGAATTCCATAATGGACGTAACGGAGAAATCTCTCAGAACAGTGGCGTAACTACACACACGTGCAAACCGGTGCCGTACACCGGGTCCCCTAACTCAGGGGTCCCCCAAGCGCTGACCAAAAAATTCCATATGAATCAATTGAAAAATTCTTGAATATATTTATCAGCGCTGTGCCGATTTATAATATACTAACTGACAAATAAACTGCAACCCCCGGAAGGAGCTGTTTAAATTTTATATTTTTTTTGTAAAACACAGATAGTATAGTGAGGAGATAATGATTAAAATTTGGAGAAGACAATCTTGAAAGTTTTTCATTTAAACATTTTTTGTTACTTAATGATTGTAGTAGTTTTTGCATTTTTTTTAAGTTTACAACAAACCAGCTGTTCGAGGAGATCCAAAGTCGATATTCAGTTGTTGTTAAAATGCCTAGAGCACGTGTACGCGGAATTTATCGCCAGCTAAGTGAAGTTTAAAGAGGTCGAATCATTGTTCTACGGGAGACAGGGTTGTCATTTCGAGAAATCGCTTACCGTAAGAACAGAAATCCAACTACTGTTATGAGATTTTGTCAAGCGTGGTTTGATAATGCCCAAAATCGAAAAAGAGAAGGCACCGGACGTCTGAGGAGCACAAATGAAGTTAAAGATCGACGTTAAGACTTATGGCCATTAGAGACCGATTTGCTACCACTCGATCTTTGGCTCATGAGTGGTTAGGAGAACAAGCCCATCCTGTAACTGTCCGAACGGCTTACCGCCGTATAAGGTCTTTTGGACTGCATTATCGACCCCATCTTTTGTTACCTCTTACGGTTGAGCATCGCCGGCAAGATAACAGTGGTGCAGAGAACGACAACATTGGAATGTGGAATGTCATTAGGTCGATTTTTCTGATGAATCTCGATTCTCCCTGGGTGCACATGATGGCCGAAGAAGGGTTAGATGACGTCGGAGAAAAAGACGTGACACTCATTTTGATGTTGAGCGTCATGTACACCGGATAGTAGGCCTTATGGTATGGGGTGCTATTGCACATGCAAGTAGGTCACCTTTGGTCTTCATTCAAGGTAAGATAACAGCGCTGCGTTACCTTCAAGAAATAGGGGAGCCATATGTTCTTCCTTACCTTAACCGGCTCGAGAATCCAAGATTTGTGAAAGCTCAACTCCGTTGGAATAGAGAATAGAGAAATATTACAGAAGCGACACTCTCTCTTTTCCAATACCCCAAATCCTCCATATTGCTATTGGTTTTTTTGTCAACACACAGACAAAGAATAGAATTGAAATTTCTCTATTCTGTGGTCAACGTCAACGTTCGTTTTTTCACTTTCTTCCACGTATTCGATTTTTTTGTGCTTTTGGTTCTTTTCTTCATGCAGAGACTGTTTCGATAGGGTTATTTGATTCGTTTTAATATAATATTTATGCAATACCAACATAGAATAGAGAATTATAGAACATATTACACTTTCCATTCTCTGATAATGATATGATTTCTGAGGACAAATTTCTGATGTTTTTCAAGGTCACGGAATTTGGCTGCATCGAACACGATGTAAATGACCTAGATGAAGGACCACTCTGAATATGAATTTGGAAAATCACGAAAAATTCCTAATTCCCCTCAGTGATTTCCAGGAAAGTTTACGAGACGCCAATGCACGGGATGAGTGAATAATGCAGGATAAGTACAGAAAATGGGCTTCTCTTAATACTTCGATTTCTGTACAATGGTGCGGTGGATAATTCTCGAGGGATTGGGAACCCAAGACGATATTCTCGGAATTGTATGCGCATGAAGGGGTTTTCTGGACTAGATTGGATGTTTGAGGATCTCATTTGGGAAACTATGAAGGGTTAACAGGGGTGAATACTGACCATTATTTGTGCAGGGACTGAAATATCAGAATCCTCAACTATAGAGATTGAAATCGGTCAAACTTAAGGTCAGTTTTGAGGCCAGTTTAGAACACGTATTTTCACGAGCTGCTGATTTCAAAACAAAAGCAGCGTTTTTCATATCGAACGCTGTTATCATGGGTACTCATAATAATGTGCGGAATTTCTGCAAATATGTGGAAGAAGGGCAATACTGGTTATTAAACCTCTTCGTTCATTTCAATTTGGAAACTCTGATTTTTCTGCTGCCTTAACTGATTGTTGAGAGGAGAACATACCAAACTAAAAATAGTTGTGTATGAACTAACAGGAAACACTAGATAATGTCCAAAAAGTCTTAGAAGTAAATAAGAAGGCAATGACTAGAAGATCTTGAGCGTGAAGAAGGCAATGAGTAGATAATTTCGAGTAGTAAAAAATAGAGACTAGAAGGTCTTGAGTACCAAGAAGTACATAATGAGCAGTTGGTCTTCTGTGTGAAGAAGGAAGTAATGATCAGAAGACTATATTTCAAGCTAATCATATTTATATGTTATCAAATAATCAGATGAAATTTTCACACCTAGATCTATCTATTTGCGCAAAAAAGTAACCTTCAAATGTTCATCAGTTTTCTTAGAAATTCATCATGTTAACGACTAGATGGCAACGTAACCAGACGAAATTAGGAAATTTATTCTCCATCGGCATTCGTTCGACTAGTTAGTATATCCATCCACGTGAAAGATTTTCAACCCGATTCCAATTCTTCAATTTGCACCATGTGGTCTAAAACATCCTTTCTCGTGTTATTTCAATATCTGCCTGGCTTGCTCCTTCTTAGGCTGTAATGAATGAAGCTGTCACGTGTACCGTACTGAATCACTTTTTTCCTCTCTTAGCAGCCGTAAATACTCAAAAATCTTGAACGTTGTCGAAGACGAGGGATAATTTTCTGAAAATGAGCGAGAAAAAATTTCCGGACTTAATTTGACCTTGTATGGTATTCGGTAAAAAAATTCCACACCAAATGTGTTTATTTCCAACAACAATTTTCGTCTTCATCTAGTACTTGCAAAACATAGAAGGTTTTGTCAACTTGATTATTTAGTTATCATGGCAACTCAGTGAAACTCAGTGAAATGTCTCGCTTCGGTCAAGAAAGTAAAGAAAATATTCGCCAGAATATTAAGCAGTTGACATCCGCGAATACTAGGAAATCGAAGGTGAGTGTATGGAAGCAGTTTATAAACTTTTGCGCAGAAAAAAAAGCGTATGATTTCGACAGAGCGGATAAACCTGGGAGGAACTGGCGCTTATTCTTGAAGACTTACCTTCAACATGCGAAAAAAAAACTCCGAAGACTATAAAGAGAGTGTTATCAAAGTTCTATGGAACTCTACAGCCAAGCAATTGCAGAATAATTTTTCGAAAGGTATAATCGAAAATTTAATCCATCCTCTGACAAAGACTTTGTCAACGCAAGAGCTGAGAAAAATGATAAGCATCGGAAGCAAAGCAACGAATAGATCCAACCAAGAGAAAACCTTGATTGTGATCCGCACTATCAGCAGACGAATTGAGAAAATATTCTGTCATTATAAACGTCAAAAAATTCCGGTATAAAGGTTGATTCTCACTATACGTTCCGTAACCTTCCAGTATCCCTTTCGTTTGATTTATACGTTAAAATTTAGCAGGCAAAAATGTCATTTAGAAGGAACGTGAACGGAACGTATAGTGTGCATACATCAGTTCATTTACACGTTATATTTCACGGATAGGATACTGGAAGGTTACGGAACGTATAGTGAGAATCAACCTTAATTCGCTGTTGGGTACCCAAAAGGAAAAAAAATCCACTAAAATTCATCCGTTGCGATAGTGATCTGTCAGAAATACACGTTCTGATTGGTTAAAAATAACATGTGGAGTTTTCTCAGAAATTCATTATATTAACAAGTGGATGGCAGGGTGAACAGATGAAATTTGATAATATAATATCTGTACAATATCCATCCCCGGGCAAGCAAGCCAAGTCCCTCTTTTCAATTTATTCTATGTGGTCTGCACCATCCTTTTTCGTGTTATTCCACCATCTGCCTCGCTTGCTTCTTCGTAGGCTGCTATGAAGCTGTCCAGTATACCAAATTAAGTCTCTATTTTCTCTCTTATAGCGGGAGTAGTGACGTGGACCGAGGTCATTGAAAACTGCCCTAGCCGAATGTGGTCTACTTCAATTAGTTTCGTTCAATTCCAGATGTATAGAACATTTCCTTTTAATATACCTTTTGATTAGGATTTTACCTACTCTACCCTTGTCTTTATAATGCGAGTTTTCTGTCAGAAATTGTCTCGAGTTATTTCAATTGAAAATTGTACACAGTAAAAATATACAATCGTAAAAAACAAAGGTAGTAATTTTATAACGTTACAATATATGTGAAGCAGATCATTTTCAGACAGAACAACTCACAATCGGGCTATTGGTATTGATACCTAGGATATGAAAGAACTCCTGAATAAATCTAATTAAAATCCAATGTTCCATCATATAATGTTCCGATTTGGGATAGATTCTCATGTACCTTGATTGTGTAAATTTAAATATTGAAGATATGGTTCAATGAAGATCTCATTAGTTTGCATTTTACCATTTCAACATTCGAATCAAAAGATGTGAATATATAAATAACTTGAACATATGAGAAATTATTTGAAAGGTCGAAATTTGTAATTGATTTCGAAATATTCGTTTCTGTTGAAGGAGACAATTTGTGGCGCACCATATAGTAGTATAGTAGTTTTTTTTGAGAGTAGTAATGAAAACACATTCTTCTTTCACGACGGAAAATTTATTTGAGCTATCGATTTCGGCTACATGCCAACATAAAGCTGTCTGAAATACAAAACAATTAAACATGGACAAAGGCCATTGGTATCTGAGGTACAGGGTGATTTACTGATTTTGGCAAAACCTTATGATGGCTATTAATTTTGAACCGTTTGCTTGGAATAAGGCAGGCATTATCATCTCAGGCCAATGAACTATTCCTATGAACCATACCGAAATGGTACAGAGCAGGTCTAGGAAATTTCGATTTCTAGTTCCAGGTCAAATAAAACATTATGTACATGGAATGTCAATTTGTCGTAACTTTCATCTGATCGTGTATAGATTTTTCTTTCAAATACCTACTGTTTTCCACGTGAACGGCGCACCAACCATTAATTTTTTTTTCATCGAAAATAGTTGAACGCTTTTGACTATTTCAAGCTCTCACGAACCTGCATAATGTAATTAGACGTTCCTGATATCGAATTCATTGATTAAAATGCTCATTTTACTTTTGCAAGCTGCTATATTCAGCCAACGATGGCAAAATTATTACTCTTATTAATGGAATACATGCCTGAAATGTAGTGAGCACAGAAATATTTTTACATTTTTTTTTTGAGTTGGGCCTCGTTTTTCGAACGTTTAGTATTACCATATAGAACTCGTTTTTAGTTTCTGCAATTCGAATTGACAAGCAACGGATTATATGTATAAGATATTCTGGTAGGGCTGGTCCTAACCACCGAACATTCTAGGATATCGCCCATTCTCTGTTCTGAAATATCATAAAAGTTAAATTATTTTCGAAAGAAAATGAACGTAGGTAGGCTCTTCACGTGGAAAACAGTTTTGAAAAACAAGTCTATGCAGAACCATATGATAGTTACTACGAATTGATATTTTTTTACGGGGTCTCTCATTTGACCAAGAGGTTAAAATCAAAGTTTCCGAGTCCTAGTATGCACTTTCTCATTATGGTTCGTATAAAAGTTCTATGGCGGGAGATGACAGTATTTGCCAAATTTAAACTGAATTTGCCCTCCAATAGTTCTGCCAAGGTCAATAATTCCCAAAAATCAGGAGCGTTCAGTTATTTACGATTTGAAAAAAGAATAACTGGTTGGTGTGCCGTTCACGTGAAAAAAAGTATTCGAAAGAAAAATCTATGTAGAATCAGCCGAAAGTTAGAACAAATAATTGATAAAAAATAATAAATGAAAACAAAGGTCTGCTCCACTCGAAAAGATTTAATTCCTTAAAAGTTGCAATGCATTTCGACAAGGTCACTTGCCATCATCAGGCATTCTAAAAACAAAGGCGTCAAACAAATTAAAAGTTTAAAATCAAGATATAACCTACCAAAATATACATAAACGTCAACAACGATGATGAAATTGCAAATGGGACAAAGACAGCTCAAATATCTGAAAACTACACAATTGATGACATCTATATGAAACAAACCGAAACTGAAAGACAACTAAATGTTCAACAAAAGGAAAACATGTGGAAACACATGAGATCCATACACGAAAACATAGATGTCGCACAGTCTCAACGTGGTCACTCATAAAAATTACAAAACCACAAAACGAACTAACAGTTCGAAAATAAAATAACAGTATACAATAACATGAAATTAAGCACTTTGTAACGAATTAAAGAACGCCAAACATTCAAACTTCGTCTGTTCGTTGACACAGGTGTATTTCCGGGACTTGAGCGCTCTGTTGATTTCAAGGATTTCCAGAAGATCTAATTGAAGGCCCTTCTCACAAACATGTAGAACACTCACATCAGTTCTTGGGTCGAAAATGTGTCCTGATTCCAATATGTGGTTGGCAAACTGGGATGGGGTGTTGAATATCCCTTTTTCTTTATTCTTTTCTATCTGTTTCAAGTGTTCACTAACCCTGGTTTCTATTTTCCTTCCGCTCTGGCCTATATAACAGACATTACACTGTGAATGCGAGCAAGACAGCTGGTACACTCCAGACCTTTGTGTGATTGGAATTTTGTCCTTTGTGTTTATTAAATATTTAGAAAGAGTATTAACTGTCTTGAAGGATATCTGAGTATTTTCAGTGTGCATTCCGAATAATTTGGCTATGTTCCTGGATATTTGACCGTAGTACCTCACACTTCGGTAGTTCTTCATTTGAGTTTCATCAGTTAGCGATTTATTCAGTTGTTTGCTTATGTGCTTGCGGTAAATTCGGTCAATTGTGTGTTTTGGATAGCCATTTCTTGCCGCAATCTGTTGTATAATCTTTAATTCTTTCTGAAAATTTGTAGTATTAAGGGGGACATTGAACAATCTATGGAACATGGAATGAAAGGTGGAAAGCTTTTGGCTGTAAGGATGGTTAGATGTGTGAGGTATTATGGAGTCAGTAGTTGTTGGCTTCCGAAAAATCTCGAAATTCAAGCAACCATTATCTCTTTCGATAATGAGATCCAAGAATGGTAAGCGGTTATTGACTTCTGATTCATACGTAAATTTGATGGAAGGGTGTATACTGTTTAACAGGTCAAGAAAATTCCGAATATCATGCTCAGTACCTCTGAAAATAGTGAAAACATCGTCAACGTAACGGTACCAACTTAAGATATGTTTTTTTAAATGAGTTCGTTTCGGACAATTTTTGTTCAAATTTCGACATGAATACCTCAGAAAGAAACGGTGAAACGTTGGAGCCCATGGATAGGCCATCATTTTGGCAGTAATGTTTGCTCTCAAACTGGAAGAAGTTCTGTTGGAGGACAAGGTCTAACAATGTGCACAAGTCCAAAATTATATGTGTGTGAAGGTTAGATTTCTCAAAGAGCATCTGTCGTACTAACCCCAAACATTCATCTGGGGGGATACTAGGGAAAAGGTTTGTGACGTCGAAAGAAACTAATATGCAGTCGGATGGGATTTTAAGGTTTTGTAGCTTAGATGTAAGTTCTAGTGAATTCTTAATTGAAGATGGATTTTCAAAATTCAGACATGATGGGAAAAAGGAGGAAAGCAGGGAAGATAACTTGGAAGCTGGGGAACTTGTGAAGGATACAATAGGTCTGACTGGACAATTGGGTTTGTGGATTTTTGGTAAACAGTAAAGGAGAGGTGTTGTGGGATTCATAGGAAGGATACATTGTTTTCTGGGATTCAATAGAAGGGAAGCCTCTTGACAGGTCTTCAAAGTCAATTTCATTTTGGCTATAAATTTGTTGGTTGGGTTGTATGGCAATTGGGTGAAATTGTTTTCATTCAGTACATGGTTGACTTTCTCTGTATATTCCCTTTTCGACATCAAAATAATGCAATTACCTTTATCTGCTTTGGTTACAATGAGTTCATTATCAGTCACCTTCTGTTTCAAAGATTTCATCTTATCGAATAAGACGTTCCGCCTTGACCCTGTCACGGAATGTCTACAACTGTTTAACTTGTTGAGTTTAGTGGTAATCTGGGCTCTCAAAGTGTTGGGTTTTTCGACTCTCGTACTCTGAATGACCCTCTCGCAATCGACCATAAGTTGTTCCATGCAAAATTCCGTTTTGTAGTGGCAAAAATTGAACTTCAAGCCAAGGTTCAGAATTTGAATGTCATCCTCAGAAAGAGGTACCTTGCTTAAGTTAAGAAATCTAGGGTGGAATTGATACGGTTGGTCAGGATGTTTGTAAATTCCCTCTCTTCTTCCAGTCGTCTGGGCCTCCATCAAACTATGAATTTTCCTATTTAATGACCTTTGGTGATCCTCACTGTTTCTCGAAACGTGTTCGTCAATGTGCTCAAGCAATGAAGACAATTCAATTTCAAATTTCTTTATTTTGAGTTGACGAAGAGACTGCACAATATTGAATTGTCTTCATTGCTTGAGCACATTGACGAACACGTTCGACGAATCCTTTTATTTTCGAATTGTTAGTTCGTTTTGTGGTTTTGTAATTTTTATGAGTGACCACGTTGAGACTGTGCGACATCTATGTTTTCGTGTATGGATCTCATGTGTTTCCACATGTTTTCCTTTTGTTGAACATTTAGTTGTCTTTCAGTTTCGGTTTGTTTCATATAGATGTCATCAATTGTGTAGTTTTCAGATATTTGAGCTGTCTTTGTCCCATTTGCAATTTTATCATCGTTGTTGACGTTTATGTATATTTTGGTAGGTTATATCTTGATTTTAAACTTTTAATTTGTTTGACGCCTTTGTTTTTAGAATGCCTGATGATGGCAAGTGACCTTGTCGAAATGCATTGCAACTTTTAAGGAATTAAATCTTTTCGAGTGGAGCAGACCTTTGTTTTCATTTATTATTTTTTATCTATCCAACTCCACCAATGGACTACTATCAGAAATAATTGATATTCCATGTACAGAGTATTTCATAAGTAAATAAATCTATACTTGTTCTATGACCGGGAAAAAGAAATCAAAATTTCCGAGTCCTGCTATTTACCATTTCGGTAGGGTTCATAGGAACAGTTCGATGTCCCGAGATGACAATACCTTCCAACTTTGAATCAAGTACGTTGAATGGTTCAAGAGTTATAGTCATCGTAAGGTTCTGAGTAAATCAATAAATCACCCTGTATCTCAGAAACCAATGGCCTTAAGTCTATATTTAATTGTTGCTGGCCTCCCAAATAACCACCTATTTACCATCCAAAGCCGAGTCCAGATCAGTGTAATCCAAACATGGAATGCAATAAAATTTGATAAACGATTGCAGCGTTCTTGTTGAAAACAGAGTCCTGACGGAGCAGCAAGAGCGCTGCCTCGAACCATAAAACTCCCTGTGATTTATGACATTCTCTGTTCGCATTACACTCATCTGGACCCGGCTCAACGATGAACAGTTACTCGCGGACCATCCCGTGTGTGGAATAATTAATTCATGAATACTAAGAGATGAATAAAATAGAGTGTATACTCCATTCACTTTTATAAAGTATCCCGGTTGGCCATGATTTAGGTCTATCATGTTTTTGAAACTAAAACCAAGTTAGGTTGGCGCTCCTGAAATATCGAAAATGTCAAAATAATTCGACGCTACGTTGCCAATTTTTACTCTCTTTCATTTCAATAACAAATAACAATTCAGTTCCAGCCATAATAAACTAATAAATTAACATTTCGCTTTGATTGTATTGTATTGAGCCTTAAGTATGTAGTCATGTTTGAATTGAACGAATTCCTTAATGAATAATTTCAAAAGTTATGTATTTCGTGGGATTGTATCGATAGGAAGTAGTACATTGAAAATGAACTTGGTATATCCTATGTTGGCAGAACATTGAATTTTTATGTACGAAAATAACATGAGTTATACAATATCCCATTCAATGCTATTTTTTCTAATATTTTAGGAATTGCTTTTTTCTGGGAATTGAATATTTGAGTTGACTTCAAAGTATGCCCATAAAACATAATTCCTTATCTTGCTTTTGACTCGAAAACTGCACGATAGGTAGTTTTCATGGAGAATTTATCCAGAAATCTTGTCATTACACTTAAAGAAAATAGACTGAAGCTAAGCTGCATCCCAGTTCAGAAATATGTTGATCCCAATCCAGTGTATGTATCATTCACGTAGATTCCCAAGACCTTTGTAAATGGAGTTAGTTATTTTGGGGTGAACTGTGACAGAGGTTTCGAAGTATTACTACATTTTCCTACTGGAATATTTAAAGTTGTGCAACAAGGTATTTAAATGACTTCTGTAGGCTTATTTCTTGAGAATTCAGAAAAGTCGGGAATTCGAAGTAACGGACTACTCTATCCCTCATTTTTCAGTTAAATTGCAAAACACTCAATACGTGATTTCCGTACAAGAAAAAAGCATTACTGAATCTTCCAACCATGTTTACATACGTGAAATGTTTCCAGTATTAACAGAGAAAAACGTTTCTTCAACATTCGCCAGGTCTTTGGAATTATTGAATTCACATAATATTTTCTCAAATTCATTACTTTCCAAATATAGATTGACATTTTGAAAAATAAGTAATTACTACGACCTCTTTGTAGAGAGGACAACGTTGTGTAGTTATCTGACAGGAAAATGACTATAACCTGACATTTCAAAATATACACGGTGAAATCTGTCAGGATGTCATGGCAAACCGGGATACTTTATAAAAGTGAATGGAGTATATCTATATGTGATATAAAAATAAAAATGAAATCGCTTCATAATACAAGCAAATAACTAAACATGCATGAACCGCATAAATGGAAATAATTCGCTACAAAATGGCGAATGCTAGATTCGTTTCCTTATCTAGGCATTAATGAATTTTGGAATGACATGAGTTGCTTTTCATTTTATTCCAGATGTTTCCGGAAGACACGTCAACTCATTCACGATGAATATGAATGCCAGCACCGAAGGCCAACTGAAGAGCAGGAAGAAGGCAGCCAAAATGTTGGTTGTGGTTGTAGTTATGTTTGCTATCTGTTACTTTCCCGTTCATCTACTATCTCTCCTCAGGTAAGAGTCTATCTTTCCTTATTTGGTACCGTAGACACCCAATAGGACTTCGCATCTATTATAATTCAATGGGAGACTCAGGTCAAAGTCGCCAACCCAAAAAATTTTTACCACTTATGAGGGAAAATTTCAAGACGAATTCTTCAGGTTAAGTTTTGCGATATTTGTAAATATCTGTAACCTGTGCCTCGGTTTTTCAAGACAAGTGATTGGACCCAAATATTGATAATTCTAAACATGTTGAAATTTTCGTAGAACTCGTGTTTTTTTAATCAAATGCTCTGCATGCGTGGAATTCAATTGGTTTTTCAAAATGTGTCTTTCGAGGACTTTAGTTTCAGTTGAGCGACCATTCAAAAAATCATGTTGCTCAGGAATCATCTGAGCTTTTACCAGATAAAGAAGATGAGGATAAAGAAGAGATTGGAAAATGTTTTCGAAAACCGAAAGTTTACTTATGGATCTGTAGTTATTAATTTCATCTTTACTACTCGATTCAAGAACATAGGTTATACTGGCTTCCTCCCAAGTATCTGGAAAAATTCCACTTTCAAAAGAGTTGTGGAATATAATAGGTCCCTATTCTATTATTTTCTATGATCTATGCAGCCGAAGCTGTCCAGTGGTACGTAATACAAGAAGAGAGATAATATGGATATGACAAGTTACCTCACAGAACGCCGCGAAGTTTTTACCCTCTAAACAACCAATATGTGGAACCGAAGCAAAAACCTGGTTTCCTCGTTAAAATTAGAAATTTTTGACTGCGATTGTATTCTTTCATTAGGTTATTTCTTATCACTTCAAGGAAAACTGACCTGATCAGATTGGAACTACGTAACTAGTTTTATAATACGTACTTGTAACTCAATGGAACATTTTTTGAGCATTGTATGAATGTTTCGACAGTTTTCTGGAACTCAATTGTTTCTTTTCATAATATATTCATCAAATTTCAATGCATTTTGGAACAGACTTGAAGTGTTTCAACAGCTGAGTTCAAAATTTCAGTTCGATCCGATATTTATTTTTGGAGTTATTGTGGAAGAAATATGTAAAATTTCGGGGCCATTTTAAATTTAAGTTTTTTCCTTTAAATTCTCAAGAATAAGTGATGCTATCAGATTAGGTTTTTGTGCTTAGTAGTGGAATACTGACACGCCACTTTTTTTATAACAGATAAGAATTTACATCACCTAATTTGGAAAGAGCGCCGAAAAAATTTAATAGATATTTATTCATTGTTCATTGAAAGTTCATTCATTCATATCTCTTGGAACATAGGAGTACTTGGATAGAATTGAATTCGGTGAAGAATTCTTCACCATTCAGTTCATTTTTATCGGTTGATGAGATAATTCAAAAAATTATTCGTATCTTATGGGCTGAAATAGAGTCATCTCTCATGAAATGGAGATTACAGTACAATTTTGAATTCTATGATTTCTGGAATAAAAAAATTCCTCGAATAATTTTTTGAAATTTTTCAATGAATATGTTTCTAAAAAATATGGAATAAATCTTATCATTACTCTACATCTAATAACCAAGATTTAATTCGATGAAAGGAAAATTTTTGAGTTATTGAAAAATCCACAACTTGGAATGGCTGTAACATAAAAACCATCTGGATCATCTGTCCTTAAAATTTCAAGTCCAACCTAGTCGTCTCAAATAAATTTCTGCTCAAAATTCGAAAATTACAGGCATTGTGATGAAATGATAAAACGCTGTCCTCAAGAACAAGCGAGTGAAAATGAAAAGGCAAAAAACCTTTCGTGGGTTACACTTATCCTGGCATTATTGAATGCTGGTTCCCAGAATGATCTGGAATGCATATGTTAATATCGATGACATCACCAGAAAACCCTTCCAAACTATTCACATCAAGAGGTTTTGTTACTATTGCGAATGACCCCTTGTTGCTGTACCTAGTAGGGACTCTACTCTCTACTCCCTACCCACTGATATAATTTGGAATTATCTCATAGGCAATTTGATGAACCTAGATTCTGATTATTGCGTACAAGCCAATCAGGCTCAATTATATTACGGATAGGCCTGTCGACGTTCGTGAATGTTATTATCAATCAATCAGAAGAATGAGAATTTTGTTGCAATGGCTGCTACCCAAGTGACATTTTGAAGTTGGTATTAAAATGTTTGTCGGGAAATAATTTTTCGAAAGTTTTTGATCGAAAATTCTAGAAATAGCAGATTTGAAACGCAGGTTCAGGAAAAAAATATTTATTTTCATTTTTCTATTGACACCATGATCACGAAATCAGTATATCCCAGATGGTCACCAAGTTTCATCATGATCGGATGAGCCATTTTCGTGTTTTTCCCGAAATAACAATGATCCGGAAGTTATTGTGTTTACGGTCAGCCTAAGGGCCGACTGCGTAAACACAATAATTTCCGAAAGAAACAACTTAGAAACTCGATATTTGTAGAGAAGTTTTGGATCTTAATTACGAAGGCCGAATTCGTGAATGGGTAAAATCCACCCAATGATTCCGTAGATATACCCAATCAAAATTTTATTTATCCAATATTTCCAAAAATACAGATCAGATCGAACTGAAATCCAGTACTTCATCGAAAAATAACAGTTCGAAGTTTCTTACAGAATTTAATGAGGATGATATGATAAGAAAATCATAGAAATTTTTTATTTCAAATTGTTCTGATCACACGATTATCACGAAATTTCGCAAAAAGTTATCTTTCAGCATCTCAAAACTAGCTGTGAAGTTTTATCAGGACTGAATCAGTATTTCTCGAGTTATACCGAAAAAATCAACGATATCGAGAAGAAAACCTCGAAATTTGACATATTTTTTCCCGATATCTCCGAAACTTATGATCGTATCGAACTGAAATTTGAAACACTACTGTGAAATATAAAGCTCAAAGTGTGAGTGGAAAATTTTTTGGAAAAAAATTTCGAAAAAAGATTTTTTTGAAATTTACTGACAACATGATCCTGACGAAATTTAGCTCAAAGTTGCGCGTCGTTATACTCCACCTAACTGCCAAGTTTGAATCCAATCGCTTAAGTAGTTTCTGAAATAAAAAATAAATAACTTCAAAACTTCAAGTGCCTATAACTACGAAACTATTCGACCGATTTGGCCCATTAACGAACTTAACCGCGACATTCTGGTGCGCAACCTATCGTGAAAGTTTAAAGTTGCTAGCTTGCTTCTGTCGACAGTCACCGTGTCTACGGCCGGCCGGCCGGCCGGACAGAATCGATTTTGACACCGGATTCGTCATCAGTGAGTCCAACCTAGTCGATTGAGACCTTTTTCGGCTCAATCATCCAAAATTACAGACATTTGGACAAAACGACGCATGTTCCCCTAGAACATGCGCGCAAAAAGCATGGCTTCAAGCAAAAAACATAATTTTTATTAAAAAAGCTTTATTTTGAGTTACTCGAACCTTCAGCAGATGAAGAAACATGAGAAAAGAACACATGAACACAAATCCTTCTCAATCTCAAGAACTATTGGGATCATGAGCACATAATTACATTTTGTTCTCATTTTCTTGACTATTATTTCACAAAAAATCTTTTTCATCCATAATTTTCAACCCCTACGAACCCTTTAATGGAGAAAAAACATGAAGGGGGTTGAGAGGGGTTGAAAGTTGTGCATGGACAAAACTGTAATGGTCGATCTTCATTCGGTCACAAATTTCATCAGATACCATCGTCTCAAAGTGAATGAGCCATAACAAAGTGCACATACTGAAAAACCTATTCGAACTAACTAATTTTTGAAGAAAAAAATCTTGAAAATTTCTGCACGCCTGTAAAGAAGATAAAGAGACCTTGCTAAAAAGTACCACATGATCTACTTCCCCATTCAAGAAATTTAAAGGGTTGATGGGGATGGCACAGGGTGCAACAGAAATCCAAAAATGGATATAAATTTGGTAACAAAAATAGACCTGTTTCAGGATTTTGTTGCTGAATATTTTTCTTCTGAGAAAATGAATTTGTTCCATAATTTTGACGCGCAGTGTATAATTTACTGTTGATTGACAATCAAGTTCATAATCTGCCAATCGAAGTTTTGTGAAACCGTCATCGGCCGTTATCGAGCCATGCAAATGTTTAATTTTCTAATATTTCCAAAAATACAGATCGAATCGAATCGATATCGAGTACTTGATTGAATAATGACTGTTGAAGGTTCATGCAGAATTTCATCAGGGACATACAAAAAAAAGATTAACAAGTATTTTGTTCAGTAAGTAAAACTGCGTTTAGCAGGGACACTACGTAAAAAGTGGACCGCTTCGGCCACGAATCTGAACAAGCTTGCGAAAGCTGCTAACTTCTAGAAATTTTATAGGGGTATATTCCATCTGGTCGATTTTTCAATTTCATTGTGCTTTTATCTATGAAGCGGATATGAACGTATTTCTTCGAGCGATTTGTGACACAAATGAAATATTCCTGGAAACTCCATGAATTTTTTTGTCGAATGGAAAGGGCGTTGAAAAATTCATGAGAATTATCGTTTTGAGGATAAACTCGTTCGGTCACTTGGGCTGGAACTGTTTTCTTCTTATCCAATTCCATTTCTCCAATCCGAAGAGATCTTTTTTATCTTTTGTTGCTAAGGCTCAATGATTGAATTTCATAAAATCTCATTTTGAAACGTTGAGATTATTGAACTCGAGATGGTACACATATGAGAGGCACAAAGGTAGGTATATGAGATTATTGAAAATGCGTTGTCCATTTTTCTACAAGATTGATGAAATTTCGGTTGTCTGACTTTGGGTTCTTACGGATTGCTGGAAAATGAAAATTCCAGAAAAATCACTTTAATGTTGCAAGGTGGACTGCTACACTATGGCATATCTGGGAACGAACATCGCTTATCGCTTTTAGCTTTCTTGTATATTCTTGGAAACACCGTTTCGTCCAAATCTCTGTAATTTTAGAATTTTTCCTGGGAATGGCCTCAAACCACTGGGGCGAAGATACGATAACTGTCGATGAGAACGAGCTAGCATTTCGAAATTTTCCGGGTAGGCTGAGCGGTTTCAGTGTTATTTGGACTCTTAAGGTTATATCCTCAATATCTCAGGAACCATTAAAGCGGTCGAATTTAAACTCGATAGCTAGTTGAAGCATACGCCTACAAATTTCCGAAATTTTTTTTGAAAAAAAAAACGTTTTTACAAAAACAGCTCATCACATTCGTTCAGAGCTACGTACTTTGAACCCCCCTTATTTTAAGACAATGGACCAAATATCGATCTGATTCTGATTTTCGGAGATATTCGGAAGAAATATGTCCAATGTCGTGGTTTTTCTCGGTATCGTGGTGATAGCTCAAAAAAGCCAATCATAATGAAACTTGGTAAGAGTTGAAAAATGCTGATGGGTGGAAAATTTCGTGATCAGATTTTCCGAAAACCAAAGAGATATTCTGTATAGCAATGCAGGTAAATTTTGATGGCTTCGGTTCATTTCGAGAAACTGAATTGAATAGTCCCAAAATTTCAAATAGCTAGGAAATTCGACACATTTTTTTTCAATATCTCTGGGAATAAATTTGGGATCAAACTGAAATTTGCAGCACTATTGCTAAATTTTGATTTCCAGGCCTGTCTCGAATTTAATTTCATGTCGGGTCCAATTTAAGTTTGGAACGCACTGTTGTGTACGACGAAGCCTGTGTCAATTTTTTTGGTTATTTTATCATTTTCCGGAAAATTAAGTTTTTTCATCAAAACAATAAGCAGAGAAAATTTCCGAAGGATATATTCTTTAGAACTTTCAAAGGATAGATCTTTACAAAGTTCCGCGTTTCGCGTTGGTTTTTTCAACGAATTTCGAAAATTTATCTGATCGCATCAGTACTCCTTGAGATATTGAAAACAAAACTCGAAATTTCAAATGGTCCCAACTTCGAAATTATTCGGCCCATTTTGCCCATTATGGAACTCGGCCGATATATTCAGGCTTCAAATCTAATCCGTTATTTTAAAGTCAATTCTTTCAGAAATAAGAGCATCCAGACAGAATCAAATTCGATCACGAATTCTCCTTCGGGAAATCCAACCTTATAGAGGCTATAAACGATTTCAAGGGATAGACCAAAAGCCCCGGTTATAGTTATGGTTATCCAAACTGACTCATAGGCAAAGGATAATCTGTCAATGTGGATGACCGTAACTATAACACATGCCGTACAGCCCGAGAAACGCTACAATTACTGCATGAGACATTTCTTGGCCATGTATTTTCTCGGTGATCAGAATTGGACCCCTAGATCGTGTGATTTAAAACTATTACATTTAACTATTTGAGTTCACTGTGGATAGAATACTGATAACTAAACAGTGTCCACTTACACTTTCTGCGTCTAAGGCACGTTTCGGAAACCAAGTTTCCTTTGTCAAAGACATATCGTTACTAACTACATTGCAAGCGCACCTGTTGCACTAGTGAGAGATGGTATACTGGACCAATGGGAAAGGGTTGTTAGTGTAGCGCTGGGCTATCAAGGGTGAGTCAGGTAAATATTTGGAATAATGGGTTACTAATGGAGGTGAGATGATTGTTCAGCAATCTGTCTTTTCTGCTGAACATATGTATACCTTCAAGAGTGTTCAAGTAAATTTTGCCCGAGCTTTTTAATAGCTTTACGGATTTTTCTGAAATTAAATGACCGGTTGTTAAAACGTGATTCGCGACCGCCGATTTGGTCAGGGATGGTTGTTACGGATATGGCTCATGTGTTCCTTGAATCTCGTGTTGATGTTCCTCGCTGTTTGTCCGATGTAAGATTTGTCACGTCTGGACATTTTATTCCTTATATGCCCGATTTTAGTTCATCTGGAATTTTTTCAAACGTATTTCCCAAAAGTTGTCTGGTTTTCGTGGCGGTTGTGAAAACTAATTCAATATTTACTTTTTTGAAAATGTTCATAAGTTTCTTGTAGGTTTCAGGTTTATACGTAAATGCCCTGAAACCGTTATCTGTAGTTAGTAACGATATGTCTTTGACAAAGGAAACTTGGTTTCCGAAACGTGCGTTAGACGCAGAAAGTGTAAGTGGATTAGAGAGTAGTTACACACTGTTTTGTTATCAGATTTATTTTTATGGGGTTCTTTGAAAACACATTCCTGTGTCGACAAGCCCACAATCTGGCGTGCATTTAAGGAAGAGATTCAACGTTGTATCGAAGAAATTAAGCCACATTTATGCAGAATGGTCACGAAAAATTTCGTGGAAATTTGTGAAAAAAAAATTTTGTTTTAATTTTCTGACAGTTCGTTCCTTACAAAATTTTGCTAGTTGCGCGTCATTACACTCCAACTAAGTGCCAAGTTCCAATACCAATAACATGAGCGCAAAAATGTGTTTCCTAATAAATTCTAATCTTGCGTTTATTTTGGGACACACGTTACCAACGATTTGCTTGAGTATACTCCATTCACATTTATAAAGTATCCCGGTTTGCCATGACATCCTGACAGATTTCACCGTGTATATTTTGAAAATGTTAGGCTATAGTCATTTCCTGTCAGATAACTACACAACGTTGTCCTCTCTTCAAAGAGGTCGTAGTAATTACTTATTTTTCAAAATGTCAATCTATATTTGGAAGGTAATGAATTTGAGAAAATATTATGTGAATTCAATAATTCCAAAGACCTGGCGAATGTTGAAGAAACTTTTTTCTCTGTTAATATTGGAAATATTTCACGTATGTAAACATGGTTGGAAGATTCAGTAATGCTTTTTTCTTGTAGGATCAAGAATCGAGTGTTTTGGAATTTTACTGAAAATGATGGATAGAGTAGTCCGTTACTTCGAATTCCCTACTTTTCTTAATTCTCAAGAAATAAGCCTACAGAAGTCATTTAAATACCTTGTTACACAACTTTAAATACTCCAGTAGGAAAATGTAGTAATACTTCGAAACTTGTGTCACAGTTAACCTCAAAAGAACTCCATTTACAAAGGTCTTGGGAATCTACGTGAATGATACATACACTGGATTGGGATCAACATATTTCTAAAGTGGGATGCAGCTTAGCTTCAGTCTGTTATCTTTGAGTGTAATGACAGGATATCTGAATAAATTCTCCATGAAAACTACCTATCATGCAGTACTCGAGTCAAAAGCAAGATATGGAATTATGTTTTATGGACATACTTTGAAGACAACTCAAATATTCAATTCGCAGAAAAAAAGCAATTCCTAAAATATTAGAAAAAATAGCATTGAATGGGATATTGTATAATTCATGTTATTTTCGTGCATAAAAATTCAATGTTCTGCCAACATATACCAAGTTCATTTTCAATGTTCTACTTCCTATCGAAACAATTCCACGAAATATATAACATTTGAAATTATTCGTTAAGGAATTTGTTCAATTCAAACATGACTACCTACTTGAGGCTCAATACAATACAATCAAAGCGAAATGTTAATTTATTTATTAGTTTATTATGGCTGAAGCTGAATTGTTATTTGTTATTGAAAGAGAGTAGAAATTGGCAACCTCGCATCGAATTATTTTGCATTTCGATATTTCAGGAGCGCCAACCTGCCTTGGTTTTAGTTACAAAAACATAATAGACCTATATCATGGCCAACCGGGATACTTTATAAAAGTGAATAGAGTATGTTTGCAGCAGGCTTAACCCTCGCATCGAGTCGGTTTTTGCTCCTGATTTTTCATATTTGGATGCCGACCTGCGGCAAAACTAGACAAAGAGCGAGAAAATGCGCATTCACTGACGAGATTGATGCTCGACCTATATGAATATATGATGGGTCTTCGGATGTCAGGAGTGCTCCTGAATGGGGTTCGCAACGGCTATTTTGTTTGACAAATGAGCGGTAGATGTAGAGGAGTTTTCACGAAACACAAATAGAAAATGGAATACTTCTTTGTGTTCACACTGAAAGTTTCAGTCCTAGCGACGACCGCGAAAAGCTCTGATGACGTCATAGTGACTGTAAATAAATTCGAGGGGACTTGATGTGGAATGAGTAGCTCTTGGGGGGATGTTAGGGAAACACATCGTGATATCGTGTTGTGGTTAGAACGATTAGACATCCGAGGTCATAAAAATTACAAGCTAGCCGTAAACAAATATGGGTAAACAATCACACTGGAAGAAAGTCAGCGACACAAGTTCAATAACCGAATCGATGAATTGCGGAATATGTAATAAAAAATTCGCAAGAGCGGAATACAAAGTACTATGCTGCGGGCCCTGTAATAAATGGATATGTGAAAAATGTACTACCCTTAAAAAGGAGCAAATTAGGGAATTAGTCAAAAACAACTCCAAATGGAAATGCCATGAATGTTCTAAAAAAGAGAAGAGAAAATCGATTATGCTAGTCGAAAATGAAGAAGAGGAATCTGAGAGCGAGGAGGAAGAACAGGAAGAAATCACTATGGAGATATTAATGCGAGAAATGAAGAAACAGCAAAATAAAATAAGCCAAAAAATGGAGCACTTCCAGGAGGAAATTCGGCAATCCCTGCAGTTCCTATCGGACTCATTTGATGATATGAAGAAGGAAAATAAGAAGCTCAGAATGAATTTAGAAGATCAAGCAAGGGAACTAAAAGCTGCGAATATTCGTATAAAAGCTCTGGAGACACAAGTGGAAATTATTGAATTGGGAAGAAGAGAAAAGCACATAGTTCTCATGAACGTTCCAGTCCAGAAGCAAGAAAAAACCGAAGATTTGGTTACAAACATCTTCAAGTTCATAAAACCGGATGTTGATCCACAGGAGTATGAATCGAAACGTGTATCAAATAAGGAAAATTCCCCTATATTAGTGAAGTTTAAAAATCTCACCATGAAAAAACAAATTCTTCATAAGAAGAAAGAAAAAGGTACGGTGAAAATGAGCTCTTGTGGATACACCGAGAAAAACATTGTATACTTCAATGAAGACATTAGCAAATACAAACAGTTAATTTTCAACCGAGCTCGTAAGCTCAAAAAGGACTTAAATTATGCGTACGTATGGATTAAGAATGGAAACATCTATCTTAGGAAGAATGAAAAAAGTCCAGCGATTCTTATCAATAATGAAGACGACCTCAACAATTTGTTTGGTGCTTTTGACTAAGTGGAGTCTCCAGTGTGTTTGTTTTCAACTAGACACTGAGTTATGAACCAATACTTACGAGACTATAATCCTGAGGCTATTAAAAACCGCCAACTTAACGATATGACTGAATATGCGATGGAGAATGGGACAGTTTTCGGAATTTTTCATCAGAATATCAGAAGTGTTCACAGAAATTTGGATTTATTGAGAATGAATTTGTCTCAGATTGAAAACTCTTTCAGTTGCATAGTGTTAACGGAAACTTGGAACGTTAGGGATTTTGAACTACTACAGATCGAAGGCTTTGATATGTATTATAGTGGGGGAGATATTAATAAATCTGATGGTGTTATCATGTATATGAGGCAAAGCTTAAATTACACTTGTGAAATTATAAATGTTGGGAGGTGCAAGGTTCTTGAAATTAAGGTTAAACAGGGTAAGGATATTTTATATATAACAGGGATTTACAGGTCACATGATATACCAGATGAGATATTTTTGGGTGATTTGGTGGTTTATCTGAAGAGGGTTTCACTGTTCAAGCCAACATACCATGTTTTGCTGGGGGATATAAATTTTAATATTTTAGATACAAACAATAGGTCTGTAATGGAATATCTCGACCTAATGTATGCGAATAACTTCATTTCGATGATAAATAGTATCACAAGGTGGCAAAGCCGTTCTTGTCTAGACCACATATTTTTAAAAGCAGAGAAGAATCACGAAAAATGTACTTCATATACAGTAAAAACAGATATAACTGACCACTATTCAACCATCATCGACTTGTCTTTTGAAAATAATGCAGAACGATCAATAGACGAGCCTGCATTCAAGAAAATTATTAACTACAAAAAACTCGACGCTGATCTTTCCGATTTTCACTGGGGTGAATTTTATAGAATGAACGATGTAAATAAAAGTGCAGATTATTTAATAGGTAAGCTTACTGAATTTATCGAGAAAAACACACAAAAAGTCGAAATAAAACACCACTTGAGAAAAAGAAAAAAATGGATAACTGTAGGTTTAATGAAGGCTATAAAAAAAAGAGATATGTTATTCAAAAAGCACAAAAATAATCCAGAAAATTTGGATTTCAAAAGTGAGTATATTCAATACAGAAATTCACTTCAGTCTGTTATTAAGGGAGCAAAAATCACATACTTTAAGAAAAAATTCGAACAGGGCAGTGGTGATAGCAAGTCGGTATGGCAGGTAGTGAAATCGGTGAACGAAAATAATGTAAAAAAAAATAAAGTAACTTATATACGCGATTCCAAAAACAACTTGGTCGAAAATGAGCTTGAAATGGCAGATGTTTTTAATGAATTTTTCTCTTCAATTGGTCCGAAACTGGCGGAAGCCATACGTAAACCGAAAAAAAATCCGATTAAACGCGATTCCTGTAAAAATTCTTTATTTCTCCTACCTGCAACTCGCGAAGAAATAAAAGAGATAGTGAATTCATTAGGAAATAATAAGTCACCGGGAATAGATGGAATAAAATCAGAAACGCTCAAAAAAATAGTTGATCAGATAGCTTCGCCCCTGACACATCTAATTAATAACATCATGATGCAGGGAATAGTACCAAAATGCTTCAAAATTGGTATTATAACACCCTTATTCAAAAATGGAGACAAGGAAGTATTGACAAATTATCGACCTATCACTTTGATAAGTAATGTTGCTAAAGTGTTTGAGAAAGCGTTGAAAAATAGATTGGTGGCCTACCTAGAAAAGTATAAGCTGATTTCGGCGAGTCAATTTGGCTTCAGGAAAAATTTCTCTACTCAAGATGCTATCAATTCACTTATTTCAAAAGTTCATAAGTGTTTGGAAAATGGTAAAAAATGTATGGCTATATTCCTGGATCTGGCAAAGGCTTTTGACACTGTCCACCATGGACTGCTGTTGGGGGCCTTGCGGGATGTGGGTATTAGAGGGAAAGCAGGAGATCTTATGACAAGTTATCTCGATGATCGTGAGCAATGTGTCCGGGTGAATGCGTCTATCAGCGGAAGAAGGAAAGTTGAATATGGCGTGCCTCAGGGGACAGTGATCGGTCCAATCCTCTTCATTGTGTATATAAATAATATACTTACTGTAAATACGGAGGGGTCGATTACCAGCTTTGCTGATGATACAGTCATTTTTTATGAAAGTCAAACGTGGGAAGACTTGAGGAAAAGGGTCGAAAAAGATTTTTCCATTCTGATGGATGCATTTAGTTCGAGGATATTGAGCATAAATTTCAGCAAAACTTGCTTTCTCCCATTTAGCTGTGGTGCAGATAATATTCCTCCTTATGAGAGGATAACTATAGTTGTAAATGATAAAAAAACTGAAATCAAGAGTAGAGAAAACGTCAAGTATCTCGGAATAACAATCGATTCCCATTTAAGGTGGAATAGCCATATAGATAAAATAGTTTTCACGTTGAGGAGTTTATTGTATAAGTTCAGATTTTTCAAAAAAATTTTGGAATTACCTTCGTTGAAAATTATATATCACGCACTTGTAGAATCTAAACTAACCTACGGAATTCTGGCCTGGGGTGCGGCAGCTAATTGCTATTTACAAAAAGTAGGAAAAATCAAAAAAAAAATTCTGAAAATTATGATGGGCAGGCCGAATCTATATCCGTCGAATGAATTGTACAAAGAATCAAAGATCTTGGATATAGCACAACTATATTTTCTGAAATCGGTAATTGGTACTTACGGCAAAAAAATAGTACTTAATTTAATTGATCATCATCACAATACAAGATCTATGGCTAATGAGATATTTCGAACTCAATATGCCTCGAAAACGATATCCCAGCGGGCTCCTGATTACTTGGCGAGTAGACTTTATAATTTTCTTCCGGTAGATGTTAGGAATTCGGTCTCTATGCCGATATTCCGGAGAAGGGTGAAGCTCTTTCTGATGGACCAACCTAGGCATAAGATTTCTAGCCTTTTCAAATTTAATTGAATCTCCTATTGCTACATTATTGCGTTTTTGTTTCTGGTTGAACTTGCCTTCCCAATATGCTTGAAGGGACTGATTGAGGAAAGAATGTTTTTTTTTTCTTTTTTTTGTTTGTTTTGTCATATATATATATTACGTTGGTTATTTTTTATACTTGTAATATTAAGAAAATAGTTTAACTTGGTGGTTCACCCCACGGACAGGCTTGGCCTTTGTGGGAATTCTGGTTATTTGTAGAGTGTACCTTGTTTGTATCATTTCTGCAAATAAATTATTATTATTATTATTATTATTATATAATTGGTGAATGAATTATGTTATGGAAAGCCAAGCAAGCTTCATTTTACTTAAAATAATATATTGGGTATTTAATACATCACCAAATAAGTAAATACTTTCATAAATATACTAGCAAATCCATCAAAATAATCAAAATTATTCATGATCCAATAATAAACCAAAGGCATCTGATGGCACGATTTAGGGTAATGATTCAGGAACCACAATCCTTGATATTAATCCACCAAAGAGACTTCTTATGATCTTAAAATGAAAATAATTTGAATACATCTTCAATTTTAAAAGCATAATTTTGGATAGTTCAGAAATAGTTATTTCCAATGATTTTCATTAATGTTTGGTTAAAAGATATAAGATGTCTAATTTGAACATTAGGAGCGAGTTTAAGAGAAAGATATAAGTAGAATTCTCAAGAAAATGTTATTTGTGATAGGAAACTGGAATCGACAGAGAATTTTGAAATTATTTAATTGTTAGGGAATCAAATGAACCTAAGTTCATTTTAGGAATAAGTTCTGTATTACATTATGAATACATCTTTTGGTCAGTTCAAGAAGAAATTCATAAAATTTTGGAGAATGAAATTGATAGCTTTAAAATTTTGTAATATTAAGGTGGAAATTTGTAATATTTTGTAGGTTAGGAAATAAGAAAGTGGGCAAATCGAATATCAAAATGTGTGAAAAAATGCAGCCGAATTTCCTAAAGTGGTTCGAAAGGAGGAAAACTTACCTTAACGAAGAAATTTGTGAAACCATCATCTTGGAAGACATTTTGACAAGGCATGGCCTCATTTGATTTTGAAGAAAATTTGAAAAAGGTATAAATACAGCAAGCCATTGGGATTGGATGTGGAGGTTAGAATATAGAGTGGGAACAGTGAAACCACAGAAAACCAATAGTTAAAAGAGACATAGACATTTACACCGTGGGTGCGAAAAACAGGACTTCATAATATTCAATTTGATTTAGTTAGTTAGTCGTTCATAATTCTATAATTCAATCATTTAATTGTTAATTCCAAATTCAATACGCATTCATTAATTTCAGATCATAGAATCCTCCCTGAGAAAGTGTCAGCCGTGGGAAATTCAATCAAAATTCAATATTTCACAATTGTTATTGGATCTTGATTTGTTTCAAAATTTTCAATCGAAATTCAAAATTATATAGTAGGTCCGTAAATTAAATCTAATATTCGATTGTAAAAGGACTGCCCTGATAAATGACCGATCTTCAATTGAACTGCTTTCTTACGAAGGATAGTTCTTCAGCTGAAATACTTATTCAGCTCGGCTGCTTTGCTGTCCTATCATTTGATCCTACGAGAACAATGTCGAATTAATATTTTCTTGTATGAAGGATACCACAAAGAAATTCTTATGATGTAGTTGGAAAAATTCGGAGCTTCTTTATCCATTTATCACGTAATTCAAGAACTCCAATAAAACAAAGCTGACTTCTTTGTTTTTTTCGAGCCATCTGGTTATTCCGAAGAGTTTCGGGTCCAATTTTCCTCCTAATATCTTCGTCTAGATTCCTCCGAGAGTAATGTCCAGATTTTTTAGATGTTAAATCGTTTCTAATTCGGCTCATGTCGTTACCTCGAGTATAAAGAAAATTTACGGTCCCCAGACACTTTTTTCTGTCTAAAAATCCGATATATCCGGAGCATCTTGTTGTAACGGGTAACTGCATGTTATGAATTATCGAGTTTCAACGCGAATGTCGAGGACATTACGATAAGATGGTTTTTGATTGAAAATCGGAGACTAAATTATATGTGTTGAACTGGTGAGTACTTTGAAGTATATTTTTATGTTCCTCATGACGTGAACGTGAAAAGATCTTTCAAAGCCAGAATAAAGAAGTTTTTTTTTGAATAAATTGAACTCCACGGGCTGAAAACATTTAATAAGAGAAGACAGGCTTATTCCTGGAGGATTTTACATGATTTTTCTGAGTTTTACTCCCAATACAGAACTATTAAAAATTAAATGAAATTGTTTTTTCATGGAAAACTACCCTGCGGATTGCAGGATTGAACTATTTGTCAAGGACAATTTGGTTGAAAACACGAAGCGAACTGTGACTTTTGAAACTACAAATCTGACTCTTTCATCAGACAAACGAGGAAACTCTTGGAATAATTTTCTTTTGATTTTGCGTTTCGAGTTGAAACTTTTGTCAAATTGACATTTTAAGAAATAACAACAACACAGATTCATTTGGTGTGAAAGTTTTGAATTCAATATATGTATATATATAGATATTCTTTTGAGTGTGTCCACGGATTGGGTGCCGGTAAGGTATAAATGGCAAAAAATTTTCGAGTTGGACTCTGATATTTTGGGAATCGCTCCTGCTGGGTCTCAAACTAAGATGTTGAAAAAATGAGCCAAATCAGTTAATATACAGGGTGGTTTAGAACTAATTTAAGGAAAATTGTTTCGAAAAAAGCAACTTTGTTTTAGAAGATATCGAGAAAGTTTATTGAGAAAAGTTGTTCAAAATCGAAAGGCACGGCTAAATCTCGATTCTCAGATAAATCGATCAACTTTGATTCTGCAAATAGGTTATGGAAATATTTGATATCCATGGTTACACATGCCAGACGTGAAAATGGTCTCGAACGTATGATTGGACTGACTGATGATGAATCCGGTGTCAAAAACGATTCTGTCTGGTCGGCCGGAAGTCGAATGCGTGACTGGGTAAAATCCGCCCAATGATTCCGTAGATATACCCATTCAAAATTTTATTTTCTCAATATTTCCAAAACTACAGATTAGAACGAATTGAAATCCAGTATTTTATTGAAAAAAACCCAGAAAAGCACTACCGTGAAGGCAGCATCTTTTGCGCGCATGTTCGAATTCGTTGCTAAAGCGGTTATCTTCAGTAAACATGCGCGTGAAAGCTGCTGCCTTCATGGCAGTGCCTTTCTAGGTTTTTTTCATGACTGACCAGTTGGAAACATCTCTGTACCTGAATTATTGGTATATCTAGAATTGTTACGCACTTTTTGAGAAAGTTGCAACTGAGCATTTGATGAAACCACAATGAAGTGAAACGCGTCATAAGTTTGTAATGAATTAGAAATCAACCTTATTTATGTCTTTCAACAAATATCTTCAGTAATACACAAATTTGCATGTTATCAATAATCAATTCGACGATCAAGTTGCTCACAAAATAATCTATGATAGACATGATGTACAAGAATGAAATTCCAACAAGGTTTATAAGAAGGCAAGATTCTGAAAATTTCAGTTTACATTTTGAAGTATGTAGATTTAAATGAACTAATAAGAAAAATCCTTCCGTCCGCCATCCGTTGTCCGGAGCTTTCCTCTGAAAGTACTGTACCGAAAGCCGTAAAACTTGGTAGAAAAATCTTGTATCGCTAGATATTGATCTTCCAAGCTTTTCAGCAGGATCGTTGTACCCTAAGGGCTCAAAACTAGGGTAGGAGGGGAATGAAATTATTCCTCCAAAACTTACCATCGAATTTTCGTGAAACTCTCAACGTTGATTACTGTTACATAACTCAACCAAAAAATTTCCACCCGGAAGATTTCCGACCAGTGGTCCTCGAGTTATAAAGAAACCCGCAAATTATATTGTGAAAAACCAATGAGTTATTCAAATGAGAAAATAAAAAAGCCTTGTGTCAAATTTGCAGCGATTTTCATTCAGATTTATATACAGATTCGATAAGTTTCGGTCATGTTCCATTTGAGTTGGACTCAGCTTGTGGGTTTTTGCGCGCATGTTCTAGGGGAACAGCGTGCTATCGTTTTGTCCAAATGTCTGTAATTTTCGATGATTGAGCCGAAAATGTTCTCAAACGACTAGATTGGACTCACTGATGACGAACCCGGTGTCAAAATCGATTCTGTCCGGCCGGCCGTGGACACGAAAACTGTCGAACGGTATATGCAATTGTTACATTGTTACAAACTTTTTGAGAAAGACACAATTTAGCATGTTATCAATAATCAATTCGACGATCGAGTTGTTCACAAAATAATTTATGATGTACAAGAATGGAATTCTAATAAGTTTTATAAGAAGACAAGATTTTTCTGACAAACGGAAACCTCGTGAAGTGCTCCAACTGGAAATTTATTTTTGATGAAGTTTATAGTTCAGAAAAAATGGCTGTTTTCGGAAAAAAATAACTCATACATGCAAATGGCAAAAACCTCCTTAAATATTTTAACTGTAATATTGTCATATCCTTCAATTTTGGTTGACTATTTGATAAAGTGATAGTGATTGACAAAAAAAATACCCCCCTGAAAATGTCACAGTTTACATTCTGAAGTATGTAGATTTGGAAGAAATAATAAAAAAATCCCGTCCGTTGTCCGGGGCTTCGCTCTGATAAAATCAAATAACAAACCTTAGTGATCGACCAACAAAAAAAAAAATTTAACCCCCCCTGAAAATTTCACAGTTTATGTTTTGGAGTATGTAGATTTGAATGAACGAATAAAAAAAAATCCGTCCGGGGCTTTTCTCTGGAAGTACTGAACGAAAATCCTTGAAACTTGGTAGAAAAATTGTGTGTCACTTGGGGTTGATCCTCCAAGCTTTTCAGCAGGATCAGTGTACCCTGAGGCTTCAAAATGGGGGGTTGGGGAAGAAAAAAATTATTTCTCGAAAACTTACCACCGAATTTTCATTAAACTCTGAACGTTGATTACTGTTGCATAACTAAACCTAAATAACTTCACCCGGATGATTTCCGACCAGAGGTTTCTGAAATATAAAGAAAAACGCTGCAAATTTCCAATAATATCGAAAATGAATTATCGCATTGGGTTCTAAGTTGTTTAAGATATCAACGGTATATTGGGTTACTTAACTAAGAAAATAATAAACCCTTGTGTAAAATTTGCAGTGTTTTTTCAATTGTTTGATTTCACCTTTTCGAATGTGTAAATTGAAATTTTGCATCAACATTATTTCGAATATATGCGGAATTATTGAATGGATTTTACTAAACCACGAATTCGACCTCCCTAATTAACTAATCTATAAATATCGTGTCTCTAATGGATCCTCATTTTCTGCTCTCATTATGAAGTTTCATTACAATGATGCAACTGAAATGTTGGAATCAAAGTGCAGCAAGCAGAATCTACGAAACAAAATTCGCATAATTAGCTTCTAGTCTCTGAAATAATAAACAGCGTAATGTATTTGGAGCAAATTCCTCAAATGAAACTTGCACGTCGAATAATTAATCGGTAATTTTCTGAATTCCAGTTTGACTGTGGAACTGAGAAACAGCGAAGCGAACAGAGCAGCTGCAATGATTTCCCACTGGCTGTGTTATGCCAACAGCGCTGTGAATCCCATCATTTATAACTTCATGAGTGGTAAGTTGGAATAATTTCATTATACTCTCAGTGATATTAGAAGTTTCACACCCAGGAAGAAAAACTAAGCGAACTTCAATATATGGCAGTGTGGCATAGCCTTAAATCAAGAATAAAACGATAACGTTCTCAGAAAATTCCATTAACATTTTAGCGAAAAACAACACTCTCGTACAATTATTTTCAAAAAACTCGGACTTCGTCAATTAACTGTACTCGAATTTGTCTAGGTTTGTGAACTTTGGACAGTCTTCTTTTCGTTATACAGGGTGATTCTTTAAGTTGTACATTAATTTCAACCATCGCTTCCTCCCATCAAATGAAACACTTTTTTCATTTGCCATTTTTTCAGATTCGGCTCAGGTGGAAAGTTATAAGCATTTAAATATTTCTCAATGTGATAATACACTCCTGCGCTTTTTTTTGCAAATTCACCTCGGATATCCCTCACGGTAATCTCTTTTGAAGAATAACCAATCCAAGGTTTGAAATTCAAAGAAACAAGATTGAGAAAACTCATTTACTCATTTATGATTTGGTGCTTTTTGCGATATTATCAAGTACACTGGACTTGAAACACTGATCTTCAACTTGATGTTCATGCTATATCCAATTTCATTCCACTATAAAAGATTATACACAATTCCATCCTCACCCATTCTCGTACTGAAAACTCCATAATTATATTTTTTCCACGAAATTCATAAATGAATAATGATATCAATCAATTAACCTAAAAACACTTCCTAGAATATTATGGTTATGGAAAGTCTAGTACATAGACAGGGAATATTTCTGTGGTGTGTATTGTGTGCATTGTAACGTTACAAAATGCTCCACTGTCGATTTCAGTTTCCATCGCGAAAATACGCTATAATAATAATTTCAATTCCAATCGCAAGAAAACGCCTTACTGCAATTATATGATCAATCGCTCAAGAACGCTCTTCGCGTTGACGCTTGAGTGTGTGTTTCGCATGCGCGACTTTTCGAACTCGGTCCAGCTGATGGAAAATTCTTCCTTTTTGGTGCGGAGAAGCTGCAGCTTCTCATCTTGCTAGAGTTTAGCGAATTAACGTACCTCGTAATTCAACAAATGCCCATTGAAATATCTTTCTACCGGACCCAGAGTTTTACTGGATTATCATAGTACTGGAGCTGGTTGTTGCTGGAATACTTTTATATACCGAAGCTGTTTATTACTGGAATATCTTAATTCTGGAGCTCGCTCTGGATGGAATCTCTAAAAACGGGACGACGAGTATAATACCTGCATTTTGAAGGATCATACCGCCGAATCCTTCACCACACACCAAACATTAAGATAAGTGCTCTTCGACTCCCGGACCTCAGATTCACTGTACCTAAATTTGTGTTTGTGAATAGCAATTTTAATTGTGGAGTTGAAATAAATAGATAGGGAGTATGAGGTTGCATCATTACCACCAGATTAACGACTCGGAATACATTCAGGAGTTTATTTGATTTCAGCATTTACCTAATATTATACTATGCGAAATAGATGAATATTTCTGTGTATTCTATGTTCCGAATGAACGTGAACCCAGCTTAATTAACTTCTTTCACTAGATCAGGGGCGGATCTATAAATATAAGGAAGTTTTTCGAATCTTCTCCCGATTGTATAATATTCATCGTTGAATATCTGCAAAAGGTGTTCAAGGAGAAATTATAAGGAATAATCATATAAATGATTGGAGTTTCTTATGATGACATAAGATTAACTATATCTGCATTCTTCATGCTAGTTTTCTATAGTTTTATGAATCGGTGAGTCTAGAATTCAGAGACTGTTTAAAGTAGGATGAAAGTGATTCCTGAAGAATATGTGTCATACTTATAGAAAACTCCACACCAACATTCATTTCATTCGGAGTTATCATATCAAAGCCACGAAAAATTGTGATTTTTTTTTCGGAAATTCGAACAGCCTGTATCTTTTTGCTGGAGCCGAATTTGGAATAATGATAAATGAAAGATGTGTTTCATTTGATGAGAGGAATCTATGGTTAAAATTAATGTACAACTCAAAGACTCACCCTGTATACATGTTCAAATGTACCCTGTATACCCTGTATACATGTCAAATGTTTGAATCCGGTCAACGAGGTGGCCACGGCAAAACGTTAACGAGAGCTTCTTGAAGAAAGTCTATAGGAAGACAAGCAATATGTGGATGTGCCTTGCCTTTTGGAAAAAGGATGTGTGGACAGCCATTTGGATGAGCCAGTAGAGCGATTTGTATAGGACATCGCCAACATAACGCGCAGCTCCTAATGCCTCGAACAAACAAGAATGGTGATCGGTTACCATGAGAAAGCCTCTCAACAGTAAACGTAATAATAAAAATAATGATTTATTGATCAGTTCAAGATACTTGCAAAATAAAAAATGTCACAGCTAGTTCAACCAAAACTACTAACAAATGAAAAATATTGATATATTTATATAAATAACTCGAACTATTATCAACTATATACAATTTCTTTGAGTATGATTTTGTGTAGTATGGGAAGTAGGTAGCTGCAAAAGTGCTTGGTAGTTTCACTGAAGGAACAGCATTCTTCATTAAAATTCTCTCGTTTTCATTTACGCCTAAAAACATATGAACATGAAGTTGTTTTGAAATGAATAATCAATTGTTATTTACCTTTAGGAAAATAATAATCTTCAACATTCAAACTGGTATGATCATATTGACACACTACTACGAAAACTAAATTCTACTCTCTATACCCTACGAGTCTTGGTTCAGCAGTCTAATATCGAACTGCTTAGAACGATATATTTTTCAAACTTCCAATCCTTAATGTTGTACGGGGTGATTATTTAGGGAACTAGCACTAATATCTCTAGAAAATTAGTGACACAGAATAGAGTACTGGGAACTATGCTGCGGTTATCCTGCCGAGAACTATTCAAGAGAGAAGGTATCCTCACAATTACTTTTCTGTATACAGGGTGATTCCGGAGGAGACCGTCAGATTTTACGATAAGTTTACACTAGTCAAGACAGTCTCGGAACAATGTTTGGTTTATGGTTGGGGGTCTCTGTTGAGAATATACAGGGTGATTTGTCCGATTCGACCGATTTTACTTCTATTGATAACTTTGGCATGGCTCATTATTCGATTTCAATGGAATTTTCAGCGTAGTACAATATCGATGAGCACATTCATTGATTTAAAATTTATTTCACAATAAGCGGTTATTATTTTGATGAATCCAGATTAATCGTGCAGGTTGAAAAAACACCCTGTTCATCGCGTTTCCTAAACTACGCTCTCTGTTTACGATTCTACTCTGATAAGTCATAATTGAGAGTTTCTATTTTTTTTGACACACTTCTAGTTTTCCGAGAAAAATTTTTCAAAAAAAGATATTGTCAAAATTTCGCTCCAATCGATTCTACTTTTATTGATAACTTTGGTATGGCTCATCCAATTCTTATGAAATTTGCAGTGTTGAACAATCTGAATGAGAACATTTAATAATCGCAACAATCTCTCAAAATACAGGATTGTGGTTGTGATAATTTCAGAATTTCAAATTAATTGTGCAGTTGAAAAAAAAAACACCCTTTACATTGCTTTTCCGAAACTTTCTTATTCGTTTCAGATTCTACAATAATATGTCATTGTTCAGAGGTTTTTTATTTTTTTGCACACCTCTGGTTTTCCTAGAAAACATTTTTGAAGAAGTGCATTATCGAAATTTGGCTCACAAGCAGTGTGCAAAGTTGTTCGTCACTTCTAAAATATCCTTTCAAATTCGAAATATATTCTGAATTGAATGATTTCATACAGGATATAAGCAATTAAATATAAATTTGGAATCAGAAAAGAATATTTTAGAACTTAAGAACTGCTTTGCTTCCTTGGACAATGCAGCTTTCCTACCTAGTACGGAATACTCTCACTTCTTGTGAACCAAACTTCGATCATGCTGTTCTTCTGAAATGTTTTCTAGGAAAACCTGAGGTGTCCCAAAGAAATTGAAAACCTCTGAATGATGACATATTATTGAAGAATCTTAAACGAATACGAAAGATTTGGAAAAGCAATGTACAGGGTGTTTTTTTTTCAACTGCACAAATAATCTGAAATTCTGGAATTATCACAATTACAACCCTGTACTTTAAGAAATTGAATGTACTCATTTGAATTGTTTCACACTGAAAATTTCATCAAAATTGGATGAGTCATACCAAAGTTATTAATAAAAGTAGAATCGATTGGAGCGAAATTTCGACCTTTTTTTCGATAAAATTTTGTCAGAAAACTAGGAGTGTGCCAAAAAATTAAAAACTCTCAAATAATGACTTATTATAGTAGAATCGTATACAGATAGCACAGTTCTGGAAACGCGATGTATAGGGTGTTCTTTCAACCTGCACAATTAACCTGGAATTATTACAATACCAAACGCTAATTTTGAAAAAAACTTTATAATTAATGAATGTGTTATCATTAAAGTAAAATCGGTCGAATCGAATAAATCACCCTGTATATTCTCAATAGAGACCCCCAACCATGAACCAAACATTTTTTCGAGACTGTCTTGACCAGTGTAAACTTATCGTAAAATCTGACGGTCTCCTTCGGAATCACCTAGTATATTCAGATGTCTATTCCTACTATTCCTACGAAATAATAGTGACAACTTCAGGAACTATCTAAATTTGAACAGAAATATACGCATCCACCTTTTTCTGTTTCCGAGGTGCTTTCTAACTCATAAACAAAAAAACGTTGGATACATTTGCCTTGTGTTGTTCAATTAACTACCAAAGGAATACAGGCTTCAAAGAATAATGGGGGCTTCAAGAGGGCTGTAAGAAAGCTTTTTATTAACCTGTAAGAAAGATCTGTGGATGGATATCTGGATTATGAACACTCCAAACTTCATACATCAATTTAATATGTTGTATTCCTAGAATTTCAGTTGACTCGTTGTCCTTTCAGAATGTATTTGATTGTGAAAATGAAGGTTATCATTATCATTATTATCATTATTATTATTATTATTATTATTATTATTATTATTATTATTATTATTATTATTATTATTATTATTATTATTATTATGATTATCATCATTATCATCAAAAAACCTAGAAAAGCATTGACGTGAGGTCAGTAGCTTTTACGCGATAGGTTACGAGCAGTTTTGACAGTTGGGAGAGACTGGAGGACCAACAATAACCTTAAATGCATTGTTTACTATGGGAAAAAGCGATTGGGCTTGTGATTTTGTATGAATTTGGACATTTTGGACTGAAATATTCACTATTGCATTATCTAGGAACTATATCCAAAGTACTTGATATCTTGTAACAGTAACAGCTTGACTTAATTTATGGAATTTTTCGAATAAATACAATTCTTGCTGGTTGAATGTGTTGTTGCATGTTGCTTGGTTTAGTAAGGCAAGAAATACAATTTAAAACCTTTTTTTTGAAGTAAATTCAGGTATTCAAGGTCGAATAATCAACATCAAATCGATGAAAACTACCAATGAGTTGTTGAAGTATTTTCATTTGAATGGTACGTACTAACCAGATGTGGAGAGGAACTCAATGTATCCATTATAAAAGAGGGAAATAAGAATATTCTATCGGTTCTGAAGGAGAAAATCATATTTTCTGAATTAATTCAATAAAGAACTGCGCTCTTAAATGGAAATTCACAGAATAAATGTTACTTTGCAACTTGTCAGTTACCTCGGCAAAGAACATAGGTTGTATATTAGTCTGGACAATCAATAAAACTTGAATTAGATAGGATTGATTCATACCATTGACATTCAGGTATGCAATGACATCGAAATTCAGCTGATTTTCATGTTTAGTCGAGTAATATCATGTTGGTTATTTTGGTAGGGCATACCGAACGATTCAGGTTATGGAATATTTGAAAATCATAAGTTCTTAATAAACATTTCTTCATTACTTGAACAAGACAGGATTTATAAAAGATATTTCCATTCAGATATTCAATGCAGGCAAATTTTTAGATGATTCCTCACTTAAGGTGCAGTATTACTACTGCCAATGTTTTCTTTGGGTATGCCGATTAATACCAGGTAGGGAATTTTCGTAAAATCGTAAGTTTTTGATAAACATTCCTGATTGTTTTCACAAAAAAAGATCTAAATCACCCTTGAGTCGTATTTTAGGAACAAAAACCATCCACTGTGTCAATACACTGTTCCTATCTACTACGCACAGAGAAGTAACTGGCAGTATCTAGGAATGAAAAATTTATTAGCACTATGATATCACAAAATATTTCCGCAATATTTAACCTCCATATGAAGTAACAAGGTGCCCCTATAATTTACTACAACACACGAAAAGACTGTTGACTGAACTATCCAAAGGTCTGTTTATTTGCCTGTATATGAAGTCAGGGACTAATTTCATAATATGTATACCAAATTTATACTATCCTTTTCAAAAAATAGTGAATATATCAATCCAAAATTTCCAAACGAATACGAAATCACGAGAGAAATCGCTTTTTCTCATAGTAAACAATGCATTTTAGGTTATTGTTGGTCCTCCAATCTCTCCCAACTGTCAAAAGTGCTCGTGACCTATCGTTCCGTTGCCAAAGCGGAAATCCAAACGCTTATCGACCCTGCCAATGTCGATTCTTCCTAAAGTTGATGTGTTTACGGCTGGTCTAACCACAGATAGTGAACATAACATTCGGAAGAATCTACTCAGTAGTTTGATAATTGTACGAGTAAGTTTGTTGTTTAATTATTACGAAGACCGAATAGGCGAATTCGTGAAATCCATCTCATGATTCCCCAGATTCCCCTATCAAAATTTCATTTTCTTGATATTTCCACAAACAAAGATTGAATTGAATTAAAATCCAACTTATCAATGAAGAATGACAACCTTAAGTTGCATGCGGAATCTCGTAAGGAATATATAATCAGTATATTATGTTATGAATATATATGATATATATCATATAGGTATATTATATTATTATATATATTATTTCACATGAACATATAGTTGAAAACAAAATTTTGGAATTTTTTTTATCAATATAATTGAACGATCATCAAAAAATTTCGCACAAATTTGCCCATCAACGTTCTCAAAATACTATCAGATCGTGTTGATTATTTTTGAGATATTGAGTTAATAAGTTCAAAATTTAAAATAGCAAATTCAAAACTAATGGAGTTAAATATCACGGAGAATATTCATTTTCATTTCAGAAATCCAGTTTGTATTCAGTCCTTTTGTACCTTTATTACCAGATTCTTTCTATACCTTTCTGTTTTCAACCATATTTTTCTGCCGTCGGTGGTTGGGTAGCAAATTAGCAACCTTGTTATATGGAGTTATCCATGTACGAAATTTCCCAGTACTCAGTTGAGTCGCTTCGATTTGAAAATTCAAATATGGAACAAAACAGACACAAAGCGTGCACATATCAAAGGCAGTTCCCTTGTATAGAAGATATCATTTCATACAGGATACAACATGGAAACAAGGATCAACAGGTGGTGGGAGGATTTTGACGGCATTATTATCCTCGGAAGTTATTCCTTCGTCCTTCCAATCTACTAACATGGAATAGGCGTGACTATTTACGAGGTTCAGGGATAAATAAGCGTATTTCCCAGAGAATCACACTTTGAACTCCCACAAGCCCTCAACGCTGAATACGTGAGTTAAGAAGTCAAATCGAAAAATTTACACATTCTCGAAACTCTATTTATGAAATTAACTGATATGACTAAAGGACTGATACGATAAAACACGAAATACTCCACTTTGATCTGAGGTAATCGTCCAATAAACCTGGAGAGCGCTGCCTAAGGGATTCATTCAGAAGAGTTTCACGGTTTTTACCGATCATCAGTACGACTAACCTTGAAAATTATACAGCACCATCTCAGAAATACGTGACATTTATGTGCAGAAAAGTTTGAACGATTCGGATTGGTTTAACAGGAATTTAGCCTCAAGTCTGAGAAACGACTTAAAAACTCGATATTTGTAGGGTTGGTTTGGGGCTTAATAATGAAGGTCGAATTCGTGAATGGATAAAATTGGCCCAATGATTCTGAAGATATAGCATATCATTCAGACTGATTCTGAATTTACCACATAATATTGCCTGCATTCTGCACTTCTTCACATTGATAAGAGTCCTTGCATTTTGCTGCAACAAATACAAAAATGACATGGAAATGATCCCCCAGGCACAATTTTATATCGCGATCCAAACGAAAAGTTTCTTCTCTAGAAATCTGACACAATATTATAATAACTTCTTTAAATATTGTAGCCCTGCTTGATAAATATTCGTTCTCCAACACATTTCTACGGTTTGTTTACATAAAACTACTAGCTTGGACAGGTTCCAAATTTAACCGTCAGGGCGCTGGCATCTTCGCAGATGTTCCCAATCATGAGGCGGTTTCGGAAACTTGATCGGATTAGCACGGGTAACTTACCCGGATCACTCAAATGACAGATTTTGAACGCTCTATCTGTCATTTAGGTGTTGCTTTATCGTGAGGTGAATATACGTTTACAGAGAACTTTCCTCTCGTTAAATCTACTTGACACTTTACCGATAGGTGAATATACCGGCTCTAAGGCTGACAAAAGGTTTTCAAATGTTTTATCGTACCCTTAACTACAGAGACAATGTCGCAAAATTCTGGGTTGTCGTCACCAGACGAACTTACTTCAAATACACTTGCCTGGACAATTATATACTGCCGCTCACAAGCAAGAGATATTGGAACCGAAAATCTTCGAATCCTCGATATAATATGGCTTCATATTCCTAATGGAATTAACCTTTATAACTTCCTTCTGTAGTCCTCGCATCAATATTGACTGTTCCTAGATGTATCTCGGTAGAAGCAGTATATTTATTCTATTTGCGGAATCTACTATGAAACATGAAACTACGAGTATTCGAATACCCAGGTTGAATGAAATACATCAGATCACATTCGATTACACAAAGAAGAGACAGATATATGTATACCACAGACCAACAAGACAAATCACTTCATTGTTTGCGGGAATCGCGTCATTCCGACCTTGAAAGAAATAACAGACATAACCATGATGTAAATATCATGGTGTGCTCATCTGCAGAATGAGTGACGTCTGTGCTTTGAATTAACATCCAAATTCGAAGCACAGAATATAGAGGGTGAGTCTTTAAGATGTACCATGATACAAATACATGGTATGCTATTAACTTTCCTTATTTTCGTCAGCTTTGCGCATCTTGAAATGACGTAGTCATACTAGAGACCACGATTGGTACAAATACCCGGTATACTATTGGACATGGGAGGAGAGATGGAGAATGATCTCACTCACACAAAATGACGTATTGTTCGAGACGAGAAAGCATTTACTTAGGAAATGTGCGAGTGAAATCATTCTCCATCTCTCTTCCCATGCGCAATAGCATAGCATGTTTTTGTATCATGAGATGTACATTAATTTCAACCATAGATTCCTCCCATCAAATAGAACACTTTTTTCATTTGCCATTTTTTCCAGATTCGGCTCAGGTAGAACGTTATAATTATTTAAATATTTTTCAATGTGCTAATACACTCCTGCGCTTTGTTTGCAAGTTCACCCCAGATATCCCTTACGGTTCATGCAATATCCAATTTCATTCCACTATAAGATTATACACAATTCCATCCACGGCCATTCTCATATTGAAAACTTCATAATTATACTTTTTCACAAAATTTATAAATGAATTATATGAAATCAATCTAATAACCTAGAAACATTTTCTAGAATGTTATGGTCATGATGTAAAAAACATGGTGTGCTCATCCGAAAAAAAAATGACGTCAGCAAGATTAAAATACAAGGAAAAATATATTCTGTGCTTTGAATCTGAATGAAAAAAGCGACCTCATCATTGGTAAATCGATCACAGATGAGCAGATAAGCACTCCATGTTTTACAGACATCATGGTTACGGTTATGGAAAGTCTAGTCCATAGACAGGGTCTATGTCTTTGGTGTGGTCACGAAATAGCATATACCCATATAAATAATAAATTAATGTTATATCTATGCATATACGTTATATTAGTTCTTTGCAAAATAGACGAATATTCCTGTGTATTCTATGGTCCGGATAAACGTGAACCCAGCATAATTTATTTGCATTACAAGGTCAGGTGCAGATCCATAAATATAGGGAAATTTTTCGAATTTATACGATTTCATGATATTCAACGTTAAATATCTGCAAAACGGTGCGTTTGAGGAGAAACTATAAAGAAAAATCAAATATTTTAAAATGGAGAGATTCTTATGATGACATAAGATAAACTTTATCTGCATTCTTCATGCTAATTTCATATAGTTTTATCAATCGGCCAGTCTATAACTCGGAAACCATTTAAAGTAGGATGAAAGTGATAACTGAAAAATGTGTCATAGTTATAGAAAACTTCACACCAAAATTCATCTCATTCCATATCAAAGCTACGTAAGAAAAACTGATTTTTTTTGGGAATTTAAACAGCTTGTAGCTTTTTGCTGGAGCCGAATCTGGAAAAATGATAAATGAAAAAGTTTTTCATTTCATAAGAGGAATCTATGGTTGAAATTAATGTACAACTCAAAGTCTCACCCTGTATAATTCGTAGTATTTTCAACTGACTTACGTCACTCAGTTTGCAGATGAGCGAACCATGTTTTCACATCAAGAACATAACCACAATTTCTTTTTCCTCGAAACAGCTGTTGAATTGAATAATTTACTTTCGAATAACTGAAATTGAAAAGTAAAAACGGATGTGCCGGGACTCAGAAATCACAAGATTGCTTTGAATATATTCTTTCTGTTGATCAAAAATGGAGTTCACAAGGTTATTCCATAAAAATGTGAAACTTCTTATATCACTGAGTATATTTTCCACATTCCCAGAAATATGAGCTTCCTGAAGAATCTTCTTGTGGATGCAATGTATGGCATACATCGATGCCGTCCCCAATTGAAAAAATCACATGAATAAATGAAACACGAGTCCGATATGATTTTCTATTTGTACCATCAGGACTCAATTCTGGAACATGTCAGATGTTCTGTTCATTCCAATTATTTTTGAACTATTTCTCTGTCATTTCACAAAAGAGACGGATGTTCGGATTCTGCCTACGCGGATAGAAACATCTGCTCTTACCACAAAAATACAAGTTAGTGTTGATGAATTCGACTTTTATGAGCCGAAAAAATTGAATACAATGGACGATGACAGTTTCCGTACATTAATCATGTTCTCCTACGGAAACTTTTATTGCCTTTGCATGTTTTTATTTTCCCCATTTTCGAGCGAAATATCACATGAATCGGATGGTTCTCAGTCTGAAAGTGGATTGAATCACAGGAAAAATTGAGGTGAATGTGTCTAATTGAGGTATTCGCTCAAAATTCGAGGTGATTCAGCCCAAATATCAATCAAAGGTTAATTTGGAAGGAATTTGCATTATTTTATTTTTCAAAGTTTTTGGGTTTTTTCTTCTACTATCTGAAACAGAACCATTAAAATCAAATGAAAATTATTATTCATAGACGGATGTCCCCAAAGAACAAAACAATCGCAAAAAAATATTTCTGAAGATTCATGAACAAAACTGTATTGGCCTACTTTCGTTCGGTGACAACTTTCATCGGGTAACATCGTCTAAAAGTAAATGAGCCTGGACAAAGTGCACATACTGAAAACCTTTCTGAAGTTACTAATTTTTCAAAAAAAAATTTTCTTGGAAATTTCTGCACGCCTGTATAGAAGATACAAAGACCTCACCAAAAAAGTACCACATGACCTACTTTCCCTATTCCAAAAATTTTGAGGGTTCATGGGGATGGCACAGGGTACAACAGAAATGCATATGAATTTGGTAAAAGTGAAACAAAAATTGATTTTGTTGCCAAATATTTTTCTCCTGAGAAAATAAATTCGTTCCATAATTTTGCTCGCACTGTATACTTGAAAACGAAATTTAAATTTTTTTATTTATCTAATTGAACGACACTACCCAGCGTGACCATCTGTGGTGGAACTCTACTTTTGTAGAAGATTTCAGGTCATCTGTGGTAGGTAAATTTTTCTCAGCAGATTTTGGTAGGTTTCTGTCTTAAACATCGTTGCGTATTAGATGGCACTACATTTGCAATATAAGCCACTGGTTCCGGTTGATCCCCTGCCTGATGTAATAATCTCAACATATTATATTATAGAGAGATATTGCAACTTTTGAATGGCGCAAGCGTTATGTTATTACGGTGCGCTATACATAACGTTTTGGTGGTTAACGTGGATTTAACGGTCGTTCCAGAAGTAGACGTACACGTTTTTGTTACCGTTACGTTGGTTATCAGTTTGTTTGGTTAGGTTATGTGAGACTTCAGATTTTTGTGTTACAAACTTACGTTTAAACTACTCAAGCTTGATAACTTGCATTTCTGCATTAGTTTTTTGATTCTGGAGAAAATGAAAATGGAATCGGAAGCGCTAATTTCATCGTAGTGCTAATGCGGAAGAAGTGGAAATAGTTATATTACACAATATAATTGGCATGGTTCAAACTATTTCTAATTTCCAACCCCTCCTGTTGCTTCCAAAAGTATTTCTTAATTCGTGAAAAAGTAACAAATACCTATTTATGAAAAAAATTTGCTTAGGTAGCACTAATAAATCTTAATGTCTAATATCAGTTGTGTGTAAGAGGTATTGTAAAATAGATTTGAAAAATCTGAGGAAGTTGTGTAATTAATTCCGAAAAACATATTACCTTGAATCCAGCTTTTTCAATACAAGAAATAGATAATAAATTTGCCCCAAGGCCTGGCACATACATTACATTTTTGATAGTTATATTAATTGGTTTATTTTTAACAATGGATATCAACTCAATGTTTCCTTCACTAAGAGCCAGCATTGATTTCCCTTTTCAGCTAATCTTATAGTTTTAGGTTCTTCATATACTAATGGATTGATTAAAAGGTTTTTATTACTAGTATAATGATTAGTGGCACCCGAGTCTGCATACCACTCTACCGATTCATTTCGATGCAATAAAGGATGAAGCACAAAATGCTACGTCTGATTCACATTTACTTAATTCACTAGTTGAACAATTATTGCTTTCACTTTTACTTTCAGAAAAATTTGCTGCACTTCTGTGCTGTTTGTTTTTAAGACACTCTTTCGATTTGTGGCCTAATTTATTGCATGTGTAGCATTTGACACCACACATTTTCTTGGAATGTCCTGATTTACCACACTTGTAGCATTTCACGGAATTTGTTTGGGACACAAAAGATGAATTTTCTTTAACGAACCCTCCTGCATTAATACTCTTATTTGTATTAAATTCTAGCAACCTGTTTTTTACAAATTCTAATTTTTAATCATCTTCTGCTAGAGTTTTTATGGCAGTTACTACTGCTTCAAATTCTACAGGCATTGACAATAACAAGAAACATGCCATATCAGATTCTTGAAACTTACTCCCTAAGTTTTTAAGTTCTCTGAATATTTTATCAATTTTGGCGAAATGGTCTTGCAAAGAATTTTTAACTTCATATTTCAATCGAACAAGTTCATCAAGAAGATAAAACTTTGAGCATGTACTCACTTTAGCAAATATACTTTCCAGTTTCTGTATCATTTCCTTTGCACTTTCCAGATCCTTCACATATTCCAGATGCGAGTCCTCCATGCTCTGGATTACCACCATAACCGCCTTATTGTTCCCCTTCTTCCAAGATCCAAGTTAGGTGCTTTAAATTCGTGTTAGATCTGATCTGGAAATAATTCTTACGTGTGTGTATATTTGAAGACTCATGATCTGAAAGAATGATTAAAGTAACGTACACAAAGTGCCACCTGTTGTTCAGTACCTTTAGACATATAACACTTACTTGAGATTCAACAAATACGCGAAGACCTCTGAGCATGAGCAAAACTAACATGGTAGATTTTAGAAGATTTCTGTCATCGTCAAGGTAGCTCTCTGAAAATGATCACGCTGGTCTAGCATCAGCATCATAGGCGATTTCGATACATTGCTCATGCGCTACGGGAAAGTACCGACCAAACTTTCAGCGAATAACCTCATGAAGCTCAGAATGTTTCATTTGGATCAGATAAATATTTTTCGAATTATTGAAAAATCTAAATTTCAAATGGTTGTACGACAAAAACCATTCTGCAGATTTGACCCATTAACGAACTTTACCGAGATATTCAGGATCTTAACATAACCTGAGAATTTCAAGACTCCAGGTCCTCTCTTTCGAAAGTTATAAAACGGACGGACGGACAGCCGGCCTGACAGAATCGAATTTGAACGCGTATTCTTCATCAGACAATGTGCAAAACGATAACGCGATCTTCCCAAGAACAAGCGCGTAAAAATTGTTTCAAGTCCGAACCACTCTTCCATTTGTTCATCGGAAATAAATTAGTCCTTTGAAGCATGAAATAATTGAAATGAATCGGGTCGGTAACAATGCAAATAAACAGAATTGTAAGGACAAAAGGAAAGTTATTATGGAACTGTCAGAAAAATCGTTAGATCTCATTCTCAGTAGTCTGATCCAAACTACCTGAAAAAAATGATGAAGATTTAATTAAGAATTCTACGTCGAACGGTTCCAAAAAGATCTCTTGCATTTATTCTTTCTATCATTGAAAACGATTATTATATCCATAAGAATACTCAAATAATGCCGTCGCTATCGCAAATTTCAATTTCCAAAGAGAAAACAGTTAGCTTTGAAACAAGGTGTCACTCAACCCTCAAGTTCTTAGGGTTGATAAAAACTGATTGGAATCAACCGTATAAAATGTCCACCAACCAACTAAAGTTTACTTTTTTTGCATTTTTTTTCTGAATCTCCATGGAGTCCCAGAAATTATGAATGATAGGAACCTTCCCTTATTGACACACTGTTTATTATGTGAAATATTAATCGAATATTACGTCTTGTAAACATACATGAAAGTCCTTCAAAAATACGAGTCAAAGGCCTATTACACTATCCAATCTCCAGGGCCCGGCAGGCAGGGACCGGGTAGTGTAATAAGAAACCGGCAGCTAGGTTCCTGATCTAGGGCGATTGAGTAGACCCAATCTGCCGGACCCGGCATACCGTGCATTGCAATAAGCGCTAGGGAGTTAGGGAGCTCAGTCGCATAGCAACGCCGAGAGCGTCCAATACACATAAACGTGTCATAAGTCTGAATGCGTCATTCTGTGAGATGTCGTGCGCAAGAGAAGAAGCAATCTTACTTAATATAATATAAATATACAGGGAAATGCCGTATCTGTGGAGGGAAGACCACAAAGACTATGTCAATAAAAACTTGAGGAATGATGGCTATAAGGTGCTCTTAGAAATCTAAGAAAATATATGAAAACTTCGATGAAACGGCAACAGTCCAGGTTATAATGTTTTATAAGAGAGGTTTAGATATCAAAGAACTAAATCTCAAATCTTGATGAGGGTCTCCAGTGGCTAGAAATCTAAATGTGACAACCTGTGTTTATTGTGGACTTAAGCTTTCTCTTGAAATGGTATCATCTTTTTTCATTAACGAAGCTACTACGTTAAGTAGCTCTTCAAATTGGTCTGTTCGTAGTCTCAAGTAGTTCCGTGAATCTGTTTGGTCTAAACAACGAAGTATTTGCATATTTGAGAGTTTTTCTCTGAGGAGCAAAAATGTTTTCACCCATATTCCCCTCTCCTTCCGTTTGGTGGATTTCGAGGTACTGACCGCCAAACGCACCACTAATGCAACTTTTTGTCTGTTCGATAATTTCGGGGACATAACGATTGGATATTTGTAAATGTCCCTACGTTGACGTTCAGATGACAGAAGTCAGACCAGTATCTAGGGTAGTGTAATAAGCAACACCCTACCCAGCAAACCGGGCACCCAGCATACCGGGCCCTAGAGATTGGATAGTGTAATAGGCTTTTAAATCCTGTATTGCCTATTCAATAGTATCATCGAGTTTTCAAATATATAAAAACTCAATGATATTATGAGTTAGCAGATTTTCAACAGTGAATTTGTTGGTGATACTCATCTCATACAGGGGATGACATTGAAAAGGATTAAGGTAGATTCTCACTATACGTCCAGTAAACTTCCAGTATCCCTCCCGTATGATTTGAGTCAAATTTTAGTAGGCAAAAAGTCATGTTGACGGAACGGAAACGGGACGTAAGGTGTGCATACATCAATTCATTCACACCTTATAATATTGTACGGAAAGGATACATACTTTACGTAGGATTTACGTCAAAATTTAGTAGGCGAAAATGGCATTCAGAAGGAACCTGAACGGAACGTATTGGCGAATGAAGATAAGCGCTACTCCCTCTGGTGGCTATCCGACTAATCCGAAGTACAGACATTATCATTGACAACTTAAAAGAAATGTTAAGAAAATGAGAAAGTTTATGCATTTTTCTTGGCGTTTGTGTGATTTTACAAGTGCTTCTACTGAGGAAAAGCAAACTCAAATGTCCCTTCCCATAGATTTCTACAGCCCGGTAAAAAATTTGGAGTTAGGGTGAAAGAAACTTCTTTTAAGAAGTCGGGTCTGAAAGTGTTGAAGAATCGATATAAACCAACAAACAAGATTCATGAGAGTCTTTTACCTGCATTTTACCGATGATGACCATTTTTATAGAGGTAAGCACGAATTGCTCATGAAATATTAGATCACATTCATGAAGACAATTTTTTTCCAGGTCCATAATCCAAGCAGAGACATTCACTTAAGAGGAATACTTTGCGTTCCAGAAATCTGCCTGTTGAACTGTTCATTAAGGAACAACGTAATTGTTCTAGTGATAGAACTGACTATTGAAAAAAAAGAGCCTCAACAAGGAAATATCTGTTGATGACTACTCTTCGCTCAAAGTGCTGAAAGCAAAGTTGTGAAAGGCTTATTTATTACAGCTTTTTCAAGACCAATCATATGAGTGTTGGAAAATTTATTTGTCAATCCATAATGAATAAGGCTGGTCGTCCACTGCAAGCGATTCCGAGAGGCGCGATAGGAGCGTAAACGAACGAATTTGCGCGACAGATCCAAATGAATGGAATTCTAGGTACCCTCGTCGACTGGCAGCGAGTTCATACGGGTGATTTCGAGAGGATTCGAGCGGCGCAATCGTATCCCGATCATTTTGGATCTGCCGCGTCTATACGCTCGAAAATAGGAGCTATCCGTCGGCAAGTGGAATGTATGGTTTGTGAACGGAATATTTGTTGAAGCTCGTTGTTTATTGTTGGTGAATTTTAGATGGATCAGATTGAAAGGTTGATGAATGTTATCGTTTTTCTTACACTAAACTCACATCCAGAAGTTCTGTAGGTGTATAGTAGCCTATCTGAAGTTGGACTCTTTGGCAATAATCGGCTGTATAGCATTCCAAATATAATTAATCCAGCGTGTTTCGCCATTATCTCGGGTTTTATAGCTCTTATTATCTCAATATCTATTATCAATTTGTTTTTTTAGTCTCCGACCAATTTTATTCCGAACATTTTTCTATATGCTCATGTGTTTTTGGCCCAAACGTACTGTAATGATTCAACTACGTTTCAATCAATCTCATATGCAGAACGATCTTTTCGATCACAAAATAAACATAGTTTTTTCTTTATAAAACGCTACGGATTTTTACTAGTGACCTGTTTTCTAAAATACGCATGCACTTCTGCAAAATTTTAAGAATTTCTGAATATCTGTGTCACCATCATTTCTTTCGATGTTTGCAGTTTTTAAAGTTTTGAAGTCACGTTCTAGATACATTAATAACATATTTCTCTTCTTAAGGTGACTTTCACAGATAATATTCAAATCAGCCATAATTTCGAAGTTTCACATCGTTTGTTTTCGAAGTACCCAGGTCATCAACATTTACACTTCAACTTCCTTCCAGTATTATAAATGAGTATACGATAATAATCATCCATTATCAAGATGGTGAATTTTTTCCGATAATTTCATTTTTTCTAAATTTGAATCTACCTTAGCTCAAAAATTTTCCCCATTCCGTAGCTAACATATGCCTGATCAAGTGAAATTTATCCCTGAAATGTTTTATTATTACTTCTAAATCCATTCCGTATCACAATTTCTTCAATAAACAAGGAAATCTGAAGTAAAAATCCTCTGCTACAAAAGAACAAGAACGAACCGAAACCTCGCGAACTATCTGCCAGTGGACGACCCCGAAGCCTGAGACCGCTTCGGTCGTAAACGCTCCTCGGCGCTCGTAAAATGCGTAGCTCATAAAAGCCCCAAATCGCTTCCAGTGGACGGCCAGGCTAAGGCTTAAAGGCTTACGGTACAAGTGGCATTAGTTTCATGTGAATGTATTTTATTCACAATATATTGAGTATTTAGTCCTTCCCTATGAAAATAGTTAAGTTATGAGTATTTGTCTATTATTCCAAAGACGATGTTTTACAATACTATCTGTTTTTCAACTTTCAAGACAGCCTTAGAAATCTACCAAAGTCAATCTTGCCATTTGGATCTGAAAATAAATAATATTAAAATACTGTCTAACCTTGGAGATATCCCCGTAATTTTATAGTTGCTACACTCAATTAGATTGAAGGATGATACATACCTACTTTATAAGAATGGAATTTGTACTCCCAGTAATACTCTCGTCAACTATAAAAGTCTGAAAAGTCTTTGAATAAACAGTGAAATCTAAAATTATCAAACCCAACACTAACAAACAGTACAAAATCGACTATCAAAACAAAATCTATGTATGTATGTAAGGTTCTAAAACTGGCCACCTTGGCGCTGCAATCTTAAATTCAGACGCCAATAGTGTGCATACATTAATTAATTTACACCTTATTATATTTTACGGAAAGGATACTGGAAGGTTACAGAACGTATAGTGAGAATCAACCTTTAGGCGTATTTATTAAGGGTATTTTTTTAGAGGAAAAGAACTTTGAAATGGAATAAAACAAGGATTAATTTTTAAAATTGACATGAAATTGACTTCACTCAAAAGATAATCTTTGGCATTACAATTTGAATATAATTTCCGGCATGTGACCGCCACGGCTGGCTCGGGCGTAATTTGATCTGGAGGTCCAATTTTCAATCACTTTTTCCTGCATTTGTGGCCGCATATCGGCAATAACGCAACGATTGTTGTTCTCCCAGTGATCGATCGTTTCGGGCTTATATAGAAAATAGTACAGCGGCGTTAAATCGCACGATCTTGGAGGACAATTGACGGGCCCCGAACGTGAAATTAACGTTTCCTTCAATAAACCAATTGTGGCACGAGCTGCGTGACATGTTGCGCTGTCTCGTTGAAACCACAGCTTCTGCACATCATGGTTGTTCAATTGCGAAACGGAAAATTCAGTAATAATGACTCTATAGCGGTCACCATTGACTGTAACGTTCAGGCCATCGTCGTCTTTAAAGAAGTACGGACAAATGATTCCACCAGCCCATGAAGCACACCAAACGACGTCTCTGTGGATGCGTATTATCAGTTAGAGTAAACGTGGTGTGAAAACAGTCCATAGTTAGTCGAATTAATTGCTCTGCTGGACGATTATGTTGTCCGTGAAATGGACGTAGAGCGCGATACGTATTTCGACAGGACCATTATTTTCAAAATAAATTTGCACAATTTAGAAGCACTGTTCAGGAGCCAGTCTATTCATGTTGAAATGCCAGACCAAACTAAACACAAATCACTTGACAGCTGACCAAATGGCCAGCAGTTAAAATAGTGTTGCCAACTTAAAGTTCTATACCTCTAAAACGAACACCCTTCAGTACAAATATCAAGATTTCGGGAATTCGCTCAGACCCGTGAATGTTATTCTTGAAGGAACGTTTTCTCACAAGAAATCCACTGGAAGACAACCATACCCACGTAATTTTGAATAGGTAGATGGGTAGTGTGTTGTGTTGAGGAGAAGGTCAATTCTTTTTGCGCGCATGTTCTAGGGGCAGCGTGCTATCGTTTTGTCCAAATGTCTGTAATTTTGGATGATTGAGCCGAAAATGGTCTCAATCGACTAGGTTGGACTCACTTATGACGAATCCGGTGTCAAAATCGATTCTGTTCGGCCGGCCGTCCGGCCGTAGACACGCTAACTGTCGACAGAAGCAAGCTAGCAACTTGAAACTTTCAGAATAGGTTGCGCATCAGAATGCCGCGGCTAAGTTCGTTAATGGGCCAAATCGGTCGAATAGTTTTGGAGTTATAGGCACTTGAAGTTTTGAAGTTATTTATTTTTTATTTCAGAAACTAATTGATCGATTGGATTCAAACTTGGCAGTTAGGTGGAATATAACAACGCGCAATTTTGAGCCGAATTTCGTCAGGATCGTATTGTCAGTAAATTCAAAAATTTTTTTCCAAAATTTTTTTTTTCTGGAAACCATTCATCATATCCAAAAAAATATTCCACTCACACTCCGAACTTCATATTTCACAGCAGTGTTTTAAATTTCAGTTGGATACGATCATAAGTTTTGGAGATATCGGGAAAAAATATGTCAAATTTCGAGGTTTTCTTCTCGATATCGTTGATTTTTTCGGTATAACTCGAGAAATACTGATTTAGTCTTGATAAAACTTCACTGCTAGTTTTGAGATGCTGAAAGACAACTTTATGCGAAATTTCGTGATAATCGTGTCATTAGAACAATTTGAAAAAAAAAAATTCTATGATTTTCTTATCATATCATCCTCATTAAATTCTGTATGAAACTTCGAACTGTTATTTTTCGATGAATTAAGTACTGGATTTCAATTCGATCTGATCTGTATTTTTGGAAATATTGAAAAAATAAAATTTTGGTTGGGGATATCTACGGGATCATTGGGTGGATTTTACCCATTCACGAATTTGGCCTTCGTAATTAAGGTCCAAACCTTCTCTACAAATATCGAGTTTCTAAGTTGTTTCTTTCGGAAGTTATTGTGTTTACGCAGTTGGCCGTTAGGCTGACCGTAAACACAATAACTTCCGGAAGAAACGACTTAGAAATTCGATATTTGTAGAGTAGGTTAAGGCTTAATTACGAAGGTCGAATTCGTGATTGGGAAAATCCGCCCAATGATTCCGTAGATATACCCATTCAAAATTTAATTTTCCAATATTTCCAAAAATACAGATTTGATCGAATTGAAATCCAGTAATTCATCAGTAAAAATGTCAAAAAGAACTGCCGTGAAGGCAGCAGCTTTTGCGTGCATGTTCAAATTCGTTGCTGAAGCGGTCATCTATATTGATCCTTTGATATTTCATATTCAAAGTCAATTGTGAATTAATTCACTACTAACTGATATGGGACAATATTTGGCAATTGAGTTCTGTTGTTTTGACCGAAATTTCAGACGGAAATAGTATTGAGGTGTCGACACCTGGTATTCTAAAAATCTTGAACCGGCTGTATCTCTAGCTATTCAGTTTAACTACCACCAAAACAAATCCATTTGAAGTTACTTTAATGGGCTACAGAGTCAGACATATTGATTTGGGAAGCTTCATTGGTGAAGAGCTTGAACTATTTTCATTTCGGAATATTCATGAGAGGCATGAAATAACGAAAAATTGTTTCGCGTAGTGTATTCGTGAGATATTATGCAAATGACAAGCCAATTCCACTGACGTTGACAATAATAGAATGCTCGAAAGAAATCTGTTTATATTTCCCCCCAAAGTACATACCATCTACATGATCAAACGTAAATAACTGTATGCAGATTTCTGCGGATTCAATACGTACAAATATTGGTATTTTCGAATGTAGTAAAGGAAATAGTCTCAAACGATCACAACGGAAAGGCACTGGAATATGCATTATTGGCTCCTTTATAGATGAAAATTTCTTTGCTTCAAATGGTTCAAAGCTGAAACAACAATTCGAGCTGAATATTTGAAAAAGTTCCCTACCATAAAAATATATACAATTTCATTATATCACTTTCTCATTTCAAAATCCCATAAATATATCAACTTCCATCAATTAAATGAATGAATTATATGGATCCGGATAATCAGTACACGAAATGGAAAAGTATACTTCTTGATTCTGTAGTGTTTTCAAGGCGATGTGCAATATCTCGGACTTTCTCGGATTTCCTAACAGCTCTTCTTTTTGTTTTTGCGAATTCCTTATAGTTTCATGAATCGGCAAGTCATGACAAGGAAACTAGCAGAAGCGAGAAAAAAATTATTGTAATTGTGGAATATGTGTCAAAATTGAAAAAAAAAAAACTCAAAACAAAGCTATAAAATCACATAATTCTTTGGAACAACAACCAGTATCTTGATACCTGACCTGAACCTAGGAAAATGACAAATGATGAAGTTTTCTATTTGATGAGAGAAACAAATCTATGATCGAATAATTCTTGAAGTTCCCTAGTGTTTTCGAAAAATTCCTGAAATCACCCAGTAAAAAATATTTCCTTATCCTCCGCCATATTGTGACTCTTGAAAAATATAACTGGCGTCGATCTCTTAGTGGGACTAGTAATGGCTGAACTGATATGTTCAGGAAGTTTAATCTACCACTAGGAAAGGTTTGATGGCCTACACAAGTACCCATACTTAGAGGGCTTATATACCATCTCATATACGTTGCGATGGATTTCAGGAGATCTATATATTGCCAAATGGCGAAAGATCCGGTTGCTTTAATTACTAGGTGGATTCGAATACTCCGGAGTATAGGTTCCAATTCTCTCACATGAAAAAATAAAATACTTTTCAGAGTAAGCCATAGTTGTTTTAGATGTAACGTAAATGAATAATTGTTCCATAAATATGTGAAAATCTGAAAAATGTAAAATAATCATTCATCATTAATATTAACAGATTTTTTATTGGCGCAGGTCATTTTCGCAAAGAATTCCGCCATGCATTCGAACATAGGTGGCAGAGAAACAGGAAGGATCAGTCTTGCGCCATCTACCGGAAGACTGCAAGAATAGCAGTTCCGACCTCAATAGATTGAGGAAAGACTACACAACGGCAAACGAAGAGTCGATAAAAAGCTGCAATTGACATAATGACACTGATTTTGACCAATAATCGTGAGTTCTGACCGTCAAAACATAATATATGTCATTCTGTCGGGATCAACGCATGCTAAGATTAAAACGTACAACTTATATTTACTGTCATTTCATGAACTTGGAACTGAATAGTGACTTTTCCATACATTTCGGACACTGAGGTCAGCTTTTTCCTGACTATTGTCTGATGTCTATTGATGCCTTGAATCTATTCTGAAACTATCGCAGTGCGGTCACCCTTCAGGTATTGACTTCAGGCCAACGCAACGGTGTTCAATAGGGTTCCTAATAAAAAATTCCTATCATACGAAATTTTGTGTGAAGTATAAGTGCCAATGTTGAAAATGACGTTGATGGCCCTAAAATAGGTTTGTTAGTTCCACACAGTTAATTCCGCCGAATAAAATGGATTGGGCTATAATCTTATAGGCCTGATGAAAGTATTGCCCAAAAAATTAATTAGATATTTTAAATGATGTGTCTGTCTATTTTCTCCGATCATTTGACCGCTCCTATGTTGGATTCTTACTGATATATAAGGAGAGTGTATGGAATATCTACTTATTTTTAGTATGAAATATGTATAAAAGAATAGGAAGCAATATAGTATTCATTGTTAGAAGACATTAATGGTTGCGAGAAGTCATTGAGAAGTCAATACAAGGCTAATTACTGAACGGAAGATTGATATTACTCATGAAATTTATTGGATAGTTTGGATGTCTTTTTATAAAATGTGGTTTGAAAATTTTGTATATGCCCATTAAGTGATGTTTAACTCAAATGCTTCATATTTGAGAATATTCAAGGAGATATTCAGGTTCTTTATCATTGTGAATAATTCATTTTGCTGTTCATGTTATCATAGGAATTTGTCAGAAGAATTTTAAACCCAAAGAATTAATTTACTTCCGTGTTATGAATGTTTTCTATGGGTAATTTTCGAACACGCAACTCAGGAAGACTTCTTCTTTCGTTTATGAAAACTATTCAAAATGGTCAGGTTCCAGATTTGAGTATTCAGAGGATGAAGAAACCTTTATGAATATTTTGGCCATTCTATGACTGGATGGAAAATGAATCATCATAATTTATTAAAATTTATCGAAATGAATTCATTTTCGGAAAATCTTGAAAATACTGTACGTTACAACTCAGAAAATGAAAGAAACTCGGAATTGACTTGTTTTCTCATGAGTGAAATAGAACAACCACGGGGTATTTTGACATTATTCGAACCAATTATTGGACCTAACATATGTCAAAGAGACTCGACACCATTTTGGTTTATTATTCGATAAAATCAAATAATAAGCCAACCAACAAACCAACAAAAAAAATTTTAACCCCCCTGAAAATTTCACAGTTCACGTTTTGGAGTGGGTAGATTTCAATGAACTAATAAAAAAAAATCCGTCTGTCCGCCGTCCGTTGTCCGGGGCTTTTCTCAGAAAGTACTGAACCGAAATCGTTGAAACTTGGTAGGAAAATCGTGTGCTGCTCGGGATTGATCCTCCAAGCTTTTCAGCAGGATCGATGTACCCTAAGGGCTCAAAAGGGGGGTTGGGGGTAAAAAAATTATTTCTCGAAAACTTAGCACCGAATTTTCATGAAACTCTTAAAGTTGATTACTGTTGCAAAACTAAACAAAAAAAAATTCACTTGGATGATTTCCGACCAGTGGTTCCTGAGTTATAAAGAAAAACGCTGCAAATTTCCAATAATGTCGAAAATGACATCATCGCATTCGGTTCTAAGATTGGAATTCAATGGAATAATCCGTTAGCTTTTCATCCAGAATCATACATCTAAAAGTAGATGAAAATATTGATTACCAAATTTTCAACACATATCGAGAAATTTTTAATGGATGCGTTATTATTTTATAAACACAATTTGTAAATGCCCCATCAATGTTCTGGACAATTTCATAATCGTAAGTAGTTCAGACAAAATTATTAATTATTTTTGGGTTTTCTCTCACATTATCTTAAACATAACTACTGAAAATCGGATCAAATTATTATTCAATAAATAAAAAAAATCACCCTGCGGATTACGGGATTTAAGATTAAATTTCTTCCTGAAGCTCATTCATATCTTAAATAAAACTTTTATTTCATTCATAAATCATTGGTTTTTCAGAACACAAAAACCAATTCCATGAAAAAATTCATTTGAAACATTGAAATCTCAATAAATACTCTTTTATAACTGAATAACACTTTTACATGCAGAAAGCGAATTAAGTAGCGTAATTTAAAATAATGCAGATTTCCAAAAAATCCGGTTGATCGGAGGTTTCCATCAATTTCGGTTTGCGTAGTACAATTATCGTCAACATGTGGATATCCAATACTGGTTTCAATCGAAATCCAATATCCTTTGTACTGACATTTTGAAATAAGCTTGAATATAAAAAATAATGAGCATTTATATGATAAATCGAATTGGAGGATATAATATATAATATAATTAAATCTCATCAATTGTCGATTGTCGAGAATCTAATACTGAGGGTTAGAGCCTTAGACTAAAGTAAGGAGCCGATGATCTATCTACCTGTTCTGAATGGGGTCTGTGCCGGGTCGTGACAAGGGATATAGCGTAAACAAAAATATTCCGCATGTAGCATCATCTGGTTGTCGGCAAACTACTTGTTTGAATTTTACGTCTTTGCATCAAACAGACGTTCGGATTTGAAACCCTCTTGGTTGAGTGTATCTGACAACGACTACGAACGACATTTATAATCTAGAATTATTCTTTCGAATTCAACCTGATGAGGTTCACGATATATTTAATTGTTACAGAAATGTTAATAACTTTAGTTTTTCAGTTTCTGTGGTGGATACTTAGTGAATCAAGTGAATCGGATATCTGCACTGTGGAAAAAATTTTTTTCGGATCAATTGCACAGGAAAGTTGGGTTTTTTTTCATTTCATTAATATTTTTCAGAACGAAGTTGAATCCTAGTAGAAATCACATCTACACATTTGATATTAGCGGAAAGTCTTGAATTTTGTATCACGTATTGGTGTTAGTTTGAAATATTGAGTTTATTATTATTATTATTTAGAATCAATGTTTCAAATTTCGGTTGGACTGATATTTATTTGTGCAGATATTGGCAAAAAATTTCGTGACCATTTTGAATATTGAGGTTATTTCCCCAATATCTGAAAAAGGGCAAACCCTATCTGATTTGAAGTTCATTTTCAGTTGTAGAATATCGACACGAAATTTAATAATTGTGGAAAATAGTAAGATTTTCAAATAGGTGAAACGACTGTGGAACATCTCTCCTCATTCAAAATATTATTTTAAATTTGGCTACTCAGTTAGCGTTCTGCATGTGGAAATGTTATTCAATTATACAAGTGTATTTATTGAGATTTCAATGTTCACATGAATTATTTGATGGAATTGGTTTCTGTGTTGTGAGAAACCAATGAGTTATGCATAATATATAAGTTTTTTAAGATATCAGTAGTATATTGGGTTATTCAACTGAGAAAATAATAAACCCGTTTTTTCCATGCATTTATAATCGTTTTCAAGCGATGGACCAAAATCTCCGGTTATAGTTACTGTATAGTTACTGTTATCCAAACTGACATATAGGCAAAGGATAATCTGTCAATGTTGATAACCATAACTATAACCGGAGCTTTTGGTCCATCGCGTGAAATTGCGTCATGCCTATTGATACATTCGAGCAAAAGTAAAATATTTCAATTAATTCATTATGCAGTCTGACAATATTGACTATCAGCGACCGGCTAACGTTGATAACAGTTTGATTATATACAATTGAAATGAAAATAAATGAAAATATTAATAAATCATGCTGAGAAAATAATGCACCTCCGTGTAAATTTTGCCGAGTTTTTGAATTATGCCGGTGCATTCACCATTTCGTAACATCAATATCATATTGAGCTTTAACTCAGATAGGTATCATATTTCAAATATAATTTCCAATTGATTGTTGGTTCATTATTTTCTGAAATCGAATACCCTTTGAATCATTAAGTGGGAACATATCCACTCCAATCCAAAGCATGCGTAATTTAGGAAGAACATAAAAGGATTCATATCAAACAATGCAGTTTTCGGTTTCTGGCTAAAATCCGATATTTTCCACACATAATAAATTAATAAATCTCGATTTTCATACCAAATATCACAGCAAAACAATCGCAGAAAAAGTAGATACGTATGAGGAATAATAAAATGAGAGATGAATAAAAATCAGATTTCTTGCATAATTAAGAAGAGGGACTGTTAATTATCATTTCATGTCCGAATTGGATTATTCCATAAAAAATTTACACAGTGTTATATCAATTTTATGATGATTGCTTGATTCGTTTTATGACAGTCGTTAAACTTTCCGCGGAAATTATTAGCAGATTTTGTGAGTGAAAAAGTATATGAATCATATAATCATCGCATCGTTTAATACATCTTTTTGGTCATAATTGTATTATTACAATGCAAGGATGGTCTCTCGTTTCAGATATTTTCACGGATAAGCTTATAGCCTCAATAAAAAAATCTGGAAAAGCACTGCCGTGAAGGCATCAGCTTTTGCGCGCATGTTCGATGTAGATGACCGCTTCGGCAACGAATTTGAACATGCGCGCAAAAGCTGCTGCCTTCACGACAATGCTTTTCCAATTTTTTCACGATAAATTACTGGATTTTAATTCGGTGTAATCTGTATTTTTGGAAATATTAGAAAAATGAAATTTTGAATGGGTATATCTACGGAATCATTGGGCGGATTTTACCAATCCACGAATTCGACCTTTGTAATTGAGCCCCAAACCTACTTTTCAAATATCGAGTTTCTAAGTCGTTTCTTCCGGAAGTTATTGTGTTCACGGTCGGCATAACAGCCGACAAAAATACAGATTAGATCGAATTGAAATCCAGTGCTTTATCGAAAAATGATAGTTTGAAGGATCATACAGGATTTAATGAGGATATTATGATGAGAAGATCACAGAATATTGAATATTTAAAAAAACTTTGAAATTTTTTTTTTCACATTGTTCTGATGACACGATCATCACGAAATTTTGCACAATGTTGTCCATCAACATCTTCGAACTAGCTTCTTCACGATTGAATCAGTATTACTTGAGTTATTCGTCAATGGGTAAAAGCCACCGAATGATTCCGCAAAATTAAAAATTTCTCAATATTTCCAAAAATACAGATCAGATCGAATTGAAATCCAGTACTTCATCGAAAAATGACAATTCGAAGGTTTATACAGAATTTAATGAGGATAATATAATGAGAAGATTACAGAATATTGAATATTTCAAAAAAAAATAATTTGAATTTTTTTTAATTTTTCTAATGACACGATCATTACGAAATTTTGCACAAAGTTGTCTTTCAGCATCTTCTAACTAGCTGCGAAGTTTCATCATGATTGAAATGTGGAAATGAAGCTCAGAGTCTTAGTGAAAAATTTTTTTGAATCTGATAAACGGTTTTACGAAAAAAATTTTGAAAAAAAGTTTTCTTTTAAATTTACTGGCAGTATGATCTTGATGGAATTCCGTTAAAAGTTTCGCATCGTTATACTCCACCTTACTGCCAAGTTTCAATCCAATAGCTGCAGTAGTTTCTGAAAAAAAAATAACCAACTTCAAAATTTCAAATGGCACCCTGAAAGTTTCAAATCGCTAACTCACGCCGTTCGACAGCCGTCCGGCCGGACGGACAGAATCGATTTTGACTCTGGATTCGTCATCAGGGAGTCCAATCTAGTAGTTTGAGACCAAATCCTGGAAAAAATTCGAGAACTACAAACATTTGGTTAAAACCATAGCACGCTGTTCCCATAGAGGATGAGCGCAAAAATAAAATGTGTAAGGTTTTTGTAAATACGTAATTCACGTATTGAAGCATTTCATTGAATCTATATATTTTTTCGTCATTTCACAAAAATAGGTTGGAGATAGAGTTGTGGGGGTCAGTTCCCAATAAGTAGAGAAATACCCATATATCAACACAATTTTTGGCCGATCATTTTATGGGTTTACACTCCCAATATCTGAAACAGAACTATTAAAAATTAAATGAAAATTATTTTTTCCATGAAAAACGCCCTTGCGGATTGCAGTATCAACTATTTGTCAAGGACAGTTTCTTGCAGAAAAGATTGCCTAATGAACAACACAGAAACAATACAAACGATAAAGAAAACGAACTGTGACATTTCAGAGTACAAATCTGACTCTTTCATCAGACAAAATAGAAAATTTCAAGAATTATTTTCTTTCGATTTGAGACTTTTGTCACATTGACAGTTCTGAGAAAACATAGCAACACAAATTTATTTGGTTTGAAAGTTTATTAATTTTATCTCCTTTTTAAGTAAATTCAGTCAATTTCTAAAATTAAAAAAATTACCCTCTCCATTTAACAAAATGCAAGAGGACCCTTCGATTTTTCTTTTCAAAGTATGTGATTCCAACATCAGTATTTTTGTATTGTCCCAATCTATCATGTGATTTCCAGTGGTCGAACATACATGGTTCGCTATTCGGGATTTTTGTATGGCTCTATTCCTTAGGTTGTTTTCGTGCTCTCGTTTTCTGATATCTAACGGTCTTGACATTTCTCCTGTATATGTCTTTCCACAAATACAGGAAATACTATAAGCACGATTTTTCGATTTTTGTTTCTCGTTAATTGGTTTGGTTTTAGTTAGAATGGATCTTAAATCATTTTTCGATTTGAAAACCGTTCTTATATTGAATTTAGCAAAAAAATGCTAAATTTTTCTCATTGTTCGGTAGAAATTGACCCTATGTGGCTGAATTAACTTAAAAAAGAGGTAGAATTAAAAAACCTTCGAACCAAATAAATCTGTCTTGCTATGTTTTCTCAAAACTATCAATGTGACAAAAGTCTCAAATGGAAAGAAAATAATTCCTGAAATTTTCTATTTTGTCTGATGAAAGAGTAGTTGATACTTCAATCCGCAAGGGCGTTTTTCATGAAGAAAACAATTTTTATTTAATTTTCAATTGTTCTGTTTCAGATATTGGGAGTGAAAACCAAAAACCTGAAAAATAATCAGACATGATGTTTACGAATATCAAAATAGAGATCAATTATCTGGTTTGAAGAACTGGGGCGCACCAAGAATATAAACTGACCATACCCCCTGTTCAATCCGTTCTGAAATTTCCCTTCCTCGGTGGTACAAAATTTTCGAAATTTTTGGGTTGGCAATTCGGACTGAATGCCCTGTTGGTGGTGCTTTTGGTGAAATCAGTAGCTCTAAGCCAGGGGATGATAATTATTCGTTTATCAATATTCGTGTTTAAATATCGAAACTAATTAATATGGTGCTTGCCATTTATATTTAAATGGAACATTTCCACTACCAGTTCGATAATTGTGAACTGGAAATCCATAAAAGGAAATTTCACTCATGAAATTCGGCAGTATTCTAAATTTATGATGCAAATAACCATATACCATTCATTCATTCCATTCATCAGTTCATTGGTTGCTATAATATTCAAATTGGAAATATTTTCAATACCAGTACAATAATTGGCAACTAGAAGAACGATGAAAAGAAATTCCAATCAAGAAATTGGGCAGTATTTTGTATTAATCATGAAAATATCCAGCATCATCAGTACACATCAGCTACAACATAGTTATTATTAATTATTTACTGATTAGTAATCATCATAACGATTTTGATCAGATAATGAAAACTGGGAACCACTTCGACGAATAATTGACGGTCACTGAATTTCTTTTTGTTCCGTGGCTATGACCAAACAAATTGGAAAAAAAAACTAGAAAAGCTCTCACGTGCTTGTTCCGTTGCCAAAGCGCTCATCTATAAAAGTATTGACCCTGCCAAACGCAGATTTTTTTCATATGGTATTCACGAAATTCTGCATGAACCTCAAGCTATAGTTTTCGATCAAGTAGATACTAGATTGCAATTTGATCCGAATTTTTGAATGAGTATAAATATCTAAGGAATAATTGGCGAATTCAACCCGTTTAAACATTCGATTTTCTTAATTAAACTGAAAACCTACTCTACAAATATATTCCCTATGTCGATTCTTCCTAAAGTAAATGTGTTTACGGCCGGCATAACCACTGATAGTAAACAAAAGAACTTCCGGAAGAATCTACTCAGTAGCTTGATAACTGTTGAGTATATTTGTAGTTTAATTGAGAAGGCTGAATTGGCTAATTAGTAAAAACTATGGAATGATTCCGCAGATATACCCCTTCGAAATTTCAGTTTCCCGACATTTCCAAGAACAGATCAAATCGCCCCTCAATGAAAAATGCTACCTTGGAGTTTTAGCCAAATAGGGTCTATAGAACAATGAGCAGAAAAAAATTAAAGAGTCCTTCTGCATTTCGTTAAATGGAGAGAGAGAGAGAGTTATTTTGCTCCTTGTTCTGTAGACCCTATTTCGCTAAAGCTTATTTTGGGAGGATTGTGATTTTTTCTGGGTTTTCACTCCCAATTCCTGGAACAGAACTATTAAATGAAATTCGACAAAAAATTGTTTCTTTGTATTGAAAACCCCCTTGCGGATTTCAGGATTGAACTATTTGTCAAGGGCACTTTCTTGGTAAACAAATTGCCTAAAGAACAATACCGAAACGAAACGAATGATAAACGAAGCAACCTGTGATGTTTCTCAGAGTACAAATTTGGCTTTTATCAGACAAACAAGAAAGTTTTCAGAATTATTTTCCTTCGATTTTCCGTTTTGTGAGACTTTTGTCGAATTGACATTTTTTTTCTGCGCTTCAGATATTGGGAGTTAAAACCCAGAAAAAAACACCACAATAATATGTTCCATTTCAAACGAAACTACGCAAGAAATATTCAACTGCAACACTTATCCTTCTACTCATTCTTGAAGAATCGATATTTGTAGAGCAGATTTGGAGCTTTATTACCAATTCCACATTCGTAAATAGGTGAAATCCACCCAATCATTCCGTAAATATACTTTTTTGAAATTTTAGTTAACCAATATTCCCAAAAATACAGATTCAATGGTAGGTAGGTACTTGGTATGACAAGCGCGACAGTGCTTCTCGAGGAGTTTTAAAAATTCCTCCTTTCGAGGTAAACATATGGCTTTAGTCTCTTTGTGAATGAAGTACTTATAAAACGAAAAGTTCCACTAATCATATGCGACCAATGAAAATCCATCTTATTTATGTGGAAAAAAAAAGAAAATCATCCAATCTATGGTCAGGACAAATCTATTGCTCTCAGTCTTGAATTTTTCCTTAATTTCTTGAATCTTTCATTGTTAACTCATTAACTATTCGGGTATATTGTATACCTACTTATTCGCTGAAGAAATTTAAATTTCATCCAGCTTGCCTGCCAAACATCCGCATAAATTTTTTGAATATTTAATTTAAGTACAGTTGGAACTCCACTTTGGTTTTTCATTGTGGCTCATATTCCTTCATTCTTGTAGTTTTTCAGTGCCCCGAGGAATACTTTGAATGAAGCGAAACGTCGGCTTGAGAGCGAATAGAGTTCCAGTGTTATTGATATTTCATTCCCTGAAAAAATAAAGTAAAATTAAAACATTAAAGAATTGTTCATTTACTTCTAATTGAAAAAAATAATAGCTGATTTCAGAAAAATGTATATTATAATCCTTCATTTTAAGGTTGATTGTCACTATACGTCTTGTAACATTCCAGTATCCCTTTCGTATGATTTAAGTCAAAATATGGAGCGAAATGGAATAAGGGGAATGGCTCTAGAATTGTTCAAAAGTTATTTGACGGACAGAATACAGATGGTCAGATTGGACAAGACGTTGAGTGACAGACTGAATATGAAAATTGGAATACCGCAGGGAACGGTTTTGGGTCCGATACTTTTCATAGTATACGTAAATTCATTGTTGAAGTTGAGATTAGATGGAATGACTGTATCTTATGCCGACGATACAGCCCTTGTTGTTTCTGGAGATTCTTGGGAGAGTGTGAAATGTAAAACGATAGAGAACCTGAAAGAAATTCAATTATGGCTTCAGAATTACAAACTTACTTTAAATTCATCGAAAACAAAGTATATAGCATTCTCACTCAATAATGCAAGTAGACCGCAATATGAATCCATCCCCCTTGAAAATTGTAGCATAGAGGAAGCGTCGTCCATAAAATACCTTGGAATTGTGATAGATAAATTTCTAAAGTGGCAACCTCATATCGACTATGTATCGAACAAAATTCGTAATTTGGTGCATAAGTTTTATTTGTTGCGAGAATTTCTGAATAAGAATACTCTTCTTGTTGTGTATAAGGCTCTTGTGGAGTCAATACTGGCGTATGGAATATTGGTATGGGGGGGTCTCTATAATAATAGCCTATACAAGTTGAATATAGTTCAGAAGTATATACTGAAGATCATTTATAGGAAGAATAGGTTGTATCCTTCAGTTTGGCTGTTTGATGAACACATTGTTACTGTTCGGTCAATCTATATTCGGACCGTTTGCTCATATATGCACACTCACTATGATTTAAAGAATTTCGTGGATCATTTATACGAGACAAGATCCAAATACAACCAACACATCAAATTACCTTTGAATGCAAATGGTCTGAACTTGAGATACCTCAACTATTTCGGTCCCAAACTATATAACTTACTACCAACAGAAGTTAGAAATTTAACCAATTTGAAACGTTTCAAGTTTATGATCAAAAAAGAAATCTTTGAAAATTATTCACAATTTATGAAGTATTTTGGCTGATCGGAGATGTGCATCAACTTTACTTACCTTTTTTTCTCTCTGCCCGTGTGTGATTTTTTGTCTGTAACTGTATTGTATCTATATTGGAGTATACATGATGTCAAAAATTAGAGTTATTGGGACAAACAGCACATACAGATGTTTCTCATCTAGGTGCTTCAAATGAAAATTATTGTTTTGTTGAAATTTTCTATTGTAACTATATTGTATATATGTATCATCAATGAATAAATAAATGAATATAAAATGAATAAATGAATGGTAGGCAAAAATGTCGTGTTCACAGAACCTTATAATATTTTACGGTTAGGATACTGAAAGGTTACGGAACGTATAGTGAGAATCAACCTTTAGCTGGCGGCAATGACCCTTTGTGTAGTATTCACAGAGTTTTACTGTTGCAAAGGAACAGCAGGCCCTTCCATCTAAAAAATCTTTCGTCTGAATGAAACACAGTAACTTCCGGCGTCACAGATAATGTGACGATCTTCTCTGACCCACTTTTAAGACAATAATTCGGCCCTTTATTGTTTCAACAACTGCGGGTTCTATTGTGTCCAAAAATAATATTATTTCTCCTTTCAGGCAAATTCAGAAAAGAGTTCCGTTCTTCATTCAAGCAATGTAGTGCTAACGAGCAATCCGAGGGGATTGGAAGGACGAGCACCTACATCTACAGGTACACGGCGAACAGACAGAGCACGAGGTCCAGGACAGAGATCATCCCTTTGAATAATGTGCAAAACAAGGTCGGTCAAGAATCCCAACCACTAGGCAACATTGCTTAGCCTGTCGATCCGATTTATGAAAGCACTTCGTAGATGTTCGAAGGGCAAGCGGGGGACAACTGCAGAGACAACAGGCCAGCACCAGGGTTGGGTCCGACATGACGATGAACAACGTCCACAGCATGAGAAGTCCAGATATTCGCATAGTGGGCAGCCAAGCTACTTCTGTTGAATTCAGGGTGTTCTAATAGAAACTCAAAATCCTGGAGAATCGCTCTGAGCTGACAATTTTGCTCTTGAAGGGTGATTTTCTCACAAAAAAAACTTCATCTTATCATTTCATCCCTCATAATGGTCACCCCAAATCCTTGAATTTGAATATGCAAGATTGGTCGTGCGATATGTTGTTGAAAAGGTCTTTTCCTTCTGAATACGACCTTTAAAATTTTTATATTGTGGGGTCATGTGTCCTGCGAAATCAAACACGCAATAAAGAAAAGGGATTTGCCTGTTTATTTTACTCTCGAGTATTACAACAAAAGTGAATTCGAAAGGCAATAAAATTCTTTTTGTTGAAAGACACAGGCTAACAATTCTTGTTGTGAATCTCCTTGAGTGTTGACAGGTAGTTCCTTGCTGACGCCGGGCCGGGGTCGATCGTGGAGCCAGGGATGCTTAAGCGCCGGTCGGTAATGTCGGGGGCGCTTCCGTCGTCGAGGGTGGTTCTCGAATTTCTTCGCCTTGACAAGGATAACGATTAATGCAGATGTCGAGTCAGGAATGCAGCGTATAGAATATCTTCTTAGCGGTGACGTGAACGGTGAATGCAGATGGAGTGATTTTTGAGAGCGGAGCGAAATATATTTATACGACTTTTCGGAGATTTGAATTTTGTGTTTCGACTCCGCGCCTTTCTCTGTTTTTCTTGAAGTGGATGAATTCGCTACAAAATTTAACGTTATTTTCGAGGTCAGGAGCTTTTACGCGCTTGTTACTCAAATATATATTAATACGAAGGCACCTGGTTGCGGGTTGATATGCTGACATCTCAGAAAAACTGTCATATTAAGAGGGAAAATACCTTATCCTTAACGTATCCTTCCTATATTCAAATTTGAGGGGTTTAACTTGCTGCGCAAAGTGACGATAGGTATTGTGTGAGAAATCCTTCTCCTTAAGAACAAAATTTTCAGTGCTAGCGATTTTTCAAAATCTTGATCTGAAATTGAAATGGGCTGGGAGCGCACAACTTTCAACCAGTTATTGAAACGTGATGCCGCGAAACCAACGAATTCTCGACTCGAGTCTCGTCCAAGCCATTTCATGTCCACCTACGTAGGAACGAAATGGCTGAGTTTGGGGTATGTCATGACAAGTTCCCCCAGACTAAGCCAGGACGAAACATGATTCCCCCGAAAAGGTGATGCCACTGCTAACCCCTCTGCTTTACTCGGTCAGTCGGTAAGCCATGGAATCGGTCTATCCAGTTTTTGTAGCAAGAACTGGGGCAGGCTGGCACTCGTTAGAAGTTATTCAGGTCAAAATAATGTCAAGTCTCACATATTTTGATTAAGCACGCTATGGTTTGATTTATAATAGCTACGTACGTTACTACAACTACTTTCGTGTAGAACATATAACGTTGCGTGGGAAAATTAACCTGAACAAATAATTCTACAGACTGGAACTTGTCAAACTTCTTTGGCCAACCGACTGATTTCATAAAAGTGAATGGAGTATATGACGTCATCGAGTCCATTGAAAAATCACCAACTTTGATAGATCGTTTTGTTCATCTTTCGTTTTCTAAAACAGTACATGAATATTTCATAACTCTTCAACGCGATTCAATCAATTATTGTATCAGTCTTTTCATTAAATCCGAAAATGTGAAAAATGCATGGAATATTCTTCAAATTTAAAGGAGACTCTCGTGAGCAACACTACAATTGAATGTACAAGCTGTAAGAACTTAAATTCTCAGGGGACTATCGGAACAGTACTGGAAATATATAGACGAATCACAATATTCTTATTTGGTTATTGAAATTCGCACCATTTCAATCAAGTATTGGTTCATGATGCGAGAAAGTGGTTAATTTCCTTGATAAAAAGCATATCTACTTTCATTTTTCATCTACAGTTCGTGATGATTAACTTCATTCATACTCCGTAGAGAATCAAGTTAAATTGTTCGACAAATTTGCATATTATAAGATGTCAATATTATGTTCAAGAACTGAATTCATTGTATAGTCAAAACACAAGTCTAATATTAAACTTACTTACTGTCACACAAAATCGAGTCCAAAACTGATACGAGAATAGTAGCGATGCTTTGGAATCAGTTTTGAGTTTCCTGAATGGTTAAATTTCTGTATAAACCGACTCCGCCCAATTTATAATTCAGTCCTATGTGTTCTTCAACAAATGGTATGGATACCTACGATAAATGCCATGTGACATACTTTTGGATTTGTATTGCAATGATTCAAATGTTTCAATTCATTGCGAAAATATTCTTTGTCCACGACCATTGAATAGTAAATAAATTTCGATGGCTCTTGTTGAAGGAAAATGACACTCATTAGTCAAGTCGTGGATAATGAATATAATTGCTGCGTTCCTTATTGCATCCGAGAGGCGACAGATTTTTTGGTCACGTGACCACAGATCTTATGGATTTATCAGATTTTATCTGAAGTAAATGAACGACCCAGACGAAATGAGAATCACAGACCATAAATATTTGATATCCTATCATCTGTATATCAATGAATGATGTCAAATCAAAATTGTTAATCATATATTTTATTTTCTGCGGTGTTTATTTCTCGGCTCCTCATCAGAGCTGATTAGAGAATAATATCAAATAATGAACGATCATGTTGAAGAGGACGACGAATGAACAGTTCTGAAAAAAATACAGGGGCTTGCTGAAGGAACAGGGCACTTATTTTCAAATCAATTGTTTAAAGATTCCCTAAAATGTTTCACAGTTATATAAATTCACCGATAATTGTTTAAATCATTATTTATTCATATACAAGTAGACGAAATTCAATGATAAGTGATATCCATCTTGCCATCAATAAAAATTTGGTTCTCAGAATCTTGTCTGAATATTATAAACTTAGCCTCTGTAAATTAGGCGTCCTTAGTGGAGAGAATTGTTGATTTATTATTGAAACCAGAATATTTCAGATGTTGAGTGTTTAGCCTAGGTGTAGTTTGTAGTAACGGAATTCTGAACATAATTATTCTCGCCGGTTGGCATTTCTGATGTATTTTTTTTAAATTAACTAAGCATTAACGCCAATTAAGCTAATTATATATATTCCCACTCAAAAAATTACTTTTGTCAGAACTGTGCTAACGAAAAAAACCAACACGAAATGAAAATTGAACAGAAATTATTTCTGGGTTATTGATATCAACAAGATGTCAAATTTACTCCATCAAAAAACTCCGATCTTGTCTGTGATACCGACGAAAATGATCGTCATCGACTCGCTCTGATTTTGTTTGACGATCGGTTGACATCTGTGGTCACCTACATCTGGATGTAATTAATGAACGACTCAGGAGCAATCTGAGCAGCCTGATGTAAAAAACAAAGCCCCTAATACACTCCATGCATAGATCAAGTGAAAGTTTTGACGTTTCTCGTAAGGTTGACAGTTTCCAGCAAAGACAGAGAATAAAGTTACGCATTCTGAAAACCTTATTGTGGGTTCTTCAAAATGCATTATTATTCAAATTTTACCATTGAAGTCGTGGACTATTATTCACTTGGGTGATTTCACCCTTGGGAGTAATAGCAGTCATAATATGCTCGTTGAATGATATACTATTGTCTGTATATTGAAAATATATGTTCTATAAATGTGGTTCTGACGAAAAAAATCAAATTTGCCGAGTTTTTACATAGCCTGAAATAATGTAAAAATATGTGATTCAGTAATTTCATTTCTCTATTGAGGGGGAATTTTCGATTGTGACAAAGACTATTTTATAAATGTGTAAATTCTCTATGTGAATTAATGTGAGACATAATGTTCGATACAATGTTATTCATTATTAAATGAATTGATCCAGTTTGTAGTTTTCATTTTATCCTTTTCGAATGGAAATGAAATTCTATGCATCTATATGCCGCCTAATAATAATGGATAGAGCTATCTGATTGAACCTATCAACTTTTTCACAAAAATAAATTGGATATTTGAAATGATGTATCTGTCTAGTTGATACGATTAGTAAACCGCTCCTGTTTTGGATTCTTACTTAAAAATAGGATGAGTATACTAAATATGAAACATCAATCAATATAGCATTTATTTCAAGAAGACTTTCATGGATACAAGGAGATATTTCAAATTCAAACGTTACTTACGGAAAGAGCAATTGATATTACTCCTGAATTTCATTGGATAGTTCAGATCTGAAAAATAATTCTTATTTATATATTCTTATTTATAGGTAATCAGTGCATAAATTTTTATGTTATGATAATTATTGATTTCAAAAGTGATAAATTGGTCACATACTTATAAAAATACATCATGGAACTGTTTATGTTTATTATCATTGAAATAGGAATTTATTCCTGTTCATGTTATCATTCATTCCATGAATATTAAACCAGACGAATTAATCGCAATTAACTATCCAAATAATTCCTATAGGTGTTTTTTTATCCGGAACTCTGGAAACCTTGTCACATATCATCACCTTTCACCTATAATACTAAACGAATAAAGGAAACCATCGAATGATGATTCTTAAAACTTTTTGAAACTTTGATGGCGAGAGGTGTCCGCGAAGCGGCACCTCGAGCCACCAAGAGAGGGAACTCGCCGTAGGCGATTTCCCGATCTGAAAAAAGAAAGAACGCTCTTTCCGTCGATATCTCATTCGTTCCGCTCCGAAATTTCCAAGATACAAGGACAAAATTCCTAAACTTGACGAATTTTCACCGATTTTGTAAAATAGACCGTTCCCCGGGGAACGGTCTTGGCAAGAGCTATCTCCTCCGAAGGCGAAGGGAATGAACCTTTAAAGACCGGAGACACATATGAGAGTATTTCCAATCCTCTCAAACGAATGGAAATGTACGAAAAATACGTAAGAAAGTTGGTAATTTTTTGACTTTTCTTATTTCTCGGAAAAATTCTGACAGACCAACGAGTCCGATCTGTGTTAACATACGGGTCTGACAGCCTGGGTCAGTGCTGTCAGATGGAAATTGAATAAAATTGACCGAAAAACGCCGAAATATCGGCAAATATTGTACGAAATGGCAAAAACTAAGCACGGGGCTTCGATTTCAAGCAGAAGAATGAAGCGATTGGTGATATTTTCGAAAGAAATAACATGAATCTATCCGATGACCGAGAGCTCCTTATACGGAATTTTAACATGAAATTCAACGAAATTGGCGGAAATATGGGATATATTATATTGAAATGGTTCGATTAAAGGTTGGTTCTCATTCCTTTTAAGTATTTCACCACCAACTTTGAGTTTTTTCCAAAATGTTAGCATAATTTGTGCCGGTTAAGAACGATCTTTCTTACTGGAATCCTACCGTTGTGTACGAGCTAGGTTACTTTTTCTGGTAAGTTTTTGGAGATTAAAAATCGTTTTATTCATTTCCGATCCCCTTCCAACGGTATTCATTTCCGTTTCTCTAGAAAATGTATTTTGAAAAAAGAAAATTCCGAAGTAAATTTCTATAGAGGTCACAGAGCGTTTTTTTGCGAGGGTATGGAGCATTTTTTTGCGAGTGCACACAATTTTTTTCGATGACGTCATATCATTGTAATAAATTTAACCACATAAAAAGTGAATCTGAACGAAATGTGGATCTGGGCGCAAGGTAGATCCACATCTCAACTAGTCTGTGAACTAACTATCATTAGTTCATCTCATGATGATCAAAACCTTCTATATTGAATGAACAAAATATCGAGTTTCGAAAATGAATATTCAGAGAGGTATTGTACACTAATATAATACAGGGTGTTCCTAAATGGGTGTATCAACGGCCAACTGTAGATTTCTCATGAAAAAATAACATTTTTTTCTCTTCCATTTTTTCCTCCTCCGGGTCTTCGTTCCAGAGACACAGGTTGCCAAAAATTTACATTTTTTTCCGTTTTTTGCTAATATCTCAGGAACCGTTTACATAACAGAATTGAGCTTTTGTACACATATTGTCACTAATAATAGCTAGTTTCCTGCAATTTACTCGCTTGTATTAGACACTGGTGGAGATATTGGGTTTGCACAAAGGTTTTACCCCCCAACTGTTACACTGTTTGACAAATTTGCATTTGCACAGCAAATTCTGATGCGCCAATGTGCTTTACAAGAAAAAGGTACTCTTAGTGAAACGTTTTCGAGAAATCTGACATTTGATGATCACTAATAATTTGCTAACGCATTGTAAATTTCTTGTGATTGGATAAATTAGTAGTGTTAATCAAGCAATTTCATTAATTTCCATAGAATTTGACAACGAAGCTTTTGAGCTTAAATTGCAAAGTTATTCTCCATTATTTTTAGCGACCATAATTAACAAGATTATGATCGGATTTTTAATTTGCTCTGCTGTGGCTTGAACTCTAGCGGTCAACACTTCTACGTTGTTAACAGCAGTTTCATAGACAATGATCTTCATATGGTATCTCATAAAAATAATCAATGGCAACTGTGTTGTCTTACTGCCTTAATTCAATTTTTTATCATAAAATGTCAGTTTTCTCGTTAACGATTCACTTTACAGCAATGAACTAAGAGTACCTTTTTATGTAAAACACATTAGCGCATCAGGATTTGCTGTACAAATGCGAATTTGTCCAGTAGTGTGAAAGTTGAGGGGTAAAATCTTTGTGCAAATTCAATATCTCTGCCTCTGGCACGTCCAATAATACCGAGTAAAGTGCAAGAAATTAGCTTTTTTTTAATGACAATCTGTGTACAGAAACTCCATTCTATAATTCAAACGGTTTATAGGATATTAGCAAAAAACTGAAAAAATTTTTTGACACCCTGTATCTCTGAAACGAAGACGGAGGAAAAAATGGAAAAGAAAAAAAAATATTTTTTTTCATGAAAAATCTACAGTTGGCCGTTGATACACTCCTTCAGGAACATCCTGTATATTTTCGTCATGCTGACTGGATGAAATGAATAAACATGACTTATATTCGAAAGAATTCAATCTGCTCTCGGAAATTCTTGGAAATACTGTATGATCCGACCTACTCAAAGATCAGAACAAGCTATAATTCAACTAGTTTCTATATGCCATATCGTTAACTTTCTTATTATTCTTATTATTATATCAGATTTCAATAGCAAATTTTCCGATACCAGAAGTCAGCCCGTTATATTCGAGGTACTGTTCGCTCTTGAAATAAGTGATGAGGAATAGAAAAGTTGTACAGTATGCATAATAAACCTGTGAAATCTGCAGGTTTTCTTGCTTTAGCATCGATTGACGAAAATAAGGAGAGAGTTGCCTGGGTCACCAAATAAACGATTCAATAAAAAATCGACGATTTCCACTGACGAATGAGATTTTCGAATCATTCTCGTAACGGGATGTCAATTGAATTTATAACGTGAAGGGATTTTCGAATATCAGTCTAGCAGGCATTGATAGATATGTTTTACGACAGGGGCGTAAATGGTTATAGTGATCCCACGTTCAGAATAATGATTGGTGTCACTGCCTACCACTGATATTGTTGAAATGATCATTTCAAGGGATACAATGTTTGCGCACTTATCATGGGAAACAAGAGAGTAATTATTTTGACACACGACAGAGGTATGAAACGATGAGGTTTAATATTTTTACAATTTGATTTACTAGAGCAACTCAAGAAATTGGAACTTAAGATTGGAGCAAAGAAAATAATCCAGGGTCTGGAAATTATCTATTTAGGTGTGAGGTCACACTGTGTCGATTGTTCGTGAACGAAATCGAACCAACAGTTTCAATAACTCAAAACATACCGACCTGTTCGAACTGAAAGTCATTGAGTTGTTGTGAAGCACCGACACCATACTCATGCGAAATTTCGTGAGGCTTTTAATGATAGAAAAATCTGTCGGATTCTGTTGAAATTTTGCGTGAAATCTCAATGTGTCATTTTTCAACCGAGGACTATGTTTCAGTTGGATAGGAAATAATGAATTGGGTTGCAAAGTTCAATCAGAAAACATTTTCGATTTGAGAGTTTTTCCTGTAATTTCTACTCCCAATTTTCTGCCTTTATACTGAACAAATTCTGATGAATGATTAACTTAGTAGGTGAACAAAAAAATTAAATACGAATAATACGAGACTTCCAATGTGCAGTTGAGATAGTTTGTCCTTGATTATTGAATGATGTACAGGGTCAGTCTTTAAGTTGTACATTAGTTTTAACAATAGATTTCGCTCATCAAATAACACACTTTTTTCATCTGCCATTTTTTCAGATTCGGCTCAGGTAAAAGTTATAAGCATTTAAACATTTCTCAATGTGCCAATACACTCCTGCGCTTTGTCTGAAAGTTCACCACAGATATCTCTCACGGTAATTTCTTCTGGAGAATAACCAATCCAAGGTTTCAAATTTAAAGAAAGAAGATTGAGAAAACTCATTTACTCACTTAATTCTTATGATTTGGTGCTTTTTGCGATATTATCGCAAGGAAAACATTTCACTACACTGAACTTGAAACACTAATCTTCAACTTGATGTTCGTGCAATATCCAATTTCATTCCACTATATTATATTATACACAATTCCATCCTCGCCATTCTCATATTGAATACTCCATAATTATACTTTTTTCACGAAATTTATAAATGAATTATATGAAATCAATCAATTAACCTAAAAATATTCTCTAGACTTAGTTATATAACATGTTATTCTATATCTATTAATGTCATGGTTAGGTCTGTGGTATGATCACGAAATATAGCGTATACCTTAATTTGTTCTATGCTAAATAGATAAATATTTATGTGTATTCTATGGTCCGGATTTACGTGAACCCAGCTTAATTTACTTCCTCTACTGGATCAGGGGCGGATCCATAAATATAATGTAATTTTTCAAATTTTATCCGATTTTAAAATATTCTATGTTGAACATCTGCAAAACGGTGCGTTTTAGGAAAAATCATAAGGAATAATCGACTATTTTAAAATCATTGAAGATACTTATATTGACATAAGGTAGACTTTATCTACATTCTTCATGCTAATTTCGTATAGTTTTATAAATTGGCGAGACAATAACTCGGAAACTGTTTGAAGTAGGATGAACGTGATTACTGAAGAATATGTGTAATTGTTATAGAAAACTTCACACCAAAGTTCATCTCATTCGGAGTTACCACATCAAAGCTACAAAAAAAAAACTGATTTTTTTTGGAAATTTAAACAGCCTGTATCTTTTTGTTGCAGCCGAATCTGAAAAAATAATACATGAAAAAAGTGTCCCATTTGATGAGAGGAATCTATGGTTAAAATTAATGCACAACTTAAAAACTCAACCTGTATATATTTCGATGGCTCTTGTTGAAGGAAAATGGCAGTCATTAATTAAGTTGTGGATAATAGATGTGTAAAATGAATATTATACATTCCGTGCATAGATCAAGAGTAAATTTTGATGTTTCTCGTAAGCTTGACAGTTTCCAGCAATCTCAGAATCATGCAAAATTATTACAATGTCGCCAATGAAGTCGTGGACAAAGTATATCAATTAACTCGCATATAATTGCTATTTTTCACTTCTGTGATTTGCGACACTAGCCTGTGGCTCGTGTCGCAAACTTCACCCTCGTGATTGATAGCGGTCATTATATGCTCTTTGAAGAATGTACTTTTATCATCAGTATTTCAATATAATCCAATGTTGGAAAACTTATGGAATAAAAATTATATTATTTTCATCATTTTCACCTCAACGGTACGAAACCTAATTCTAAAGAACCTACATTTTGGTGAATGACTCAGCTCCTAGAAACCTCAAAATTAAATATCGCATAAAATCCGGTCTTGAGACCTCGATTCCATGAAAGTTTAATGTAAGAAATCGATTTGTCATGCCGTGAGTTTCGTTCAAATAGAATAAAAATGCAATTGAACGAAGAAGTGGATATAATTAAAAATTTTCCTAATTCCTTCCAGCAGCTTAATTATGGAGCGTTGCGAAACTGAAGGAAATCAGCATTAAGTTTTTAGTTCAGATTTGTATGTTTCTCATGATATGAATTTTACAGGAACACTGAAGTGCTCATTTTTCATCTGGGGACCAGAATTCATCTGTATTTCGTCCTCATTTTCGGGACAAACAAACAAAAAATTTCCACTTAATTCAATGCAGGGGTGCAAGGTGATGCCCTTCCTTGAAACACCATTACCTTCAAAAAAAGTAGAAACTGAATATTGAAAAAAAACATCGTTCAAGAAAATGTTAATGTTTTCATGATGTAGATACTCGATATTAATGGATCAGATTTGGAACACACTAATCAAAATCGAATTCGTGAAGGACTAAAATAAAATATTTTCTTTCGATATTCAAGGTTGATCCTCACTAAATATACGTTCCGCAAACATTTAGTGGGCAAAATTGGCGCGGTGACGGAACGTCACCTGAAAGGATAATATGCAAACATCAATTGCTTTGTACCCATGATGTAAAAAACATGGTTTGCTTACTGAAAAATGAGTGATGTCAGCTAGCAAAAAATACAAAGAGTTGTATATTCTGTGCTTTGAATTAACATGCAAATTAAAAGCACAGAATATACAACTCTTTGTATTTTGATCCTGCTGACGTCACTCATTTTTCAGATGAGCACACCATGTTGTAAAAACATGATGTAAGAAACATGGTGTGAGTGACGTCACTCATTTTTCAGATGAGCACACCATGTTGTAAAAACATAATGTAAGAAACATGGTGTGAGTGACGTCACTCATTTTTCAGATGAGCACACCATGTTTTTACATCATGCTATTACCCATGATGTAAGCAAAATATGGTGTGCGCATCTGCTTATCTGTGATCGTATTAACCAATGATGACGTCACTTTTTTCATTCAAATTCAAAGCACAGAATATATATTTCTTTGTATTTTAATCTTACTGACGTCACTTTTTTTTTCAAATGCACACCATGTTTTTCACATCAAGCTATTACCCATTGAAATTTTGGGTCCAAAACGCGGTCCTAAAATTGTCAAGTATTGTCCTACTTGGCTCTGTAAACGAAGGTCGCTTTGTCAACTCCATACAATCAATTCCGCTGAATAAAATTAATTGAGCTATGATCTGATTGATCTGATGGAATAATTTCCCAAAAAATGAATCAGATATTTGAAATTATAGATTCTCACTAATATAAAAGAGGAGTTTAACGAATGTGGAACATCTCTCATTAATAATGAAATATATATAAGGGAATGATAAAGAGTAATATGAGGTTTATTGTAAGAATACTTTCATGGGTGGATACAAGAAGTCATTTCGAAGCCAAAACAACGGTGAAAACGGAACTGGAGATTGATATTACTCTTGGATTTTATTGGATAGTTTGGATCCCTTTTCATAAAAATATGGTTCAATAATTTTGTATGTATCTAATAATAGTCAATCCAAAAGTTATGAATGTTGTTACATACTTATGAAAATATTTGGAGGAAATGTTCATATGTTCATTATTATAGAAATTGATATATGAATTATCACTTTGCTGTTCATGTTATTACGAATTTATCAGACGAATTTCAAACCAGACAAATTAATTGTAGTATCAATCGTTCCGAATGATTCCAACTCCGGAATTCTTCCTTTCCATGAACTAAATAATGAGATAATAAAAACTTCTTGTAATAAACAGGTATTCAAAAATATCAAGTTTCAGACTTGTGTATTCGGGGACGAAGGAAACCTTCATAGATAATATCGCCTTTCTGACTGAATGAAATGATAACTCATAGTATAAATTTGTCAAAATGAATTTATTCTCGGAAATTCTTGGGAATAATGTACGGTCCAACACGGAAAATCAGAAAGAAGTCCTGATTTGACTAGTTTTGATGTGACAGGTCGGTAACTTCAGTAAATATTTCAGATTTTACGAGGCAGATTTTTCTATGCCGGCATCTAACGGCGAAAACTGAAGTAGGGCAATAAATCCGTATTTTGACAACATTTGGACCCTCTATGCAACTATTACAGAACGGTAAGTGGAAATGGCTGAAAATATTCATTGAAATACGCAGCATTGACATGACTATTTTAATTTTTTGGATAATTATTTTCTAGTTTAAGTCCAAACACGTAATAAGTATCTCGAAAGATATTTAACGTTCTCGATACTATTACTGAACGTAATATGTCTGTAATTTCCTATTGTTTTCCCGAACATGTTCTCAAGAGCGACTTGAAACTTTCAGGGTACGTTGCATTTCAAAATGCGACGTATGAATGGTCAAAATCTTCCAAACGATCTCGTCATTTGAAATTCTGAAGTTATTTCCCTAATATTTCAGGAATCATTGTTTCAAATTTAACAAGTTTTCAATTCTTTACTTTTCGAGGATTATCATCAGATAAGAGCCACCGAAAAGGACTAAGAGACAAATTTTAATGATAGTTATTTCCAGATACAAAGAATACACGAATATATTACCACTTAAATTTCGAAAACCGATTTTGACACGTGAATATAATTTGCTTATTCATGTACTTCTTGCATGACAATGCTGCATAAACGTTACATTATTAACATAGTTTCTAAGAAAATTACATCATTTTACGAGATAACAGATTTTTTATTGCTGGGTCACATGCATAGGTGCTATTCAGGATTTTGGACTATCAAGCAAAAAAATGTTACGGAAATATGAAATTATCATGCAACTTGATAGTTGAAATTATTTATAGCCTTAAGAGCAAACAATACCTCGAATAAAGCGGGGTGACTTTTGGATGCCAGAGTTCGTTTTTTTCGAAAAATGTTTTGGGTACAGATGGTTGAAAAAATTGTGAGAATGCGCAAAGTTGCAACTTTTTATATTCAAGAATTTTCGGGAAAATAAAAACTGAAATGCAGTGAAAAGTGGAAAAATAACCAACATTGCACATTCGCATTCAAAAATTAAGTACATCCCAAAAAAAAATTTTTTCATTAAATTTCACGCATTTCCAATATTTCTCGCGGTTATTGGCAACGTTGAATTAGGCAGACAGTGAGAAGGTAGGTATATTGACCTTGAAATATTAGTGAGGTTCAATGAAACTTGCAGGTGGCTGTGTTGCCGAGCCGTTATTTACCAACACTCGGTAATATTTGCTTTTAAGAGACGCTGGTAGCTGGCACTGGGACTTGCACTTATAAGTTCTTTCGGGATTCATATTCTACTTTTCGCAGGGCGAAATGCTCTTAAGAAGTGATAATAATGCTCGAAGGGTGGAAGAACCGGTGCGAGGTTCAAAAGTCTGTTAGGGCTATAAATAATCAAAAATTGATGCAAATTGCACACAAAAAGGTTCATATTTCGGAATGAAGTGCGATCTAATCTAAAATCTGAATTTCTAGTGAAGCAACTTTTGCACGCATGTTCAAATTGGTTGCCAAGTCAGTATTTCTTGGGTCACTTGTGAAATTTCAACGATGATGAGGAAATAACATTGATTTTTTTCCATATTTCCGAAAATAAATATCGGATCGAGATTCAATTTGGCGAACTGTTATAATATTTTAACCTCACGGTTTTTTCCAAATTTCATTGAAATCTGAGGGGCAGTTCCAGAAAAAAAATTTCACGAAAATCAAATTATAAAAATTTTAACTAATTTTTTTCAATTTTCTCACACTGCGATAGAAACAATTTGACATTGGGTTACGCGTTAGTATTTCACAACCAACTATGAAGTTTAAATTGGATGTCAGCAATAATTTTTGAGATATCGTGGAAAGAAACTCAAAATTGCAAATGGGTATAACACCGAAACCATTGTATGGATTTTGCCTATAAATGAACCCGATCGTTGCAATCTGATGCACATTCTATTTTGAAAGTTTCAAATTGCTAGCTCTTTCTGTTCTTCAGTTATCAGACCTAAACTGCGGGCCGGACAGATTCAAATTTGATATCGATTTCTTCATCACTTGGACTAACCTAGTCTTTCAAGATAATTTTCGGGAAAAAATTAGAAATTAACAGATATCTGGCAAAATGCTAGCAGGTCGTTTCGTAGAATATACACGCAATAAATATAGAAATGTCATTTTCTCTGAAGCTTTTTAACGGACCAATCCAAAGGCACAGCCGGATCTAGGATTTCAGCGCCTGTGGCAAGTTATCGAAATGCGCCCTTTTCAAATTTTTTTTTTCAATGACTACATACTTTTCATGAATGATAGTATTTATTTTATTGCTTAGATATTTTACTATTATTATATTTTTTCGAGAACGAGCATTAGATTCTTAGGTATATCAAACAATATGTGTATAGAAATTACTATCTCCCATGTATCTTATAAGGTAGTGAGAACTCACAAACGTATTAATATACGATAATGAGGGTATGAAGAAAACAAAAAGGAAGCGAATAGAATAATTTATTCTCAAAATAAGATATAAGCCTTCAAAGCTTCAAAAAAATAATAAATGAAAGTGTAAAAGTAAAACTGAAATACATTAGAGAACACAAATGCCAAAAAAGGTCATAACGAACATTTTAATATTACTTTTTGTAATTCGGCATGATGTAGGGTGATTAAAATCAACTGGTTCAGGTTTAACCTCAATAAGTCCTGATTCCTCGTCAAAAGAATTTTCCTTGTCCGAATTATCCGAAATGGAATACTTTCTTACGTTACTTGAAGAAGTAGACGGAAATTCCGCTACATGATGGGCTTCGCTAGTGGAACCACTTTTTGTCGACACAATACCCGCATCGTTCTTAAAGTAACTTGAGATATTACTAGTATTTTTTTTTAGGTCTAATAATTTTTTATCCCTGATCTTCCGAGATTGCGATCCTGATAGTTTCTTGGGCGGCATTTCAGTTGGTTATATCAACCTAAAATTATTTAAGATTCTGAAAATGCATGGACGTCGAATCGGAATGTTTTGCGCGCTCGCTTATATTCATATCTGAATTGTCTCAATGCTCGACAAATGTCAGGAGGACAGAAAAAGGTTTCATGTTTCAGTGAAACTCAAGAATTATACTATTCATTTGATCGACATTTGATCGTCTTTCTGTAGTACCCATAGCTAAGAAGCTGATTAATAAAATACTAGAGATACGATAAATTTATCTTATTCTTCTCAACATTTTGATTTTTTTTCTAACTTCTTCTTATACATATGAAAACTCGTGTTATTATGGTACAACGCAATTTTAATTGAATCGGTTTAATTTGGGATCTCGCAAATAAAATTCGAACGATAATCGCCGACATATTCCCAACACAAACATAACCTTATAAATTTTGCAGTCTCTAAGTTATATCTTTCGAAAATGATTGACTCTCGTGTGCAAGGACAGAATATTTGACCGAGCGCGCAAAAATCCTCAACTCAAAATTGAATTATTCAAACATACCTGATTAAAATTTTTAAACTTTTTCCAGCACGAATAATTTCCCGGCCCGCTTGCACGATCACGTTATTTGCGGTTTTTGCACATAATGTAAAATATAATGATAAGTTCCTGGTTCCTATTTTTCTTATTGATGCCATCAACTGCGCCGCTGCATGGAAGTACCCCACATGCGAGAAAAAAAGTAGTATTAATAAGACTGGGGTGATTTCATCAAGCCTATCGGTCGTAAACGTCTTCGAAATACATTACCCTTATCAAAGCCGGTGTGATGAACGATTCGGCGAATAATGTGGACGGTCTGAATCTCTTTGTCATGCCGCTAGCTCGAACATTAAACTCCCTCTGAACTTGCCGCTAATTGAGGTCTTTAGTGCTCGAATAACAAACATCTGGACGCGATCGTGAATCGTAGGGCGACCGACAAGTGTAAATTTATCATCATTTATTGGTAACTACTTGTCGCCGCATATTGTACGACAGGTGCATGCACTATAGCACCGCTCTAAAATATGAATGGACTTCGAAGTGAAAAATAATTTCAAGAAAAAAAAATCATAATTTTGCGCCCCTAGTTGATTGGCGCCCGTGACAAATGCCTCCCTCGCCACGCCCTAGATCCGGCTCTGTCTAAAGGGGAAATTCACCTGAAAATAATGCTCAAGAACACGAGAAGCAACATTCAGGACCTTTGCAAATCACGTTGCTCCTTCAACAACTGCCTCATGCCAAATTTTAACGGAATTAATTGGATTTGGTTCTATTTACGACCTCATCAAGTGCACGAATGGGATTTGTCTATTAAAGGGATTCTCTACCGAGATTTCCGATTGCGGCAGAGTGTTTTCTTCTTCTCCCCAAGACTACACTCGAACTCATCTTTAGGAACGAACGGCTGTTGCTAATGTCATGGTTCCCATGACCCAATTCAGAAGAATCGCAATAATATTCACATTCTATCGCGAACACCGTTTCCAGATTCTTTCAGGCAAATCATCAGAGCCCGCCGATAGAACCGTGATCGAATTTCAAACAGCGGGAGCGAAGGACTTACCACAAGAAACACATCTGGAGGAAACCTGATTCTTTGAAGCGTCTGAGGGCTGCCGAGAAAAAATCTTCCCACCAGGGGCCTTATTCTTGAAATCCAATGGTATAGAACGTTCTCTATGGCACAATCTCCCGTTCGACCTTCCTACCATTTGTCAAAACGTCAATTCCGTATTCTTGATCGTCAAGAAGCGCTATTCATGAATTCTGGGAAGAGAACAATCGTGGAAAAATTGGCGTTTCGACGCCGCGTTGGCAAGGAAACGCAAGCATTTATGATGAAACGATAGAGAACGTTTATACAATCGCAGCACAGAATACAAATATATCGCAGTCAAGATGGGGAGCAGTCCGAATGAGCGGTCATAGACGAACAATTATGCCAAATGTTCTAACCAATCAAAAACAAGTATTTTCGACAGACTTGAAGCTTACTTCATACATGTAGCCAACTTTATGTATAATGCATCGACATAGACTATATTTCTGTGATATATTGTCATAATTCAAATTTGAAATCATACAGTTGTCATAAGAGTTGGGAGCGTATTTCGGAAAATTGTAAAATGGATCATTTTAGAAAAAAAAGATCACTTCCAATCAACTATAAACAGAAGGGGCTGTTTACCGACTACATTACATAAAGACCTGAAATGTACATGGGTCGGTTAAATTCAGATTATTCAAGGGAGGATATGAAAAAAAACTGAAATGAAATCACACTGTTCCGAGTTGAGCCTTAGCTAATCCAAACATTTTGATAAATTTTTGATCAGATAGATCAAACGGGTTCCGTTTAGAAAGCACATCGACACCTATTTGGTATTGTAATTCTGCATCTTCCACATCTTCATTCAGTATTTCCCACATAATTGCACTCGCCATGTCCATCTTCGAGTGAAAACAGAAATCTTGTAGTGAAAGGTAATCGAGATTGTTAAGACTTAATGCCAAATAGATCAAAATTGTCAAAACATAATAACCGTCCTCTATGTGTCGTTCCATCACAAATCGTAAGAGAAACATCGCTCGCTCTCCGTGAAGCACTCATTCATTTCAAGAATACCGCTTCCCTGAAAAACTCGTAGACACGCCCCCTTTCGATCATTCGTTCTCTTCCCCGCATTCAAGAATAGGCGCCCAGGACCTTATGGGAGTTCATTATAGTTTTATTCTATACTAATTGAATGAGGTAGCAAGCTTAAACTCGAAACAGAACAATTTTGAGGAAATTTTGACTTATTTGGGACAAAGTTACGGGACGAAGCTAACAAAGAACATGATTTTTCGAGGAATCCGAGTATTTTTCAAAGGTTTTCAAACACAACGTAATAAGGGATGTCAGCTCTTGCGCAATTTCGCAACTCAAGGGAATAGCTCTTGTGTGGATGGATGTCTTCCATGAGTTTTTTGCACCAACAATATCGATCGACCCAAATGGGTTATCTTTCGATAGGAGCATTTGATGGCCTACTCCAGTTCTATATTATGCTAATTGAATAAAGTTTGAATCGAGGCAAGCTTCAACTCGAAAGAGACATTCATACTCCTTTAGGGGAAGTTGGTAGATAGAGCTATAAAAAGTAAACTAAAAATGAGATTTTCTTACGACCAGTTGAGGGATCGATTCCGGCTCCTGCGCCATTTTGCTACTTCAAAAAATTGTTCTAATGCTGACGCCTTTGCGCGTACATCTAAATTTATCCATCAGGAAACGATTATCTACAGCTAGGATTAGTTGACTGCCTTCTATACTAATTGAAGAAAGTTAAGAAATTTTGCAGATGTATTTTCGAAACAGGAAGGCATATAAACTAAATTTTTCTCTCATTCCTCATTTTTTGAGGATCTTCATATGATCCTCACAAAATTCTGAGAGAACATTCAAGGTGAATGGTTCATTATTTTTTAGGTTATGGGTTTTCACTCCCAATATCTGAAACGGAACTTTTAAAAATTACATAAAAATTGTTTTTTTCATGAAAAACGCCCTTGTGGATTGCAGTATCAAACTATTTGTCAAGGGCAGTTTCTTGCGGAAAAGATTGCCTAATGAACCATACAGGAATAATACAAACTATAAAGAAAACGAACTGTGACTTTCCAGAGTACAGAATCATCTCTTTCATCAGACAAAGCAGAAAATTTCAAGAATTATTTTCTTTCGATTTTTGTTTCGATTTGAGACTTTTGTCACATTGACAGTTTTTCATGAAAAAAACAATTCTATTCAATTTTCAATAGTTCTGTTTCAGATATTGGGAGTGAAAACCCATAAAAACCTTAAAAATAATGCAAAATCCTCCCAAAATAAGCTTCAATCCATACGGGGTGCGGCAGCTAATTGCTATTTACAAAAAGTAGAAAAAATCCAAAAAAAAATTCTGAAAATTATGATGGGCAGGCCGAATCTATATCCGTCGAATGAATTGTACAAAGAATCAAAGATCTTGGATATAGCACAACTATATTTTCTGAAATCGGTAATTGGTACTTACGGCAAAAAAATAGTACTTAATTTAATTGATCATCATCACAATACAAGATCTATGGCTAATGAGATATTTCGAACTCAATATGCCTCGAAAACGATATCCCAGCGGGCTCCTGATTACTTGGCGAGTAGACTTTATAATTTTCTTCCGGTAGATGTTAGGAATTCGGTTTCTATGCCGATATTCCGGAGAAGGGTGAAGCTCTTTCTGATGGACCAACCTAGGCATAAGATTTCTAGCCTTTTCAAATTTAATTGAATCTCCTATTGCTACATTATTGCGTTTTTGTTTCTGGTTGAACTTGCCTTCCCAATATGCTTGAAGAGACTGATTGAGGAAAGAATGTTTTTTTTTTCTTTTTTTGTTTGTTTTGTCATATATATATATTACGTGGTTATTTTTTATACTTGTAATATTAAGAAAATAATTTAACTTGGTGGTTCACCCCACGGACAGGCTTGGCCTTTGTGGGAATTCTGGTTATTTGTAGCGTGTACCTTGTTTGTATAATTTCTGCAAATAACTTATTATTATTATTATTATTATTATTATTATATGGTTTATATTATCATCCATGTTATGTATTAACAAAAATTTCAAAAAGCACTGCCGTGAAGACAGCAACTTTTGCGCGCATGTTCAATGTAGATGACCGCTTCAGCAACGAATTTGAACGTGCGCGCGTACCAAATTTCAGTTCGATACGATCATAAGTTCTGGAGATATCGGGAAAAAATATGTCAAATTTCGAGGTTTTCTTCTCGATATCGTTGATTTTTTCCGTATTACTCGAGAAATACTGATTCAGTCCTGATTAAACTTCACAGCTAGTTTTAAGATGCTAAAAGACAACTTTATGCAAAATTTCGTGATAATCGTGTTATTAGAACAATTTGAAAAAAAAAATTTATATGATTTTCTCATCATATCATCCTCATTAAATTCTGTATGAAACTTCGAACTGTTATTTTCGATGAAGTACTGAATTTCAATTCGATCTGATCTGTATTTTTGGAAACATTGGAAAAATAAAATTTTGATTGGGTATATCTACGGAATCATTGGGCGGATTTTACCCATTCACGAATTCGACCTTCGTAATTAAGCCCCAAACCTACTCTACAAATATCGAGTTTCTAAGTCGTTTCTTCCGGAAGTTATTGTGTTTACGGTCAGCCTAACGGCCGACTGCGTAAACACAATAACTTCCGAAAGAAACAACTTAGAAACTCGATATTTGTAGAGAAGGTTTGGACCTTAATTACGAAGGCCGAATTCGTGAATGGGTAAAATCCACCCAATGATTCCGTAGATATACCCAATCAAAATTTTATTTTTCCAATATTTCCAAAAATACAGACCAGATCGAATTGAAATCCAGTACTTCATCGAAAATAACAGTTCGAAGTTTCATACAGAATTTAATGAGGATGATATGATGAAAAAATCATATAAATTTTTTTTTTCAAATTGTTCTAATAACCCGCTTATCACGAAATTTTGCACAAAGTTGTCTTTCAGCATCTTGAAACTAGCTGTGAAGTTTAATCAGGACTGAATCAGTATTTCTCGAGTAATACCAAAAAAATCAACGATATCGAGAAGAAAACCTCGAAATTTGACATATTTTTTTCCGATATCTCCAAAACTTATGATCGTATCGAGCTGAAATTTAGTACACTGCTGTGAAATTAGAAGGTCAAAGTGTGAATATAATTTTTTTGGATATGATGGATGGTTCCCGAAAAAAAAATTTTTTTGTAAAAAAATTTCGAAAAAAATTTTTTTTAAAATTTATTGACAATATGATCTTGACGAAATTTGGCTCAAAGTTGCGCGTCGTTATACTCCACCAAACTGCCAAGTTTGAATCCAATCGCTCAAGTAGTTTCTGAAATAAAAAATAAATAACTTCAAAACTTCAAATGCCTATAAATCCGAAACTATTCGATCGATTTGGCCCATTAACGAACTTAACCGCGACATTCCAATGCGCGACCTACCCTGAAAGTTTCAAGTCGCTAGCTCGCTTCGTTCGACAGTTATCGTGTCTACGGACGGCCAACCGGCCGGCCGGCCGGCCGGACAGAATCGATTTTGACACCGGATTCGTCATCAGTGAGTCCAACCTAGTCGATTGAGACCATTTTCGGCTCAATCATCCAAAATTACAGACATTTGGACAAAACGATAGCACGCTGTTCCCCTAGAACATGCGCGCAAAAACTCTTTCAGGTATTAGGATAGTTTGTATATTAATCGATTTTCTTCCTTACATCAAAATCACCGACGTTTCGGTCTCAACTCAGACCTTTTTTAAGGCTAAGAAATTAACCACATCAAAAAAATTTTTTTTCTTTCATCGAACATGACAAATTTCACAAGACCTAAATTAATGATTTCAGGAATCGAGTCATCACAATAAAATATATTAATGGCCTTTTGGAATGTTTTTTCCAATAAAGAACTGTTATTATTATTTTTATATATTAATCTGTTCCACCGTATGCTTGTTTTTTTCGTTCTCAAAATCCTTCAAATAGTTTTACTTCTCTCCCTTTATACTTATCTATTATATTTTTACAGAACTTTGGTGTAGCAAAATGTCAACATCAAATATTGGTTAGGGTCACAGAGCGCAGTTTCCAATATTGACAAGGGAGCATAGAAGTCCTCAATCAGAATCCGATTAATATACAAATTATCCAAATACCTGAGAGAGTTTTCGTTAATTTAAGGTATAAGTATCAAGTACTGGATTTGACCAGATTAGTATTCTGCGAAATATTAGAAGAATTAGAATTTGAATGGGTATATCTACATAATCATTGGAATAATTTTACCCATTTACCAATTCAACCTCTGTTATCAAGCCATCAACCTTCTCTACGAATATAAAATCTGTAGGTCTTTTCTTCCGGAAGCTATTCTTGTTCACGACCGGTCCAACCACTGATCGTAAACGCAATTACTTCCGAAAAGATCTAATTAGAGACAGGTTTGAACTTCAATTACGAAGGTCGAATTGTGAATTGGTAAACTACACTCGATGACAAAGAAGAATGCCAATTCAAAATTTAATTTTCCCAATTTTTTTTCCAATTAATACAGATCGGATCAAATTGAAATCCCTCACTTGATTGAATAATGATTGTTCGGAGGTTTAGAAGACTTTTTTGGGGACCATATGACTAGTAGAACACAAAATAAAAAATACTTGAAGAAAAAAGTTTTCTTGAAACGATAATCACCAAATTTTGCACAAATGGCTATAACACTGTAACAAGTGTTGGTCGTATTCAGCCAGTCAACCAATTCAACCGAGATTTTGAGGTTTCAAACCTACCCTGAACATTTCAAGGCTCTACACGAGTTTTACTCCGCAAGTAACATCACATACAGACAGCCTACGGTCGCCGGACGGACAGAATCAAATGTGACCATGGGTTCTTCATCCCTGAGCCCAATCTCGTCGGTTAAGATTAATTTCGGATCAATTCTGGAAAATAACAGACATTGGGTCGAAACGATATCGTACTCTTATACAGATAAGCACGGAAAAATAAGAATAAATCCCTCATCAAGTCGTCATCCTTGAAGCAGCATAACTTTTCAACGAAGCGTTTTCTAGCACTTCCATACGAAATTCATTTCCATTAATCCTAGAACACACTGTATAATAAGGAGTTTATATAGAAAATATATACTTCATATATAAAACCATTGTATAAATGTTTATCCAATGATAATACCCCGTATGCAGAAATATTCGAAGAGTGTCCTCCGAAACATTATATTCAGGACAGCCATAGCCAAAAATCACGAACAACTAGAATCATACTGTAGAGTCTGTATGCAGGGCTGGGCAAAATACATGCTTGGCTTAATTGAAATACAAATTACAAAATACTTTCTCGCTGGTATTTGAAATACAAAATACAAAATACTTTCAAGTCGGGTATTTGAAATATAAAATACAAAATACAGTATTTTAACTATTTGTATTTGAAATACTAATTACAAAATACATTCAGGTGTTACGTAAAATGTGAAAACAGTACAACTAATTCAGCTCAGCTATTTTATCGCTAAATAAAGAATTTCCTTTCAGAAACACAAGATTTTTGAATGTAGTATCAGACAAACAGCCTCTTGTTGGGGAATGAATAAAACCTGCTAAAGAAAATCTTTCTACAGGTCCTGATGGGCAGATGTGTTATATTGTATGAACAAATTTTACGCGTTTGTTCTGAGGAACAGCGCGTTACAATTTCGTCATGATGAATTTTTTTTTAATTTTCCTATTTCATTGAAATTTCCAAGTCACTATTTCGCAATGTGAACAAGCGCGTAAAAGCTGCAGACTTCACGTCAGTGCTTTTCTAGATTTTTTATGTTAGGATAATGTTCAAGGATGGTAAGCTCTTTGCTCTTATCGTTTTTAGAAGTTGACTAACTCTAACTCCATGATGAAATGACCATTGCGCAGGACCTTTTCTTCCTTTCCATTTGCCGAAAATATGAATGCCAGCAAAAGAACTAGATGAAGCAGATGAACGTCGCGCCATCTGAAGGGAGATTCAGGTTCTATTTTCTGTAGAGCGCTCAGCGCTAGATGTATTTGTTCGAAAGTATTTCGAATACAAAAGTATCGAAATACAAAATACAAAATACTTCAGCGTCAGGTATTTGAAATACCAATTACAAAATACATTTTCAAGAAGTAATTGAAATACAAATACAAAATACGTATTTGTATTTCGAATACGTATTTCAATTACAAGTAATTGAAATACTGCCCAGCCCTGTCTGTATGAAGGAGGACAATTGATTCCGCTGATCTTTCAGGCGAAACCCGTGAAGCACAAAAATATGGAATTAAAGAAAAACTCGGGAATTCTCCAGAAAAAAGGCATGTGGCGTGAAGAAAAACTTTTAACTGGGGTAGAATCAACTTTCAACAGGCAAGAGGTATTTCACAGAACCGCGTTTTGTGTGAGTTTCAGTGAATAGAATTATTAAACATTCACGGAACAACGCCTCAGTATAACTCGTTTCCATGCAGCGTAGATTTTATCGAAGGAACTTATGCCTTTGAATAAAATTCTTTGATCAGTGGAAAAAACTCACAACTGGATATTTCCAGTTATCTAGTTCGGGTTTTTTTTCTATTTTCAATGTAGAACTGAAATTGAAGTTTTTCGTGATCAAGTCAACAGCTCAGATTTTACTGCTCCTAATCTCATAAATGTGAAATTTTGCGAGAATTTCGATCTCCAATACAGTTCAATAAAAGAGAAAACAAATGGCTACTGAATTGAATATTATGCATAGTCTTTCATCTTTCGATTAAGATAAGTCAGTGACGTCTATTCTGTATTTGATTTGCTAAGATATGAGAATTCTTGAAAGTGTTGTTTACTGGATTTCATTTATCAAAGGAAGAAGGTAATATTTGGCAAAATTGTTCTTTGCACAAGTAACCGTATTTGACAAGCTTGCCGGTAGTTCCATGTCAACTCCGTTCATTTGTGATCAAGTGTTGGTAAAACTAAATCCACGAATCATTATTATGCTCGATGACAAGACGATGATAAATAGTTCACGCACCCCAATGCTTAACGTGTTCAGTTCCTTCTTCAAGACATCGAAAAGATGAAAATATTGGCTGAAACAAATTCTGGTTCATTCAAATGCGTTTGGAAACAGGTAGTTCTCGCGTTATTGAGGAACTAACAACGGAGTTTGACATATTATTTTCCGATACTTCCATACTTAAATATACGATCGAGATTTAATTTGTCTCACTATTGGTGTATGTATTGACTTCAATTTATGAACCAAATTAAATAGGAGTCTGAAGGATATAGGTTCCGAAATAAAAGTTCTTTCCCGAAAAAATTCGAAGAAATTTTTGGAAACATTCCATTCCATTTCCTAGCAATGCTATTTTTTCCTTGCTGAGATATTGCGGAAATAATCTCAAAATTAGTGTAGTTCCAAAACCACTCGACCAATTTTGTTGCGGTAAGCGAACTCCACCGAGATATTCAGGCTTCGAACCGACCCTGAAAATTTCATATCTCTAGGAATCCTCCTACGAAAACTATAGCACATACAGGCAGAGGGCTAATCGGCCCGACATAATGAAATTCAACATCGGTGTCTCAAGCAATTGGTCCAATAGCCCAGTCGTGTTAGGCCATGATTTTGAAAAAACGAAAAATGACATTTGTACAAAATGATAACAAGCTGTTGTCCAGTTACCAGCGTGGCAAACTCTAGAGAAGCACACTGACATGTTAGCAGCTTTTGCGGTCAAATTCTTGAGTGATCGAGGGAATATAACGAGTGTGAAGAAATAACAACGAGACTCGATAGATTTTTTTCAAATATCTCCGGATATAAAAATCGAACCAGATTAAAATTTTGTACACCATTGTATGAAATCTGATGAAAAGTTCCAAACAAAATATATTTTCATCGTAAGTTTCGAATTTTTTTTTCAAAAAAAAACTTGAATAATAGTTTATTTACACTTAAACTTATAGGGTTGGATTAAATTTTCGGTAGTTGTGGTATTTCAAATCCGATAACATAAAATGTTCATGATAAATATACAGAATTCTCGAGAATTTCGAGTTGAAAACCATCCCGATGACTATTGATTGTCTTCGAAATCGAAAAATTAGAGACTGATCAGTGAAATACATAATACAATTAGGGATTACTTGAGTAGACCTCAAAATCTAGCAATAGCAGTCTATTTTATAGATTACAAAATGGCGAAGGAAATGGTGGAATTTCTACCCGGTCGACTTTATGATTTTTTTAAAATACTCCGAAGCTTCAGAAATCGACAAAATATAGCTTACTAGTTTCTTCGATTTCTCTCGTTAGCTTTAATCAGCACGTAAAGTCGTTCTGGTGAATCTATCAGTCTTATTTCGCTGAGATTGAGCAAATGAAAATTCGACCGGATAGATCTATACGAAATCATTGGGTGGGTTTCACCAATTAACGAATTAGTCCACCGCAATCAAGATCTTAACCTATTCTGAAGAATATCTTGTTTTCAAGCTGTTTTATTCAGAAACTATTTGTGGAACTCGTTTTGATCTAGGTTGATTAAAATCTCAACATTTCCGAAAAAAAAAATCTATTTGTTTTGTAATACAATCCCCATGAAATATTGCTCGAGTTTCGTATTTGAACTCAAAAACTATGTTGCATTCACTTTGATGAAGTCAGTCAGTACATGCAGTTACTAATGAAAACCTTTCCTAACTATGTAATATCCTTCGAAATCCAACAGGAAGCCAAATATTTACCGAAAGCTCATATTTTAAGAGGAGCCTGAACGGTGAACGATCATCTCAAAACAGCGAAATATCTTTCGAACATTCAGTTGCCTCGGGGCAAACGCTGACAGATCTCAAATGCGCGGAAAACTTCTGAAGTTTTGACGAATGTGCAAAATTGAATTTTCAAGGTTAACTCAATACATCCAAATCGGTGAGAAGTTTAAACAGATTGCATTCATGGAATAAGTTTCGTTTCAATTGGAAAGAGTTCGCTGATTTCCTCTTCATTTTGCAGACGTGAATTTATTTCCACAGGGTTCGATTTGAATTAATATTGTTGGAAAGGCGAAATATATTCGGTTTGAGAAGGAAACTTCAGATGATCACTACTCATTGAAAAAGTTATACTATGAATATTGATGAAAAGTACACGAAGGACCCATACTGATGTTCGGATTATTCCATTTCTTGAAACAATTTTACAGAAAATTTGTTATTCCCATCTCAATTTGGGTTCATTATTTTATGACTGTATGAATAATTCATAACCAGCGTGTTCACAAAAGGGTAGTTGTTTTGTTGATTTTCTATACACAGACTACATATATGGAAAATCTTGCGTGGGGGAGTAAACTTGACCCTATACAATAAGTAATACAGTAATACAAACAAATGTTTTGAACTTCCGAAACATCTTTTCCAACATAGGTGAAACAAATGGACCTGCCGACATAATGGATGTACAATGAATTGGGTATCCATCGGATATGAAGGATATTGTTGTGAATTCCCCGCCGAAGTCCTACGCACCGTTAGGATCTGGCGTCTAGGAGGTTCGAAAGTTTTCAAAATAAAACTAAACGTTTAAAGAAAAACACACTTTAATTCGATTCCTAGTTGTTAAATGAATATACTAGACAAGTGCCGATACGAAATAATCGATCGTGTGAAAATATGAACAAAAACGTAAAAAACCTATTTTAAATATTCGAGCCGAGCCTCGGCGTTTTCGACCTTAAGCTTATCGCTTTGAATTCCGATCCCGACTGACTTTTATCTGGAATTTTCCAATATCCCCAAGGATAAATGTTACATGCCTAAGGGCCGGTATTATAAAACTTAACGGAAAGTTAACTTTAACTTTAACTGAAAATTAAGCAGTAATTTCTAGTTAAAGTTAGATTTGCAGGGTTATCTTTATCAGGTGGTTTGGGTATCAATTATAGTTAAAGTTAAAGTTAAATCGTTATTTTCCACAGATTCTCTGTCTTTTCGGCTGACATAAGGGAAATATAACCTCGATTTGCTTGTTGTTATGATAGTTTCGGAAACATGTTAGCAAGATATAATTCACTTTATTTTTAAAGGACTTTTAATTCACGATGACGAAGATGACATGAATATTTTTGAACATCCTCGTTGAGAGATATTCACTTCATTTTTGAAGAACTTTAAACTGACTTACGATGATGCCATGAAAATTGTTGAATATCCTCGTTGAGAAAGGATATTTAGAAATCGGCTGAACCATTTGAACTTATGGGAAGAAACGGAATTCAAAAACCGATTTCGCTTATCTGGACACTCTGCACGCCTGTAATGGAATACATATTCTTAGAAATCGTGCTGTGACGCTAGTGATGCAAATGTGTTGATTACACGCAGAATTTATGCAGCTTGTTTTTTCTTGATAGTTGCTGGAGATTTTAGGGGTTTTCACAAATCAACTATACTGGCTGTATTATCAGAAATGTCTCATGGAAAATGGCATACTTATTATCTATTTACATCAAAATGCCTGCTATGAACCTCACTCAAGTAATAATCCAATTTCGAGAGTTCCTCATGGCATATTATTGTAATGAAAATATCAGTTACTCTTTCTGTTCAACTGTTATAAGATGAAAATGAAAAAAAAAATCATTGGCATTTATTCTTTCGTGTGCCTAATGTAACAGATAAAAGTTATAAATGCGTAATGAAGCATAATAATTTATACATATTATTTAACTTTTAAGATAAAAGGAAATCATCACAATTGCAATGGATACTTTTCTTATAGTAATGGTCAAGCTGGTAGCTGTACAAATTCTAGATATCAGGGCTCGATAACTCTGAGCCACACAAAACATTACCATATTTTTTAATTGAATGACAATTTTTGCAAATTTAGTGTAGAGATTATTACCACTCCCAGTGTCAGTTGAAAGTACTTGCCCGTTGGTGAAGAGTGAAGTATTTGTAAAAAATTCTGTACCTATAATAATTGGATTTGGACAAATTTTATTGTAATTGTTATATAATTCCTGAATTGAATGTATCTCATTATTGTCAAAGTTTTTCCTTTTAAGCTTTCATTTCCAATATATTCATTAGTGGAAGTAGTTTTTTTAGTTAGGTGACCGAATAAATACCCAAACACCCCTTCCATATTGTAAAAAGTATAAGAATTCAAAATTGATCATTGTAACTCTCCCTCAAATCAGTAATTCTATTTTTATGGAAACCACAATCCATTAAGCGTATTACATAGTGCGAATATTTGTCAATAAAGGATTTGTTTATTCCTATCATATTTTGAAAGGGAGTATTCTTCCAAAGTCCAGCTTTTCCAAACCAGAAATTGGTGGTTAGATTTATTACAGAATCTCAAACTATTTCATTCTCCTTTTCATAGAAATCATCAGAGTATTTCTTGTCTATGATAGAAATGAGACTTTTATAATTCCGACATTTTTGAGCATAACTTTAACTGTCGGTTAAAGTTAAAGTTAACTTCCCATTAAGTTGTCTATGTCTATGTTTATATACTAACGCACAAACCACTTGAAGGACGAACCGCCTTAGCTCGCTCGAAAAGTGAAACCAATGCAGGTGGCCGCACAGGGCCGTATTCCCTAATTATCTGGGGACAAACCTGTCGAGTTACGACAGATATATCCGATTGTTGGCAGTCTATTGGATTCACACGTCTAATGAATATCCCTTGTATGCAGGGCTGGGCAGTATTTTAGTTACATGTAATTGTCACTGATGACGAATCCGGTATAAAAATCGAGTCTGTCCGGCCAGCCGGCCGTCCGTAAGCACGATTACGGGCGTACAGAAAATCCTATCTACGTGAAAATTTCAGAGTTGATTGCATTTCAAAATACGAAGGTTAAGTTCGTTAATGGGTGAAATCGGTCGAATAGTTTCGGAGTTACAGCTGTTTGGAGTTTTTAGTTAATTCCCCTGAAATTTCGAGAACCACTGAAGCGATTAAAGTTAAACTTTGCAGTTAGTTACAACATAAGGACTTGCAACTTTTCGAGAAATTTTGTTGAGATCGTGCTGTCAGTAAATTTAAAAAAAATGTTTTTATTTTTTCAAAGAAATTTTTTTTCAGAAATCGTTGATTCTATTCGGATAAAATTTTGATCATACCTTGAGCTTCATACTCCGCAGCAGTGTAACAAATTTCAGTTTGTTGCGATAATAATTTTTGGAGATATTGTGAAAAATATATCCAATTTCGTGGTTTTTTCTCGATGCCGTTGTTTTTTTTCGGAATATCTCAAAAATGCATATTCAATCGTGATGAAACTTCGCAGCTAATTTGAAAATGCTGATGAAAATCTTTGTGCAAATTTTCGTGATGATCGTGTCAGTTTGAAAAAAATATTCTAATTTTTTTTCTCAAATATTTAATATTCTGTGATCTTCTTATCATATTATCCTTATTAAATTCTGTATAAACCTTCAAACTGTTATTATTCGATGAAGTACTATATTTCAATTCAAACTAATCTGTATTTTTGGAAATATTAGGAAAATAAAATTTTGACTGGATATCTGCGGAATCATTGGGTGGATTTTATCATTCGCGAATTCAGCCTTCGTAATTAACGTCCAAAGCTTCTCTTCACAAAAATCGAGTTTCTAAGTTGTTTCTTTCGGAAGTTATTGTGTTTGCGATCGGCCGTGGATATTAGTAGAGTAGGTTTGAGGCTTAATAACGAAGGTCAAATCGTGAATGGGTAAAATCAATCCAATGACTCCGTAGATATACCCATTCAAAATTTTATTTTTCCAATATTTCCGAAAATAAAGATGAGACCGAATTGAAATCTAGTACATTATCGAAAAAAACCTAAAAGCACTGCAAGCTTTTGCGCGCATGTTCAAATTCGTTGCCGCAGCGGTCATTTCCATTGAACATGCGCGCAAAAGCTGCAACCTTCACGGCAGTGCTTTTTTAGGTGTTTTCAACTATTGCCTATGTCTTTTCAACATCAAGGCGAAAATGAAATTTAATTTTTCACTAATGATGAATTATTCCATTGGTTTGTCTACCTGCCTCAACTAATCATTTCTGCAGAAAAAACTTAATTCAGCAAAAATAATTTTTTCGATAGCAATGTACATGTCCAAGGAATTAAAAAGCGTTTACTTACTCAATCCTTTGAAAAATATAGTGTTAAAATAGTTGCTATACTTGTTGAAGTACCAGACCCAGGTAGAAAAAATTCATTCAATTTGAATTCCAATTGAAATGGTCCATCACTTGCCCATACGCCAACTTTATTTATGGATTATAATTATATGTGCTGAGATGTAAGAGTGAGGCAAGCAGAAAATGTTCAACGAGAATTTGAATTCGGTTCTTCACATATTGGCTGTTTGAACGAGCGAAACTACGCGGCGTTCCGTGACATAACGTACGTGTCATACCCACTATCTTTCTCGTCTCGTGTACCTTCCACACTACCAAGCCAATGGACAGCGCCGGCTTACAGATCGTAGAATCGGGCTGTGACGAAGGAGACGGTCTGCAAGGTCTTACTCAATTTGAACTTACGTCTCGATTTAACCATTTTCAATACCGAATTAGTCGAAATTCGCGAATAGTGCATTTAGAACAGCACCATCATGGAGAGGAAAAACTCGGTTTTAGTAGTTCTCGAACAGACGGCCACTTCAGACATCAAAGATACAGCCACCGGAATCGATAATGAACATCGACGTACATCGCTCAAAGTTTTCTGCACACGAAAGTTGGGGTTCGTAAAGTGCTCTCGAGATGGCGCTGTGTAATTTTCATACTCATGGCAGTCATACAACAGGTAGTTAGTCTCTGAAATTCCTTTCTTTGAGTATTTTATGTAATCATTAAGTTATCAATCCTCGAAAATAGTACAGCTTTTAGTGAAAATGTTGTATGAGACTCCTAATTTAAATTCGGACAACTAAGAACTGATTGCTTAGATCTTAGACCTTTGTCTAAGGCGTAGATTAATGTTATATCTGGCGACCAAAAAGGAACATCAACACAATTGTTAAGCAACACTTTGATAATAACTAACAACCCTAGAAATATTGGGATGTCTTTGGAAACAACTATCAAAGATAAATCGATAGTCGGTAATCCGTTTCGACAGTCTCACGAAATGATGTCTACGTTTGCGCATCGGCATTTTGCAACTGATTTGCAGATTTGAATTCGATAAGATCGGAGAGAAAACAAAATAGCAGATGGCTAACTCCTAAACCGTTGTGCGGATGTTGCCTATCAATGAACTCAACCGAGATAGTAGAGAGATATTGCAAATTTCGAATAGCGCAAACTTTATGTTATTACGCTTACGCTAAATATTACGTTTTGGTTTTAACGGTCGTTCCAAAAGTAGACGTATTCCTAGTACTACACGTTTTTGTTACCGTTGCGTTAGTTATCAATTTGTTTGGTTAGGTTATGTGAGAAGTCAGATTTTTGTGTTACAAACTCACGTTTATACTCCTTGAGTATAATAATCATTTGCATTTCTGCATTAGTTTTTTGATTCTGGACAAAATGACAAAGGTCGGAAGCAGTAATTTCAGCTAGTGCTATTGCTGAAGAAGGTGTGGAACTAGTTATATTGCACAATATAATTGCCATGGTTCAAACTATTTATCATTTCAAACTCCTCATGTTGCTTCCAAAAGTATTTCTTAATTCGTGAAAAAGTAACAATTATACCTATATATGAAAAAAATTTGCTGTGGTAGCACTAATAAATCTTAATGTCTAATATCAGTCGTGTGTAAAAGGTAATGTGTAATTAACACCAAAAAACGTGTTACGAAACAGCTTTTCTATGACAGTGATCGGAGCCGGAAGGACCCGAAGCTTAACGAATCCTTCCGATATAGAATAGCGCAACTTAAATTACGGCTCGCAATTTTCCGTAAATGAAATAACGAAAATAACGTTAGACGCTAACGCTATTAAAGTCGCGTTATTCTGAAACTGAATCTGCGCATGCTTAGTTGTCAAAAATAACGTTTGCGGTAATAACGTCACACGAATTTGACACTGCAATATCTCTCTATTGAGGCCCCACATCTACCCTGAGAATTTCTAGGCTTCAATTCTCTTCTTTAGAAACTTAGAGCACATATGGACGAATAGAATAGGTTTTGTCCTCGGATTCTTCTTCAGGGAATCTAGCCTAATCGTTGAAAATTCCAAATTCATAAAATTCGTAAATTAAGAACATTTTGGTGAAATGGTCAGGCTGTTGTCTCCTACAACAAGCTTGTTGGATTTAGAGGATAGAACTTGCTTATTGCCTACAAGTTAACGATTTGAAGAACACATAACTACTGTTGGACGCAAATTCCGCACAAAAGATTAATATGACAAGACATGGTCAAGCGATGGTTAAAGGGGTCCGCAACATGGAGGCCCAAAAAAATATTTGGCAAAAGAAAAGAATGAACATATGTCTGTGCAAGAAAATTTTAGCAACACGAACCCTCATGGTGGAATATTGTTTATTAATGTAGAGCTTGCATGATTGCACAAGCTTCAATGAATAAATGAAGTGAAAAACACAATTTAATAAAATTTAGTTTATTTAATAACAACTTTTAATAGTTAAATAATAATAATACAAAAGCATTACATAATATAAATAATAAATTGACTCCACCAAGCTTTCATACTGGCGAATACAAAAGTAAGGTTTGTTCACAACTTGGTAATCACACAGTTTTACAAAACTAGGAGCAGATAGAAACAAAGATGATTCAATAAAATTTACAAGCTATGTTAGGAAATTAGTAAATTACTAATAAATGGTCCCTCTGTAAGCCAAATAAAGAAAATCAAAATATACATTCGATTCAAAACAAAACAGATGATCACAAAAAAAGTTATTTCAATATGGCAACTTAATAACATAAAATAATTTCTTTTGGCATTTTCATACCTAATGTAGTACAAATCGAAAATTGCTAGCTAGTATTTCAATAATATCCTGAAATCCCTGAAAAGATCAGCTGGCGATCTGATCATTCCGGCGACTTGAGAAATATAAATTATATTTTGTACAAAAATATGAACAATTTTATCGAAAACAGAGCTATATCATAAGTCAGTCAAAAGGTGAATTTTGGAATTAAAAATTATACATTTATAATCTGAAGGGTTCTCTTGTTGTCTTTTTCGTTTGTCCAGTAGGGGTGTCGGATGCTCCAGATGTTTTACGAAGGAGTCTAGATACTGCTGTGGTGGTACCTGGTGGTACAGGAGTATTGGAACCAGAAGGTGTTCTTGTCCTTTGCAGATAATTCAAATTAGAAATTGATTGAACCGATAATAAGTTATTTGACTGTGCATTTAAGTTATAGCCTAGTAAATCAAACAGCAAACACAAATCAAAACAAACAGATCGGGATTAATTTTTTGTTTTAATTAATATATTAGAGTTGGTTATCATTACCTAGCTGATGTCCTTAGGTTGGGTGCAATACCCACTGTCACAGGTCTGGTCTTGCTTGCACTCCTAGTTAAAATATAGACATGCCAAGTTAGTTGGGATTATGCATTATTTCAGCTGGACAGCTCTTCACAAAAACATTCGGTAAGTTAAAATTCTACGTTCAAGTGAAAACAAACGAGCTCAAGAATATTGGATGTATGTTATCAAGTAGGTTCATTGATTTGGATGAATGCTGCAAAGGCAGTTACTTTATTCACAATGCAAGAACTATTGAAGCAAATATAGAAGATGCCAGAATTAGGATTTCATTTAAAAATGAAACAGCTACTGGTATAAATCTGCAGTTAAAATTCTACCTCTCAATATTATATCAGAAATTCATTGAACCGACATGAACTGTAATGAGAGAAACTGCCTTCACATTCAAATTTGTCTGGTATAACATGAAACTCCAAGTACTCATTCAGAAAGTGTTCACCGAAAATTCATTGAGATTTTTTTTGGTATAAACCCTCTACTCCATATTATAAATTTAATCATAAGGTTGAGAAAGGATTTATGTGTACTAAGACTGCAAATGACTTGGCCAAGGGATCCCCCTTTTGATCCTCTTGTGATTAATGAATTGTGAGGAACAATCTCAAGTGGCTTCTTTGTATTTATATTCCAACTGACTAGTTGAGTATCTATTTTTTTCTGTGTGCTATAATCATTCAACTTATTCCAAGTCATCTGAACACATTGTATGTATTTTCCGATATCTTATTCAAAGTCACTATGACTGAAATGAAAGTTTCATAGACAACGAGTATTGATGAAATATCTATAAGATATAAATCTGGATTGCAAATGAATGAAAATTTTATTCTTGAGTGACAAGTATTCAGCATAATTTATTTCAGTTAAATAACATGGTAAGTTTTATCGAAATTGTGAGATTGATCTTTTGTAATGAAGAATAAAAACATCTTCAGAAAATAAATCCTAAGCATGCTTAACTGTTCTCATGCAAATAACCATGCCTATATCCCCATATAAAATGTAATTTTACCTATCCAAAACAGGAATTTTGGATTTACTAGATTTACTCGCTGAAGACTTGGTTCTGGTTAGTGGAGAAAAAATGCATTGTTAGTAAAACACCACTTCACACAGTAAGGCAAACTCAAAAAGACAATAATGAAAAGTGCAAACAGATGAAACAATAATATTTATATAAATCAAACTAACAAAAAATAATTCAAACAGAAAACATGTGGAATAAATGAAAATAATTAAATTTTCTCACGAAAGACAAAAGATACAAAATAACGAACACGAAGAAGAAAGCAATGATAAAATTTTCACCGAAAACGTTAAAAACTGTACACATCGACATGCAACAAGACACTTATTATTACCCAGAAGAGAAAGACATCGAACAAGAATCTGAAGTCGAAGGTGATTCAGGATCTGTATCCCCATTTCCTCTATACACAGGTATACGAGATTTGCTTTAATAAAGAAACAACGTCTGAGTTTCATAAAGAATTATTTACATAGAAAAGTGAAAAAAGCTTCTCAAGTGACGGAGGCACTAAATACATGATTGCAGAAAGAGGTCTACACGTTAAGGATCTTGCACATTGAGTATTTCACATTATTGTCTAAGATGCTGAAGATGTTAGACTTGTATCAATTCTTCCGTCAATGATCTATATTCTTTCTTTTGATTCTCGAGATTTATACGAATTCCACATTACATTAGACCTACTTATCAAAAACTTGTGGTCACTTTTAGCTCAACTTGTACAATCAAGCTTATAAGTGAAAGAATAGCCACCACATAGCCGGTATCTGCCTTCTGCGATGGAGTCATACAAATGTACCAGAAATTTATACATTTCTAACAAACGAAATTTAAAATAACTATATTAAGCTCTGGACAATGAAAATTTTTTTTACGTGTTCGATCAGTCTCTTGTATAATTATGAATATTACATCCTCAAATGACCTAACAATGAAATACATTAATCAACCAACACCATCATTCGCATCTAAAACAAGAGTTGATGAAACACCTCAATTTGAAAGAATCCTTAGTTTCCTGTATACCTAAAAACCTTGACTTGAATTTTTCCAGTCACAAACAATATCACCAAAACCCAGATTATCCACACGAATTTTCAATCTTTTGTTTACCTTGGCTTTGGCGTTATAGCTGTTAACATTGGTATACTCGATGCTCTGGGTATTCCCGACCTATCGGATGTTACAATATTATAATTAATTAGTATCATGTAGAATTGTTTTATTAATGAAAGCTCAAAAGCGTTATTTTTTTTCAGAACCCATTTCGAGAACTATGTATCGAAACATGAAAAAAATAGGATGAAAATATTTTCCTGCCAAGATGCTCAGATTTCGTTGTGAGCTTTTAGTGTACTTACTTTGTAGCTGGACTCGCTGGAGAGATCATACCGCTAGGAGTTCTTGAGCCTGATGCTGTGCCATTTACATTTCTTCTCAATGTTGAAGATGTTGTGCTGGCTGTTCTCCCACTTATAGGAGTCCTCCTTGGAATTCTTGAAGGAGTCCCGTCATCTGGAGAAAAATGAATAAGACTTAGTTCTCACACTATAATAATTATTAATACATATAATTAGAATTCCGTATCGGACAAATTATAAAAGCACCCACTCAACATTTTTGCTTGCAGCTGTTTCAACAGAAAAAGGTGGCAGTCAAGATTCGCTTTCGCAACAAAAAGTAATAAAGCTTAATATCGAATTATTCAATACAAAGATCATTCACAAGAGTTCTTCTCTGATGGTAGAAAAAAGAACTTTTCTTTTCATCGTAATGATCAATTGATTAACTAGTATCTCTCTCTTCTTCTGTGGAGAATACAAGAAGAGAAAGGGATAAACAACGATTAATCATTTCAATGAAGAAATAATTTTGATCTATTCAGACGTATACTCAGTAGGCCTTGAAATTGGTCTATCAAGTTTTTGTAACTAGAATTGACTCAGGTTGGCACTCCTGAAATGTAGCCAAGGTCAAAATAATTCGACGAGACGTCGCCAAGTCCGACATATTTTATCGACTCGCTGGCTGCATGATTTGATTGGGTTACATATGTAACTACTTTAACCTTTATGTAGAATGTACTACGTTTCATAGTTGTCTGACAGGAAAATAAATATTACTGAAAAATTTCAGTTATACAATGTAGAATTTGTCCAACTCCCATGGTAAACCTACTGACTTAATAAAAGTGAATTGATGATTAAGAAGTAAAATAACTTATTTCCGCTTTATATATTTATTTTCACAACAATTGTTGCGTCATGATAACATGACTTCATCAGGTGAGCATGGTAACTGACTACATATTTGGGATACAGTTCTTTAAATAGTTGAAAAAAATGAACAAATATGGTGCGAAATACAACAAATTATGGGAATTCCTGGGTTTCAAAAAAGGTTGAGTAAGGGAGATTTATTCAGGTCCGTTTGGTCGTTGAGGAGAATCTGTTTTTTGTTATACCTATATATCTTTTTTGCTTCCAGGAAGTTCAATTTTAGGGTCTTATTTTCCACGAGCAAAATTTCGAAATTGCTGTCGAAATCATGACCGGTCTCCAACAAATGTTTTGCATATGTTGAATTATGAGCTTCGCTTACGTATGCTTTCTGATGTACTCCTATCCTAGTCCCAAATGATCTTCCCGTTTGACCAACGTATACATATGGGCAAGTACCGCGGTTCAACTTATAGACTCCAGACTTTCTATCTTTAGCTACTTTATCTTTATTGTTTTTTATTAAATTTCCTAATGAGTTTCTAGTCTTGAATGAAATATGGTAATTATTATTTTTCTTTAGATATCTTGCTATTTTTTTAGATTTATGTCCAATGTATGAAAGGGAAATATATTTATTATCTTGTGAAATTGTTGGATATACAAGTGAAATAGATTTTTTCAGTTGCATTCGATTAAGTAGTTTGTTAATGATAGATGGATTGAAACCATTGTTGAGTGCAATCTGCTTTATTGTATTAAGTTCTATATCAAAGTTCTCATGTGTCATGGGTATGTTGATCAATCTAAAAATCATGCTATTATAAGCTGCCAGTTTTTGAGCATATGGGTGGTTAGAGGAGGAATGAATTGTGAGATCTGTGTATGTTGGTTTTCGAAAAATTGAAAAATCATATTTATTATTCATTTTCGTGATTTCGTGAAGTCAAGAAAATTAATACTATTCTTTTCTTGACTTAAAAATCACGAAAATTAATAATAAACATGATTTTTCAATTAATACTATCATTTTCTTGACTTAAAAATCACGAAAACTAATAATAAACATGATTTTTCAATTTTTCGAAAACCAACATACACAGATCTCACAATTCATTCCTCCTCTAACCACCCATATGCTCAAAAACTGGCAGCTTATAATTCGCAACTACTGCTAAGCGATAGAAATTCGAACACTTCCAAGCTAGTAGTTTTTCGACCTGCCTGTTATTCTAACGTAATTTGCTTACTTTTGGAGTTCATTTTCGAGCTTTTGTGTTGTTCTCAGAGTTGAAATTTTGGTATACCGAGAGTGTTTGTAATATTCATCAATCGATTGCTTTCTTTCCGATTGTATTAATTCGAAATGGCATCCTCCCAAAATGACTATTGTTGTGTGCCTCAACTCAATGTTATTCATGGTCAAAGAAGAAAGGATCGTCTTAGTGCCTCTAGTTTTCATTTTTCCAAAGCCAAATGAATGTAAAGTTAAATTGGAAATAGCATTTGGCAGGGAACTCAATGATAGAAGAAAGGCATAGCTTTAGAAATTGAAGATTGGAAAACAGGTCACGAAATACATGGAAGTATGCTCACTGCATTTATCTGAAGATGTTTATTTTCATAAAGGTAAATTACCTACAATGTATTCATTTCGGAACAACTTCATGTCCTGATGTTTTCAGGTGTAAATGAAAATAAGAGAATTTTTAAGAAAAATGCTGCAGAGAAACTACCGAGCACTTCTGCAGCTACCTAATTCACATACTACACAAAATCATATTCTAAAAGAGTGATCTGGTTGAAAACCTGACAAAAACTAGATATACTGTTTAAGTTGATAATAGCTGAAGTTATTCATATAAATACATTAATTCTTTTCATTTCTATATATAGGTAGGTTGAACCAGCTGTGACATTTTTCATTTTGTATGTGTATCTTGAGCTGCTGTTATATGAAAATGAAATTAATTATATGTCAATCTGTTTCCATTTCTTCAGAAATACGATGCAAAAGAACTTGAGCAGAAAATCTGTTTTCATTTTATTGATTCACTCGTTTGTAAACAAAGAACAAGTCATATCATTTGGACTGATTCTAGATTTACCACAGAATATAGCCTGCATTCAGCACTTCTTCACATAAATAAAAGTCCTTAAATTACTTATTGAGGTGCCTATTTTTCCAGAAATTCAAGTAAACTTAGATATTGGTTCATTTTCATCCACCAAGCAACATCACTAAAATAACAACGAAACTATCCTCCAGGAACGATTCAAAGTACGATTCTATATCGTGATCCAAACGAGAAGTTCCTTCTCAAGAAATCACAAAATTATAATAATTTCTTCAAATATTCACGCTCTGCTCAATAAATATTCGTTCTCCACCACATTTCTAAGGTTTGTTTACATAAAACTACTAGCTTGGACAGGTTCCAAATATATCCGTCAGGGCGCTGGCATCTTCACAGAAGTTCCCAATAGCATGATTTTTAGATTGATCAACATACCCATGACACATGAGAACTTTGATATAGAACTTAATACAATAAAGCAGATTGCACTCAACAATGGTTTCAATCCATCTATCATTAATAAACTACTTAATCGAATGCAACTGAAAAAATCTATTTCACTTGTATATCCAACAATTTCACAAGATAATAAATATATTTCCCTTTCATACATTGGACATAAATCTGAAAAAAAGCAAGATATCTAAAGAAAAATAATAATTACCATATTTCATTTAAGACTAGAAACTCATTAGGAAATTTAATAAAAAACAATAAAGATAAAGTCGCTAAAGATAGAAAGTCTGGAGTCTATAAGTTGCCCATATGTATACGTTTGTGAAACGGGAAGATCATTTGGGACTAGGATAGGAGAACATCAGAAAGCATACGTAAGCGAAGCTCATAATTCAACATATGCAAAACATTTGTTGGAGACTTGTCATGATTTCGACAGCAATTTCGAAATTTTGCTCGTGGAAAATCAGACCCTAAAATTGAACTTCCTGGAAGCAATGGGGATAAATAGGTATAATAAAAAACAGATTCTCCTCAACGACCAAACGGACCTGAATAAATCTCCCTTACTCAACCTTTTTTGAAACCCAGGAATTCCCATAATTTGTTGTAGGTCACACCATATTTGTTCATTTTTTTCAACTATTAAAGAACTGTATCCCAAATATGTAGTCAGTTACCATGCTCACCTGATGAAGTCATGTTATCATGACGAAACAATTGTTGTGAAAATAAATATATAAAGCGGAAATAAGTTATTTTACTTCTTAATCATCAAGATGAATTTCCGACAAGTAAAGACTGAGACAATCAAGTATTTAAAAGTGAATTGATAATAACCTATTCACTGTGCAAAAGAATATTCAATAGATTTACCTGTGCTGTCTAAAGAGAGAGTAGACCCATGTCGAGATGGGGGTTTACTGCTAGGTCTACTTCCCGCTCTAGACGCCGGCCTTGAATTAGATCTGGATCCTCCAGGAGTTAGGGTGGACTTATAGGAAGGTTTTCTAGGTGTCCGGAATGTAGCACTTTCGTTATCTGATAAAGAATCGGGAGTTCCAGCAGACAAAGATGACTTTGACGTCCTGGGTAGGCTGCCCATCGGTACTGACCTTGCAGATCTTTCTCTCACCTAAATATTAGAAGTAAATAAATAAAAAATGAGGTGACAAAAATATGAAGTGCATCATGCAAGCTACAAAAAAGGTTCCCAGTGATCAGTAGGGCTACTAATTCTTATTCTTTCGAATTGAATTTGTGGAAATTTACAGTGGGTATGTTGTGAGAGAAATTGAAAGTAATCAAATAAAAATATTTCACACAAGAAACATTAGAATAAGTAAGTCTTCATGATTTGGTCAACATGTATCAAAACTACCGTGAGACAGCACTACAAGGTTACACAATGGGAGAACCTCTTCGAACTACCAGACAAGCTATTTTTGAGCTTACTTACAATTCGAGACCTTACCTTATCAGGAGGTGATACAATGATCTTAAAAAACGATAATACAAATGATTATATTGTCCACCGAAACGATGATTTACTTTGACAATTGATAATCTTTGACAGAAATGAAGACGTTGCTATTTTAACTCTTGGTGCTATAAGTAGATGAATTTCTCTCTACGGGAACTTACCTGAGGTATACCAACCATGGGTACTTGCGATAAATACAAGAGTTTGTGATGATCTGTTTCTCGTCCAATAACAGCAACTGCATGGCAAACAATCAAAACAAGACAATTAAATACTCAAAATTTGAGTGACAGGTCAATTTTGAGTATGTAATTGGTACCTCAAACATTCAAAATTTTGTACTTCTTTGAAAACCCGAATTTGAACAGGTGAATGGACAAACATACATGCTCATGCAAAAAACACTAAGACAACAAATACAGGGGAATTCACTTCCCGCGTGTAAAATGAATGGGTTGTGGAAGGATAATAACGTTAGCCATCAACATAAGCCTGCCAAATATCAGGAGAATTATATACAGAAAATAGTGCCACTTGGCCACAGATAGAGCGGCACTATGGTATCCGACTAACAACCATATATGGAGTGCGATTTGTCGTAGATTTAAGTCACGTTATTTCCGTATTTTTGTCTGGTCATAAATAGCATAAACTATCATTATTCAAATACAGGACTCATTTATTTTTCCAGAATAGGTGGAAAGAATTCAGACACGAAACGAATCTAAAAAAACCTATTGCTATGACGCAACCAATAGATTAAATAATGATTGCAAATAGGAATATCATCGAGACATAAAAAAATAAATAATAAACAATATTAAAATAGCTTTCATATCATTAAAACGAAACTTTTTGTAATTGATCAACTAGAAAAAATAAATACCATTAGAGTTCTATTCGAGTAGGTTTTTTATAATAATAATGTTTAAAATATTTTGAATCATGCAGTAGAAATTTACCGGGTGAATATATGATAAAATTAGAGAATCTTCGAAAAAGGTTAATGCATTCCGCATCACGGTTACTCTTACTTTTGAACCGTCTTTTAATTTCACTTCGATAACCATCCCGGTCTTTGATGATGGCCAATGTAAAATGGTACCTGCAATAAGTGGAATGATAGACTGGCGTATGTTGATGGATCACATGTCACCAAACCCTATACTTCCTTTTAAAGCTACCTATATCTGACAATACAAGACAACAAAATAGCCCAAACCTGTGTAATCACACAAAGAATCGAAAGAGTGTATTACCCAATGGAAAGAATTTGCATTGGCCTGTGTCCAGTGTAGAGTGGGGCCAGCTGTGGAACCCACATGCAAAGGATATGCATTGCCAATCTCTCCTTTTGCACGAAGCTGCTCAAATATAGGCATCAGCTCCGCCATATGCTCGTGAGCTAAACAGCACATGCCAAACATAACAGCAATTTTCGATAGAAACGGTGGTAAAAAAATTTCGTGATTTTCACACATGAAGAGTTTCAACATCTTCAACCCTTTCATGTGGATATTGTGGGTTTCGGATTAAAATATGAATTTGAGTTTGCAATAATCATTTGATAGGTATCTAAATTGCTGATGAGCGATTTTTTTTTAAATTTGAATGAAGTTCGTTTTCAAGAAAAGTATTCAAAACAAATCAGGTATTTATTCAAATATAAAGCTCAAATGAAAACGATTGAAAAGCAAATGAAGGTAAACTACAAATTTCGAAGATTATATTAAAAAATTTGTGTTAATAAAATAAAATGATATTTCCGACATTTTGACAAGTATTTTCACCACAATATCCACATGAAACGATTATAAATTTATGTACAATGCTCAGAAATTATGTGTAAAAAAACATAAATGAAAATCAATAATTATTAAAAAAATTGTTTACATATATTTCAAGCCAATGTACATGAACTCTAATTATTGTCAACTATTTTTTAGAAGGAAAGGATACTTCAATTAAGACTAGTGATAAAACTCAGACATTGCAAAGCTATCACTAGTATTAAATGATTGTTAAACTTTCGACAGTACCTTCAACTGAAACTTTAGAAAAATTGTATCAACTGAAGGTACTGTTGAAATTAAAATTTTGAGAGAGTTGTGTATCTTTAAAGTGAAAGCATGTGCCAACTAATTGAAAAAGAACTATGAAAACTTTTTTTCGAAAAAAATTCCAGGTACCAATTAAACACAAAATCATTTGTGAAAACCTAGAACAGACAATGTTCTAACACACATATCGTTGCTACGCAAAACGCCTGAATCTCCTGAGGCAACATGAATGCAAACATATTCCATTTCATTTTGATTTGATCGAGTACAAAAGTCGAATATTTTTTACCTACCTTACCATTCAGATTGGTGTAAAATGTATAGGACACATGCAAGGGAATATACTTACTTCAAACTACACAAGCAATAATATCTACATTCAGCAACGAACTTTCCAAAGTGGTGTCATATAGAAAGGTGCATATTTTCAATTCTACAATATTCACCTCTTTCATAAGAAAATAAATTTACGGGTATGTATAAACACTAACATAAGTTGCAAAAAGGAAGAAATGTAGAATACCATGCTTTGCTTTACAATAACCATTTTTGTTCATAAAATACATCTTGATTGAACATGTCTACTGAATTACTCATTATGATGAAAAAATTTCCAATGATACTACTCCACATCATCAAAAAAATTCATACACGATACTTTTTGAGAACTAAATTATAATAAGATAAAATGTTAGGTAGGACTAGCCAATAAAAAGATTATTGAACAACCAACAACACAACAAGAGAAGAAAATTTTAATGCAAGGATTTTCGAGATTTGTGTTTCAATATTTCGCTCAAATGATGAGATACAAAATTATATAATTATGAGATAAATACAGCAATTGTTCTTCATAGCTTTTCCAACACATTTTCAGAAAAGTTTATTGTTCGACAGTGCCTGTTGCAATACCCACATCTTCAAAAAACACCCAGTGCTTATTATCGTTGAAAATACAGAGTTGATGGAAATTACCTTCACCTGAACTTATTCACTTCAAAAATCGTAGCAATTGAACATTCATCATAGTCAGAAATTTCCTTGAATATAACAATAAGAGTGTGTTGTGTCAAATATCCATTTATTTTACTATCATGATAGTTTAACATTCAGGATAAAATAGAATGGTATTTAAATTTTCTGCTCTTGTTAAAACACGCTTAATTTAATGATATCAGAAATATTTGTCTCCATACCTAAAAGATACGAATCTAGGCAAAGAGAAAATATTTTTCCATTTTGAATAGGCAGATAAGAATTCCTTCAATTATATGAAGATTATCATTAAAATGAATTTAAAAGTAAAAAGGAGAAGGATCGAAAAAAGTATCCTTCGATGAAGAAATTTTGAAAATCAATTTAGTCCCACACAAAGATAATTTTGAAGATGAGGAGAAATCAAGTAAAACCTGCCAGAACAAACCGAGGAGTAACTCAAAAAACATGTCCACAAGATGGTGTGAGCAGTCGGTGCAATACCTTCGTGATTGGCCCTTGAGGGGTGCGGAGTGATGATGCAGAGGAGCCAGAGGCAGGACTGGAGACCGAAGTTCTCGGCTTAAATGCGGTCATTGTCTGAGAAACACCGTCGGCCAAGATGAACTGTTCCCGTAGTTCAATGTTTGTGCGTCCCTTAGCTGTGTTGGGTAAGATTGTGGAGCAGTGGATGATGAGATGAGTATGTAGAAGTTTCAAGGACGGTGGAGATAGAGGAAAACAGGCGTAACAGGAAATAAAAACAAACAAAAAAGCATTAAAACTAAATATTTGTACCATGTAATAAAATAAAATGCAGCATAAAGATTTCACCACGAACAAATGTTATGCTCAGTTTTATTTCTCAGTATTTGAGATCATTGATTGGAAATTATAATATTGATACCCCAAAACATTCGATGTGGTCCCTTAAATTAAATTAAAAATAATCGAAAATATTGGACTGTCGAACAAATCTATGAAGCACTGATAAAAATATTGATGTAAGACATTGAACAAGTTTTTCTTCTGAACCGTTAGCAAATAGTCTATCGGAAATTGGATGATTATTTCTTCTTAAAATTATTTCGCTTCACAAGAATGGAAGACGGGATCCCGTTTACCACAACCACTATCATTATATAATTAATTTAACAGCTCTGAATCATGAACCTAAGGGAAAAGTCTAGGGAAATTTGTAATATGCCATATCCTCTAATAGCTCGAACCAATAAAAAATTTAATATGGCTAACATAATCAGAAGAAATATTGAAGAAAAATTCTCAAAAATCTTGAATCACACTTATGTATACGAATGAAGCATGAATGTTTACTGTTACTTTTGCTTGAAAAACCTTCAAAAATACTTCTTCGTGATGAAATCATTCCTAGTGCAAAATGTATATCGATCGAATACACAAACTCAAAACAACGAAAGACTATGTATACAGAAAATAAAATAAACTTAAAGAGTGTAAAATGGCATCTCAAACTAGTGACGTATTATTATAAAACCAACTATTAAGTGTTATCATCATGCAAAATTAAAAATGATTACTAATCCACAACCAAAGTACGATCTGTGATTTTTTCAGCCGAGTATCATCATGACCCTTGAACATTTAATGTACAATTTTTGCAAATCTACGAAAAAATCACGTTTTTATCATGCATCATCTTACCAAGGGGGCACCAGGGTTCGTGCTCTTCAGGTTTGTCTGGGTGAGGTAATGGTAATACTAGCATAACTTTCAACGTTTAAACATATATGTACAGATGGTAAAATATCAAGTGATCATTAAAAAAAATTAAGCGCAACATAATTGTAAAATGATTATAATTGAAATTAATTGATGAGTAGGGGAGATAAGGGAAAAGGTAGAGTAAAAAATATTATTAATGCTTTGGAATAATAGAGATCTTTTGTGCTATACACTACAACAACTCTTCAATTCATTCAAATTGATTTTTGTTGTAGTGTAAACACTGTGGTTTTTATTATTATGGGTTGAATGACATGAATTAGCTTTTTACTTTTAGCAAATGAAGTTCGACATGAGGTAGAAGTTTTAATATGAAAAAGCTAAAAATATTAAGCTTAAAAATTATGCCTTGGATTAATTCCTCAGGAGACACAGTTAATATAGTCAGTTAATTCTTTATAAAATTAATATAGGGTTCAGTTGGTCACAATATGCATCGCCTGCGCTTTCAAGAAGTTCTTGCTGATATAATTTTTATATTGATAGTTTTTTCTTAGTTGACATCTTGTATAATTCAAGGAATCAATAATTATTTTAATAAGATTTATAATAACTGAAGAGAGCTAAAAATGATTATTGATTCAAAAAAGTCGAGAGATAATAGTGATAAATACAAAATAGAAGGAAACTTACCTCGGCATGGATCATTTTTCACTAAAAATTCATCTAAAGCGACCCAACCACCCCCTACCCTAACCATCACTGTACTTCTGAGAATCCTCACGAGCCTTAATTTCTGACTGTCACCAAACTGAAAAAAAAAATTGTGAAAAACGAGGAAATATGATGGAAAACTGGCGACCATGCTATTTCAGAAAACAATATGTTGGAAACTCCCGTCTTTTATTTTTCATATTAATATTTTTAAATGGACTCTTTTGTCTATCGAATGACTAGACCTCTCATATTTTTGACTTTTTATGAATTTATGTGAATCTATTTTCAGACAATATTTCTGAGTATTCTCTCAATTTATATTATTGAGGTTAGCAAATATAATAATGCGAAGTTTTTCGGCAAAGATACCTTAATATAATACTTTTACTTGGAAATGCTAGAACATACCCTATATTTTCCTTCACCAACTTGGAACACTCTGAACTTTTGTCGGCAAGTACACAGCATCACCAAACGTTTGACCTCATCATGAATCTTTTGAGAATCATTGGGTGCTTTCTCTTCCCAATCAGGTCTTAGAGCTGCTATGAATTTTTTCCAGTCAATATATCCTCTGTTGTCCAAATCAAACATGTCCGCGACATGTTTCATCTCCAATCTCGACGTATCGAATTCTTTAGGAAAAAAAGATATTGAAATTGATAATTTGCAGCATTAGCGGCCTACCAAAAAATCATTTGAGGCAAAACTATACAACTAATATGGAATGTTCTTGTACTACACACCATCTTAAACTACAAGCTCGAGGTAACAGAAGAATTATTGCAGTTACGTTATGCTTCTAGTTATGGTATGCTGACAAATTTCATCAGGATTTCATAGGATTAAACTAATAAATAAATCAATTTTGGGCGTAGAAATTTTGGAAGAGGTACAAATCTCTTACAGGGAAGCCATGTTGAATGCAGAAAGGAAAAAATATAATATCCTTGTTCTGATGTGAGTGAATCGATTCAAAGTTGAGACTCTTATTTCTTCAAAATACCCTATGCGCCCTCATTGTAGAAACTTCATTCAATACATCATACAACTACTCACTTGTTCTCATAATTCCATCTATGAATTCTTCCCTAGGAATAAGTTCGTTGTTGTCTCTGTCCATCTTTCTGAACAGATCTGTTAGTCTGGACTTCTTGTAATTCATAAATTTCAAGAATCTTTTCCTCCAGTCGTCCCAAGAGAAGTTGTCTGCCTTTTCTTTCTCCTTCAGATAAGCAAGATGTTCGTAAAGTTCTCGCTGGCGTTCCCATGAAAGCATCCATACATGTCTCCATTTATCATATAAGAATTTAACCCTTGGAGCCTTGAACTCCGGTTCGCTATACGAAAACATTCTTTGAAGACATTTTTTGAGGCAGAGAAGATCAATATTGATATAGTTTTTGAATTTTGGTGTGTTCCAGAACAATTTTGATTGAACATTGGATGAAATGCATGCAAATAATACCAAAATAAAAAAATAAATCAAAAAACCATTCTATTTTTAGGCTATGAATGAAACAATAAGTACCTTCCAGGTATGAATCGAGGTCCAAAGTGAGGATATTGTGGATCAGGACTGAGTTCTCGGCCGGGACTGGACCGGCTGTAGACAAAGCACATGCAAACACCACATTACTAATCTAGCTTTTTAAATCAGGAAATCAACGAATTGTTAAAAGCACAACTCAAATCAAAAAATTAAAAAAAAAAACACTTCAACCTATTATTAGCCTATAAAACTTCCACTCAAACTAACCATTATTTTTTAAGCTAATTTGCATAATAGAATAAACAATATCGTATACTCAACCAGACCATTCAAAATATAAAAACAAATAATTTTAAAAATAATTAAGAACAAAGATAAATGAAAAAAATTTACGTACATATATCACAATTTGAGGATATTATAACCATCACGAAACACCAACAAAATAAAAGTTTTCCGATACGAAATATGAACAATGGATTCGAAAGTTGATAAGAATATAGAGTATATCTGGAAATATTTTTGATTTCAAGCTGAGAAATTAAAATATGAATGAATTTCAAAGTGGTGATGGTGTACTTAAATTTTTCAGCTTGAGATTCGCCAATATTATCATGCAATATTTATTGATGAAATTAAATTTGCTAACCTTCCTCTGTGCGCAAGGAAGTCCTTGGATCCTTTGAAGCTGAAATGAAAATCTAAGTTTTCACAAACTGGATTATAAGGAAAATAAAAGCATCGATGTGACGTTCAGAACTTCAGCGCACTCCTATAATTATTGTCAATTTCACTTAGATTCCTGAGAGCAGTGTCAAAGTTCATTTCTTTGTGAGCTCATAATGTTTTTACACTAAGCAAAACTACACTTCTATAAATCTAAGCCATGGAATTATGAGATTTCAAGAAAGTACAATGATATTTTGACTTTAGCAGAAGATTTTTTGCTGTGTAAATGTGTCAGAGATCATGAATGAGAGATTATGTGACTTCTATAGATAATATTCATTCAAAGCAATGGATTTTTGTTGACTAAGTTTCCAAAATAGCTATTGAAAACATCCTATAAAGTTGTGTCTTGAAAATATCCCATTGTTAGTTCACATAAAGAATATGATTTTCAACTCAATCTATTGAATTATTCTCGAAAAACCGAAAGTTCTTTCATTTACATCATTGGATTTGGAAAAAAAAGTTTGTAGTGATCACCATGATCAATCTTTTGATCAATCAAAGTGTTGAGGCTAGAAATTTTTGTCTTGCAAATCTCAGGTTTTGAGATATTCTTTTCAGGAAGTTATCATACGTGCAAACGAATAGATTTGATTAATCACGATACGGAATTCGAAAAATGAATATATTGTCAAAAATGGTGTATGAGTGCGCCAAATACTAAAACGCTTAATGTTAGATGTTGTGCAACACTGATATCCTACCTTTGTTTGTGCCCAAGTGTGCCATAGTTATCAGGCTCACGAATATCATGCTGTGATCCACGGCTGAAGAGACAACACAAATAAAAACATGCAAACATAAAAAACAAAAGCAAACAAACAAAAGTATACATTTACGAGCCTGAAGAAAGCAGTGATTCAACCTAGTGAGGTCAGAACATTGGAAACAATAAATAAAAACATTGAAAAATCCAATTAAAATCTACCAAAGAATATGGAAGAATAACTTACAAGGCTCCTTTTCCTTTAGCAAATTTCTTGACATCCTTTGAAGCTTGCGACGCTTTTACCTGCTTAGCTTTACATATCTTGTCAACCTCCACCTGTCTTCTCTGGGTGTTCTCCATGAACTCTTTGTGATCAGCAATGAGTTTTTCAGTTGCAGGAATGTCTAGAGGAAGTTCCTCACGTTTGAGAGCGATGAGGGTATTTTCCAGTCCCAAAAGCCATTGAATGAGTTCTTCCAAACTATCATCCAAACTCTTCAATGTTTGTAGGTGACTAGTTAACCTTTGATGTCTCTGCAACGTCCAAGATGATATTTCCTCCCATCTGGTTTGAATGACCTTGATCCAGTTCTTGATGACATTAATACTATCAGGGTGAGATTTAGCCAGTATATTATGAGCCAACTCAAGAGTTTGATCTTTCTCAAGCTCTTTCTCAGCTATCTGTGATCTGAAGGTATCAATATAACGTAACTGCTCAAGAGCAAGGGATTCATCTTCAGGAACATTTCCCAATAACCTCAATTTCCTTTCAGCTTCAGACAACCAATCTAAAAGCATATTAACAGCCATGTGTAATTTTTCAGCTTCTCTTAAAGCTTCACGAAGCATATCTGACTTTTTATGAGTCAATTTCGATACGCTATCCCACAGATTATTGAGGTCCATCAGTTGCTCTCTTAGCTGATTAGCATCATCTTTGCTGGCCTTTCTTTCCAGTTCTTGACCAGTTCTCATTACTGATTCCATCTGTTCATTTCTTCTTTCCAATTCTTTCTCAAATAATCTATGCTGTTCTACCAAATGGTTTACAGTATCAAGGTCTCCATGTAGTGGCGTTTCCTCTGATAATTCTCTTTCTACTTTCTTTAACCACTGCAGCAAGGCAGCAAGAGCATCTTTGAATTGACCTGAATAAAGTAGAGCTTCTTCCAATTTACGTTGACGATCCACACTCTTGTTACAAACACTCGTCCATTTGTTTTTGAGTTCAATCAACATATTCTTCAGAATTGGTTCATCATTCTTTGGTGCTTTATCTTTTAGGGACTTTCCACTCTTGATTACATTGTCATAGGTTACTTGTTTTCCAGATAACACCCTCTGGAACTCTAGATGCTTGGCTATTTTAAGTTTTATTTGCTCAGGTTCATTGCCAACAGCAGTACTGAGAAGTTTGTCTAAATTACGTTCGGTATCTTCCAGCCACACCATCAAGGCTGACCAAGAATCATGGAAATCTCTTGCTTCTTTGTAACCCAAATCCAAGGCTCTCGTTCTTTCACCTGATTTTGAAGCTACACGTTCCCACCTATGTTGAACACTTATAAGTAGATTCTTGATCAGTATCACATCTTGTTTCTGACTGAAATATTTCAGATGGGTTCCTTTCTTATCCAACTGCAGCATTATTTCACGATGAGCTGCTACATCTTTCTGGAATACCTTATGCTCTTCAATTTGCTGTTGAACAGTATCCAGAACTCTAGATACAGGTTTCAAGCTAGTAAGAATCTTCTCTGCTTTAGTTAACCAGTTGACGAAGTTCTGAAGAGCTTCGTGGAACTCTGTAGCTTCCTTCAGAGCTATTTCTAGTTTGATCTTTTTGTCATTAGCTCTAGCAGTAACAGAATCCCAACGTTGCTTCAGAGTCTTTAAGTTGTGCTGAAGATTGGATGCTGTATTTGAGCCCCTCTTCAGGTATTCCTGACCTTGAGCCAGAACAGTTTCCACTTTTGGTCTGTTATCTTCGATTTCATTATAAATTTCCATGAAACGCTCGAGTTGTTCAGTAGCTGTTTCTGGTAATCCTCCAACTGGCTTACTGGCTGCTATTATACCATCGACATCGCCTAACCATGCAAGCAGATCTTGTATTTCTGCATTGAATTTCTGAGCATCATTAAGCGCATCTTCCAACTCTCTCTGTCTATCTGCAGCTTTACGCATCAAAGCTCTCCATTCTATATTCAGAGTATTTAATTTGTCTTGAGTAGCAGAAGCTTCGTCTACAAAAAAAATGTTTTTGTGTAAATATATACTGCAACTGAACTTCTATCTGATAATAGAAATCGAAAATTTGTAATTTTACCTTCCCCACTTTCGATAATTTGGCGCCCAGCATCATTTAAGGTATCAATACTAGTCTGGTGAGCCTGTATGTCATTTATCAACACCTTCAACTTAGCTAGTTCAACTTCTAAAATTTGTGCATCTCCAGCGACAGGTTTCAACTCATCTAAAGTACTGTCAGTCTTCTTGATCCATATGAGCAATTCACTCAGGGCATGCTGGAATTGTCCCAATCTGAGAAGGGCATTTTCCAAATGTCTTTGTCTTTCAACAATACCCCTGAGCAAATCATCCCAACGTTTGTTGACTGCAGTCAATGGTATCTTGATGGCTGCTGCCTGATCTGCTGAAGTTCTTTCAGTGAGCTCCTGGGCTTGCCTAAAGAATATAGAAACAATTAGAAGAATTTCTTCAACTTCTATATTTTGATTAAGCAATGCTAAAGCTATGAAGCACATATCTTCTCGCGTTAATAAAAATTTTGACTGCATATTCAATCAAGCCCCAATATCCATCCAACAAAAAATCCATACAACAATAATTTCTGTTTCACTTGAGCACAGATTTTTTGTTGAAACAAATGAAGCATAGCACAATGAAGTTTAAATTTATTGACTGCAGAAAAAATCGAAAACACAAAGAACAAACTGACGAAATTATATCTTTATAGATGATACATGCTGGAAAAATAGAATTAAAATATTTGCATGCTTTAATTGTGCGTTATCACATAGGCATTGCACCCTCACAAAACGTAAAATTGTCTTGCCTGATGAGACTCCTGTTGTCCGTTGACACATAATAAATAAAAAAACATATTGTTAATAATGGATTGGATATCAATTAGCTCACTAAGTAAATACAAATTTGTGAATCTCCAACAAAATCATGAACAACTGAACTTTTTGGATATTTTACACGAAGAAACCCGAATGAATTTCAATCAAGCATTTCAGTTCCCATGGAAGAGTTAGAGAACCATTTCGCCCCTATTGATGATTTTGCTGTTCTTTGATATTTTGAGATACAGTGAAGAACTTCTACAGCATTTTGTTGCCATATCATAATTAAAAAAAGAAATTTTTTCCAAAATATGGAGACAAACATTCTCCATCTCAGAATATGAACAGTATTTAAAAGTTTGATATTTTTTTTGAGAGGGTCTTTAAAAGCATTGAATCCATACTGACCTGTTTAGAGCTTCAACCTTAACCATATGAGGGTCAACTTCTGCCTTAAAGTCCTTGAGCTGATTGATTTGTTTTTTAACAGCATCAATATCAGCACCAAGAGGACCCATTTTTGCGAATTTGTTCTCAGCTCTTTCAAGGAAGTTGAGTAGATTGTCCAGTGTCTCATGGAATTCCATGGCTTTTTCCATAGCATCTATCAAATTTTCTTCCCGTTTGGCATACAAGGCAGTGATATTGTCCCAGGCGTGATCCAAATCTTCAATGTGTTTTTTCACTTCTGGTTTATCAGGTTCTCCACACAGTTTCATCAACTTCTGACCTGAATTCCTGACTTGATCCACCTCTGGTTTTGTCTGATCTATTTCCTGTCTGATCTCTTGTAAAGCCACCTGTTGCTCTTGGATGGCTTTAGGTTCAACAGCTGGCGGTTCTTGACTAATAAGGGAATCCTCCAAGTCTTTGAGGGTCGACATAATGGCGTGAAGTTCCTTCCAAAACTTCTGAGCAGCGCCCAGCGTTTCTTCCAGAGAGTTTCCACGTTTATTGGATGCTTTCTGCACATCGTCCCAGAGTTTATTCAACTTATCCAACTTACGCTTGATTTCTTTGATAGCTGGATCAGCTCTATTGGCAGCCTTATTGATAACGTCATCGGCAGCTCTTTGAACTGCGGCATATGCTTCTTTACGTTTATCCAAATCACCCATCAGGCTATCATTGTCTTCAATCTGATCTTTGATTTTGGGTGGGTGAGCAGAGATCGGCTCGAGGTTGTTTACTTGGTCAGCAGTGTTTGAAAGTGCGCGAAGCATGCCCTCCAGTTTATCACTGAACTGGGAGCTCTCTTGTAAAGCTTGTTCTAGAGCCTGTTGACGTTGCCTTAACTCTAACTTGAGAGCAGCGTATCTATCGTTATCATTATCAAGTATTTCTTGCACTTTGGCACCATCATCTTCATTGCAAAGTCTTACCAGTGCCTCTCCAGTTTTATTCAATTTATCAACTAATGGTTTGTGTTCGTTGATACTTTGAAGGAACATTTCGTTTCTATCTTGTTGGTGAGCAATCAAATCAGGTCTTAGTGCTGGCATAGATAGCATCGACACTTGCTCTTCCATGTCATTCAGCCAGTTGGCCAACATGTTATGAGTATCATGGAAATGTTCTGCTAGAGGTAAGGCTTGTTCTAATATGCCTAGACGATCTGTACTCAATGCTGAAACAGTATCCATTGCCTCCCTTAAATCATCCATTTTTTCTCTAATCAAAGACGTATCTTCATTAGGTGGCGTTTCTCTAAGAACTTTCTTAGCAGTTGATAACACATCACGTACTCTGCTTTTCTGACTAGAAATATCATCATTCAATGCTTTGTGTTCTTTCAGTTGTACTCTTATCAAATCAGGTTCTGCTGATGGTTTTTCCGCATCCTTTATCTGTCCTTCGACTTCTCTGAACCATTCAAGTAGTTCATCGATATCACTGGTGACCTCCAGAGCTCGCTGTTTTCCAAGATGTATTCTTTCTGCCCTTCTCTGTATCTGCTCAGCAATAGCATCGAATCTTCTGTTATCCCTAGTTACCAAGCCTTCAATGGTGGCAGCTCCCTCTCCAGGACTAGTCTGGCATAACTGAGGCCCGATTAGATTTATATGTTCGAGTACTGGTTTCAACTCTTGAAGATCAAACTCAAGTCGCGCTATTTCATCTTCATTGGGTTCTGCAGATTGTAAGATAATTTCTGCGCTTTGCATCCAGTCAACTAAACGGTTGTGATTGTCATGGAATTGTTGTACAAGAGGAAGCATTTCTTGAGCGTTTTTAAGAAGTTCTGCTCCCCGAGACGTTAAGTCATTGTAACGCCTTTGAAGGGAGTCCAGTTTATCTTTCAACTGAAGGGCTTCATCAGATGAAATATGACGCATAAGTTCAACTCCTGCATCCACAGTTCCATCTACATCTTGTTGCCTACTAGCAAGTTCTTCAGAAAGACCTGTTAAGTCGTCCATTTGTTCTAACAACTTATCCTTGTGCACTGCGAGTACTTTGTACCTTCTCAGTCTGTGTTCTAAGGAATCCATCCAGGCTGCCAAGTCTTGGTAAGTTAGCACCAAGTGACGCAAACCTTGTCTTGAAGCTGTGAGTAATTCTCCAATATGCTCACTAGCTTCAACAAGGTTACCATACCTATCTGTTACTTCTTGTAGTTTATCTGCTAAAGTGGATGCTTCGTCTTCTCCTACCAAGGACATCAGATTTGAAGCAATATCAGTAAGTTCTCTGAAATCGGGTTTTTTATTCAAAATATCATCATGAAGGATATCATGTTCTCTTATTCTCTGTTGAATCTTTTCTTCATCAGTTGGAATTATTTCCATGTCTTTGACTTTTTTCTCGCTTCGATCTAACCAGTCCTGTAAAGGTACAAGCTTATTTTGGAACTCTTCTGCCACTTTCATGGCTTGTTCTAGGTCCAAAGTCCTTTGTTGCGCTCCTTGAGTGAGGGTGTCAAATCGTCCCATAAGATTCTTCAGTTGTTTTTCAATCGCTTTCCTTTCAGCTGGATCAGCTTCTTTTGCGATTTCATTACCCATGCTGAATAATGAAGACATAGATGGTTGACGGTCCAATAACATCTTCTTCAAGAATTTCTGTTCTTGAAGTTGTGCTTTAACCACTTTGTAGTCTGCAGATGGTGGCTTTTGATTTGCTACAAGATCTTCTGTATCAGTTAACCATTTATCAAGACCATCAAGAGCTTCTTGGAATTTGCCAGATTGTAGTAAAGCAACATCCAGCTTTCTTTCCCTATCGTTTATCTGAAAATATATGATTATGTTAATGATACCACAACGATGATTATGAAAATGTAAATGAGCCTTATTTTTTTAATACAGACATAATATATATGTCAACACAATGGAAAAAACAATTCATCATCAATGCAGAACCTGTAAAATATTGCTGAAACTTGCAATATACGCCTACAAAATTCTTGTTTCCTGCAGAAAGAGGTAAATCAACAGATTACAGTGATTTTTTTTCGCGGCTTTGCTGTTTTCAATGCAAATTTTCTGAATGAATGAAATATCAAGATTTTTACCATTTATGAGAAGAAAATATGACTCTTAAAATATTCATCCAGAACTTACCTTATCCTTAAGTGCATTCCAATGGTCATTCATCTTTTCGAGATCTTTTTCAAGGACAGCGGTATTCACACCTGGTGAAGCTGACTGAATCAGGCCATGACCAAATTTATTCCACGTGTCAACATTTTTACCCAATGGATCTATAACTTTCACCATGAAAGTCTTGAAATCTTGTTGTTGAGCCCTAATGCTGTCTACTTCAGAACCTACAGGCTTGAATTTACGTAACTGATCTGAAGCATCAGAAATATTTTCCAAAATATTGGAATTAGCCATATAGAAGTCTTCAAGTTTCTTCAAAGTACCGTTGAGATCTTGTTCTCTGCTTCTAATACGATCGTCAAGTTTTCCAAGTTGTTTTTTCAAGCCCTCAACTTGGTCTCTCGTCTGTGCAGTATCTGGAGCAAAACCACTGTCTACCAGAACTTCACCAGCATGGATCGCATCATTAACTTCATCAGAGGCCCTATTAATTTTCTTGACAAATGCAGAAACTTCATCCAATTGTCCATGAACCGTTTTTATGTCCCTCCCTGGTGGTTTCATACTGTCAAGCTCACCTTCCATTGAAGTAAGATCGTGTGACAGTCCTTTTACTTGATCGTTGAATTGTGTAACAGCAGTGGCAGCTGATTGTAGTTCCAAACAGCGATCATCTAATTTCGCTTGGAGATCACTGAGGCGATCACTCAAAACATCAACATCATCTTGCAAATGACTAGCATCAATTCCATTCTCAGATGCTTCATGGGCCAAGTCAATTCCTTGTTGGCGTACAGCTTGTAAGGGTTTCTTCAATTTCGAAGTTTCTTCTCTCAATGCTTTTATTCTATCCAGGAGCTTAGGGTCTTTGGCAGCACCCCCTAATGCATCGTGAGACGCAAGCTTATCCTCGCATCTTTCTAATCCATGCTGGAAATCTCGCAGGTTTTCATTGAAATCTATCAATTTCCGAGATTGATCTTCAAGAGCTTGTGTACGTTGGATGAGTTCATTATTCAGCTTTTCCCATCGTTCTTTGAGATCAGTAATTTCATTCTTGACGATGTCTTTGTCGATGTCACAAGCTGATAGGAAGGTTTCTCCTAAGACCTTGGTGTTCTCATATTCTCCAGATTTCTTCCAAACTTCATTGCGGAAAGCTTGCAGCTCTTTGAGTTGTTTCTCGATGTGTTTTCTTTGGAAAGATGACGGCTTCAAACTATCTAATTTATCTTCAGCTTGCCTTAACCATGGCAAGAAGTTTTCAAGTGAACGATAGTATTTGCGACAATGTTCTTTGCATGTTTGTAGTCTAGTTTGCCTATCAGCAGCTTCTTTTCTGAGTTTGTCCCATTGTTGTTGGATTTTGTCTAACTCTCTTTGCAGTGGTCTTGTATCTGTTTTATTACCACGAGATAATATATCACGGCCTTTGTTTAGAAGCATGATAACTTCATGTTCCCTGGCGAGAACATCTCTATAGATGGGTTCGTGATGAGCTAGCTGTTGGTCCAGAATGGATCTGTCAGCGGAAATCAATAGTCTTTCAGAAAGAGAACCTAGTTCATCTGATAACCATCCAAGAGTTTTGGCGCATGAAGCTTCAAACTGTCTACCATCACGGAGGGACCCTTCAAGTTCAGCTTTCTTATGATCTAACTTCTTCTGCAAGGCATTAAATTGTCTGCTGATAGAAGCGAGTTTGCCTTGAATATCAGCCCTAGAAGCGGGATCACTCAACACATCACAAAGATGGGAACCTGCTGCTTCCAGATCTGCAAGTAAAGGTCTCTGACCTTCTAGTTGTCTCTCAAGATTCTCAATTTTTCTTAGTTGATCTTCTGGGTCTTTATCCAGTGGAAGTTCATCCAAATTGTCTGAAATTCCTTGTAAGGCATCTCTTAGTCTTATCATTTGTGCATCGAATTCTCTGCTGGTGTCAGCAGCTGCTCCTAGGGAATCAGCTCTTTCTTCCAACCTCCCTAATAGATCAGCCCATTTATGCTGTACATTGGCGAGTTTATTGTTGATTCTTTGGCCATCTGGCGAACTAATTTCTAAGAATGCTAGAACTGAATCTCCAACATCTATGAAATGTTGTAGTTGAGGTTGTTGTGATCGGAATTCTTCCCTCAGTACTTGAACTTGCTGGACTTGAGATTGTACCATCCTTGAATCGCTTGAAATGGGCCCAAGCACTGTTAACATTCTTTCTTTCGCACCAAGCCAAGCAGAAAGTGAATCATGGGTGTCATGGAACTCCTTCATATCTTCCATGAACTTTATTTTGTTTTTCAGATGGTCACTCAAACTCTTCCAATGAGATACGACATCTTCAAGTTCATCGTTCAATGTATCACTACCAGGCGAACCAGGTTTTCTGCGTAATAAATCTTTGATCTGACTTTTTGTTGAATCAAGTAGAGATTGTTTTTCATACATTTCCTCAAGGACCTGTTTAATTTGTTTGTTGACTTTATCCGCCTCGTCTTTAGTGTTTGGAATTGTGTCTTTTGGCAGCTTCTTCTGAACTCTATCCAGGAAAGAGCTCAAAGTTTTTAGATGATCCAAGTGTTTCTTAACTTCTTCAGATAGTGAATCTATTTCAGACTGTCTATCGTTTATCTTCACTCCTAGAAGTGAATATCTGTTGTTGATTTCTACAAGTTGTTGCTGGACTGGTGATAGCTCTTCTAGGTGGAAACCATCTTGACTAGATCGACGGGAAGAAAAGCCACTTGATCCCCCAGTAGAAAGGGGGCTAAGTACTTTTGTAGGTGATGGTGATCTTGCATCTGTTGATGGTCTTCGCCCTGAAAAAATCCGCCGAGTTAATAGTTTTTGTCCAATCCAAAGAAATTCTTGTGAATTAACTTACCTGCAGTAAATGATGGTCTCTTCGTTGGACTGTAAGGTTGACTTTTTCGTTTGGTAGGAGAATCTGGCTGATCTCCTCTAATAAGATTTTCATATACTAGGCCTACATCATTGATTTTTTCAATCACAGGGGCATATTCTTTATATTCTTTCGTAATAGGTTTCAGCTCTTCATTCTGTTTCTTGAGGATATCCAAATCAATGGCTACAACCTCCAGACGATTAACCCTATTCTCCATTTTGTTCAGCCAACCATTAACATCTTCACGTGTTTTTTCATATGCTAACAGTTGTTCGGATCGTTGTTTCGATAGTTTCTGCTTTTCATCCAACAGGTTCAGCAAATCTCTCCATTGGTTTTCAAGAAGTTTTATTTTGTCTCTAACGTTCGATACATCTGTTACGTCTCTCTTGTTGACTAAGTCTTTTCCGTTTTGAATAATTTCCTCAAACATGGCGTGCTTGCCTTCTACATTAGCGTTGATGTCTTGCATCCTGCTAGAGATCTCATCGAATGGCGACTTCGATAAATCACGAGATTCGATAATTTCCAGAATGCTCTTGTACCACTGATCGAATTGACTCATCTGGTTATTGAAGTGAGTAAGGTTTTGATCGACTTCGGCCAAAAATTCCCCGCGTTTTTGGGATCTATCAAATAATTTCTCGAATCGGACCTTCACATCATTTAATTTAGTTTCTATCTTCTTAGCAACTCTAGCATTGCTTGTGGAATGTATTAATTCACTTGCAGATAGGTAAACAGAATCAACAGACGAAATATGGTTATCGATGTCCGACTGTATTACGCGATGTTCTCTAATTTGTTCATCTAATCGTTCTTTGATGAGAGAAGCAGGTTTTTGTGCATTCTTGAATTGGCTCTCTGCAGAATTCAGCCAATTCATTATACCATCTAGAGCATCTTGTACTCCCTGTGATTGAATGAGGGCAGTTTCAAGTTCTTGGCAACGATCAGTGATAGCATTGCTGAGTTGGTCGTACTTCTGTTGGAGTTCAACAACAGGTTTCTCAAGTCTGTTCATTTCAGAAGCGGATAGTTGTCCTTCCAGTGATGCCAATAGATTTCTAACAGCCTATAAGAATATTTTAAATAAAGTAATATAGAAAAGTATGCATAAATAAGTTTTCCCCTCAAATATAACCAACTTCAAATCGTAAGTCTGAAGACAAAAATTGTGTATTGTTCATCATGACAATGACTGAATTAAAGCTACAAAGAAGTATTATTTCGAATTTGGAAATAATGTATACATGAGTAATGATTATCTTTATGTTTCACGTGGCCTCATTTTTTGTAGTTGGTTAATTCACGATCTATTTTTAGTATGTTTGGAAATAAAATCACTTACCATTTTGGCGTCATCGATAAGCCTTCCGTTCGCAACAAACTCGTTATTCAAAGCCTTTGCATGGGACAATTGGTCTTCGACAGATCTTGGATCACCACTGATAGGTTCATTCAGTACCTTGATTGTTCTGGGTTCAATATCCCTCAACCATAATCTGGCCTTTTCTACAGCATCACTATAATCTCTTTGTTTACCTCCAACACCAGATATACGGCTGGACAAATTATTTGCTCTGCTGAGTAAATCTTTATATTGTTGAGTGATCAAACTCACTTCGCTTCGTACTGGAGATTCTTGCGAAGAAAGAGGTTCGACATGCGGAAGTCTTGAGGGAAGGGATGTTCTGAACTCGTTGAGTAATTTGAGATATTCTTTTCCTTCATCTACAAACTTCTGAGCAGACATGGTTATAAACCTCAAATCAGCTTGATGTGCAATAACATCGCTCACAAATTCTTTTGTACTATCTACACTGGAGTCTAGATTCTTCAAATCAGTCAAAGATCTTTCTTTATCTTCTAGAGCTCTTCTTGCTTTGTTCAACCAATCGGAAAATATGTGCATTTCAGATTTCAGTTTGGACAGCTCGTCTCTCGAGATCATCATTTTCTTTAGCAAGGCGTCTGTGCGATCCACAGCTTTATCATATCTATTTTTTAGAGTCCTGCCACTTTTTTCCAAGGTCATTACTTCGCTCTTGGACAAAACATCTCCAGCAGTTAATACTAACTGTCTAACCTGATCGCTGCAGCTAGTTACCTGCACATGGTGGTGATCAAGGTCATCCTTAATGTGCTTCATGGTGTTGATTTGGTTACGTAGATCTTCTTCAAACTCATGAATGATGTCTTGGGAAGCAATTCTATCTTCAACTTCCCCGATCCAGTGTAGAAGTTTCGAAAGGGTCTCATCGCATAGCCTATATTTCTCCTCGACTGCTTGCTGAAATTGGAATATAATTTTGATATTCACTGCTATTGGTTACTGAAATTTTAAGTGATCCAAATTTGATTGGATCAAATAATCTTTCAATTGAAAGTATTGCAATTAAAAAAATGTTGCTCTCAATGAATTTGTATCTGACAAATCGCCAAAAGCTAAACATCCCTTAACCTAAACATGCACTCAAGCATTGCGAACACACATAATGATGTTAGTTTGGAAAAAAATAATTTGATTTTACCTAAGACATACTCAAAAAACCTGTGAACAAAACATTGATAAAAAAATATAATTTAATATAAAAGTGACAAAAAGATTCATAATTATATAATTAATTAACAATTTTAATTTGTTAGATTATGTATAATTTGTTGGTAAGTAATTTACTATGAGAGTTACAGCCCTCAATATCATTGATTAGGTAAATATTGTCCTAAATAAGCTTTATGTATTCATTTGAAATTAATCGTAGTTAGAAGTCAGATAAGCAATCCGTTAAATTCATGGTGTGAATTAATAATTGCAAAATCTTGTTTGGAATTTCTTGAATATAAACTAAGTGGATTATACAATATAAAATATCTTACTGATACGTTATTGTATACTGTATTGAAAAGAATTACGAATGCATCTATCAATCCCATTTGAAAAAAATTATGCTTTACTTGAAAGGCTGTTTCTCGAAGAAAATTATAAGGATATTTTCCACATGAGACTCTTTTGAGTGATTATGCAACAATGATTTAACCCTGACTCATCTTGTTCTATTTCATTCTATATAGAAATATTGTAAGAATGGAGTGAATCCAAGATATAAATAAGTTAAAACTGCATGATGATGAAGCATTCAACAGATTGACAGTTATATCATGTCATCTATAATAGTTCAGCATTCCATATAAGCTATTCATGAAGGTCATATGCATATTACCACTACGATTGATGCATCGAAACAATCTTTGGGGCTATATCTATTGGCCTTGTGGTTCCTCTAATAGTTTGGATGTCGTGAGGATATGAAATGAATAGGGTTATTCTTGGGGTTACTGGTATGAGTAAATTATGTAAAAGCAGATGTAATGATACGTTATGTGCAGGGTTGCAGGCGATTATGCACATTCTCAGTAGGACCACCACACAAAAATGAAAGCTCCCAGGGTCACAAGCTGCAAAAAATATTGTTGTTATAACTCACTGTATCATAATAAAACTCTTATGAAAATATAAAGAAAATAAGAAAATAGCACTATTACAAAGGAATGATCCTTTGTTAATAGCTTTACTCCGCTGAAACTACTATTTCATAATTTTAGGCATCAATTATAAATTCAAATTGTTCATTCCATACTCAACAACATGAAAAAATCAGAAATTTCATTTGGAGGATTGTTAAAATTTTATTCCACTAAATTGATCAATACTTAATTTTCGCAATAACTTAACTCTTGAACAACTAATCATTGATCATTTCATTTGATAAAAAAGGCATCATACAAAAACTTGTCTTGAAATTTTTAGCACTAATGTGAGGTCAGGCATTTCCGTCCTCGCTAAAATTAGATGCCGAAGTAATGTTTGTCGAATTTTTTTTTATCAATATTTCCTTAAACAAACATTGTATCATGCTGAAATGGAGCAAAAGGACTTTTTCACCAAGAAATTCATTTTAGTTTTGACTGAACTTGTAATAACTTCTCGAGCATTTAAGATGCTTTGGTTCATGGAGGTTCTAGATAACCACTAATTTTCAAGTGATGATAGTTTCTCCATAGGGCTATAAAGATAACTCAACAATATTTTATGATTTTGGGTACCTATTATAATTCTTATGAAATATATTTGAAGAGAACGTTTCACTGCGATGCTTCAATTCAAAACGGCTGCGTAACTGAGCATTCCTCAAAGCAACAATCAAGCCACAACACACCTCTTAGGCGAGAAACCTCAGTGCAAACTATGATAAATTCAACTAACATTAAACTCACCCTTTGTTCAGCAGGTAATATCAAACCCTTTTCTAGTGCTTTTGTGAAGTCCACCTGTTTGCCTTCATTCTTGTCTAGTATCCTGCCTTCCTGTGCATTCACCAAACCACTCTCAATGGCTGCTGATAGGGGTACTATGGTACCACTTTCAGGGTCTTTTATTACGGTACTTGTGGGATCAACCAAATTATGACTTATAGCTTCTGTTAAAGATATACGCTTTCTATCTATGATGGGGATGTATACAAATGGGTCGGTGAAGCCTCCAGTTGTGGGGTTGTAAAGGGAATATATCACAGACTCAATCAGACTGAAACCTCTTCTTGGTGTCATGAGTAAACCGTTTTCCATAGCACTAGGGAGTGAGAACAGTTTAGAGGTGGAAGTATCTAGTATATTTCCCTTTTCGGAATCTATGAGACCTTTTCTGAATCCTTCAGGAAGTTTCATCAACTTCTTTTTGAGGGTATCTTTGATGACAGCGGAATCAGGGTCGATATATCCAAGAGTTATAGAATCTTTCAAGCTCATTACTTCTTTGGATTGTGGGTCGGTGAATTTACCGGTATTTATATCTAAATTACCCAACTCTACCGCGTGTCGAAATTCGAGAGGTTCTCGCATGTAGATTATTATACTTTCTGCATAAATAACGATCTGGGATTTTATCGCGCCAGTTTGAGCTTCAAAGATCAAAATTTTAGTTGGATCTAAAGTTTTATCTGCTACAGCATCGCTAACGGTCTTAAAAATACCCGACTGAACATCTTTGGTAACGGCAACTTGAGGATCTAATAGTTCAAAATTCATAGCTTCCTCAAGAGTGCATTCACGAGGTTGAGTGGGGGCTCTACCTAACTCAGAAATGGATTGCTTTATTTCTAGTGGTTTTTCGACAGTGACGAGCAGACCTTTCTCGAAAGCTACGTCATAGTTATAAGTCAATTTCGATTTTGAATCTAAAACGCGACCCTTCAGTACATCGATCTTGCCTTCTTGTATAGCAGTGGGTAAAGATTTCGTACAATTGTTGTGAGGATATATCAGAGCAGTTGAAGACGGATCGATCAAATTTTGATTGAAAGCATCTACTAAATCGTAAAACTCTCCGTTTTTGAGTGGATCTGCAAATTTCCCAGAATCTGAACGATAAAAACCGCACAGAATTGCTTCTTCCAAAGATACGGGTCTATTTATTGGAACAATCAATCCCTTTCTTTTAGCCTCGGATAAATTCACAGCGTTCTCGTTTGGAAACAGGTATTTATTATTTTCGTCGTCTATAACATGAGTTTCTACAGCTTCAGGTAGCTTAAGGTATTTATTTTCTGGGCTACTTTTGACAATGGATGTTAAAGGATTTATAAACTCGTTATTGCAAGCGTCTTTGAGATTCATCTTACGTCCTGAAACTGGATGTCGGAACACGTTATCAACGGGATCGTAAAATCCCATTTGAATAGCTTCATAAAGTCCAAAGTTACCATTCTCAATGTCCACGATTAATCCTTCCTCCAAAGCTTGCGATAATTTGAGTTGCCTGTCTGTCACATTATCACTGAAAGTACCGCTGCGTTTATCTATGACTCCAAGTTTGCATGTGTCGGATAAAGTCAGCAGTCTGTTTTGTTTTCTATCGAAATAACAAGGTAGCAGAGGAGATATTATACATTTTCTGACCGCTTCATGTAGGGTGATTTTTCTGTCGTTGGTGGGGTCTATTATTTTACCTGTATCATCATCGTACAATCCTTGATGGATGGCGCGTTGAATCGAGACAGCTGCTTTGCTGTCGATTAAGATACCTAACTCAAAGGCTTTAGGAAGAGAGTATTCCGACCTTTCGTTATTTGAAAAATCTTTAACCAATGCGGTGTTACCATCTACGTAGTTCTTGTGAATTGCGTCTATAAGCGATAGTTTACGCCAAACACCTGCTCTGGTGTCTTTCACACTTATTGATTCGGCGTCTATTAGATTAATCTCTATAGCTTCCATCAAGGTCAAGTAATTTCCAGTATGTGGATCTAGGAATAGACCAGATTGTTCGTCATATATTCCTTTGAATATAGCTTCACTCAAGGGTACAGGTGGTGCAACCTCTATCAAAAGCCCTCGTTCGAAGGCCTCGTTGAAATCTATCATTTCGTTATTTCTCGAGCTTATGACAACACCGTCGCTAGTATCTATGTACCCATCTACTATTGCCTGATCGAAAGTTACTAGTTCCTCATCTATGGTAACTAGCGTGGATGAAGTGTCTACATAACCCCTATTGAAAGCACTCTCTGGTTTTAGACGTTCCTTGCTTCTGGGATCGATGAATTTACCTGTAGAAGGATCATAGAAACCTTTAAAAACGGCTTCAGGTAAGGTTATTTGACTACTGTAAGGGACAATTAATCCTCGATCTTGAGCTTCATACAAATTAGATTCTGTGTTGGTGATAGGATCGATAGCTTGTCCTTTAATTGGATCAATTAACCTCAAAGTGATAGCGTCGTTCAGTGTTATTATATCCCCTGACCTTGGATCCTTTATGGTGAGAACACTAGGATTCACAACACCACCTTCGATGGCTTCTACTAATGTAACTTTAGAGTTATCGATAACAAACTTTCCTGTTTGGGGATCATATACCTTTTGTGCCAGAGTTTCTTGCAGAGACCAGGGTAAAACTGTACTCAATATATAACCTTTAAGATAAGCCTGGTCTAACGAGAGCAATGGATTTGTGAGAACTCCTTCAGTTGGATCGATTAATTTGGTTTGGAAAGCTTCTCTGACCTCAACAATGCGCTTTCTCCTATCGTCTTTTATTCTGGTGCTTGCAGGATCGATGAGTTTATCTTCTATTGCTTGGAACAACGTTATCTCATCCCCAGTGATAGGATTCAAGATTTGGCCATTTCGTGGACCATAGTAATTCATGAGAATAATTTGTAGAAGGCTGAATACGATAGGTTTCGTCTGTATCAAATTTAGTTTTGCAGCCTGGTTCAAAGGAAGTAATTGATTGTTCTTGTTATCTTTCAGCTTTCCATCATTTACCAGTTTGTTTTTGATTGCATCATTCAAAGGAATGAACAAATTAGCCTTAACATCTTTGACTTCACTGATATTACCATCAATAATTTGTCTTTCTATAGCATCAGCGATTGGAAGTAACTGTTTAGTGAGTGGATCTTTAATCTTTCCACTTTCCTCATCATACATTCCCTTATGGATCACTGCTTGGAGTGAAATAGGTCTTGGTAAGGCCAAGATGAAACCTCTATGAAATGCTTCAGGGAAATTCATCGTTCTTTGAGTGGCAGTATTAATCACTAAACCTCTTCTAGGATCCACTATAGATTTATCTACGGCTTCATAGTAAGGAATGAGCTGCATGTTCTTTGGATCCTTTATGGTGACCGATTTTGGGTCAACAATATTTAATGTCAGAGCTTTCGTCAATGGTAGAACCTCATTGCTATCATGCAGTTTGATTTCAACATTGACGGGATCAAACTCGTCTGTTTTAGCTATTTCTTCGAGAGTCATTGGTTGATATTTTGCTTTGGGTTTGTCGTCTATATGTATAATCCAACGAAGTTTGACAGCTTCGAAAAATGGAACTCTTTTACCCGTTTTTGGATCCACCATATGACCTGAATTCTTATCTATTAGGGGTCTCCCGAGAGCTTCTTGAAGAGGAATGTATTGTGGTGGTTTGTTAGTCAGGTCCTTAACTAATATGGTGTCAGGATCAAACAAGTCCAAGTCAAAAATCAAAGTTTCAAAAGTAATGTGTGCACCGTTCAAATCTGTGAAATGTCTTGACCTCATATCGTAGTAGCCAAGCTCTGCTAAATATTGTGGTGTTATGTTTCTAGATATTGTCAACGTAAGTTTGACTGGTTCATCCACTAAATTGATCTTATTTTTAGCAACAACTTTTATTTTGTGCTGTGGTGTCAACAGGTTCTCATCTAGACCTTCCTGAATATCGTAATTTAATTCTTCACCTTGGAAAATTATTTTACACTTTCTTGGGATGATCTGTTTAGCCGATATTGCCTCTCTTATGGTCGTTTCTGGAGCAATGACCTCGACATTGGCGAATTCTCTTCTCGGTTTTTCTTCAACCTTCAGTTGTTCAACGTTTATTTGAACTTTATTTGTCACCTCTTTGATCTCAGAACGATCAGGTTCAACATGCTCATTTGAAATGATTTCAATTGCTTCTGTTTGTTGGTGTGGTAACTTACCACTTATGACAATCTCAACCTTGGATGGCATCTTAGAAGATGGACTGGTTGTAATGACTCTAGATTCAGTGGTTGTTACACCAACGGTATTCGCTTCTGAAACTTTATCTTTTTTGGTTGATAGCTTCTTTATTCCTTCAACAGCAGATACACCTGCCATACCTACAGCTACTAATGGCAAGGCTACTCCACCTAAAACAGCAATTAGTCCAATTTTCGTAGCTTCTTTGAAATTTATCTTGGAACCGGATCGATTGTCGAATATTTGACCAGTCTTCGGATCTATCAATCCCTCTTTCATTGCATTCTCTACAGTCAATGGTTTTTGTGATTCAACATCGTAAATAACGGAGTTGGGATCTATAATTTCTTTCTGTACAGCTTCTTCAAATGTTAATTTTTTACTTGGATCATTTGGATCTTCGAACGAACCTGTCTTTTCGTCATATATGGTTGTAAAAGCCTCAGCTATGTTCAATTCAGACACTCCTTCGGCGTCATGTTGATTTCTTTGTACTTCGTGTGTCACAGGTGTCGCTGAAAGTGTTCCTATTTGCAATGCATCTTTGATTGGTATTTTTTCTCCTGTCTGAGGATCAATAAAGGTACCTGATTTCATATCCACTAAGCCCTTGTTTAAGGCTTCAGAAAATGATAACGATTTATCTTTGATAACCGTTGTATTTTCTACTTGGTCCTCGTTTACAATGATGCCACTTCTCCTAGCATCTTCTATCGATATTATCTCTAGTGTTTCAAGATTTTGGACCTCATTGATATTAAGGAGGGAGTAACCTGATTGCAATTCGATAGTTCTGGTTGTTACTCTATGAATAGTGTTGTTTGTTTCAGTTATCGTAGTTATTGGTTGGGAGCTGTCAAAATCAAGATAATCAGTTGGTTCCTTTATCGCCAGAAGTCCTGTTTCCAAAGCTTCAGATACAGTTATAGTTTCTCCAGTTTTGGATATCTTGAATGTTCCACTATTTTCATCAATCAAATGTTTTTCAAGGGCATCCTCAATAGTGATGCATTCTGGATCTGTCGGAAAAGGAATAGTCATGATGAAGTTATCTTCAATAGCATTTTTCAATGGAATCCTTTCGTTAGTCAAGGGATGTAATATTTCCTTCTTTTCAGTATCAACTAAACCTCTCTTTAAAGCTACAGGGAATGTCATACCAGCCGGAGGAATGTTTTCAGGACTAGCAGGAATGGACGTCTCGAATATGTCTTCTTTCACAGCCTCTTGGAGATCTAAGTCACCCTTGACAGTCTTAACTTTGGATTTATCATCATCGATAACTCCACTTTCAAGAGCTTCTCCAAGTGTGATTTTCTCACCATTTGTTTCAGTCATTTTACTTAAGGGGTCTACTATATCACAGATAATTGCTTCACTGATGGTTAAACAGGTGCCTGTCTCTGGATGCACAACTTTTTGACTAGTAGGATCTATGAGACCCTGTTTAACTAATTCGGGAATTGAAAGACTACGATTTAATGGGAAAAGAAGTTCATTTGAACCGTCAGGATCTAAGATACCTCTTTGAATTGCTTCGGTAATAGTGAGTTGATCGCCTCTCTGAGGGTCTATAATGTTTCCTTTATTAGGATCTATCTTACTGGATTCTATTGCTTCTTGTAAGGTAAGTTCACCACCTTTTGGTGATGTGAAAATCTCCTTTTTATTCAAAATAGTTGCGGTTTCTTCATCGATTATACCTTTCTTTTTGGCATCTTCTGGACTAACCAGTTTCCTTCTCAGTTTTTGCAAAACAACTCTTTTGGCTTCTCTTTCCGGACTTAAGGATTTTGCACGACCTATTTTCACTTGGTATGTTGGCTCTGTGGTTATCCTTGCTCTGGTTTTGTCTGCTTCTGACATTTCTTCATCACTATCGAAACGGATAGTAGTGGTACTTAATACTTTTGGTTGGGCATCAACTGGTGATGATGAGATAATCTGTTCCATAACTGATGTTGGCACCAATTCATCAGTGACTTCTTTCAGTTTTTCTGGTGTTACTAGACCTTTTATCAAAGCCTCTTCACTTGTGTATGTGATACCAGTCTTGGAATCCTTAATATAAACTGTAGATGTAGTGGATAGTGTACTAGAAAGAGTAGCAGAAGATCTAGTTAATGTTATAGCATGGCTTGTGTTGATTATTGCTCCATTTGGATCATTTTTGATGGTTTGCAACTGTTCTGATGTTATCAAGTTCCTTTTTACAGCTTCATTGGCATCGTATGTGATTCCTGTGGTCGAATCTGTGATTTGTATACTGGTATCTGCTATAGTGTTTTCATTTTCTATCATGTTCGACAACTGTTTATGTGTAACCAAGCCTTTCTCTAATGCATCATCTGCAGAATAAATTATACCTGTTGATGGGTCTGTAATGTGGACAACTGTTGTGTTTATTATTTTCTGTGGTGAAGGAACTGTTGTCATCTCTTTCACATCTTTGCACTGAGAAAGTGATTTTGGTTCCCGAGCTTCTTCAATGAAAGCATGGCTTTCCAGTTTTTTGTATGTAGAATCATCAATGATTCCTCTCCTCAAGGCATCCTTTATTGGAACGTTTTCCCCTGTTCGTGGATCAACAACTAAAGACTTTCCCATGATTTTAACGATTTTGAATGCAGCAAATGGGACTGCTGCTACGGCTACAGCTCCTAATTTCACAGCATCTTTAAGAGGAATCTTACGTCCAGCATCGTCAATGTAATTTCTTTCTTGATCAATAACACCTCGTGACATTGCCTCTGCGAAGGATATCTTTTCACCAGTAGAAGGAACTTCAATGCTTATACTTCCAAGGGGTACTTCACCCCTTTCAACAGATTGAAGCAAATCTTCAGTTTCATCAGTAAGGTTTTCGTGAAGATTTCTCGGTTCAACTTGCAGCTCTGTTTGGGTTTCGAAAGTTTTAATGCTACTTGGAGAAGATATTTCAATCTTATCGGGTTTTCCTTGTATTTTCGTTACTTGAATCGTCCTTTGGTTTGATGGAACAGTAACAACAGCCGTTTCTAACAGAATGCAACTCTTACTTATGGCTTCTTCCATTGTTATAATTTTGTTGTCGACAGAGTAATGACCAGTACTGTCTAGAATTTTTTTGTCTATGCTCCTGGCTAATGAAATTTTTCGTTTTGAGTTGGGTTCTATCACAACAGCGGAATTAGGGTCAATAATTTTTAGCTGTATGCATTCTTCGAAACTGGCGAGCCTGTCAGTACCTGGAATGATGAACATACCAGAAACTGGATCAAATAGTTTTTTATTTATGGCATCTGCGAGCGTCCATCCTTCTTTTGGAAGTTCATAAACGTGTCTCTCTAAAGCACTTGTCAATTTTTGTGCACCGATTAGATGTTTTGTATCTGTTTTGAACTCATCTCTGACTAAGCCTTCACTATCAGGAATAGAATTGGAAGAAGTTAGGTTTACGAAAACTTTTTCTGAACTATCAGAATCAGGCGCCAGAAGACCTTCACTTATAGCTTGTACAATAGGTATGGCCTCGTTATTGACTGGATTTATAAATATTTGATGTTCATTGTCTATTAATCCTTGTCTAAGAGCGTCAGTGTATGTGAATTGTTGGTGTTCGATGTTTTTCTTGGTGACTGTTACATACCTTTGAACTAACCTATGTGTTATTTTCGTAGAGACTGTGAGATTCAGCAAACTGTTCAGCATGGCTGCGCCTTCAGGTGTTATCATGTGTTGAGCAATAGCTTCGTTTAGGTAGACTATTTTACCTTGCTGAATATCAATCAGATTTCCGTTTTTAGGGTCAATATAACCGCGAAATACAGCGTCTAAAACTGTCAACTCGTGGCCATCTTCGAACATACCTATACCCCGATTGAGCATCTCGTATACTTCAGGTTTTACCAAACCAGATTTTACGCCTTCCGAGAAAGGTATTAGTTTACCTGATTTAGGATTGGTCAGTAAGCTTCCACCGTTCTTTTTGCTGATGAAACCTTTGTTACTTGCCATGTTGAAACTTATGTGATCTGTTTTCTCTGGCGGTTGAAAACCATCCACGTCGAATATAGACTTTTTCACGACAGCTATTATATAACCTCTGTGTACCGCCTCTTTTATGGTGATGCTTTCGTTGGTTACCGAGTTATGGAAGTGACCATCTGGTGTTATTATACCTTCGCGTAGAGCGTCACCAAGGGTGATGAGATCGTTTGTGCGGAAGTCTAGTATACATCTTATTTGATCGACGTCTAAAACACCCCTAGAGACGGCCTCGAGAATCGAAAGTTTAGTTTGATGTAGGGGAGAAAGAATTTTGCCGTTTTCGTCCAACAAATTGTCGTCTACGAGTTCGGATAGAGTTTTCGGTTTAACGATTAGTTGACGACGTTTCGCTTCAAGGAATGGAAGTTTTTCGTGATGTAGAATGTATTTGCCAAGTTTAGGATTTATCAGTCCCTTTTCGATAGCTTGTAAAACTGTCACTTTGGTATCGCGGACTGGGTCTACGATTTCACGCACGTCACCGTCGACCACGTTTGTTTTGACAGCGGCGTCTATTTGGTATTTATTACCAGTGTTGCGATCCACAATCCAACCAGTTTTTTCATCGACTAAACCCTGATTTACCGCGTCAGAAAGTGCCACGGCACCGGTTTGTAGTTTGACCTCGGTGTGTTGGAGGAGATACCCCCTTCTGTATGCTTCACTCAGATCAATAACTTCCCCGGTTTCTATGGTGTAGGTACCAGCGTTCACGTCGACCCTTCCCTCGTCAATAGCTTGATTTATAGTGGTGGAATTTACCTTCAATCTCTTTTCCGATGGGTCTAGGAAACCTTGTTCGGCTTCGTAAATCTGACGTTGGATGGCTTCAAGCAGGGTTAACTCCCTGTCTTCCTCCACTATACCACAAGGGTTCTGCAATCGAGATGCTATAACTGGGTCAATTAGTCCTCTCTCAGCCGCTTGATCTATGGTGATTTGACTGCCGTCGGCTGTTAATAACCTTCCAGTTCGAACATCTAATATTCTAGAAATTATGGCTTCCCTAACAGTCATAATTTCGTTGGTGTGGGGATTTATGATACCCTGCACCTCCGAAATTCCATCGATTAGGATGTATTCGTTTATTTTGTGATGTCTTTTCAGGGAAGTGTTACTAGTCCATTTTTGGGGTTCTTGTATTATTTGAGTTCTCGTAGTATACTTGTCTGGAGGTCTTCCGTTTGATATTTCGTCCCTTTCGTCTTTACCGTGCTTTTGTTTGGTGCCATTTTCTGTCGTTCTCGTTTTCACGAACCTTATAGAAAATAAGAAATGAGTGAGGGTAATATTTCATCCCAAGAGTTAGAATAATTGATATCAACAAGATAATAATAGATTTTCATTTGACTTACTGTTGATTGTAATGAGTTGTAGTTGTGTATGTGGAAGTCAGTTCACTAGCACTGCTCATATGGAATTCTGACCTGAATGTCCTAAACTGCTGCGGTTGCATTTGCTCTACCAATCTCTGAAAAAATAGGGAATAATTTGAAAAAAATCAAAACCTCATTCCAAAATAGTAGTATATTCATTTTATTTATTCAATTAGCAAGTGGAATCATTCGACTCTACACAAGCCTACATGCTTAAGCGCAGGTAGGTATATCATTTAAAAAAAATATAATACAACAAAAATAATACAATAATAATCTCTAAATATAGTTGATAAAAAAAACTTTGGGTAAAAATTTGCAATCATTCTGTGACTTTTTAATGTTCTATTCTATTGTGATTGTGTATATGATAACTATTTCCTACTCCATCCAAGAGATATCGATTTTAAAAATAACATCAACAGATTATAATATCCCAATTGAATCACAAAATGATTATTTCTAAAGTTTTATTAGCGCAGATTGAATCTAAAATTGGGTGAGTAATTTAATAGGAAATAGATCTTGAAAAGATGATAATACGAAACTGCAATAACTTTCAAGCTGACCACATTGCTATTGATTAACAGAGCAGTATGGACTATTTTCGTTTGAAAGTTTCGGAATATATGAAAAACGTCCTAAAAAATATCATATCTATTTTCGGACTTCACACTAGGAGATTTCGAATTTCTACCAAAATATGTTCATAATATGTGATAGTAAAGCATAATTTTTACATAATAATATTCTTTTTCTCGTTTCATATTCGATTTCGAAAAATTTGATTTTTTGTTTATGTGTACAGAATATAAATGCAATTTTTTGTCTCATCTCTGAATTAATGCTTCATTTTGGGACTGATTTTCCGAGCGGAAACCTCTTCGAAATATACAGGGTGGTCCTAGTAGTGACGTCAATATTTTTTTAGATTCCTCACACCTGGAGGTATCTAAAAATACCCCTTGTATGTCATGCGATTTTTCATAGTTTTCGAGTTATATTTTTTTGTGTTTCTTCGATTTATTATGCCAGCGAGGTTTCAAAAATTCATATCGTTTATGTAGTAGGTATTTTGCAGGTTTTTTTCTGTAACATCATCTCTCTGAATGTTGTTTCAATAACAAAAATGACTGAGCTTCCTGAAATCACTCAAAGTTACTCAAAAAGGCTTTAAAGTTACAACTTTAGTTTTCAGTAGGATTCACTCAAACATTCAACATCAATTAAAAAATATAAAAAGGAGTTTTCATAGCTTCTGGCTGAGTTCAAGAACTTTGCACGGTCCTGAGCTACCAAAATCATAAGAAAAAAATTTCAAAAAGCACTGCCGTGAAGGCAGCAACTTTTGCGCGCATGTTCAATGTAGATGACCGCTTCAGCAACGAATTTGAACATGCACGCAAAAGCTGCTGCCTTCACGGCAGTACTTTTTGAAATTTTCACTGATAAATTACTGGATTTCAATTCGATCAAATCTGTATTTTTGGAAATATTGGAAAAATAAAATTTTGAATGGGTATATCTACGGAATCATTGGGCGGATTTTACCCATTCCCGAATTCGACCTTCGTAATTAAGCCCCAAACCTTCTCTACAAATATCGAGTTTCTAAGTCGTTTCTTCCGGAAGTTATTGTGTTTACGGTCAGCCTAACGGCCGACTGCGTAAACACAATAACTTCCGAAAGAAACAACTTAGGAACTCGATATTTGTAGAGAAGGTTTGGACCTAAATTACGAAGGCCGAATTCGTGAATGGGTAAAATCCACCCAATGATTCCGTAGATATACCCAATCAAAATTTTATTTTTTCAATATTTCCAAAAATACAGATCAGATCGAATTGAAATCCAGTACTTCATCGAAAAATAACAGTTCGAAGTTTCATACAGAATTTGATGAGGATGATATGATGAGAAAAATCATAGAAATTTTTTTTTTCAAATTGTTCTGATGACACGATTATCACGAAAGTTCGCATGAAGTTGTCTTTCAGCATCTCAAAACTAGCTGTGAAATTTCATCAGGACTGAATCAGTATTTCTCGAGTTATACCGAAAAAATAAACGATATCGAGAAGAAAACCTCGAAATTTGACACATTTTTTCCGGATATCTCCGAAACTTATGATCGTATCGAACTGAAATTTGGTACACTGCTGTGAAATATGAAGTTCAAAGTGTGAGTGGACTTTTTTTTCGAATATGATAAATGGTTTCCGAAAAAAAAAATTTTTTGGAAAAAAATTTCGGAAAAAATTTTTTTTAAAATTCACTGAAAATCTGATCCTGACGAAATTTGGCTGAAAGTTGCGCGTCGTTATACTCCACCCAACTGCCAAGTTTGAATCTAATCTCTCAAGTAGTTTCTGAAATAAAAAATAAATAACTTCAAAACTTCAACTGCCTATAACTCCGAAACTATTCGACCGATTTGGCCCATTAACGAACTTAACCGCGGCATTCTGATGCGCAACCTATCCTGAAAGTTTCAAGTTGCTAGCTTGCTTCTGTCGACAGTTAGCGTGTCTACGGCCGGCCGGACAGAATCGATTTTGACACCGGATTCGTCATCAGTGAGTCCAACCTAGTCGATTGAGACCATTTTCGGCTCAATCATCCAAAATTACAGACATTTTGACAAAACGATAGCACGCTGTTCCCCTAGAACATGCGCGCAAAAATAGTACTTTATCAGCTTTTTTTGCTGTAACCGGCCTTTGAAGGCTGATAGGCTCAACATCATCGAAACACGATTAAAGTTATATTTCTACTTTTTATCTCACTATTTATTCTTATGGTGAATTAAACTCAAAAATGTGTTTCTTAAGCAATTTTAATTTAAATTCCTCTAAACTAACTGTAGCTCGTGTAATGTTCACAATAATTTTGGTCTCACCACTGATTGAAAATCTGAGCATATTTCAAAATTGGTAGTTGTGACATAACCTCGGACATAACTTGCTTTTGGGTGAGAAATAAAAGGCAAAGATTAAAAAGGATGTTACAGGAATTTCAATCAAAATCACTCTGAAGTCACATTGTCAAGGTTTTGATTAGAATTTGTTAATGAACATGGAACATGGAATGCTTGGGATGATACGCTGCCCAGTTTCAAATGAACACACAATTAGGTGCTTCTAATAAGCGAATAATAATACTAATCTATTTGCGGACTAAGTAGATAGAATACGGAAATAATCTTATTCGCCGGCGATAATTTTAATTATCTGTTATAGGATGAGAATGGATACAGAAAGATCCGTTTTAATACGAGACAAGAGCCATACGTACTAAAAATAAAATTGAGGTGGATATTTTAAGCCTGTATTTGTAAATCAAGTTCGAAAATATCGATGTTTATCAAATGGGCTCATTTTGTCAAGCTGGGTGCTGAGCGGAGTTTCATCCTATTTCAGAATGCAGAAATTACTCATAAAATTCGGTTCATTTACTGCGGATAATAAACTAGGAGCAAATATGTTAATACTTTCTGGTTTATTATTTTCGAACAATTTCAACCACAAGTTCTTTTTAGAATTCACGTTATGTGGACGTTTTTCAGAGGGTCATTTTCGTTTTCTTCAACTACCGAGGAATTAAATTTGAGAACAAGTACGCACGTTTCAAGTTTTTCGAGTTTTTCAAAGTAAGCTCGAATGTATCAGATAATTTTGAGTTAAAGTAATTTGATTTTTACCTGAAATTGACGAAAAAATATCGAAGTTAGAGCCTGCACTGCAGTGGGTCATTCCAAATAAAGAATAAGAAACTGTCGGTATTGTTCCATTTTTATTATTTTTGATGTGAAAGCATTTTCAAATCATCCCTTACATTTATTATTTTGACAATTTAATAACTCAACGGAAAATCCACATGCGCATTGAGAAATACATCGAAAACAAAACTGTGTTGATATTTTTTTTCGAGTACCTATATATTTGTTTCAGTCGAATATTTGAAAATTATTGAAGGCGCATAGATTCAGGAGCTTAATGGCTTCATAACCATGATCTCAATTTTTTTTTAGGCTTTCTCGCATTTTTAAGCGCTTGTTCTAGGGAACAGCGCGTTATCATTTCGTCACCATGTCTGTAATTTTCGAATTTATAGCCGAAAATGGTCTTAAACGATTGGGTTGAACAAACGCTGCAAATTTTACACAAGGGTTTATTATTTTCTCATTTAAATAACCCAATATGCCACTGATATCTCAAAAAACTTATATATTATGCATGACTCATTGGTTTCTCACAACACAGAAACCAATTCCATGAAATAATTCATGTGAACATTGAAATCTCAATAAATACACTTGTATAATTGTATAAATAACATTTCGACATGCAGAACGCTAACTGAGTAGCAAAATTTAAAATATTTTGAATGAGAAGAGACGTTCCACAGTCGTTTCACCTCTTCGAAAATCTAACTTTTTTTTCCACAATTATTAAATTTCGTGTCGGTATTCTACAACTGAAAATGAACTACAAATCAGATAGGGTTGGTCCTTTTTGAGATATTAGGAAAATAACCTCAATATTCAAAATAGTCACGAAATTTTTTGCCAATATCTGCACAAATAAATATCGGTCAAAACTGAAATTTGAAACACTGTTTCTAAATGTTGACTCTGAAACCTGTACCAAATTTCATTGAACTTTGATGAATAAGTATCCGAAAAAAAAATGTTTAAAAAAAAATTTTGCATTAAATCGAGTGTCTATATTTCACAATTAGTCATGATGTTTGAATCCGAACGCGTTCGTATTTCTTGACACTGAGGAAATAAACTCAATCTTTCAAACTAACACCAATACGTAAATCAAAATTCAAGACTTTCCGCTAATATCAAATGTGTAGATGTGATTTCTACTGGGATTCATCTACTGTTCTGAAAAATATTAATGAAATGAAAAAAAAACTCAATCTTCCTGTGCAATTGATCTGAAAAAAAATTTTTCCACAGCAAATATCGGATTCACTTGATTTACAAAGTATCCACCACACAAACTGAAAAAGTAAAGTTATTTTCAATAACATTTATTTTCAATAACAATTAAATAAATCGTGAACCTCATCAGGATGAATTCGAAAGAATAATTCTAGATTATAAATTTCGTTCGTTGTTATCGTCGTCAGTTACACTCAACCAAGAGGGTGTCAAATCCGAAAGTCTGTTCGATGTAAAGACATGAAATTCAAACAAGTAGTTTGCCGACGACCAGATGATGATAGATGCGGACTATTTTTGTCTACGCTATATCCCTTGACTAAGGTCACAGACCCTATTCAGAACAGGTAGATCGGCTCCTAACTTTAGTCTAAGGCTCCAACCCTCAGTATTAGATTCTCGACAATCGACAATTGATGAGATTTGCGGTTTGCTATTGATTTTTTTGCGTATTATATCCTCCAATTTGATTTATCATATAAATGCTAATTGTTTTCTATATAAATAAATAAATAATAAATAAATATTTATTTTCAGTAAAAAACTACACTGTTCCATATAGAATTGAGCAATAACAATACTTTACTTAAGAGAAAATAAAAAGGTTTCACGCTTATTTCAAACTGTCAGTACGAAAGATTTTGGATTTCGATTGAAACCAGTAACGGATATCCACAGGTTGACGATAATCGTATTACGCAAACCGAAATTAATGGAAACCGATCAACCGAATTTTTTGGAAATCTGCATTATTTTAAATTGCGCTACTTAATTCGCGTTCTGCATGTAAAAGTGTTATTCAGTTATAAAAGAGTATTTATTTATTGAGATTTCAATATTTCAAATGAATTTTTTCATGGAATTGGTTTTTGTGTTCCGGCAAAAAACCAATGATTTATGAATAAAATAAAAGTTTAATTCAAGATATGAATGAGCTTCATGAAGAAATTTAATCTTAAATCCCGTAATCCGCAGGGTGATTTCTATAAATAATAATTTGATCCGATTTTCAGTAGTTATGTTTAAGATATTGGGAGAGAAAACCCAAAAATATTTAATCTGAACTACTTACGATTATGAAATTGTCAAGAACATCGATGGGGCATTTGCAAATTGTGATTATAAAATAATAACGCATCCATTAAAAATTTTTCGATATGTGTTGAAAATTTGGTAATCAATATTTTCATCTCCTTTTAGAAGTATGACTCTGGATGAAAAATCAACCAATTATTCCAGTGAATTACAATCTTAGAACTGAATGCGATGATGTCATTTTCGACATTATTGGAAATTTGCAGCGTTTTTCCTTACTCAGGAACCACTGGTCGGAAATCATCCGGGTGAAATTTTTTGGTTTAGTTTTGAAACAGTAATCCACGTTCTGAGTTGCATGAAAATTCGGTGGTAAGTTTTCGAGAAATAATTTTTTTTTCCCCCCACCCCCTCATTTTGAGCCCTTAGGGTACACCGATTCTGCTGAAAAGCTTGGAGGATAAATCCCGAGCGACACACGATTTTTCTACCAAGTTTCACTGATTTCGGTTCAGTACTTTCTGAGAAAAGCCCCGGACAACGGACGGCGTACATACTCCAAAACGTAAACGGTGAAATTTTCAGGGGGGGTTAAAATTTTTTTTTTGTTGGTCGATCACTAAGGTTTATTATTTGATTTTATCAAATAATAAACCAAAACCGTGGTCGAATTCAATTCTGTCCGTCCGTCCGTCCGTATGTGCTCTAACTTTCGAAGGGAAATACTTAGCGAATTGAAATTGTCAGATTAGGTTTGAAGTTAAGTTCGTTAAAGGGTGGAATCGGTAGGAAAAAATTGAAACTTCGTGGACATTTTTTGAATACCAACGCACGACTTTGAAAGAAATTTCGTGTGTATCCAGTTGTTGGAAAATTAAAAAAAAAATTATTCGAAAATTTTTTGAATTTTTGATGAAAAATTTTTTTTTCTGAAAATATTCATTAGATTTCAATGGAATTTGGCACAAACCTTGGAGTCAGTATGAAACAACAATGTTCCAAATTTCAATTCGATCCGATATTAACTTTCGGAGATATAAGGGAAAAAAATGTGCCAAATTTCGTTGTTATTTGTAATTTTAACGTTTCGTCCGCAATATCTCCAGAAGTACAAATGCAATCATTGAAACGTCGTAATCAGGTGGAGATTACCAATGCGCAACTAGGTGAAAATTACGTGTTGATCTAATAGTTAGAATTTGGACAAGCGCGTAAAAGCTCCTGACCTCACGTCAGTGCTTCTCTAGATTTTTATGTCTTCAGAAGGAGAAAATTAGTGCTGAACGATTTAGCTATCCATATTTAATGTGAATCAGTAGACTTCAGCCGTAGAGTCAGTAACAAAAAAAAATTTTTTCGGGCTATTTCTCAGATTTGCTCCTAAAAAAGAATTTGAAAACAAAAATCATCGAGGTTCCGAAAGTTCCTTTCAAATTTCCAATAAGACCTTTTTGACCTGAAAAGTGTTCAACAAATATCAACAGAATGAAAATTTTCTGAACTTTGATTTCTTTACTTTATAATTTTTTAAATTTGTTATTAACTGTAGTCTAGAATATTCAATCGTTTCAAAAACAACTGTAAAACAAACCTGATTTTTTTTTAAGAAAACATTTATGAATAACACCAAAATTTGGATCGATTTTTTCCATGCTGAAAACCTATGAGAAAATCAGATGACGTTAAATTTCGTAACATCCGGCATCCCAACCTACCCCTCACGGATCAGCTGTTCATCGCCGCACCCCTAGAAAAACCAAAAAATACCCACCCAAGGCACATCGTCCAGTTCGAACTCGAAACCGTACTCCTTATCCATCTTTCAGGCACTGAAAATCCTATTTTTCAACAAAATTATCACAATCACCGAAGGCACAAATCGAAGCCGGCACTAGGAACTAGAAAAAAATATTCGGCCGTCATTCTCGACGTGTGGTTTTCACTGAAACACGTTCGTACGCAAGGAAACGTTCGATTCGGCGCTCTGTCACCGGCAGACTGGTCCGCAGATAGATCGAAATGCGACGGGAAAGTCCGTGAAAATTTCATTGACTATTTACCCATGAGAGATAAGCGGAACTCCGTCCTCAGCTGCGCTCAGATATTTATCAACATTTATAAAAATAAAACGACCGACATGATTAATAATTGAGAAGCCGACGATGATTGTGAGAATAAAAATAGCGATCACATCTTCGCCGGATTTCAAGAAATCTGTATTGTAGATTGCTCTTTCCTCCGGGTAAACCTTGTTACGTCATTCGAGGAATGTTTCTCGAGGTCGTTCTATTTCGTCGCCCGCGAACGCCTTCTATGATGGAAAAAAGTGTATCTTGAAGATCGATATGATTTTCTGAGATATGCTGGTTGAAACGGTGAAAGAATAGTGAAAATCGGCAGAAAGATTTTCGAGAAAAACGCTGTTATCTACAGAGACATTATTTCTAAATTATTTAAGGGCCCATGTTGAATGAAACAAATTAATTTTATACTTTAACATCTTTCGCAAGATCTTAGTAGAGCACTTTCATTCTCCCGAACATTTGAGCTGATCGATATTTTCTGTATCTTCGAAAAATTCATTTTAATGAATTCAAAGGAATGTACACCCGGTACCGTTCGATTTTTTTTTCTGAATTCTTGCAAATTAGGATGATTTCATTCGATAGGTTTGACTGGCCAGGCGGGCCGATGTACAGACTTAAATCTGACAGCAAATTCTCTTCATCAGCAAGTATTTCTAGGCAATTATGACCATTTTCCGCTCAATTTCCGAAAAAATCAAGAAATATGCTTACTTGATGGAGGAGAATTTTCTTTCTCGTTCTAATTCTAAGACCCCGTGGTCCATTCAGATACCAATCCCGCCCAACTCTGCTTGATTTTCAAATGAAACAATTTTGCGGTCTTCTGTCACCGGCAGACCGGTCCGCAGATAGATGGAAATGCGACGGGAAATTCTGAAAAAATTTCATTGACTATTGACCCATGAAAGATGGGAGAAACTCCGTCGTCGACTGTGCTCAGATATTTGTCAATATTCATAAAAATAAAACGACGGAGGGACAATATTGAGATTAAAGTAGTCGACGCGTGAGCGTATAAAAATAGCAATCACCTCTTCTCTTGTTCAAATACGTAGACAAACCGGCTGACCATCCAGGTGCCAATCCTGCCCAAACTGCTTGGTTTCCAAGAAAGAACAATTTTTGATCTTCTGAGCATTATAATCCCCTTCAAAATATGGAGTTCATTGCAATTGCACAGTCGACTACTATCTTTCAACTCGATCGGCTATGTATTTTTGAAAATATTGTTGAAATGAAAATTCGAAAATGAAGGTATCTTTATCAAAAAATCATTGCGCGAATTTATTGAGTTCAAACTAGAAAATCTAAAAACATCTACTCTATAAATGGTCTTTTTCAGAGGTAATTGTAATTGTATCCTCAACAGATCGACTGTAAACACAATAACTTCCAGGAGAAATAACTCTATATTTGAAGAGCACACGTTTTCAGCTTTATAGCGCAGGTCCAATTCACGACTGGGTTAAATCCACCCAATATTTTTTTCGGTGATAAGACCCTCATGAAAATTTGCCTGAATATTTGTGATGGTGTACCTACTAAAAAAAAAATGTATTGTACCCCGTTCACATTTCCTCTGCTAATACTGTTATGACACAAATTGTTTGATATAAAAAAATGTACTGCTCATCTCAAAAGAATATATATACCTACTATCAAAACGACTTATTGAGTTGCAATTGGATAGAAACCAACTTTAGAGTCCAACCTAATCAATTGAATGAATTCGAAATCACTGACATTTGTGCAGAATGATAATAGTTCTTGTTGACCATAAACAGCGTGCAAAATCACAGAGTGTTATTGAGAATATATCAACGAAATTTAACATATTTTTCCTCAATATTTCCGAAAATAAAATACCGGATCGAACTGAAAATTGTTTACTGTTGTTAAATATTGACTTCATGGTATGTGTCTTATTTCATGGAAATCTGTTTGTTGATTTCAAAAATAGAAAATTCCAAAACAAAACTTCTCTAATTTCTAAATCCTAACGATTTTTTCATGGAGTTGTCCGTCAATATTCTACAACTAACTATGACAAGTTTCAATCCGATGGTATAAGTACTTCTTGAGATAGAGACGAAATATAAACTGTTGCATTTAAACACGCAATCTACCTTGAAAATTTCAATTCTCTCCTTCAGTTCGAAAGTTATAGAGGCAACGGCCAGTTGGCAGGCCGAAAAGAAATTGAGAATTGACATTACATTTTTTTCCATCAGTGACTCCAACCTCGTTAAGTCATTTGGACTAACTGATGTACCCCAGAACAAGCGCTTAAAAATGCACATATTTTTAATCAACAACGCATTCCCCTAATTCGACATTCACCCAAAACCAACAACACTACTCAATATTCTAAACAGCTATCGTCTTCCTTGAAAAAGCTCGTTCAACCTCAAGGCATTCCCAATAGGTCAAGTTTGTTTGGTTTTCAGCAAGTGTTCAACATGTCGCAATTAAATGGCTCATTCATATAACGAATTCAAAAGCAGGCATAATAATATACTTTTATAGTAGTGACGTAACCCGTTCACTAGTTCGAGGAGAATGATTGAATAATATCAACGTTTAAACACCTCGAAATGATTCTATTTTAAGAAATGACATACGCTGTGATACCGCCAGTCAAGTACATAAAATTGATGATTTTCGTAACCTGTTAGGACATTCAGATTGTTCGACGATGTTCTCATACATGTTTATATCAATCCGGCGACTAGGCAATACAGGTGATCTCAATGTGAAGCCATGCGGTATCCTCTAAGACTTAAGTAAAAGCATGCGATATCCTAAAAGTAAAGGCATCCGTTATCCACAAGACAACATACACTGATCACTTCAATTTAAGAGATTACTAATGTGTTTGCATCTTGACTGATAAGGTGTTATCACTATTTCACTAAATTCGAAATTGTTTATTGACGTGACCTGAATATTACTTAGATATCTTAATAGGATTATCCTACACAGCAAACGATACTGAAAAATTTATAAAATACGAATTGCTCGAGAAGAATGCGCTTGCATTAGATTTTTGCACGATTATACGTTTTTTTTCAGTAGCGGAATTTATTGTTATAATTAATATGGATATTGAAAATTGAAGAACTAGACTTGGCTGTTTTGTAGTTATTCAATAAATTATATGCTCGCTCACAAATCTTCAAACATTGCCCCATCTACTGTTTAGCTTCTGAATTTCCTTGTCCAATCTCTCTACATCTGAGTGAGGACCTCTTTGATTTGTCCTAGATTTCTCTGTTAACCTCTTTGTTTTATCAAATTGCCGTTAAGTTGATCCATAGCAATCTGTTGTTGCCCAACTGCTGATTGAAGTTTTAACAGATCATCTTGCACTCCTTCCAGCCCTTTAGCCGAACTTGGAAGTTCTTCAAATAGGGCAAGTTTGGTCTCGAATTCTGATATAACCTGAGATGCATCATCCATTCACACTAGCACAATTTCAATGCATTTCAAACGTCCTATATACAAAATGCTGGTGTTCCAAATATACTTCCACTTGTCTAAGACCTTCTCAAGGTCCTTCTTGTGCTGCGGCGTTTTCAGAGTTATGCTACGGAATGTATCTTTGCACTGTTCAAACTCAGGTTCAAATTTCTGCGATCATGACTCGAACTCCTTATGTTCTAAGACAAGATGTTGCAGAGTGTCTTATGTCTATTGGTAAGGGGTAAACGTGAGAGCACCCTTTCGTTGATAATTTTTTTCGAACTCATCGAGAAATATCTGAAGAGATGCTATTTGATTGTTGAAGATCCTTGTTTGGTTCTTGCTCTCCTCTGAAGGAATCGAAATAAGAAAACTCTGTCGGTAACTATTTTAGATTTTATGAAATTCTCGAAAATTTGCTTCAATTATTTTTTTTCTAATATTCATATTCATAATAATCTGCTTCTAATAAGTAACTCAAAACTTGAGGAAATAGTGCAGATGAACCTGGATTTGTTTAACGGAACTCATAAAGCACTTAATTTACCCGTTCGCTGTGCTCGCTGAAGCCATAATGTTCACAAAACTGAAATTTCTATTCCATCTAGATGGAATAGCCACTACCAACTATTCAATTTTTATTTAACTTCCGAACTGTCCAACAGTTACAGATAAAAAATGCCTTCCAAATAAACAGAAACAGTAGGGCCGTAGCAAGGGTACTGCAAGGTAAGGCAATGTCCTACATTGAAAAACTATTGCCCTGCCTTAAAAAACTAAATATCTAAAAAATTCATTATATCGATGAGAAGTTTCAATGTTCTGACTTCAATTCCCATTTCTTGTTCCTCTCTAAGTCAACTGTAGCTAAGGCCCTGATAATAAGTAAATATCGATTTCAATCTGGGTTATAATTAGAGAAGATTTTGGCAAAATTATCTTAATCGGCACAGTTGAAAAAAAAATCATTCCCGTTCAATTTTTGTCGTCCATTTATGAAGAAATAATACGCTCAGAAATTAGGACAATGGACAAAAGTAACTGATGATGTTTTCTTGTTCTAGGGAACATGAGCGTTATCATTCCACTCAAATGTCTGATACTTTCTGATTCAATTTCAGCTTGAAAATGTTATGAAACGACAAGTTGAACGCACCGATAGGTTCAATTTCAATTCTATCCGTCCGCTGTGACACTGGAACTTTCGTAGGAGAAAACCTATGTATGCTCCTAAAATTTTCGAACCATGTGGAGCCTTGATATCTTAGTTGAGCTCTCTGATGTTTTCAGATATTAAATGCATGAGCGCAAAGTTGTTCAAAATTAAAAAAAAAAATTAATAAATTTATGAAATTTTGTGTAACAAATTTTACTTTTCAGAAACTATCTCTCAGATTTCACACAAATTTTGCATAATGTATTTCTGGAAATATTGGAGAAATAATATTCCGGAGGACGGAGTGATTAGGTGGATTTTATAAAATTAATGATTCGAACTTCTTCACGATAACTTCTGAAATAAATTACCTAAAAACCCAATATTTGTACGTATTCACGAATTCGGTCTTTGAATGAATGATCTCCAAACCTTCTTTACAAATATCTAGTTATTTCTCTCGGCATTAATAGTGTTAACGAAAATCATTCAGGTTTATTTGGCCTTAAAAATTTCGAAAATAAATTTTAACATCAGTGCGGCAGCATAAGTGTTTTCGATTGTGATGAAATTCAGATTATAATATACATTATAGGCGCTATAATAACATCTCATTATATGTTCCGAACACTAATTTTAAGATAATGTAGCGCGATTTGCAACATAAATTGCGGTATTTCTGGGATTAAAATAATCTCAAATGGTTCTATTTAATACGTTGAAAGTAGTTATTTTCCGCATTCGACAATCAAAGTTTCTGGTGAATTGTTCTGGGAATCAATAAAACAACCTGTCTCTACATATATGGCAGAGAAGGTGGGATTATATCACCACATATCCTACGATTGTCACCCACTCATAACCTCGCTTGATTCATAAAGAAAAATGCATTCGACATTCTTCATTCCGTGTAAAATTGATTGTTTACAGTTTATTTGAGCGGCTATTATTGAATAATGAAGAAAAATCAAGCCGTCATCGAAATCATTCGAATAAAATAAATGATGAGTAAGAAATTCCTCCAGGCATAATTGAAATGAACTTGAAAATTCGTTGTTTCGAACTTAATATTTAACAATACAACTTTACTATCTCCAAGTTCTATATTGAACCATATTCAATCACAATTTCAATGAGGAAAATCAGAGTATATGGAACACCTTTTTTTTAGTCCTTTTTCAGCCAAACCGCAGCAGCCAAAAATTCACTGTTGGATTGAAGACATTATATTTGAGTCAAAAACCCTGATAATATTTCAGTTCCTCATTATCATAAAACCTTCACGTATGTATCACCTTCACAATGTAGTGAATAACAAACCATGAAGAAAATTTCTAGAATATTAGACATTGTTATTACTTTCAGAAGGTACTTTGAATGTCGAGATTCATTCCAGAACAAGAACTCGCTGGGAATCTTCCTGTATTTCTCTATCCAGAAGAGATCTACAGCTGAAGTACATATGAAATTATTATTAGGGCTCAAGGCAATCGAGTTTGGTCAAAAATATATAGATAGGTGCTTTTTATACTTCGAAGTTATGGCCAATATGTTGAAAGAAATCTCTGAGGACTCTAGTAGGATTTGCTGGTTGAATGCTCCATCCCCGGGTCACAAAAAGTTTCCAAATGTCTAAATATGCAAGGGATAGCAAGAACATAAACTCCATTCAATTATATAATAAAGTAAGTCGGTGGGAAATGGGAGATTGGAAATGTCTAACTACGAAAAGTGAGGTTAGGGCTATTTTTCTATCGGATGATCACGCAGCGTTGTCCGATCCGAATAAATTTCACAGTAATTTTACTAGCTTCAGGAATTTTTGAAATCGAAGTAGGTCTTGAGATTCCAGACGTAGCTTCATATATGGATACAAAATATAACCAAACATTTATTGAGTTTTATAATAACCGCACAATCGAAAATATGACCTAAAAGAGTATTTGGTTAATTTGGAATTCCAGCACCCGAATGAAGAAATACTCAAATCAAATGCTGATCTATAAGTGTTTATAATTGATACAATTATTTTCGTAATTCGTTTGATTGAAACTATGATGCATGATGATCTTCTATGCACCTTAATTGAAACCAATGATATGAACAAAATTCAAAATATCTACGGTTAGAGTTATTTTTAATATCAACCTGTACTTTATTACTAACCAATTTCGATTTTTCAAAGCTTCCAGAGATTTCAATGATTCCTGCAACGATTAATATATAAACCAAACCATAGGGTCGTTGAGAAAAATATGTTTCGCCGAATTATTTCAAAATAAACGACATACCACAAGTGCTAATCTGTCTCATTTCTAGATGCAAAAACTATTCCAATTGAATTGAGTATAGGTAAAAAATGAATTTACATCAAGACTCGGAGAATAGTGTCATTTATTCTATGAACGACTGCTTCAACGGTGGAGAAGAATAGGTCAGTTTCGAATCGTGAGTGGCTACGGAAAACACAAATGTATTACGCTAAGACTTAGCCTGGCCGTCCACTGGAAGCGATTTGGGGCTTTTATGAGCTACGCGTTTTACGAGCTCCGAGGAGCTTTTACGACCGAAGCGGTCTCAGGCTTTGGGGTCGTCCATTGGCAGATAGTTCGCGAGGTTTCGGTTCGTTCTTGTTCTTGCGTAGCAGAGGATTTTTGCTTCAGATTTCCGTGTTTATTGAAGAAATTGTGATACGGAATGGATTTAGAAGTAATAATAAAACATTTCAAGGATAAATTTCACTTGATCAGGCATATGTTAGCTTCGGAATGGGGAAAATTTTTTAGCTAAGGTAGATTCAAATTCAGAAAAAATGAAATTATCGGAAAAAAATTCACCATCTTGATAATGAATGATTATTATCGTATACTCATTTATAATACTGGAATGGAAGTTGAAGTGTGAATGTTGATGACCTGGGTACTTCGAAAACAAACTATGTGGAACGTCGAAATTATGGCTGATTTGAATTTTATCTGTGAAAGTGAGCTTCAGAAGGTAAATATGTTATTAATGTATCTAGAACGTGACTTCAAAACTTTAAAAACTGCAAACATCGAAAGAAATGATGGTGACACAGATATTCAGAAATTCTTAAAATTTTGCAGAAGTGCATGCGTATTTTAGAAAACAGGTCACTACTAAAAATCTGTAGCGTTTTATAAAGAAAAAACTATGTTTATTTCGTGATCGAAAAGATGGTTCTGCATATGAGGTTGATTGAAACGTAATTGAATCATTACGGTACGTATGGGCCCAAAACACTTGAGCATGTAGAAAAATGTTCGGAATAAAATTGGTCGGAGACTAAAAAAACAAATTGATAATAGATATTGAGATAATAAGAGCTATAAAACCCGAGATAATGGCGAAACACGCTGGATTAAGTATATTTGGAATGCTATACAGCCGATTATTGCCAAAGAGTCCAACTTCAGATAGGCTACTATACACCTACAGAACTTCTGGATGTGAGTTTAATGTAAGAAAAAAGACAACATTCATTAACCTTTCAATCTGATCCATCTAAAATTCACCAACAATAAACAACGAACTTCAACAAATATTCCGTTCACAAACCATACATTCCACTTTCCGACGGATAGCTCCTCTTTTCGAGCGTATAGAGGCGGCAGATCCAAAGTGATCGGGATACGATTGCGCCGCTCGAATTCTCTCGAAGTCGCCCGTATGAACTCGCTGCCAGTCGACGAGGGTACCTAGAATTCCATTCATTTGGATCTGTCGCGCAAATTCGTTCGTTTACGCTCCTATCGCGCCTCTCGAAATCGCTTGCAGTAGACGACCAGCCTTAAGCAAGCAGCATCATAATGCTGAATAAATCCTGGATTGAAATTGTCGGTAGTTTTTCTGCTTCTGTTGCTTAATTAGAATGTTTATCTGAAGGGAGTTTATTATGATATAGTCAAATCAACATGATACATCGCAAAAAAATGACGTATCTATCCAATAGAGATAAAGCGCCATTATGAGAATAGAGCTATGATAGAGAGATTTAGAGACAAAATCAAACCGACCACGCCCAGTCATATTAAAATCCTAGTAAAAAACCATTGAGATGTACATCTAAAAATTTTGGTAATCACAATACACTGGTTTTCTGATCATGAACTTTGCAATCAAAATTAGAGCTGTAAATGATAACAACTTACCAGTGTTACGATATCGCCTGGACATCTCGCAGCTATCTCCTTCATCCTACCATACAGCTGATCTACCAAGTATTGGTACCTAGCATTGAACTCGTCTAGTTCTTGAGCGACCTGGTCTGCTCCACTAACGCCTTTGCCTTTCTGGTTTCTGAAGACATCGTTGACGTCCAAAGAGGGCTGCTCTTCCAATAATCCTTCACGGAACTTCTGAAGTCCTTTGCTCCATATCTAGTGTTAGGGTTAGAGGTTAGGGGTCAATTGTTAGTCCAGTAAGTGCCTTTGTAAGATGACATATTGTGGAAGCCGTGAGGGGGGGCCCTTCACAAAAAGGGCTGAAAATCTTTGAAACTTATGTGTAGGAAAAATAAATGTGAATGAATTCCTTGTTTAACAGTGTTTTGGTGAAATGTGTCAAAAATTAGTTGACCTTAACCAGTGGTGGTACTCTATAAGTGTGTGTTCTACAGATAAGTTTCAGAGATAAGGAGGAATAGTGATTGTCTCTTAAAATAAATTTATACTAAGAATAGAAATTCAAATGAAAGAAAAAAGATATCAGAACAAAGGCACCAAAGAGACGAGGTTGAGAGGAGCATAAAAAAGGACACCATAACCCATAAACTTCAGAACTATAGATGAAGCTTGAGAAACGAACCATTTGAACGAATTTATATGAAGAAAAAATATGGTAAATTTGCTATTGCCATCAGAGTTGAAGACACATTGTATTATATCGAAATATTTCAATGATAGCTTCCTAAAAAAAGTAGGGATGCTTGAATACTTCCTTAGATTTTGTTGGGAACAATGCACTGACTCGTTTTCAAATTGAGGTTTAGATTTCTGATCGGCTATTATACCATTTGCAAAAATAAACTAGTTATATTTTCTTGACAAAAAGATCTTATTCTTTAGATATATTTCAAATGATCCTGGAAAAAGAAACCAAAAACCGTCACCAAGAAGGCAGAAAAATAATTATTCATAGCAACAGAAGAAGCTGTTTAGGTTTTCAACTAGACTACAAAGACAGTATAGAAGAAAATATAAAGCAAGAAAGTAGGACCTCATTCACGCAACATACATACAGATATATCCTAAACTCATGAATGAAAATATTTTCAATACATTTCTGGATTGAAAGTAGTAATTTACCTTTCCTTCTCTGATATATCTACCACCGTTAACGTTAACTTGTTCGATTATTGGTGCTCTTTCTACAACACTGTTGAGTAAGTTCTGAAACAAGATTATTCGTGAAATATGTTGAATTAACAATGTTTATTGAACTGAATGAAATGAAAATAGTGAATTTCATCATAAAACTGAATTTTCAATAAATCAAACAAATTTTCATTTCATTCAAGTGAACTGAAGTAATAATTAATACTTTATTTCATTAGTTTCTTTCGATCCCAATGATTAATATGCGTATATTACATGCCACATGTGTTAAACTGCTAAGATATAATGAGTTACCTTGGTGGATTCCAAATTGTCTTTGGCTCTCTCCTTGAGTGGTTGAAGATTCTCAAGTCTTCCATATTGTTCATCCAACCAAGAATCTTCACTAGACTTTGCTGTTTTGTAGTTCTTCAATAAATTATATGCTTGCTCACAACCCCTCAGACGGTCTGCAAGTTGGGTGCAAACATTGCCCCATCTACTGTTTAGCTTCTGAATCTCCTTGTCCAATCTCTCTACATCTGAGTGGGGACCTCTTTGATTTGGTCTAGATTTTTCTGTTAACCTCTTTGTGTTATCAAAATCGTCGTTAAGTTGATCCATAGCAATTTGTTGTTGCCCAACTGCTGATTGAAGTTTTAACAGATCATCATGCACTCCTTCCAGCCCTTTAGCCGTACTTGGAAGTTCTTCGAATAGTGCAAGTTTGGTCTCGAATTCTGATATAACCTGAGATGCATCATCCATTCCCACCAGCACAATTTCAATGCATTTCAAACGCTCTATATACAAATTACTGGTGTTCCAAATATACTTCCACTTGTCTAAGACCTTCTCAAGGTCCTTCTTGTGCTGTGGTGTTTTCAGAGTTATGCTACGGAATGTATCTTTGCACTGTTCAATCTCAGGTTCAACATTCTGCAATCTTGACTCGAACTCCTTGTGTTCTAAGACAAGATGTTGCAGAGTGTCTATGTCTCTTGGTAAAGGTGAGAGCACCCTTTGATTGATTATTCTTTCGAACTCATCAAGAGATATCTGAAGAGATGCTATTTGATTGTTGAAGACCCTGGTTTGATTCTTGCTCTCCTCTGAAGAAAATATTATTTAGATTTTCCTCAAATAAGTTAATGATTAGTAAAAATTTACCTTCAGCTCTTGCCCTCTTTTCGAATTCATCAAACAACCTGTTAACCTCATCCATTTCTCTTCTCAGTCTTCTCAACTGAGGATCAGATGGATCCCCTTCTGCCATCAGTTTATCAGCATCTTCGTTCAGAGCTTTTCTTATAGCATTTCTTTGTTCAGCACCAATTGCAATGAACTATACAAAAAAAATTAATTAGTTTTATTCATTTAACTAATATCAATAAAAAAGTCTCACCTGAGGTAGGTCCCAACCTTTGACAACTTTAATAGTAGCAAATATCATATTCTGTCTCATCCTTAGTTGTTTTTTCTGCCACAACGAAATGGATCTATCGTATTGTCTCCTCAAACGATCGGCGGCATCTAAGGCTTCCTTGTCAGGAGGTGGAATAACGAAGCAGACACCTGGTACTTGACATTCTACACCTTTATCATTGTGAACCCTCCATTTCAGGCGACCAGAATTGTCCAGAAGTGTGCACTCTTTATTCTTTTCAATTGCAAACTGAAACATTAAACAAAATTCAGTAGCGGAAATGTTCTCCCGAATGATCAACTCACATTGTTTTGTTTGTAATTGCAAATAGCGGTTACAGTTAGAGGCCTCGTGACTGGTTGCCTTCTCTGTTTTAAAGGCACTATTTCTTGAGCTCTAGCTGTTAAAGCTTGTACTTGATCGCCGAAAGTGTTCAGTTCATCTCTTAGAGCTTGCATCCCCTGAAGCAAGCGTTCTCCAGCATCTAGGCTAAAGTCACCTTGACTGAATTCCGTATTCATAACCTCATCTTTTCTGTAAATATAAAATAAAGTTAGATTTGTCTTTCAATGAACAAAATATTCTTTTAGATATCACTTACTCCTTGAGCCATTCCTCTGCAGAACCGATGTCCTGGAAAAACTGTTGATACTGCCTAGTGTTCTGCAAGTGAGTTTCTAAACAATGTGTGAGTTGTAATAACCATGCCCATTGCGCTTGCATTCCGGCCATATAGGCTTCGATAGCCTTAGATCCTGGATGACTCTGAAGGACCAGAATTTCACCCCTCTCTTGTACTGCACTGAGCTGAATCTCTCGTTTTTCGAATTCGCTCATCAAGCGCTGTAATAAAAAAAAAATCTCGAAATGTTTCAAAACAGAAATGGTAATCAATGAATTACTAGTAATTATTTTGAGATATTTCAAATACCGAAGGACTAGAAAGCCATTGCATATTATCAGGCTGAGAGAAAAATCGAAGTATATAGAAAAAATGAATCGAGACAGAAATTTTTGCCACAATTGAGCGAAAAAATATTGGAATTACTTTCGAATCAAGTCTGCCAGCATACTTGAGCTGAAATCACTGTAGATGAAATGGAAAAAGGAACACTTTGGTCAGATCATGTCTTCTATGAGGACATCATGCCTGAACAAAACAATTACAATGCTTAGAAGTAGTAGTAATTCACCTTTAACATAACACCACATGAATACAGATGTGCGAAAAATTGTATTTCACGAGATACATCGATGCATGAAAACTTCATGTCAAGAGTATTATTTCTTTAATAAAGATTTCAGAAGCTCACAAGAGGTGATTACAAGAGAGCAGAGCACAAAAGCAAAAACCGTGTTTATTACCTTATAACCAGATCCATACATGTCCTTTTTGAGCATAAACGAAAGATAGTAATCAATAAACAAAATAAACTATTAATTTAATGGATGAAACAACAAAAGATTTTATTATCAAGAAAATATGACTTCCAATCAGTCGAGATGACCTAAGAATAATTATCACTTACCTCAAAATGTTTTTCGATGGAGTTCACGTTCATTTTTGTATCACTCCAGTCCCTGGTGATTTCTTCCTCCTCCTTTTCGTTCAGCCATTGCAACTCCTTTGTAGCTGACTGGATAAAGTCTAACAAGGTCTCAAGATCGTTCATTCTACTAGTGGAGAATGACAGCAGTTCCGCGTAGATCTTTTGGAGCTGCCCCAAGTGCTGGTTGTACAAGGTTAACTCCTCACCAGAGAAAAACGTCCTAGCCTTTACGCAGGATTCAACCTTGGAGTGGAACTGGTCGATTTGTCTGTGCTCTTTCTGGTGTAGGTCACGTTCGATTTGGACGGACGAGAGGTCCGTGCCGTAGTCGGCTTTTTTCAATTGTTTCTGGAACAAAGGCAAACATGAGAGTTTTTGAGGACAAAAAATAAAAAAAAAAATTTTGAAGTGACTTCACTCAAATCCTGGTGTACTTATATCAAACTTACTTTAGTTTACAGGTGAGAGAGAACTCAGCTACAAACCCAAATATTATTTTTATTTTTTATGCCTTCTCATTATGTGCCTGCTTGAAGGATTGCAAGGAAAGGAAAGAACTTCGAAAGCAATAACGAGGTCTTATCCAAGTAATATGAAGTGATTGTGATACAAAGATCTGATGATGCTGTTGAATTGTCAAGCTGAATTAAATTTTAAACTCACCAGTTTCTTCTTGCACCATTCGATGTGCTCCTGTAAAGCTACGAAATGTGGATTCGTATCGACGTTTCTAGTTTCCTGAACTGTCCTCACATGCTTGGTGATTGTTCTTTCTTCTACAGGAAAACTGAGATTGGCCAATGGCTGAAGTATCTTGTTGTGCAGCAGACGTCTTATGTTCACCCATTTCTCGTGGAGTTTGTTGACCCTTTTGTCCAAGTCGCCAGCTTGGGCATAGCGTCCATTTCTCAAGGTGTTTACGTCCGTCTTGAGCGACTGAATATTCTGCTCTGTTATGGCAAGATCCTGGTCTAGCTGGTCGGCTATCTTTTTGGCCTCTAAAGGATGTAAGCGTTCGATTCTACGCGATTCGGTTTCGATATTGTGCTCGATCGAGTCCAATGCAGAGTCGGTTTGTTTTATTTCTCTGTAAAAGAAGAATGCCTTTAGAAGGGGTTCCCCAAGGTTGAGTTTCAGTGCCAAAACGATTTGAAAATCATGAGCAATAAGCTCTGTCATCGATGTGAATAGAGTCGACATGATTATTAACACAAAAATATAGGAATCAGATAGGATTGATACTGACAAACTCTGTAGTCATCAATTGAACCAAGTTCGAAGTGTGATCGTCAAAAGAGCCTCCAAATAAGTTTTCTTCTAGGAAATAGGTTCACAACTCTCCCTGAATCAATGCACACATCAAATCCAATAAAAATATTCATTTTCAACTTCTTACCTGTGCACTTTTTCAGCGAGCCTCTGTAATTTCTCCAACCTCTTGATCTCCTCCATAATATATCTGTCTCTATCTTGATATGCCACCATTAACTTCTGCCAGCTTCTCTCTATACTCTCTATTCTCAATTCTGGCTCAACATCCACTTCTCCTATCGACTTGAAGTATTTCTCCAAGTCCCTGTACATCTGACTGAGATAGTTCTTGTCTCTCTGTCTAGGAGGAATTTCATCTGTTCTAAATCTGTTGGATTCGGTTGCCAGTTTCTTCATCTCTATGAGGGTGCCTGCGAATGATCTATCTTGCATCAGGCTGTACTTCTCCCGTATCCATATGTGGAGGGAGGAGGACAGTTCTCTATATTCTTGTACTCTCTGTTGTGCCAAGGAATCGAATAGGGGGTGAATAGCTGGGGGTTCCGGAAATACCTCGTGTAGGGAGGAAATGTAGGTGATGAGTGACTTCTCATCTGGTTCATGAGTGTCAACATCTGAAACAAATTACAAATGAGATAATTCATGAGATAGTCAGTACCTATGGGAAATATACGGAAATTTATATGCAATGCATTCCGTGATCAGTGTGTTCAAGTAGTAATTTCCCATGCTGAATGCATCAATATAGTAACAGGTTGATGATAAAACGAGGTGAATTTTAAGTTATATTATGATATGATCTGATCAATTAAACTGGCAGTCCAAGTCATTTTCACCCCACTAAGATTTATACCGGATGGTTGTTTCAAGTAAGAAAAGAAAATGTGCGAGGAACGGCAGAAAAGTTAGGATTAATGAAGAATATACTCTGTGGCATTAGAAGCGTTACAGCCAGAAATAATGACTTCGTGAACCTAAACGATGAAACGATAACATTTTGGGAATATTCCATTGAAAATCAAACGAAAATAACTAATTCTGTGTTTGAAGATCCCGTAGAAAAACACTATCTTGTACACGTCTAGGTATCGACGAAATAAGATGGTCGATGTCTGCTTGTGATAACTCGTTCCAGGCTACTCGAACTTCGTAAATAAACTGTCCTTTTTGAAGAAAGACTATAGTTCGGAAAGCAATACGTGGACATGCGTTGTATTGCTGGAAAAGGACGTCTGAACGTCCATTTAGATAGGACAGTAGAATGGTTTGTAGGACATCGGTAACATAACGATCATCTTCCATACCACATCAAATAAATGCAACTGGTGATTGGGAACCATAAGCAATAGCTGCCTAAATTATAACTGTAATTGTACATGCCTCTCAACAGCAAACGTAATATCACGTTGCTCTCCAAAGCCTATCTATATTTACGGACAAAGTCGCGATTCGTCGTTAAATACAACAGCTTGCCATTCTGTCTCCCACTGCTGCCGTTCTCTGCACCAGTTCAAACCTTGGCGATAGTGGTCCGTAGTTATAGTTTTTTAGTTTTAAAGTTTGGTAGGGGGTTACATTCCACTGCGACCTCGAGAACTATGGCTCAAAACAAGTTGCCTGCCGTGAAATAACTAAAAAAATCTGTACTCTCCTTCACAAACAAAATGACAAAAAATCGAGAAAAGCACTGACGTGAGGTCATGAGCTTTTACGCGCTTGTTCACATTCTAACCAGTAGATTGGCACCTAGTTGCGTGTTGGTAATCTGATTGCGTTTGTACTTCCTGAGATATTGCGGAAATAACGTTAAAATTCCAAATAACAACGAAATTTGGCACATTTTCTTCCCTTATATCTCCGAAAGTTAATATCGGGTCGAATTGAAATTTGAAGTTAAATACTGACTTCAAGGTTTTTGCCAAATTTCTTTGAAATCTAATCGATATTCTCAGAGAAAAAAGATTTTTTCATCAAAAATTTTCGAATAAAATTTTTTTAATTTTCTAACAACTGAATCCACACGAAATTTGGCTCCAAGTTGCGCGTTGGTATTCCAAAACCATCCAGGAAGTTTCAATTTTATCGAGTCGATACTTCATGAGATATCGAGGAATTAACCTGAAAATTTCAAATGGCCTTACTCCGAAACTATCTAACCGATTCCACACACTAACCAGCTCAACCGAGATGTTTGGACTCCAAACCTAATCTGACAATTTCAAGTCGCTAAGTCGTTTCCTTCGAAAGTTAGAGCACATACGGACGGTAGGACGGACAGAATTGAACTTGATCAAGGATTCTTCTTCAGGGACTTCAACCCAAACATTTAAGACTTTTCGGCTCAAAATTAAAAAATTACAGACATCGTGACGAAATGATAACGCGCTGTTCCCTAGAACAAGCGCGTAAAAATCTTCGTTTATGCAAATGAAGCTTTGATATGTTCGCAATCATAGCATGCTGTTAACAAAAAGTTCGCAAAGTTAGTCTTTCTGGATACAACGCTTCTAACGTCACTGGGTAGATATAAATTCATGAAATGAATGAGAAAATGAAAATCTTCTGAGTAAACTCTTTTTGGCATACGCATGTATAAAAGGGATTCAGATTCTTTAATTCTTTATAAAAGCAGACATACAAAATTGCGTGTACATTTACTAATAATAATATACATTCCGTATTCGTTGATGAAGACATATACCGTCTTATTAACTGAATCATGTATTACATTAGCAGTTTAAGTAACCGACAGCAAGCAATATAATAACATATTCATTGCGGATAGCTCTGCATAGATGAAAAAAAGGAATACAGAATAGTGAGTCATTATTTAAAATGAGGTGTTCCTCCATTGATTTCACAATGGACTCTAGGACTTTTCACGGCATACCAAGTTGATTTCGGGATTGACTTCATCGAACCTATCAATTCGAAGAAATTTATGGTACAGATGACGTGAAATTGGGGGCAATAATACACCTACAACCTAAAATTCTGAAGGAAGTATGGATAATTTGTTTGTAGAATCGTAATTATAGCGGGACCAGAAGAATTTGAAGAAATATTCATTAGAATGAAAATCCTGAACTTTCTCCAGCCTTTAGAAAGATCCTCTAGAACCTTGCTTCAATCAAGAGAATACTTTTCTTCCTCTCAAGATCAACTTGTTACAGTTACGAGCTCTAATCAGATTCACATAGGTGTTCCTCATTGAACATGCAAATAATACCACGATGAAAGCTATTGCACGAATATTTCTTGCTGGAGTTAAATATTTAACACTTCAGGTGATACATATCTGAATGTTCACTGCTGTATGACGGAATGCAGGATGTGGCATACATCCATATTGTCTAATTGGAGATTCTCAAGATTCTGCTGCATGTTTTTGCGCGCATTTTCTAGGGGAACAGCGTGCTAGATAATTTTCAAATTTTGAGACGAAAATGGTTTCAAACGACTAGGTTGTACTCACTGATGACGAATCCCGTGTCAACATCGATTCAGTCCGGCCGGCCGTCACCACCATTACGGGCGTACGGATAAATCGCTATCAACTTGAAAATTACAGGGTTGGTTGCATTTGAACATGCGAAGGTTAAGTTCGTGTTAATGGGCGAAATCGGTAGAACGATTTCGGAGTTATAGTCATTTGAAGTTTTGAGGTTATCTCCCTGATATTTCTAGAACTACTGAAGCGATCGAATTGAAACTTGGCGGTTGATTGGAGCCTAAGGACATATAACTTTTTGCAGAGTTTTGTTGAGATCAGTAAATTCCGAAAAAAAAATTTTTCGAAAAAATCTTTTTTCTTGGAAATTGTTCATTACATTTGCAAAAAATTTTGGTCATAGCCTGAAGTATATATTCCACAGCAGTGTACCCCATTTCAGTTTGATACGATCATAAGTTGAAGATATTTTGAGAAAATTTTGTGGTTGTTTTCTCGATTTCGTTTTTTTTTCGGAATAACTCAAAAAATAATAATTCAATCATGATGACACTTGGCAGCTAGTTTCAAAATGCTGATGGACAACTTTGTGCAAAATTTCGTGATGATCGTGTCATTTGAACAATTTTAAAAATTTCATTTCAAACATTCAGTATTCTGTGATCTTCTGATCACAACATCCTCATAAATTTCTGTTTTTTTGAAAATATTGGGAAAATAAAATTTTGATTCAGTCTATCCGAGGAATCATTGGGTGGATTTTATCCATTCACGAACTCGACCTTCGTAATTAAGGTCCAAACCTACTACACAAATATCGAGTAAAATCCGCCCAATGATTCCATAGATATACCCATTCAAAATTTAATTTTCCCAATATTTCCAAAAATACAGATCAGATCGAATTGAAATGCAGTACTTTATCGAAAAAAACCTAGAAACGTATCTTATACATTGCTTCAATGTTTGAAAGGATGAATAAATTTATTCTATTATAATCTATTCTATTTATTCGTAGTAGTTGAAATTCTTTATTTCGAAATGATGTCGGTAATGTTCATTAAACAATACTGACGATTTGAATCTTAAATTACAAAAAAAAAAGCTTGAAAGCACTGCCGTGAAGGCAGTAGCTTTTGCGCGCATGTTCAAATTCGTTGCCAAAGCGGTCATCTCCATTGAACATGCGCGCAAAAGCTGCTGCCTTTACGGCAGTGCTTTCTAGTTTTTTTTTTGTAATTTAAGATTCAAATACTACGAATAAATAGAATAGAATAAGTTTATGCATAAGAAACGTCACATCAATATCTGACATATGAAGTTTACACCTTAAAATAGAAAAAGGGTATTCTTGATAACAGCGATTAAAGCAGTGACAGGATGTCTACACTTTACCAGATATAATCAAGTTTGATCAAAGCGAAGTTAGCTCAATAATTAGAACTGCTTAATGATAAACATGATAATCGATGAAGAGTTCAGTTTCATGAATGAGGAAAGGCTTACTTACAGAATGAACCTGTCATTATATGTTTATGGAATATCAGATTACTGATATAAAAAGGCTAGACTGTTGCCTTCTTATGGACTTCATTTGATACATTGTTCTGAACATTTATTCGAAATTTTGTAATGAAGTTTATCGTTTGTTTGCGACGAATTAAGGCAAACAATTGGTTGAATGATTTCATACAGAGACTGGTTAGGAACCGGTCTAGATAGCACATCGCAAAATAGTTTTTTTTGTTCTGATTCGGATAGCAAAAAGAATTCTCAGGAAGAGTAGGCAGGAAGCTTCAATTTATATTCAAATGGTAACTCCATAGTCCTTGAACATCGCATCATTTTATATCGGTTTCTTTGGCGCCTCTTCTTGGCGACTAAATGGTGTATTGATTAGAATACAGCAATTTGTTGATCGTATTCCTTCAATTAAATATGAAAACACCATTCGTGGGATCGGAATATTTCAATAGAAACAACTGTTCACTCTTCGAGCGACGTTTCGCAACTTTGTTGCTTTTTCAATTTTTGAATTCGAGAGCTTGAAAAAGCAACAATAAAGTTGCGAAACGTCGCTCCCAGAGTATATAGATGTTTCTATTGAAATATTCCGATCACACGACTAGTGTTTTTATATTGATCAGAATGATTCTAGCATTTCAAGAATTTAAACAATTATTACTGAATGAAGGGTCACTAGACTATCATGTTTTACAGGAGGAAATTTAACAACATAACGTGTTGATACATTTAGTATCTTGACGTGAGTCGAGCTGATTTATTTTAAATAGAATTACATTCAGTGAAGCTCGTCCAGATTTATGATTTGAGAGAAATTTGTGCATAATTTGGTAAAAAACAATAATGAATATTGAACCTTTTAACAGCCTTCCAGAAATGCGTCCCTCAATTAGAGCCACTTCGGGTTATTCCTCAGCAATTTCACGATTAGTATCCATTGACATTCACAGTATAAATAATTCTAAATCTGACCATAAAAATCGAGAGATACGTAGACATCACGTGGGAGTAATCACAACCCCTCAACTGATTCAATATTCATCTGATGCATGAGGTTTGAGCATTGTAACCTTCGAGCGACCGATAAAAATGATTGAGATGACCATTCAAATATTTTCAAATCCGAGCTCGAAAAGTCACCAAAAACCTTGTCGCTTCTGAGGTTACCAATTCTTCCATTGAATCAAATTGGTATCTGGGAAGCTTTTAATGGCCAAGTATACTCGGTGGCATTAGAATCGTTATACCCAGAAAGAACATAATCATTGACAAAACTCCAACGTAAGCTTCTTGAAGAAAGTTCATACGTACTTTGAAAAGCAATAAGGGGATGTGCCTGTTGAAGAAAGGACGTCTGGACGGCCATTTAGATAAGGCAAAAAATGGTTCGTAGGACATTGTCAACATAACGCGCAGCCGTCATACTGAATGAAAAAAAATTCGCGGAAGAACAAACCAACATCTCGATAGGCACCAATACCACCCCTGTCAAAAACATAGCATTTTGATGCGCTCAACTATGACTCAACACAAAGGGATAGCTGGCCCATAACGGAAAATAATCATTTATATTTCCTGAATCCCTTTCTGTCATGATCAAAAAGTTGCTTCGAAAGTTTGTGTCGAGTGAGATTGACTGCCCTGTATACAAGAAGGTCAATTTTGCTTAACTTCAGAATGTTGAATAACATAACTTGACTCAATCAATTATTGCGAATGATTTGAACTTAAAATTAAAATGACTTAATAAAATAATAGATGATAATAATCAAAAGTAAATTATTGATACATCTTTGAGTTTCGATCAAATCATAACTTTTGGAGCCTCTCCAAACGACAAACAATGCTTTTCGGAATTTCTAATTGCGTCATGGGCGATCGTGTCTTTGTGGACGTTTTCTGCCTACCTTCTGGGTCCAGCAACCTGGTGACGCCGTACTCTTTTTCGACGACGTAGAAGGCGCTCTCCATGCGTTCTCTGGCCCTCTGGTTTTTGACCGTTCTCCAGTCGATGAGATCCGGTCGGTTCCTGTGGATGATGGCGCTGAAGGCCAGTCCATCTCTCCAAGACTTGGAAAAGTCACTGATGTGTACACCTGGGTATTTATGGACGGTTCGTTTGGCCCACCTGAGTAGGTAGTCTTTAGCCGAAACGTTGGGTTCTTGACCAACGACTATGTCTGATATCTGAAAAGAAAATTATGATGTGTTTATGTCATTTGATTGTAATATATACTTTATGTTTGTTCACTTTGCGAGATGTTTTATTTTGTTGTTTTTCATTCAATGTATGTATATTGTTTTATGTATAAGTCTTATTATAAATGATAATTCCTTGTGTTTTGACACAACTTGTTTGTTGGTTGGAATTCGCGCTGGCGCGATTTTCAAATTCTCCAGGTTGAAATGAAAATGAATGTTAGGGCAGCGAGAAAATGTCCATTTTATAAATATTGTGGATTTGTAAAAATATCTTGCTTACGTCCGAACAGACAAATCGTATTAAATAATAAGTTTTCAACTAAGCCTGAATATATGTTTAACTTGCGCTTCGTCGGGTGTTTTCCGAAAGCTTGAGGACATAAATATTTTCGCGAAATTTTTTTTTATTATAATCTGGTAGATAATTTCATGACATTAATTTTTTGATTATTTTTTCCAAAAGTAAATTTCCACGATTTCACGGCTTTTTCTGGCGATAAACGATTCATGAAGAATTACCAAACCTTGCTGAACAGAAATGTCAAAAAAATTTGACAATTTAAACTGTCAAACCATAGACAACGACCATCGAAATCTCTCATGCGGCCATTAGGAAGGTTTGCTCCAACTAAGAACATGAAATTCACCCACATACCTAGATAACACAATATTTATTTTCGTTTGTGGGTAATTCTTTCCTATTTCCAACAACGGAAGCCAGCATGTAAAATAGCTTAATACTTCCTATTTTGTTCGAAACAGTTTTATTGATTCCACTGAAAAAACAATAATGTTTGTTCTACAATTCCACATGTACTGCTGTTTTCTTCAGTTCGTATTTATAAGGTGGTGTTTAGGTGCAGTACGGATTCCTCCTAATTGCATTAAACCTCATATTTCCCTTGATGAACTACGAAAGAGCTATCGATGTTCTACCTTCCATCTTATTCAATGAAAGAAGATTCACATTTTCTTTAAATCGTTTGCATGTCATAAAACAACTGAAAACATGATGCAATTAAAGGAAACCATATGAGAAGTTTGTCATCCTACGCATCTTAACCAGGGTGTAACTGTAAGACAAGTCGAATCGATTGAGCCAGGTCGAGATGAAACAGTTCACTGCAAGTCATTATTGATAATTGGGAAAATCAGGTTATTTCGGAACGCAATGTCCACTCGATCGTTTAAAATATTCACGATTTAAGTGAATACTTATTCGTAGACAGAAAAATGAAAAATTGAGTTTTTTGTGAAAAATTTTTTTAGTCAACAATCTTCCTCTCGAAAGCAATTGGATTAGGGAATAAATCTTCGATATTTGAGAATTTAGAGTCAGGAAATTTGTCTGACGATGTTTTGGGATTTACTATTGAAAAATTCGTACAGGATTCTGCACAGAAAAAAACGTTCTCTCAAATCAAATTGTAACAGCATTCATTCAAGAGAATGGTTTAATTGAATAGGTCAAACCAAATATTACCTTGATATTTCGATGAAATTCTCTTAACTTCTTGGTAACAAAAAGTTTTTAGTCAGACATACATTTTCTTGTTAAAAGAACGTGGTTTGGTTGAGCCAAGAATTTTCATTGTTGTTAAGAAACAATTTTCTCTGATGGATATGTTCTGCAATTCTACATTCTATACGCATCTTCAGAGCTTATACCGCTTATTGATAGAGGGGGTCACGTGTACGAGATTCCATCATCAGAACAAGTTTGCTCAGAAATGACATTCGTGACCCGAGCGAACTATGATTTACTGAAATTGTTTTCTAAAGTGAAGAGTACGATTGTTTTGGTTAAATTGAATTCAGTACAGAAAAATTCATGTGGACAGGCAAACAACAAAATAAGTAACAAAAGTATATTGGTCCATCTAGTAATATTATTAAATTGTTATTCATCAATTTGTGGGCATGTTACCTACAATATGCGCACAAAAAGTTCAAGAAACTATTGTGATTTCAGTCAGGCGAATAATGGGTCTTTAAAGTAGCAAAAAAATAACTAGAAATGCCTCTTTCCGAAGAATGAAAAAATGTTCCGTTCAACAAGAGTTAAGGTGATTCAGAATGAGAAAGGAAAAAATAACTGAACTTATTTTTTTTAATCGAACTGTCAGATCATGATAAGTGGCTCGAACCCACACTTATCACTTCTATTCTTTCAATTCGATCTCGTTACAACTGAACCTTTCGCCTGCGAGAAAATGTCTGCGTGTTTCGAGGTTGACGTCACAGTTTTCGAGGGAAAGGATCGTACTTCGTGTGGGACACGATCTTTATTTCGGTCGTTTAATCCAAACACTCACGTATCTGATTTTTTCTATCTATTAACGATCTTTTTTCGTGTGTTACCTCCATTCACGATCTGATTTATATCGTGCGAAAATATACGATTCACGAAGAATTCTATAATAAGTTTGAAAAGTCGTGTAGATGGCGTTTGACCTTGAGATACAATCCCAGATGAAATATTTCTATCGAAGTAATCATAATTTTGTGATGAAAACTTGCATGTGGTGGTTTCAGGCAATGTCTCTCCCTAAATTATTTTCCGACTTCTACAACGTCCTTCAATAACGGAAATGGTGTCGACTTTTTTGGATACTTTTACAATATCAGTGTTTTTCGAAAATATCTTTTGCATTTTCAATTTTGTCGACATGTATTATTGACAATGCAAATTCAACTCAAGATTTTCGAATAAGAACCAATACAGGGTCTCGCAACATTGGCACGGTGTTCCATATCTCTGTCAAGGATGCAGATAGGACCCTAGTTTTCTATGATGTTAGCCAAATTCGATCCATGAGAAGTACCAATAAAGGATCTACAAATGTTGCCTGGGATAGAGCAAGCTCAAGAACGTGAGGTTCCGACTTTGCAGAGTATTTTTATTAAATTCTATTTTTCATACGAATGAACTCAACCATAAGCAATTCTAAACAAAATTTGTAGGGCTTCACTTGGTGATTCTTATGGATCGATAAAATATAGGGTGTTTCATTTGAAATAAAGGAGATTTTACTGCTTTTTAATTCCGAAATTTGATAGAGTAGGTAAGCAATGTACAATATTTGACAAGAAATTAATCCTAATGGGATTTGGCACAACTCAATACTTCCAAATATCTGAGTGACGAAAAAAGACATGTCGAGAACCAAGAATTTACAATTCATTACGATTCATAAGTATTAGTAACCCCCACCCCCCTCTCACTTTTTTATATGGAATTGAATCAAAGATTAAAAACTGTAGGTTCTATTTCGAAAATGTTGAGTTTTGATGGATTTGATTTGATGATTCCCCTATGGGAACCCTGTAGATTTCTGATCCAAATTTTCAAATTGCAAGCATTGTAGTGTATATTGGCAAAATTGAAAATGAAAGGGTTTTTTTGAAGAACACTCCTACTGCAGAAGTATGTACTCAAAAGAGTGTAATTCTGCGTCTACACAATTCCTTTCACAATAATTCAGATACCTCACAAACCTTTGAGTTTTCACCTTAAAGTATGGCATATTGTTGTGAATGGCATCCAACAAGCTATCTAATACTGCAACAATATACTGAGTGTGCAATTTGAAATAAGTGGGTAAGTAGTAGGCTGTTTTCGGTATAAGTTTCAGGGGTCTGAAAAACTTTTGGGGAAAAACTTCACTGTCTGAAATCCTCACATGCAAATTTTCAGCACAAATTATAATTAGTTTTCCATAAACGTCTAGTAGGCCATTGCAGTGGATCACCTTGTATTCCAAAGTTTTCTGTTCCGAGAATTCACGAAGAGAATCCGGTTTCATCTTTATCGATTACAATCCTGAGAACTGTTTATTCTTCCTCTAGAAAATGTATCTGTTTTGTTTCTTCTGTATCTTCCTACAGCTTTATGAAACCATTGCTATCAGTATACGTTTCTAGAAAAAGCGATAGTCAAAATTGACAGAAACATTAGTCTGAAATTTTTCTTATCTGAAACTTGTAGAAATGAACTGTGAACTTCAGATTCAAAAATGCGGAGACCTTACATTAAGAAAAAAAAGCTTAACTTGTCAACTCTCCCAATAAACTGCGCGATGCAAATGGTGACTGCTTCCATTAATCGAATGGAATGTTATAAGCAATTTATTATGTAAACTATCCAGCATTTATTATCTACATATTTGCCAGGGGATATTGGATTTTCTTATAGTATATTCCATGCTTCCTAATACCGCTAACCGTACATGAAATGACATGAATAATAATTATACAATTGCATCTAATCATTCATATTTGAAACAGTTTTGAAGGTCTTTTTGTGCCATTTGAGTGCTTCAAGTTTGATTGGATTCAGATAATTTTTTAATATATCTATGAGGCACCGTCCCACAAGATTCTGTTTTCATATATTTATTTTTGAGTTTATCTATTCGTTAGTTGCAGCAACATATTTAATTTTTCGTTTCGATATTTTTATTTTCTACCAAATACTAAATATTTACGAATAAGGAATTTCAAATATTAAAAATATCCAATATATTCATTTTTTCGATCCACCAACCATCGTGAAGAGATGGCGCGTCGGAGGTATTGGTATAGTACCAACAGTTAAAAACTGTAACATAGAAATATTGCAACAATTCAATTCAAATTGGCTAACCAAACGTTCGAAACCTAACTGCATTTCGTGACGTCACATGGCAGACTCACTCTTTCTCTTTTTTCATGTATCTTTCACTTTAGCAAGCAAATGGACAGCTGCAGTGACAAGTGACGTATGAAGTCCAACGCTCACTTATCGGCAACAGCCCGGACCACGGCAAAAAGGAAATTTATTTCCCTGCTAATTCACGGAGTTCCAAAGCGGTCAAGTGCACGCTGTCCTATTCAATTATATGGAAATAATAAAATTCCGGTGTGGCGTGAGCTGGGCTGTTGCCGATAAGTGAGAATTGTCCTTAAGGCAATATATACCGATCAGCAGCTTTTCAAGTAATTTGACTTTGAGTCTTGATTTTACCACTTCAAATACCGAATTATTCAAGTTTCACGACTTGTAGAAGTGTGTGATAGCACACATTATGATCTTGTACCGGAATAGATTGAGAAAAACGTAAAAATTTGATTTCGTGTAATGCGCAAGATACCTATTGAGCTGTTAATGTATTTTACAAATATCGGGTCTTTTAGGGCCGTATTTATAGTTGCTCCTTGAGGCTTCCGTACTGAAGGCCGCCTTGAATTCACTTTTTTATGCACACAAACTTGTATATGTTTGCATAGAAAAGCAAATTCAGGGCGGCCTTCAGTAAGGAAGCCTCAAGGAGCAACTATAAATACGGACCTATGTAGAGTTTTGGAAGTATTGTGTAAACGAACGGCCATAGAATTGAAGGAAATTCCTGACATTACGAATAAAATATCTTATTTACAACTTATTGTAATTTTATTTTACTTCATTGTTTTCGGGGTTCATCGATCGGTACTGCTTTTCTCTTTCAGAATATGTTACCGATTCAATGAGTAACAAGTCTTGATAATTGTTGGTTCCAGCCGGTTCTTGTTAATCGTTGCATCATGTGCAATTCTCGAGTTCTTGTAGCATCGCCTTCTTTCAAAAAATGGCATAATAGCGTTCATTGTTCTTGGTCGCTCTTGCCTGAAGCAATTTTTCACTTCAGAACCACGTTACTGGCATTGTTTTTCGTACAACCGATGATTTCATTGGGTCTCACTTTTATTCACAGAATTGTTTACAATTAAGCCTCATTTAAGACGATTTTTCATTCACAATCGTAATTCTTGTCAAGGCTGATACGATAATGTTTGTGCGATTTTTTTAGATTATATCTTTTGTAGGATGGAGTCATTTCCTGTTCTACTATATTTCGAACAATTTGGAACGAATTGGTGAATTTCTTGAATTATTATTTAGTTTAAGGATATAATGAAAGTGTTTTGATATTTTCAACAATGAGCATAATCATCCTTCGAACGAACCACCTATAAATGAAAAAAGTATTTATATTCATAAATAATAATTTTATAACTTCCAACCGATCTGACTGTTTATGCCAAAGAGCGTCCGCAAAACGTTTTCTTCTATGCATCGTGCAATGAAAGTGTTTAAGTTTGAAAAATCACCCATCATCCTTACTGTTGAACGACAGTTGAATCTCATATAGGTCTTCACACGTTCGTTGTTCAAGTCGATTCTTGAAGTTTATGGCCTCTAGTCCATTTTTAACGCGTTTTGTGCCAGCGAAAAATTTAATTGTGATTGTACACACTGCTATGATCCTTGGAGGACTCTCCGAATTTTTGGTGGAAAATTTCTACTGTCCATAAAAGGCCATATATTCTGTCTATATTCAACACAAACGTTCATAAAGACACATAATCGCAACATATTTCCTCCAAGTCAATATCAAGTGAACTTCAGAGCTGAATAAACTTCCGGCAACACAGCCTGTACAGTCCTTTCCCAAGGTAATCCACTTGATATGCTCCTCTCCTGGATTATTCCAAGAAAATGTTCCTAATTTGATAACAATTGCACCAGCTAATCCAACGTCTAATTGAAGTAAACAATGGGATCATAATTTTTGATGTACTCCACTTACATGGCATTTCATGCTTCTCTCTTCATTATTGTCAGCTTGTTGTTGGGAGTGGAGACGATAAACGTTTACTTTCATCGACAGGACCTAAAATGGCAAGTTGTCGAGAGAGTATGGTATTTGAACTGTGCTATTACGCTACCAAAGGTTTTTGTTCATGTATATAGGATTTAGCAGAGTCGAACTCTCGCCTTCCTGTATCCGATATGAACTTTAATACCGGTGTTACCTAATATTTAAGACAGGATCAGTCAACGAGTTACTTCCTTTTTCCTATTTGCTCGAGCAATCATTAATCCCAGAAAAGTTTTCTTTCTATTTATTCATTTCACAGTTGATTTTGTCCTTACACCTATTTCCCTTTCAAAACACATTTCCGCCGACTCGAGTTACTCAGTTACTGTTCAGCGTGTCTATTTTTGCGCGCATGTTCTAGGGGAACAGCGTGCTATCGTTTTGTCCAAATGTCTGTACTTTTCTATGATTGAGCCGAAAACTGTCTCAAACGACTAGGTTGGACTCACTGATGACGAATCCGGTGTCAAAATCGATTCTGTCCGGCCGGTCGTCCGACAACACGATAACTGTCAAACGGAGCCAGATAGCGAAACTTGTAGGGTAGTTCGCACATCGGAAAGCCACGGTTGAGTTCGTTAATGGGCCAAATCGGCCAAATAGGTTCGGAGTTATAGCCATTCGAAATTTTGAGGTTATTTCCCTTATATTTCAGAAACTACTGGAGCGATTGGATTGAAACTTAGCAGTTAGGTGGAGTATAACGACGCGCTACTTTGAGCGAAATTTTGTTGCAATCGTATAGTCGTTCAATTTAAAAAGAAAAAAATTTCAAAATTTTTTTCGAACTATTGTTCATATTTGAGGAAAATTTCACTTATAACTCGAACTTTATATTTCACAGCTGTGAACCAAACTTCAATTCGATAGAGCTATTAGTTTTGGAGATATTGGGAAGAATATGTAGATTCGTGGTTTTCTTCAACATGTCGTTGTGTTTTTCGGTATAACTCAAGAAATACTGATTCAATCGAGATGGAACTCCTCAACTAATTCAATTGTGCAAAATTTCGTGATGATCGTGTCATGAGAACAATCTGAAAAAAAAATTTCAAATATTTCTTTTTCAAATATTCAATATTCTGTGATCTTCTCATCATATTATCCTCATTAAATTCTGTATGAACCTTCAAACTGTCATTTTTCGATAAAATACCGGATTTCAATTTGTTATTATCTGTATTTTTGGAAATGTTAGGAAAATAAAATTTTGAATGGGTAGTCGGCAGAATCATTGGGCGGATTTTACCCATTCACGAATTCGGCCTTTGTAATTAAGGTCCAAATCTTCTCTACAAATATCGAGTTTCTAAGTTGTTTCTTTCGGAAGTTCCGAAAAGAAACAACTTAAAAACTAGATATTCGTAGAGTAGGTTTGGTGCTCAATTACGAAGGTCGAATTCGTGAATTGGTAAAATCCGCCCAAAGATTCCGTAGATATACCCATTCGAAATTTTATTTCTCCAATATTTTCAAAAATACAGATTGATTTTTTCGATTTTTCATAAGATTTCGATTTCCTTCACCTGCTTAGTTTCATCATGCTATGAAGAGGCTCTCCTGTTTCACAGTCACCCTATTCAACTGATTGAAGTCCTTTTTATTTTTCTTGAATTGAAGCTCATTAACGTGAAAAGGTAAAATACAAAATAAAGAGATAAAAACATATAATGTAATGTTTAAGTTCGACAATAAAATAGACGCCGTAGCCATTAAGAATATATTTTAGACATTGTGTTTCATACACAATGGATACCAATAAACTTATGGAAAGATTAATCTGACAATGAAATTTGCGTAGAACAATCTTTTACACGGTAGTCCACAGGAATAAATTAATTTCGATCTTTTACTATCCGAACAAGAAAATTACTGATAATTTGTGTCAACTGCAAACTTTGCTTCATTATGTGGTTGACATCATCGAATGCACTATTCAACAGGATAGCAAATAGGTAAACAATAAATAGCAAATATTTGTGAAGTAAACGATGTTAGGCCTTGGTAATCATAATGATTACTACAGTATAATACGAATGGCGGCTTCTCATCAGAAGATTTGAAATGGAACAGAGGCGGAGTCGAAAGTGAAATAATATTTTTCTATCTAGAAGTTGAATTTATTGATGAACAACAATTTTAATTGAATCACATTCATTCGGACAATTCTCAATTGGTTGCGAGTTCCAAAAATGACTGTACAAGATATTCGAGTTGAAAATAAAATACCGATACCAGAACGTGGGCAACTTCTCTATAATATACGTGAAATAATGGCGTCCCTTTCGGAATGAGTACTTCATCATGTTTTCCGACTAAAATGAAGAAGAAAAGGACATTTTAATTTCGTTGGTCTGGACTGATTATAGGAACTGAACGACATGATTAACCCATTAGTGCATGAGGTTACGAAAGTTGATTTTCAATATTTTTTTTCTGTGAAAAGGGCGAGTTAGAGGACATATAAACACAATTTAGTGAAAAAAATTTTTTTATTCTTTTTATATCAGAAATACAGTATGATCGTTATAACGAACGTTATGCAGACAATTACAAACAAAAAAGTAAATGTGCCATCACAATTAATGGTTATGGTGTGTGTGATACTCCAAGAAACAAAACTTTGGATGCAAAGCCCTTTTTCACTTGACGCATATGAATTTGGCATTTTTTCCACATTGTATGCATCTCCTCTCTTTTTCTGAATATTCTGTCAGGTGGTCGACTTTGTCCTATCTGACATCATACACTGGTGCGGGCGTGATTTTTCCTTTATTGGATTTTTGTCCATAACTTTTCAAGAGACTCAAAGCTAGATATCTTCTAAATTTAAGCAAACCCTTTGACATTTCGTCAGAAGGATGGACCATTCTGAAGAGCTGTTCTTGTATGTTGGTCATAACTTCTTCATCAAAAAATAGTTGAAAAATTCCAATGGAGTTTTTTTTTCCATAGACTTCATCAGGTGGATTTCGCTTTATAGAGTTTTTTTGTATAGCAAAAGAAGGTTCGGTATTAGTCCAGGTGTCCATTTTTTGTTTTTTCGACGATGAAGGTTTACTACCTTCTGACGATAAGTGGGCAGCTGCATTTGGAAATAAAGTTGCAAGAGCTATATTATCATCTGCAGAATCATATTCTTGAACTGGTATTTCCGAGTCTTCATGCTGTACTGGAACATATTCGCCTTCTGCTCTCAGCATAGCAGGACCTAAGTGACAAATATTTCCAACATGATCATCATCAGATAGGTCACTATCAATGTCGGTATCCACACCATCTCCAGGCGGAGTAATGTAAATATTTCCACTTTGAACATCATCTTCTTCCAATGCGTCGATAAGTTCAGAAAGTGACAGTCTAAAACGAAACAAAATATCCTGAGCATATGAGAATACTATGGGCCATGGTGCATAACGATCGATAAAACGAACATGATATAAAAATGAACCTTTTTTCATGAAAAACATAAATCAATATACATATTGACGGTATCGGAGATCGATAACATGATTGTTAGAGTAATCCCTACTATAATTCCATGAAGAAATGTTGAAAAGAAACAGAATAATACTCGATTTACTTACCCACCGCGCCTTGTACTGTATAATGCGGGATCAACCATTATTCACAAATAATTATATAGGTATCTAACAGACTCAAGAACACATTTAACACACATGGGTTGTTTACCTAAACTCAAATGCTATGTAACTGTCACAAACATCTGATTTCGGCAGTTCATTTCAGTAATAACAACACAAATATGAACGTTCGATAAAACGAACGTTATGCACTAATGGGTTAAGAAATTCTTCACGAATATTACACCTCTATGGAAGAGAATACTTTCAATCTAAATAAAAAAAATCTGTTCGATATAGTCGATGAGAGTCTGACACTATTCGGTGCAGAATGGTGGAGATACCAATATGCACTTATTTGTTTAACTTGAATGGAAAAAAAATGAAGATAGGAAATGACACCAATCAAAAGACAACCCAGAAAAAGTGATGTTTTTGATATAAAACATAAACTCAATGAAGCAATGATCGATAAGCAATGAACAGATTTATATAGAGGAATCATTAATCATACGAAGGAATGTTATAATCAAACGGCAAAAAGTTCATTCAAATCGAATAGTTTCCTCCTTTGAGACGAGTTCTTCTAGTCCATTTCCTTCGAAGGTTTCTATTTGCGATTCGAAATACTCTCCTTGGTGATATATCATAGAATGATAATAATAACAGCGGCGGTAACTCAGTGGTTAGAGCTCATGCTTTATGATCGTAAGGTCTGGGGTTCAAGGCTTTGGCCGGGAAATATTCGCTGTTGGGTAAACAATTAACAGTGCTGTTCCTAACGTGGCGCAAGGAATTAGTAGCAAAAAGCCTACACAGAACACACCCGGTATCCTAACTCGCACAAGCTTTAAGCTTCTGAGGGGTTCCGTTGAAGTCTTGGATAGTCGGAAAATACAAATACAAAATACAAATACAAAAAAATACAAATAATGATAATACTCCTGTGTGTGCAATTGCATCGTGTTGAATATTCCACAGCATTTGAAGAAATGCAAAAATGACTGCGACTTGGTAACAACGTGATTCCATTGCATGGAACAGTTATTTGGATATTTTTATTCTGAAGGCAGTCCAACTTAATGGTTGTAATTTAAGTTCATATTTTCACATAGCCAAATGAAGGAATAGATGTCCTCGGAAGCATATGGCGCACGTAATTCTGCATTGGACATGAGGTAAGCGATGAGTTATGTCTTTAATGCATATCTTCAATGATGCCACCAGTAACATCGGTAGAAACTAATTAATAAACAGGATTATTAGGAATTATATTCTCATTGGAGAAAGGTTTGATTGGAGAAGATTCAACTTCCAGGTGCTCCTAGAGCAGTATTAATGTAATCTTCTGTTTCTGCTATTTACAAACACCCTGTATATTTCACAACACTGTACCAAATTTCAGTTTGATCAAATTGAAATTTCAGAAGATATGGAAACAAACTATGTGAAATTTCTTGGTATTTTCCTCAGAATCGATACCAATGATGAAGAAACTTGGTAACTAGTTTGAAAATACTGATGAACAACTTTGTGCGAAGTTTTGGGATGATCGTGTCGACAGATCGATATTTTATATTTTGCGATCTTCTGATGATATTTTCCTCACGAAATTATGCTTGAACCTGCAAGATTTAAAAAGTGTATCCCCAGTAAAAACAGATATAATGTAGAGACAAAAAAACACAGAATTTTCAAAAAAGATCAGGGATCAATGATATTCCATAGTTGATACTAGGTGCTATAGTTGTTGCACTCGACAGGGTGTTACAAATATCAGGAAATGAATTTCATCTCATTTTTGCCCTACATATACGCTCAAAATAAAATCTGAATTAAAATTCCTGATACACCATCGTTACTGAGAAGTACAGGGGTGTCGCAAAAACATAAGATTCCAGCCAGAAAAAGCATAACTTGTAGTTTGTGAAGCATGAGGTATGATTTCACGGTTATCTACCTTGAGAAAAACGGACAGACTCAAGAAATAATATGAAAAGAGTTTAGTTATTCCGGGTGTTTTTGACACGAACAAGTATGCTGCAATTTGACTGGTCGTCGCAAACTGAGAAATCAATTAGAGGTTATTTCTTGTCATTAGCTAACAACACAACGTATTTGTCAGCGATCATACCGGTTGTTCTGGTAACTACAACCTGAAATTTCTCCTAGATCATCTCTCAAAAAAATTCATTTGATTGATTTGGTTTGTTATAATGAAAAATTCAGCACAATTTGATGTGGTGCCTGATCAAGTCCCATGTATAGCGAAGGATGATAATAATATCATTACACGAGGTGTCTCTAAAGAAATTTTATATTTGTTTAGCTTACTGTGTGAACGCAAGGCATCTGAGGGGCGCGAGGGGTATGTTAATCGGTAGCCTGGCTCTTGGGAATTCAGTTGCTATGGAGCCTTTTGAATTTTACAAAAACGGTTATTCTGCGACTAATGTGAGAAGAAATTTCTGCAATGTTCGAGGTTTACGTCACTTAAATGATGCACCAAGTATTCCTCTCATTCGGAATTGAATGCGGATGTTTGAAAAGACCGGTTCAACACTAGTTAAAACAAAATCCGGACGACCAAGGTCATCGAGAACGGAAGAGAACGTGGAACGGCCTTATCAGTCTGCTCGTGATGATCCTGATCTCTCCATTCGGGAGCGTGCAAGTGCAGAAACCCCTTCATTCGCCAAAAGTGCCCATATGGGTTGCAATGTCATCGCGAGGAATTATCGGTCCATACTTTTTCGAAGATGAAAGGGAACGTGCCCTTACAGTCAATTAAGAGCGTTATGATAGGATGTAAGATGAGTTTTAGTTGCCTGAACTATAAAATTTTCCTGGCTATAATCGAAGACCATGGTTTCAGCAGGATGGAGCTACGTCACACACGTTTAATAGGTCTTTGCCACGAGTTCGTGAAATTTTTCCAAGCTAATTAATATCGAGAAGAGGTGACATAAATTGGCCGCCACGCAGTCCTGATTTGACTCATATGGACTTTTTCCTGTGAGGTCTCCTCAAATCTAAAGTCTACATTAATGAACCAACTTTCCTGGACCAGTTAAAACAAAATATTCACCACCAAATGGGAGCCATCACGGAGCCTACCTACCAATCAGTCATCACAAATTTTAATGTTAGATTGGAGGAATTTCGCGAACGCGAGGGAAAACATTGAGAAGACATTATTTCATCGAAATAAATTCCCAAGGAGTGTTTTTAATAATGTATGAATATTTTTTCGGAGAACAGCTTATTTCATTTTTCATCGATTTTTGAAATATAAAATTTGCAGTGACAAGAATGATAAGCTGCATGCTTAACAGTCGTTTTAATCTAATTTCTTTGTTTCCCTACTGATCTGACCTAAACTAATTCAACCTTCAATGACCAACCTTCACTCTTTTCACAGCCTTATAACTGCCATGATGCGCACCAGCCACATCTTCACCCGACTCAATAGCACGTATAGAAGCCCTCCTCGTCAAATCCTCAACGTTTCTGTTTTCCTCTCCCCTCGTTAGTGTGGTAACCTTTCGTACTATCCTCGTAGTTATCCTTCTGGTACCATCTTCGTTACGCCTGCTGGTCTTCGTAGACTCGATGGAGCTGCCCAAAACTTCGGTGGACAGATGTTTCTTGGTGTAAATGGCGTGTAAATTCTCTACGTTACTGGGGTTGGTAACACTGATCGCAGGTGGGCCGAGGAGGGTGCCAGAGGGGTGGCTGGAAGTACCCTGCACGAAGAGGCGTTTGGAGGCGCCGCCTGAAGATGTGCCATCTTTGACGAAGCGATACATGGACATTGGGGTATAGTTTTCGATATCGTTCTGTTTGGTATCGTAAGAGTGTTCGTAAATGCTGTAAGCACGGCGTATGGTGTGTTTATTGAGCTTTTTCGATCTTGATGGGTTTTTGCTTTCACTTAGCGACAGTTTTGGAAGTACCTCTCGAAACTCGTCTGAAATTGGAGTCCATAATCTTTAAACAACGATATCAATGAACATGAAAATGTTTGAGATCATTACAGAGCGATTGTTGTAATAGCATAGCGATCTGCACTGCAACATAATTTTGAAGCGACTTTGTAAGTTGTTTTTAAGATCCACTTTTGGGTCTGATGGGTCTGATGAAAAAACCATAGGTGGACCAAGAAAAAGTCGAAAATCATTGATATTGGAGTTTTCTGGAGGACTTCATGTAACATATACACAAAATTCAAATAACACTTAATACAATTTCCTATTCCAGTGGAAGGCACTTAGCATATCGGGATTCTTTGGCTCGAAATAGACAAAAAATTATATCGAGAATGAGTCTGAAAATGCCTTTTGAGAATGTCAACGCTGCTTTCGATTCAAGGTCACTTGACAAAAGTAGTTAATATTAGATTTTTCAGGGACCTATTCGACGGAAATTCATCTTGAATCTGAAAAATTTAACAATTTCACTTATTGTTGAAAAAATATTAGAAAAGAACCTAAGTGTGGTAGCAAATTTCGAAGTGCTGTATGAACCTTAGGTTTTTAAAGCCTTTTTAGCCCTGAAGAAGATCCTAGATAGGTAAAGTCAGTGTTCTTGTAATGGAAGACCCTGTATATTTCAGCTTGATTGGGTCTGCATTTTTAATGAAATGCTTTCGAACAACCTTGAAAACGGACATTTGTGCCAACTTACTAGCATATCGAATTGACTGACATCTTTCTATTCTGATTTAAAATCGTAAATTTTAGGCCTCCGAGTTATATTTCTCGAAATTAAATGACTGGCAGATATTGAGTAAGAAATTTGACTTGTGTAGGTTTTAAAGAGGCAATTGAGACTCTTTCTGTGATGAGTAGGAAAACGAAACATGAATCTGCAGTCTTAACTCGGCGCTATATCCTAGTTTCGAAGATATAGGAACCCAAATTTCCGAAAACTTTTTTACTATCAGAACAATTGCTACTTTTGGTTGAATAACAAATGATCCTTGAACCATTTCGCAACGATTCGCAGTGTTTCATTCAGATATATCCAATATTCAATTGGAAAACATCCATTCAATCGAACAACCATTGAACAGGTCATTTTGAGGAATTTGACTTCGATGACGAGTGAAGTTTGGCATCGACGCAATTTCTTCACTACCTATATGCCGTTGGTTGGAATGAAAATATGGAAATCTGATCAATGAATTCAGATAAACTTGCTAGGATACTGGATTAGGATTAGGTTAGGTAAGTTTAATTTGGGCAGTGCCATTGAATGTCATCTTCTTATTTGATGAGGGACATCTTGAATTATGATAGGAATGATGTGACGATGCCAAACCACTAGTAGTCAGTAGAATATGTATTTCTATCAAAAGTCAAATATTTTTGAAAGGAATTACTACGAACATTATGGAAAGGTTTGGGGATGATTTGTGAAATGATAAAAGTAACTTTGGACTTTTTCGGAACTTTGGGGGCCCATATCTTCGAGAATAAGAAAGAGCGCTGAGTTTTGACTTCATATTTTGGTTCGGAAGAAGTAACTTCATAGTGAAAATTGAAAGAATTTAATCATTGATCAATCAATCATTCGTTTCATCAACTAAAACCCAGAAATGACCCATGACCAAATAGAAGGAAATCGAATAAATTATTTCGTTCTAGAAACCATGAAAAACCCTAAGCTCAATAAACACACCAATAAATTCTTGTCCCTTGAATCCTCAGACAGGACAAACAATCAACCAACTTCAAATTCACCAAGAACTACTGAACATTGCTTCGATCAACATTTCAACAAAAGTTCGAAAAACACAACCGCACAAAAACAAACAACAACAAAACTCGCTAAACTTCAAACCGAAATGACCGTCCCGCTTGTTGACATCGCGACGTCATGCGCAACTGACAGGTGTTCCGTCAGGTGTGTTGCCCAACGTGAAGTACACTAAATTAAACTACGAACGGCATGCATAAACGAATTGTCGATCCGATTGTTGCGATGGTGGAGGTACGAGGTAATGCGTGGGACGAGCACAGGGGCGTACGCGGGCGAGGGGAGCCCGGGGCGGATGTTTATCGCCGATTCGATTTTTCGACCTGAGCACCACCTGATTTGGAGTCCAGGAATGAGGGCTGGAGGCGTCGAAAATATGTGTAACTGATGGATTATAAACAATTTACACCTTCGGATCGATTGTCGTCTGGTTGTGATGTCACATGATCGAAAATGTTATTTTTATCGGGAGATTTCAACGTTGGATGGAGACAGAAACCTACGTAGGAGATTCCAATGCTAGATTAGGACACGAACTAAAACTAAAAGTGGTTCATAAAGTCAAAGCGCAGGGAAAAATGATACAAGGCCACGTGTTTTGCAATGACCAGAATAGAAAATTCGTCTCCTTATGGTTTTCCGCCTCGAAGGGAAATATTGCGTTACATTTTGCAGTGTGCTCTCAGATGAAAAAAATAAAACAAATACTACAAGTAATCACATTCACTCAATCAATATACATAATAGTACATATTTCAACTCAGATTGAGAGTCTTGAAATTCAATGCAAAATATGGTAAGTTGAATATTGAAATTTTGTGATTTTACAGGAAGTGATTTTTTGTTTGTTTTTATATACCTACTCGAGTTGGTCCGCTGCAGAGACAGAGTATCAGGAAGTGCTATGTAGAATTGAAATCTGATTTTTCTGATAGAAACCTTGATAATTTGGAATCAATAATTTTTCACAAGCTATCCAACAGTTTCGGCGTATGTGAGTGGAAACCAAGGAATTATATTTTAGATGAATAGATATTTATTTTTTAGCTGCACATCACCACAATAAGAAATATTTTAATTGAAAGAGACGATAAAGAATTTCCTTCTCTTGGTGCACCCAAAAATTCACTGACTGGAGACTTTATTTCGAAAAACTCAATTCTTCATTTCCGTGCAAGAAAATAGCATAAATGAATCTTCCAACCATGTTTATATACGTGAAATATTTCCAGTTTTAACAGAGAAAAAAGTTTCTTCAACATTCGCCAGGTCTTTGGAATTTTTGAATTCACATAATATTTCTGCAAATTCATATTTTCCCAAAGTAAATACACATTTTGAAAAATACGTAATTACTAAGACCTGTGTAGGGAGGACAAAGTTGTGTAGTTATCTGACAGAGAAATGACTGTAACCAAACATTTTCGAAATTAACACTGTGAAATGTGTCAGAATGTCATGGCCAACCGAGATAGTTTATAAAAGTGAATGGAGTATACGGCTGTTCGAATGAAAATATGCAAGCAATCAATATATAGATGAATTTGCTTGGGCCCTTGGTTAGGTTAGTTGAATTGAGGATGGTGCCATGGGAGTTTTATCTTCTCACTTGGCCTAGAAAATCCTCATAATAGAAGTTGAATTCTCTAAATAAATAGGTAAAATAACTATTCAATGAACTCGATGTTCTTTAGTCAAACATTAAATATAGCTGGGAGAAAACAACGCGAATCGCTGTCAAAAGATTCAAAATAGTTTCTGGGCTAGAATGTTGTTGTTTTCTTGGAATTGTCAAATGACACGATCAATAAAAGATATTTGTTATTTCTTGAATTCTCTCCAGTGTACAGATTCTCTATCATTGCTATGAAAATGTTATATCCATTCCATTTTGTGTGGATGAGATTCATCTTTGAACGTTATAATTTTGCTAACGACTCAGCCATAGAAACAGAACATTTTCTGCCTGTTCTTGACTATGCTCGTTTATTCTGGTGTTAGTGAAATAGTACATGTCGAGTAGTCTTTCTGACTTTAATCTTTATCTACTTCCATCAGATTATTGAAAAATATAACCCCTTATTTCAATCAATCGCTCTGTAACAGTCACAATTGGAGTGTAGACATCAGGGACCCTATTCTTGAATGTTCCATCAAAAATGCACCGTGTTTCCTTGAAACAGCGTCGACACGCCTATTTTCTCCCATCCCCGATTCAAGAATAGGGGCCCTGACCTTTTGTAATCGATAGATTATGACACTTGAATCGGAAAAAATTTAGAATGCATTTTTTCCTTCGATGTGTTATACAATATCACCCAATATATTCATCATTCGAAAAATGTGCAAAAAAACCTGATGACTCCTTAAATAGTAATAGTTACTGATGGGACATGCTCTCTAAATAGAATATATTCAGTTACAGTCTCATTTGTGAGCTTTACCGCGATACTAACCACATCCAAAGAAGAAATTCCCGGGAGACTCCAACAGTGGGTTAGGACAGAAACCTGCGGACTTCGTCAATCGGCAAATTATTCTTAAACTTTCCATCAGATTTTCCCTCGAGGTATCACAAACTGCGTCTAAGTAGAGTAGCATCCCGTGGAAATCATCGACGGTCACGCGAATCGTTACAGATGGGCAACAAAGCATAATAACGACCATCTAGTGAGACCAAATTATCATCATTGGAGATCTCGAAGATGAGGGGTTCTTTAAGGTTCTAATTAAGACGTTTCCGTTATTTTTACTGTCGCCGGCTATCGGAGGGATAATCGGACAGATTTTAATTGGAAATGCAAACCGTTTGCAAGAAGGAATAGTGAACAGGTCAGGAAAATTTTTCCCGAAAACAAGATTCTCATTGTCAAGCAAATCAGAATTAATTAACTTTATACACAAAAACTCTATCGCCATCCACTTCTATGCGCTCGTTCATATTCGTTACAATAGCGGTTCATTTTGAGTTTTCGAGGGAAAATTAACGATATCGAAAATATATCAACCGAATTCGACAAGTTTTCCCAATATGTTAGAGAACAGTACTAGATCGAGCTGAAACTTCAATATTGGTTTCAAGCTCACATTACACAACGACGAATATCTGTCGATAAGTCAACAAATATTCTAACTTGATCAGAGCTAATCATTTAATCAACCAAAAATCTACACCGAAGAAGCGGATCCAAGGAGAATGAATACAGCTGTCTCACAGATATTACTGATCGTCAGGTCAAAGGACCTCAGATAAAACCGCAGAAGGAATCTCGATACTTGTCACCTTTCACATGGATCGCTGCTGTATAAATACGTACAGCACGCCATCTTCCAGGTGCATCCTGCGATTCCCACCTTCGAGTGCAGAATACTTTGATCGATGAGCATGTCGTTCGTATCAGGTCACCGTATCTGCGATTTTGCAGATCACAACCAACCGTCACGACTTTGGAAACACTCGGTTTATGTGATTCCCACAAGACGATAACGTCCACCATCTGACAAAGATAGGAATTAGTTCGTGGAGAAAAGACAGCTTTATCGACAGATACTCGTCCCTGTGAGTTCCTGGAGCTATCTTTCCTCCACGAACCAATTTCCTTTTCAATAAACAACAAATTACAACAGCAGACTTCTTCCCGAGACTTTACATATCAAAAAAAAATCATGCCATCAATGTCAATCATGCTTTGAGTCTGATAATGAAGGTTTTAATGATTTTTATTGCAGTATTCTTTAAACATTATAATGCTACAGCGTACAGATGTCTCCACGCTGTATTTTGTCGAATTTGATTTTCAGATTTGTGAGATTGTACCTTTGCCTTGCGTTCTGTTTATCCTTCTCACTCATGTACAACCTTATGTCTAGTAGCAGTTCAAACATATTGTTTTATATTGGATAATGATTTATAATTCTTCAATACAACCTTCAACTGCGTTTCCGAAACATTTACCTTTGTTTTTTGGATTTCATGTCATGTTTTCACGTCTAATACTTGAAGGTCCCTGAATGATATTTAGTTATAGTGCAATATTCTATTATGTGGAGTATTTTAAGTTTGTGTCCCCTGATGATGTCGACAATTGATTGACGAAATATTTGAAAGAGCAGAAAAATACCGAGTTTATTTCAAACCGTACAGACCAATTTCCCGAAATCTACCATTATTGTAATTAAGTCTGGTTGAAAGTAACACATTTTCTTTTCAAATGTAGAAAATGAGACCCCTTATTGTATGAAACAATCATAATTCCTCTGCACAGACAATTTCGCAGGTATCAGGTTGAATCCTATACAAGGACGGTCATTAAAAGCCGATAGAATGGACCATATGTGGCAATCACGTCACGGTACCTTATTTGTATCATGCTGTTTCCGGTCTGACGTCTGTCGCTTCCTGTGAACGCGACAGGTTTGAGACCGGCAACATCTGATCGAACCGAGATGGAAATTCTGAAGGATTTGCTGGTTGAAAACGGAACGCTTGTTTGCAATTAATGAAGAATGTTCCTTGCAATTAGTTAATTGGTTGAATTTGAAAAAAAACAGGAAACGCCTAGAGTATCAGGAAGGAAAAATGAAATATAAGATATGTTTCATTTAACGAGTTTGTTCCGAGAAACAAGAACATTACAATTTCGCTCAACATCTGTTATTTTCGAGTTTTGGTCCGAAAATGGGCCTAGACGACTAGGTTGGAATCATTGATGCTATTCTTTGGTGAATTTGATTCGGTCCGTCCAATGGATAGTGATAGTGAACGATATTTGAAGATTAGCTTTTTGGCTTGATTTCAGAGGTCAAATTCGTCAATGGGAGAAATAAGTCCAATCATTTCGTAGTTATATCCATCCGTCAACACTAAAATGATGCCTTCGTGATTTTGCAAATTTATTATTCAGGAGTTTGACAAGCAGACAAACAGGTGCACGTTGAAATCGCTGAACACTTAGAGGGGGGCCTAACGACCGACCGCAAACACAATAACCTCCGAAAAAATAACTTGGAAACTCGATATTTGTAGAGGATGTTTAGACCTTAATTACGAAGGCCCAATTTGTGAAAAGGTAGAATCCACCCAATGATTCCGGAGATATACCCATTCAAAATTTCATTTTCCCAATATTTCCAAAAATACAGATTAGATAGAATTGAAAACCAGCACTTTATCGAAGAATGGCAGTTCGAAGGTTCATACGGAATTTCATGAGGATAAAATTATCAGAAGATCACAGAATACTGAATATTTGGAAAAGAAAATTCGAATTTCTTTTCGAATTGTTCTAATGAGACGATCATTAGCTGCCAAATTTCATCATAATTGAAATATTATTTTTTGAGTTATTCCCAAAAAAATTACGACATCGAGGAAAAAAGCACGAAGTTTGACATATTTTTTCAGTTTCAGGTCGATAGTCGTTCGAGACCATTTTCAGCACTTAATTCGGAAATGGCAATCATATGAACAAAACCCTAGAATATGGGCGCAAAAAAGGAAAAATATGTCAGCGAAATATGAATGTCACAGAAATGTTTTTCTTTGTAATGTATCAAATATCGATCACGAAATTTCTTTAGTGTTTTCGAATATGAATCTGAATTAAAGGAATTATAATGAGCAGTTGAACAGTGCAGTGTGAACTATCGTGACTCATCCCTAGAAAATTTGAATAAAATATCATAAATATTTGAGGAATTCAATTTTTGAAAAACGAATTTAAAATCGTTTAAAAAGCCCCAGACTTCAAGCCAGTTAATTTCGCGAACTATTTCAATGCTACAAATGTTCATAAACGAAATCCCCAATTCGAGCTTTCAATTTACCATATTAACCATTCCGAACTCCTTAGATTCTCGAAAGGACCCAATAAAAACCCCTTCGAGATTTTTCACGAAACATAAGAATCACTTTTGTTTCTATCGCTCAATCGATCGAATTACATAAAATTCCTCACGACTATCGATCTTCAATTTCGACATTCACACTACCATCATCCATATAAGTGTTAGTAGATGCGTTAACTACGATAAAATGCGAAGGATAAATATTCTTTTCTCCCCATATACAGAAGGTCCGATGGTTTTCTGAGAAATTTTCACGAGTTACGACAGAACGCCCGAGAGCGTTGCGCTAAAACGAAGTCAAACAAAATATTTATCGCACATGACTAAAATTGGACATTTCTACATGACCGATGTAAAACTTCGCCTACGTTCCGTCTGTGATACGAGTACGAGAGGAATGACATCATCTTCCAGGTAAGTCTGAGAACGCGTTGGTCACTAGTGATGGAATTATGTCAAGGAGAGAATTCTTGTGGGGAATAATCTTGACAGCTTTGACATCGATATCCCCTTGTCATCTCGATTAATTTCTTAATGATTTATTCTTATGAATTTATTGTTTTCAATATATTGTAATATTTTATGGTCGCAATTGGGACCAAGGTCAATGAAGGGACGTTGAATGAATGTTGAGTATCAAGATTTATTTTTGTATTTTCCGACTATCCTAGGCTTCAACGAAACCCCTCAGAAGCTTGTGTGAGTTAGGAGACCGGGTGTGTTCATTGTAGGCTTTGTTACTAATTCCTTGCGCCACGTTACGAAAAAAACTGTTAATTGTTTATCCGACAGCGAATGGTTGGACGGTCCCCTGAAAACTGGAAAAGTTATTTCTCGGTCGAGGGCTTGAACCCCAGACATTAGGCATGAGATCAAATTACTGAGCTACCGCCGCCGGTGAAGATATTTTGAGGAAATTGTACGGAAAAGGAGAATAGCAACGACCCTAGTTCTTTATTTATTTATTCAATATTAGGAAAACAAACAACTGTTCATGGGTCATGAACAGTATCCACAAAGTATATTAAGATGAAAATAAAATTAGAAAATCAGCAAAATCCTCTATACCAAATCAAACCGAAAGTAAAAACCTCACTGCATCAAAAAATATTTTTTGAGTTGCAGCTTGATGTTGACACAAGGAAATACATCGAAAATTCGTAGTTCATTGCAGGTTCGAAACAGTCTTATTAACGGAGAGTTCTTGAATGCATTCGTCCTTCTGAGAGGTACATGGAAAATTTCAAAAGATCTTAGATTGAAATTCGGGACATTAATATGTGATTCCTGCAGTAAATCCGGCACCTACATCTCACCACTTACAATCTTCCTCAATATAAATACATCGTCTATACTTCGCCTATTTTCAAAAGAGAGCAAATCAAAATGTTTTCTGGCCATATAACAAAAACTAACATTATCATTTGAAACAGAGAAATTACCCTTGAAACTTAAATTTTTGAGCAATATATTCTGTATACGTTCGATTCTTTCAATGTGAATTTTATACTGTCGATTCCAAACGACCGAAGCGAAATTCAGTCTGCTGAAAACGTAAGCATAGCATAGCATATCTTTGAGTGATAAACACGTCTCTTGATGTTCTCTATTGTGGATACTGTTCCTGGGTTCCACACCTGTTTGTATCCCCGATTCTTTAATAAATAAATAAATACTGCTAACCGGCCTGATACCTCTTTGAAACTGCTACATATCCTAAACAAAAATCCCAACCTTCTACTAGCAGAATTAACAATATGAAATGAGAAAGTTAACTTTCCATCCAGAATTACACCCAAACCCCTGATGTGATCAACCCTGTCCAATGTCGCTTGATCAATCCTATATAAGAAATGAATAGGAGCCTTATTACGTTTGCATGTAATTATTGTCCTACATTGAGAAATATTCAAAGATAAATTGTGCGAACCACAAAACTCCGAAAACCTTTCCAATGCCCTTTGCACAATCTAACAGTTCTCCATAGATATGACAACGTACAGAACTTTCAAATCGTCTCTACATCTCTGAAAGCCGGAAAAAATATTATCGATATAAATCAAGGAAAACATAGGACCGATATGAGAGCCTTGTGGCACATCAGATGGACATGTGAACTCAGCCGACCTACATCCGTCTACATATAGGATTCGCACCAGCGTAAAAAACTTGTTATGAGAGATCTGTTGTACGCTCAACAATCAAAAAGGAATATAATTATTTCCACTGTCAACATGCTTATTCACTAGATTCGCCAATAATTCATTTTAGTCTGATTCCAGAATGCAGCATGTTTATGGATGATATTTTACTATTTAGGAATGTTAATCTTTGGTTCATCTTGAGAAAATTTGATTCAAATAGATTTTTGAATATTTAAGTATTTTGTGTTCAGCAGATTCCGAAATACATTGAGATTACTTTTACCTTATACTCTACCGTTTGCAAATCTCTCCCAAATGAATTTTTGTTCACAGTGAAATAAATGAATGGATAAATGAGTGTAACTTATCTAGCGAAAGCCACACGGCAAATAGGAAGAAAATTAATGAATTATATGCTCGGAAGGGAATTGGGATCCCAAAAATAGTTTTCCCTCTAATAAAAATTAGTTTTGTATTTCTATTCAATGATTCCGTCCGACTTCCACTGAAATAAGATAATGTGCTAATCCAAAATACATAATTGGGAATTTCTTCATCACATTTTGATAAAACATCTATTTCAAACTCCACGTTGCATTTTGTTCATTATTCCTAGTTCAGTGAAATTAACGGTTTCCGACGAACAAACAGAAAAAATATCCCCTGTGGTCTCTGGACAGAGATAAAACGAAGTTCATCGAAGATAATGAACCAACAACATTCACTTTGGTATTTCAGATCTAAGATAAAATCTGATTGTCACGATTCCAGTTGAGATTTAGGTCAGAGGACGATCAGCCAGGTGAAATATCGCACGATGGAATAGAACACGGAAGAAATTGCTTTGAAACTATGCGAAAGGTACGATTTAACTGAGTTAGTAGAAGGAGTGTCAAATGGATAATAATACACAAGCACGGGTTGAAAGATTTCATTATATTCACTTAGTTGCGCCATTGATGCGAAATCTATCGCCCCAATATTCCATACTATAACTCATGTGTATGTACGTTAACTATCGGATCTTTTTATTTTCAACAGAATTATTTAACCCACAGTGTCGAGGGCATACAAATAAGATATTTTCAAACGCAGCTAAATGGCGAAGGCGCCGGCGGTCCAACCTAGTGCATTCTTGATTTTTTTTCAAATACGTAGAACCTTGTGAAAACTCTTGTGACTTTTAAGAATTTTCAGCTAGGAAGAAGGCCCTGCCTCATTGAACACTCATTCTATAAATATTTATTGAAAGTTCAATGATGCAAAAAATGTTTGCAGAATAGCGAAGTCTTGATTCAATTTGGAGTAATCCATTTTAGAGATTGATTTTTACAGCATTTCATTTATCGAAGAAAGAATGTGGAACTGACAGCAATATTGTCCTATGCGCATTTGATAAGTTTTCCGATAGGTTCATTTCAATCTTGTTTGTTTGGGATCGATTTTTGTGAATGTCCGTGAAGGATTTTGGCATATAATATAGAATAGATGATTTTGATAACTTTTAATCCAAAGATAGAGGATGAACCACCATGTCTAGTATTATTTTTGTATTGAATTTTTTATCTTAATGTTATTGTTTTCGTTTTGACTTAATATAGGACTGTTGATATAATATTCAAACTTATCATTCAAGACGTAATTAGTTGAAGACAATAAGGTGAAAACTTATTATATTATTATTTAATGATTGTTCTGATTTTTTGTTGCCATTGATTCGAATCAACCGCATATCCAAAATTTTTTTTTCGAGATGGCCAAGAACCTATTCATTCTAATCCAGCTAAATTTGGATGGGAAATAATGGAAGTGAGTATTTCATCTGATGGACATGATATTCTTACTGAATCCGAGAATTTCTGATGAAATATTTTCACGCAAGGGTGAATTAATGCAAAAATGATTTCAGTGAAATAAAATTTGATTATTTTTGAGTGAAATGAGCCATATTTAAGGTAAATGGGAATTTCATTATCCGCAATATGAAATTTCGAGACAATAGCTCGATTTTGAACACTAATGCTTGTCAAGGATTGTGAAGACTTCTATGAAATTATTTTACCCCCAATTCGACCAACTGTAACTAATTTTTTTTTGTTGAAATCTATTTAATAATTCTATCAACTCCCGTACGGAAAATCCCATTTCCTATTCTTGCTCTACAATATAGAGTTCATTAATTGACATTAATTCGAAAGTCGAAGCTTTTTCGTCACTTCAATCAATAGGAATATTGAGTGTTCCAGGATCAAGTGAAAGAATAATATACGGTAGTACACACAACTTTTTTCAATCTCGAATTTTTAAGTCTATGTAGTAATTTCTCCAAATAGTTTTTATCTTCATCCAAAAGGACTCTGCACGTGAATATCAATAGAAAGATCAGCATCATTCTTATATCCTGAAACTATTGAACCCGGCTAACTACAGTATACCACATTATCGCGAAAATAAAATGAGATCATGAACGCCAATAATCAAAGTACTATTGAAAATTCTTTATGCTCATTGATGCAATAAATTTCATTGCAAATATCTCTCAACATGTTTCCTTTCCATTAACTGCAAGGACTTATGAAGATCAAATTGAGTCTATAAATATCAATTACTTTGTAAATAAACAATGTTATCTACAGCCATAATTACAGATGTTTTTGAACATTGAATAAAAATAGAAATAATTTATTTGTGTCCATTGATCATGTATAATTAAAGTAAATCAATCTGTTCAATACAGATTTTATTACGCCAAATTCTTTTGAGCCGTTCCTGCATTCCAATCCATAATATAGCACACCTAGCGCCATCTACGGACTAGTTTCATAACCCGACGGTATAGCTTTGAGTTTACTTTGCAGGAAATGCATCATACGCGTCGAGGAAGGGAGAATATACACGAAGAGTTTGCTGCTACAGCCATCTACTGATGGAAATACATACATAGCGTACTGCAGCGCCAAGCAATAAGAATTCTCGAAACAAGCGCTGTATGAAAAGGATATTATAGGTCCCACCGGATCCTAGCACTGCAGGGTCAATTTCCAAAATCTAAATGGGCGTGATGATATTGTAACAATTCGGTTCCCTACGAATAGTGATGTGAAGTAGAGATACATCTATTTCGACGGATTCCACCGTTCTCGAATTTTTCAGAAAAATGGTTGATTTTCGAGGGAAATATTCATATTGTAATTTAGGACAAATCATAATTCCGATATATATTTATTTCAATCCTTTGAAGTTTTCCAAATGGCTAAATGTGGAACATAGTATCTTTCATTATTTATGAATTTAGGGGAGCATAGAATAACTCTGCGACTGAAGTACCCATATTTTTTTATGGTTTAATCTGAGAAACTCAGAATCTGATAGAAATTGAACTCATTTTCCGAATAACATTCATCGAAATATTTCAACGAAACTGAAAAAATCGTTTATTTTGCTTACAAACGATCACATGTCATTATATGCTCTAGACAAAGATAGGAATTGGTTCGTGGAGAAAAGAGAGCTACAGTAATAATAAACTAACAGAATCACAAGGACGAATATCTGCCGATAAATCATTAAATATTCCACCTTGATCAGAGCTAATCATCCAATCAACCAAAACATCTACACTGAAGAAGCGGACCCAAGGAGAATGACTACAGCTGTTTCACAGTTATTACTGATCGTCAGGCCATCTTACCTTGGATAAAACCACTGAGTAGGGAATCAGCAAAATCGGTATAGAGGTTTCGGAATCATCGACATTTGAAATTACAAGAGCTTCAATTTTTTTCGAGTATTTCCACTGCTTACTCCTTGATATTGTCGAGTCAGGCGCGAATAGAAGAACGAACATGCGTGTAAGAGCTCTTGACTTCCAAGTCAGTGCTTCTCTCAGTTTTCATGAAAATATTTCACCCGAAAGTTGACTAGAAATGCTAGGACTCGATGAAAATTATATATCCTTTTATGGAAGCATTCAGAATTACTTTTGACGTATCTCGTTTTTAGTTGTCCACCAGAAACACGAGACAAATGTCAAAGAATATGACAATTCTGTAGTTGTGATAACTTAAAAAAAACAGATGGAAAACATCTGCAAAGTTTTTCATTCACTAGCTGTGTACAATTTCCTTTGTAAATTTTTTGAAAATTCCAATGAAATATCTGGACAAAAATAAACAAATGGAACGCTCAGAAACTATCTAGGTTCTCTATATATTTTCAATCCTCTGATACAAATCAGAAGAAAAAATCTTAAACGATCACAGATATTTAAATTCAATTATGGGATGAAATTTCATAAACTTTTTCTCTCGAAAGCGATAAAAGAATGAATTTTAATTATTCAATTACTGAGGAATTCGAGGAAACAAACCAAAAAGTTTTTGGGAGACTCGAAAAAAATTTCGTTACACGATTTCATGAATTGAAAATAATAAACCAGAATATTAAAAGACAAATATGAACATAAACTTGCTCTGAGACTTCGACGAAGAATTTTGAATTATTCATTATAAGATTCTAATAGCCTGGGTTTTCCCAATATGTCAACAAGAAGCCATCAATGATTTCGACAACTGAAAACGACACACTCAGTATATTTCTCAGTACGGCCGAAGCAGATCATTTTTTTTTGCGCTCCAAGTATTTAACAATGAACACCTTTACTCGAATTTCTTACCTTCTGACCCTGAAGGTTGATGGCAGTGAAAAACACAACAATGTCTTAGTAATGGAGCTATGGTTATTCATAAATAATTAATTCATGTTATATGAGTTGATAAACCAGTTCGACGAGCATGGAAAATATTTTTGTCTGGCAATTTTAATATTTTTCTGAGGGGCGTCCAATATTTCTATTTTTTCAGTTTCAATTTTGGGAATATTTTTGTCGATATCGTCGACTCGGCAAATTTTCCGGTGATGTAATAAATCCACCTGAACAAACAGATAAGACTCACCTGGAAGTGTAGAATGATAGTCCATATAAGGCCTAGTGTTAGTTTTGGATTTCCATCTACGATATCCTCGGATCTTATGTTTACCAATTTGATTTTTTTACAGTGAAGGAAATGAAGGGCTGTGTCTATGTTATGAAGCATGTGGAAGCGCATCTGGCCTCTCTCTCTTGGCTGAAAAAATATAGATGTGATGAAAAGAGACTCTGAATCACAAACATTTAAGAGAATCATTTTAAACTTGTTTGATATCTCCAACATCTCAATGAAAATTCAGAATTCAGAATCTATGAAACCACAGTGTGGTGAAACACTTGTATTTTTCGAAAAAATCCCGCGAAAATTATTTAAATGTATAAATTATTGGATAACTTACAAGTTGTTCGCCAGTTAGAACTTCCAAGAGAGAAATGAGATTGTGTCCATCCCTCAGATCTTCGAAAAGATCTCGGATTTGACGATTTGCCTGTAAAAAAAGTTTAAATCAAATGAACTGAAAGACAAAGGATACTATTCAAGCGCAAAAAAACAAAGTGAGATGAAAATATCTATTTTGTGCGGAAAAAATATATTCAATCTATCTGAGATCATTGTTTCAGGAATGATGTATTCGAAATGAATTTGTATTGAATTCACTGAATAAAAATGTCTAATAAGAACTAAATTGAAAAAAAAATTGAAAATTTGCAAACGAAACATTGCAACACAAACTAGAACGTCGTGAAAAAAAAACATCAAAGCATGCTAAAACACTAAACAAAAATACGATCCATCAAACTTACAGACGGTGGACAACATGGAATATTGTTAACTGTTACACATACGTGAAGACATGTGTATTTCTGAAATTAATGCAAAAAAATTTTACTGTCGTTGATAACTGCAGATAGGATTCAGAATTATAAAATTGGCGCTTAGGTTCTCAAATATCCACTTAAGAGGATGCTGAAAATATTTTATTACATCTACTAAACTAAAAAAATAAGGTTGCTGGATTTTCAAGGTGATTCGATGGCTTTTTCGTCAATGCCATACCTACCCTTGACCTTTTTTTTATTTAATTACATTCTGAAGAAGTAATAAAATAACATCCCATTGCAACTTCACATTATTGTATATATTAAATATGCATTGCTGTAGTACTATTCGAATCTTTTTTTATTTTTTGAGTACCAACAAAATAGTCAAGTGTATGATGGCATCAATTTGTAGGTTTTTTCTGTATTTTCACTCCCAATATCTAAACAGAATTGTTTTAAGGATTGAATCAAATTGTTTTATTAGAAAAAACGCCCTTGCGGGTTGCAGGACTGACCTATTTGTCAAGGGCAGTTTTTTTGGAAAACGGGTTGCATAATGAACAATACTGGAAAATACAAACGGTAAACAAAACAAACTTTGATGTTTCAGACTACAAATCTGACTTTTTCATCAGACAAACGAGAAAATTTGCAGAATTGATTCTTTTCGATTTTTGGTTTTGTCGAATTGACATTTTTAAGAAATCACAGCAACAAAGATCCACTTGGTTTGGAAGTTTTTGAATTCTACCTCTTTTTTTCAAGTAAATTCAGCCAAACATGGTCCATTTCTGCATAACAATGGGCAAAATTACAATCTCCATTCGAAAATAAAGGAGGACTCTTTAATTTCTCTTTTCAAGCTGAAGAGTCCTTCTGCATTTTCTTGAATGAAGTAATTTTGCTCATGGTTCTGTAGAAATGGAGCATAATTGGCTGACTTCATTTAAAAAAGAAGTAGAATTAAAAAACTTTTAAACCAAGTGAACCTGTATTGCTGTGATTTCTTAAAAAGTCAATTCGACAAAACCAAAAATTGAAAAGAATTGATTCTACAAATTTTGTCGTTTGTCTGTAAGAGTAAGATTTGTACTCTGAAACGTAACAGTTCGCGTTGTTTATCGTTTGTATTTTTCCGATCGGCAACCTGTTTTCCAAGAACATGCCTTTGGCAAATAGTTCAATCCTGAAAACCGCGAGGACGCGTTCTATAAGAAAACAAGTTGTATTAAGTTCTTCACAGTTCTGTTTCAGATATTGGGAGTGGAAACCCAGAAAAAAACTACAAATTGACCTGCTCGCTTGTTCAATAAAAGCGATAACATTTTGTCCGAATGTTTGAAAGTTTCGAAGTTAAAGACGAAATTTCATCTCCCAATAATTCGGAAATACATAATTTGATCGAGTTGAAATTTAGTATTATACTTTTCTCGAACTCTTCAGATGAAAGATTTCATAATGAATCCAACAAAGAGACATTCCTATGTTCACGGCACCGGCGTAATCCAGTCTTTTCACATATACAGAGAACTGTTATTTATTGTGATGAATATTTGTCTTACGGACGCCTTAAAAAAGAAACCTGCTCTGTTGCATCACACGTGAACAGTGCCTTTTATGAACAGTCAACAATCGGATTGAATAACGAGTTAGTTAGACCCAGAACGAATAATGGGTTCTTTCTCTCGTCGATAATTAACGTTTTTAGGAAATACACAGGCTGTCCTGAAACTAAACGTCAGGCGGGTACCGTACGATAGAATAGTTTTTTCAAAGGTAATTTCGATCGTCTCATATCATACTTTTATCTTTTTAGGAAAAATGAGAATTAGAATGAAATATGATGACACTTTTTTTTCTGATAGGTTCAATAACAGGATTTCCTAGAATACCCGCGAATCTCACTTGTGGAAAAAAACTTTGGGATGTCATCATAGAATTGGTTTCCGTTATATTATTGAATTTGTTGTTGCATTCTTCAGTTATTTTCCTAACCTCTTCAGAACAGAAAAAAACCTAGAAAAGTATTTTTGGAAATATTCATTGGAATTTTATTATTATTTATTGGAAATATTTCGATTATTTCTATTCTTCCAGAAGTTATTGTGTTTACGGTCGACCTAACGGCCGACTCCACTTACGGAAGCCGAATTCGCGAATGGGTTGAATCCACTCAATGATTCCGCAGATATACCCATTCAGAATTTTATTTCTCCAAATTTTCAAAACTGCAGATTAGATCGAATTGAAATCCAGTACCTTATAGAAAAATGACAATCCGAAGATTCATACCAAATTCAATGAGGATCATAGAATATTGAATATTCAAAAAAAAAAAAAAATTTTAATTCTTTTTCGAACTGTTCTGAAACCACGATCATCACGTAATTTGCACAAAGTTTTCCTTCAGCATCTTCAAACTAGCCGCTAAGTTTGATCATATTTGAATCATTATTTCCTGAGTTATACCGAAAAAAAAACAACGATATCGAGAAAAAGCCACAAAATTTTATATATTTTCTTTCCAATATCTCCAGATATATTATTAGTATCAAGTTGAATTTTTCTTAATTAACTGACGGTATGATCTCAACAGAATTTTGCGAAAAGTTGCGCGTCGTTATACTTCAACTAACAGCCAAGTTTCGAATTAATCGTTTCAGTAGTTCTCGAATTATTACGGAAATAACCTCAAAACCTCAGAAGGCTCTAACTCCAAAACCGTTCGGCCGATTTTGCCCATTAAGGTTCTTCACCGTCGCATTTTGTAATGCAACCTACCCTAATAGTTTCAGGTCGATAGGATTTTCCATACCGTTATCCTGCATACGAACGGTGTTTACGGTCAGCCAAACGGCCGACTGCGTAAACACAATAACTTCCGAAAGAAACAACTTAGAAACTCGATATTTGTAGAGAAGGTTTGGACCTTAATTACGAAGGCCGAATTCGTGAATGGGTAAAATCCACCCAATGATTCCGTAGATATACCCAATCAAAATTTTTCCAATATTTCCAAAAATACAGATCAGATCGAATTGAAATCCAGTACTTCATCGAAAAATAACAGTTCGAAGTTTCATACAGAATTTAATGAGGATGATATGATAAGAAAATCATAGAAATTTTTTTTTCAAATTGTTCTAATGACACGATTATGACGAAATTTGGCATAAAGTTGTCTTTCAGCATCCCAAAACTAGCTGTGAAGTTTTATCAGGTCTGAATCAGTATTTTTCGAGTTATACCGAGAAAATCAACGGAATCGAGAAGAAAACCTCGAAATTTGACATATTTTTTCCCGATATCTCCAAAACTTATGATCGTATCGAACTGAAATTTGGTACACTGCCGTGAAATATGAAGCTCAAAGTGTGAAAGGAATTTTTTTTGTATATGATGGATGGTTTCCGAAAAAAAAAGGTTTTTTGGAAAAAAATTCAGAAATTTTTTTTTTCAAATTTACTGACAATATGATCCTGACAAAATTTGACTCAAAGTTGCGCGTTGTTATACTCCACCCAACTGCCAAGTTTGAATCCAATCGCTCAAGTAGTTTCCGAAATAAAAATAAATAACTTCAAAACTTCAAGTGTCTATAACTCCGAAACTATTCGACCGATTTGGCCCATTAACGAACTCAACCGCGGCATTCTGATGCGCAACCTATCCTGAAAGTTTCAAGTTAATAGCTTCTGTTGACAGTTAGCGTGTCAACGGCCGGACAGAATCGATTTTGACACCGGATTCGTCATCAGTGCATCAGACATTTGGACAAAACGATAGCACGCTGTTCCCGTAGAACATGCGCGCAAAATGTTACAAAACTACAGAGGGGATTCATGTTCACTCCAAGTCACAGACAACAACAACAACAAAAAAAGTTTATCGCCGTAGACTGAACGGCATAGGGGTGGAATGCAATGGGTAAACTTCCTTTTCCTGGCAATAAAAACGATCACACACATGCATCATGTTTCGTGTACTTTCGCGGGCGTTTCTTTGTTAAAACAAAGCTTAGGTAGTTCAAACATATTTCAGAATAGCCATTAAAAGATGTCTTTGTATGTTTGTTATAAATGAAGTCCGCCATATGGTTTCCTGCAGATGAAAACGGCGACTAAGCGAAAAATGCACGCTAAATTCTGATGTGCAATGTGAAATACGGAATAAACTGAACAGAATTAGCCAGACAATGAAATATAGCTGTAATCAATTCCACATCACCAAAAGGTTCGGGATATGTATGGGCTTTGCGATGGAATCATGATTAAATTGCGACATGAAATTCTTACAGTTTGAAACAATAAAAAATTCTGGAAAAGCTACAAGCGTGTAAATCATATGGCAAAGCAGTTTTTCTCGAGTTATAAACGAAATTTCTTTCATATTCTTTCCGGTATTTCCGAAAATAGATATCGGATCGAGCCGAAGTTCAGTACGCTGTTGTTGAATATCGACTTAAATGTTGGTATAAAGTAAACTTCATAGAAATCTGATAAGCGGTTTCAGTTTTTTCGGAGAATATTTTGAACCTGAACAAATTTGTATTATTCAAAGGTTTATGGTAAAATATCGATGACAATGCTGTAACTACACTTCACGAATGTTAGTCTTCATTTCAGCTAGTACTCCTCATTTTCTCCAAGTTATTACACCTGTCCCAAAGAAATCCTAATATTTTAATTGTGAAAATTCATCTTAAGAGATTTGGTGACTATGTTACAGGAAATTAGTATTTCCTTCTTTCCTCTATCCATCCTCATCTTGGTATTTCTCGGCTCATATGCGAAATGAACCATTAACACCTCCTCCCAAATGTTTTTTAAGGACTTCTGTGTTGCAGAAAGTTATCAAATCGGAACAACCTATTTCTCGTTTCACGTGAAACAGCCGTGAAGCTCTAGGATTCCATAAAGAGTTCACACATAATTCATTTTTACATACCCGTTATGTAGTCTAAATTTTGGCAGCATGTGTCGTATTTATTCTGAGATATCTAAGAATTTGGAAATATATGATCCTTACGAAATTATGCATAGATCTTCACATTAGTTCAACTGCACACAAGGTTTCAATTCATTCAAATTGGTATATATCGAGTAGGTGTAGAGAAAACAAAATTATAAAATTTTACTGCATTCGGCTGTTTCAAAAATACCATGAACTTGGTCTTTTTGCGCGCATGTTCTAGGAAAACAGCGTGCTATCGTTTTGTCCAAATGTCTGTACTTTTCGAATGTTGAGCCGAAAATAGTCTTAAACGACTAGGTTGGACTTACTGATGAAGAATCCGGTGTCAAAATCAATTCTGTCCGTCCAGCCGGCCGTGTATACGATAACTGTGAAACGGAGCAAGCTAGCCACTTGAAACTTTCAGGGTAGTTCGCGCATCGGAACGCCGCGTTAAGTTCGTTAATGGGCCAAATCGGCCAAATGGTTTCAGAGTAATTTGAAATTTTGAGGTTAGTTTCATGATATTTTAGGAACTACTGGAGCGGTTGGATTGAAACTTGGCAGTTAGTTGGAACATAACGACGTGCAACTTTACGTGAGGGAAACTGTGATAAGGTTATGTTTATATTCCGATTTGCAACATCTCGATATCTTGAATTCAGTTTATTTCTTGAATATTTGCTTGAAAACATAGTAGAAATGGCGAAAAGAACTCTCACAAATTTTGCATATGCTCGAGAAAACTTAGAAAATCGACATAAACCTATGACAATTGTCATACTCTTCAATTCTTGATCGAGATTCGAGAATCGGCCCCCTGCTTCGTTTTGATTGCAGTCAAAGTGTCAAATTTTGTATCACATGTTGCAGACAGCAATCGCATTCTAAATATGATGTATGCTACCTCTATGTTGTTTGTTACTCTGAGGTACCCTCTCAAATTGACGCTTTGTATGTTTTTCCCATGTCCGATTTGGCATTCTTCATCATCTTCAACGACCCGTTTCCTAATCTGAACCTGATCTTACTCCACATTCTGCATAATAAAGAGCACATACGCAACAGCAAACAATGGCGCTTTCTTTTGGCGATTCTCGTTACGAACATTGGCGGCATTGACCTTTCTTGGGGTCAAGAAAGAGTTTATTGTTGGACATGGACATTATTTTTAGCGGTAGCATTGTCAACAGATCGGCACAGACGACCGCAACGGCATAATAAAAAGCTGAACCTTGGACCACATTTTGTCGAGTCAGATCTCGCAGTCGGTAGGTTTTTTCGGGAAAAATTACAGTTTTGAAATTGAAGCTTTTTCGTAATATGGAAAATCTCTTGATTGATTGGAACTACAGTTGAATTCGAATGTCGAATAGAATTCAGAATAAAGGTTATATGTTCCGTAGCCTTCTAGTATTCTTCCCGTAAAATATTGAAACGTGTAAATGAATTTTTGTATGCACACTATACGTCCAGTTTACGTTCCGTCAACATGACATTTTTGCCTACTGAATTTTGACTTAAATCATACGGAAGGGATACTGGGAGGTTACAGAATGTATAATGAGGATCAACCTTTAAAAAATGAAAAGTGTGTACCCAAATCAATCAGTATGAGGTTTTCGAATACATTTAAAGATTTCAAGCATTGACTAAATCTGATTTTGGGAGGATTGTACATTATTTTGTAGGTGTTTTCTGGGTTTGAATTCTAAAAATCTGAACCAAAAACATCAATAAAAAACACCCCTCCGGACTACAGAATTACACTATTTATCAAGGGCAGTTTCTAGTAAAAAGGTTGCCTGATAAATAATACAGGAACAAGTTCAAATCTGACTCCTTCATCAGAGTATTTGTACAAACATATATACAGGAGAATAATCTCGGCAGTTAGATATCGAAACCTTTGAACATGCGCGCAAAAGCTGTTGCCTTCAGGCATAACGGCCGACCGTGAACACAACAACTTCCGGAAGAAACGGCTAAGAAATTCGATATTTGTAGAGTGGGTTTGGATTTTGATCACAAAGGCCGAATTCGTGAATAGGTAAAATCCACCCAATGATGCCGCAGATATACCCATTCAAAATTTTATTTTTTCAATTTTTCCAAAAATACAGATTAGAATTGAAATCCAGTGTTTCATCGGAAAATGACAATGCGAAATTTTTTCAAAATTTACCGACAGTGTGATCTCAACGGAATTATGCGAAAAGTTGTATGTTGTTGTGCTTCAACTAACGGTAAAGTTTTAATCCAATCGCATGTGTAGTTCCTAAAATATCAGGAAATTAATCTCATAAGTTCAAATCAGCATAACTCCGAAACCATTCGACCGAATAGTCCCGTTGACGAACTTAATAGCCGTATTTCAATGCGCGACCTAATCTGAAAGTTTCAAGTTGCTAGCTTGCTTCTTTCGACAGTTATCATGTCGCCGGCCGGCAAGCCGGCCAGACAGAATCGATTCGACACGAATTCGTCCAGTGAGTCCAATCTAATCGGTTGAGACTATTATCGGAAGAAAATAGAGACCCCTTATAGCAAATAAGGAATGTTCGACCATTGGAAATCAGATAGTCTTAAAAACAAATTTTGCTGAATAGAGACAATAATTTAGCCCATTGTTCTAAAGAAATGGACATTACTTGGCTGAATTTCCTAAAGATATAATCAAAAAACTTAATCCAGGTGGATCTGTATTGGTGTGGTTTTTTCGGAAATCTCTATTCTGACAACAAAAGACTCGAAAAATGAAAAGAATCAAGAAAGAACAATTCTGCAAATTTCCTCGTTTGTCTGATGAATGGTTCAAATTTGGACATTTCACTGTGTTGATGGTTTGCATTGTTCCAGCATTTTTCATTAGGCAACCTCTTTTTCTTGAAACTGCCCTTGTCAAAAGTTTAACCCTGCAATCTGCAGGGGCGTTTTCCATTAAAAACAATTTTTAATTAATTCTAAATCGAGTCGCCAGATATTTTTTTGCCAATTTTGAGGTGATAATTACCATTTTAATTTATATTGATTGTCTTTACAAGATATCCCGTGCATCATTGAACAAAAAGGATAACGTATTTGTGGCCGATATACAAAGTTCATAAGAAAAGAAAGCACTGAAGTGAGGTCAGGAGCTTTTACGCGCTTGTTCGAATTCGTTGTCAAAGCGTTCACCTATTCACGTATTGGCCCCGCCAAAACGCACCTTAAATTTCTGATGAAGAGATTTGGTAATATTATCCTCACGCAATTCTGAATTTCATTCAAATACTGAATCTTGATTCGATCCAATCTGTATTTTTGGAATTAATGGGTAAATGAAATTTCGAATTGTATATCTACAGAAACCTGCTTCACACATATCGAGTTTCTAAGAAGTTATTGAGCTTCGACAATAGCCATTTTAATAATTTACTTCGCTATATTCAAGGATACACGGAAAAATCGATTGATCGATTTGAAGATACTGATTTCTTAAAGCATTGCTAACCTTATTTGCAATATTTGTCGGAGTTAAGGAAGTGTCCGTAAGATTCCTGAAGTAGCTTTTATAGTGGTTCAAGATGAGATTTATTGTATTACCTGTAGCATCTGTACCATATATGATAAGTAACAATAGAGCAATAAATACAGATGCATAACAAAATCCATTGTGCTACTCTTGTAATACGATAAAAAATGAGAATTATTTTATCTTTCTCTATTATACACAGATACATACCTTCATATATCTCCAATGCTGGCAAGCATGAAAGAACACGAAGCAATTATTAGGTGTGTGCTAACAAGTTTTATTGGGAATTTTACAAGCATGAATAAACAATCGATAGACAATACGAACAAACACATGTTCCCAATTTATTCCAATTCAATGACGCGAATATATGATTATTTCAGCGGATCAAACAAAGCGCATATAATCTTTCAGAAAGTACCTGAGCTAATGCAAGCTATTTCATCTTTTTGTGCAAAGAGAGCTCTATTCTTTGATATGGAAATTGAATTTTCATTTGAAATTTAGGGAACTCAACAATGGACGACAAAATGGCGAATACGCCGGTTTGCGTTAATTCTTCTCGAATGAATAGTGAGAAGTCTAAAGCAGCTGCGAGCTCGAGGTAAATCTACAGCTAGCATTTTGTTCTCTTATCCATAATAACGAAAAATGAGATCCAAGAATCTGAATTTTTCATGATTGTTTTTTATGCTGATACATATACGCTTCAAGTATCAAAATACGCTGTTCACCTCTTTTAATCACAACAAATGGAACTCATTTGCGCTCGCTGTTAATTAAAGAACATCGTTCAATCTTGACCGTCAGATGGAAATAGATTTCTAACCGTGATTGACAAATGAACGTTCATTACACATGATTGATTTAAATGATTATTATGGATTTATTCATTGGTTCTCTTCGAGAAGCCTATAATTTAATATGTCGATATTGATTCTGTTGCTAATTCAATAAAGAAACTATTGGAGAGCCAATCCTATCTTAACATGAGCACAGCTGAAATGAACTGCAAGAACAGTAGCTATTTATCAGATAATCCCCTATTGAATATATCCGTAGATATGAAAACATTTCAATTCGAAAGATATATTCTAATTGCCGCTTCTGAGCGTACATTTTATTGTTTCAATTCCTTGACTATATTCTGGGCCAAGTTCCACGAGTTGGGTAATTAAGTTATTTAGTTCTACTAGGTCCTAGGGAAATAGATATGAAATTATAAGATTATGTAACTACCTTCAGGTAGTTTCTTTCTGACCTGTTGATATGATTTATGGTTATTTTTTAAATCGAATATTTCACATCAAGAAAACGGTCCCTAATTGGTAGGAACTGTGAAAAATGTTTTCATTACAAGTTCTGTGAAATATTTTTCTAGTGCAAAACATAAATGTTGGTATTTACTGATAGATATTCTGAGGAGGTAATTCAAGGTGAAAGAACTACTAGTACAACTCGCAGTCTTCCTCCAAAGTGTTCTGACACATTTCTCGATTTAAAAATCACAATAAACACTTAACAATATTTCACAGTAAATATTAATTGGACTAGTAGGAAATCATACCAACAGAACAGCGTAGAAAATCGTTTCGTAATAAAAAAGTGAAATATCTTCGTCTATGCAGGTGTTTTCAACATTTTTCGCTCTTGTAGTTGAAATTGAAACAGATTTTCTTCGTATGAAAGTGAGCCTTGTGTATATTTATAGAAATCTCCCGTTGACCAACGAACTGTTCTCATTAATTTCTTCACAGAATTTCCATAAATGAAACGATATGATAACCTTCAGTTGTCTGCCATGAATCACAATAATTTCCTTCAGCTTCAGCCACTTTTTCAGAATAGTCGCATGAATCACTCCTGACCTCTACAACGTGCTTTGAAGGAGGCCGCTTATTTTGTAGAGGTTTTAAAGAATGAATTATATTATATGAACAAATTAGTTGTGTGAAAAGGTAAAACGATAAAGAAAATGAATTGAACATCCTGGATATTTCAAATAGGTTCATATTCTTCGTAATTCATTTTGTCTCCCTTCGGTTTATTATTTGATAAAATCAAATCATAAACCTTAGTGATCGACCAAACAAAAAGTAATTATTCCCCTATTCTGTTCAGAAACCTAATGGAGAGATAATGATTGTGTAGAAATGAATGTTTATTTTGGACAATTAATTAGAATTTTTGTTAATGAGTAAATGGAACAATTATCAGTAGTTTAGTTATACACGGCTTCTTTGATATAAAAAAAATGGCAGCATTGTTGATTGACGTTCTACATAGCTGCCTTAGATTCAGATAAAAACATCTGTATTTTTCGAAAACTGACTAAACTAACCACAATAAAGTATATATTGGAAATCAGAAGAAAGAGCTCAACCGCTCTGAAAAATAAAATACAGGGTGCATTTTCTACAGGTCGATTCTGTTGGCAAATAGCAATATTGCTAGGAAAAAGATATTACTATCATAACAAGATTGGAATTATTGGAATTCTGATCAACGATTTTAAGCAATATGATCTGTCACTTTAACTAGAATCTTGCTATCAATATTGCTATCTTAGCAACCTCAAAATAGTACTTGCTATGATTGATAACAAGATAGGTTAGAAAGGGAATCTTACAAACATCCATTTGTTTCAGTATTATTTCTTCCAAGAATTCGAAAATATTTTTGCATAAGTCGATGTTTACATGAATAGAAAAAAGTATATGCTAATGTAAATTTGTTCAAGGTTCTCTAGAATATTTAATTTCAAGGAAAATTCTCATACAGGTATAGTAGACAACAGCTGAGATGATTATTCTAATCATCTCAACAACATAAATCCCTTTGAGGTGCCAACGAAAAAGTTTATCGAATTTCGAATTATTAACGCCTGAATAACATTGCTGCATTTGATTTCTGGTAATCATTACCAATATTCCAGGAAATTGGTTATTGCTCAATTTGACTCTTTTTTAACATTTTTATGTCGATGTTACATGAAGAATGAAAGCCGTAGATAGAGGTTATGTATGCGAAATCATAAAAAAACTCAAGAAGTAGGGTTATTTTCTTCTTCCTTGTAGCTCTAAAGTCACAAAATACAGTGTTGTCAGCTCTAAAATCACCGATTATGGAAGTCCATGATAGCCATATTGCTACGACAAAATTCATAACAAACATTGCTATAACACTCGGAGCAGAATACGTAACATCATGGCCATATTGCTATAAATTAGAAAGATAGCAATATGACTAGAATAGCAAGGTTCATAGCAATACGCAAACAGAATCGACCTGCTAGTCCTGAATGCCCATGACAAACACATTTTAATTTTGAACATTTCAACTCTACTACAATACCAATATTAACTGAGATAGCTATTGAGTAAAATATAAATAATCACCCTGTAAACATTTCGAAAATAGAAAAATAGTGAAGCTTCTTCTGATGTCTTCGGAAGACTCCACTGTCTTATAATTGTATTTCACACCTCTTTTTTACACTGTATGATTTTTCTTTAAGTGTTCGTAATCACCAACATCCATCTAAACAATATTAGTCAAATCAATGAAGCGTTCGGTAATGATGCCATAATGCGAAAATAATTGATCTAGGATACAATTATTCTGACATGCTTGGATAAGTCTTATTCACACCTTGTCTAGCCAGTACAATTATGAGTGATACCTGAATCATAAAGCTTCGGTGGCAAGTGTGGTACATTCGTTAAGAATAAGAATAAGTCGACTGAAACAGGGAATACATTCATTTTCGAAAACATAATTAAGTTGCCATTTCCCACGTATTTTCCCCACAGTCGATACATTTTCGAATCCATTGGGTTCATGCGAAAACCATAGACAATCAGGTCGATTCTGTTTGCAAATAGCAATATTGCTAGGGAAAATATATTGCTATCCTAACCAGATTGAAATTATTGGTGTTCTAATCAACGATTTTGAGTAATATGATCTGTCACTTTAACAAGAATCTTGCTATCAATATTGCTACATAGCAACCGCAAAATAGTACTTGCTATGCTTGATAACAAGATAGGTTAGAAAGGGAATCTTACAGAGAACCATTTGTTTCAGTATTATTTTCTTCCAAGAATTCGAAAATATTAAAGATAGGGAAGTATGTGCTAATAGAAATATGTTCAAGGTTCTCTAGAATATTATATTTTGAGGAAAATTCTCAGACTAAAATACCGGCATAGTAAGCAACACCGGGGATGATTATTCTAATGATCTCAACAACAGTCATCCCTTTGAATTGCCAAAAGAAAAGTTCATCGAATTTAGAATCATTAACGCCTGCATAAAATTGCTGCATTTGTTTTATGGAAACCTATATTCTATTGGTATCCAGGAAATTGGTCAATTTGACTTTGATTGGTTTTACTGTTTCGTAACATTTTTGAATAAGTCGATGTTAACTTGAATAAAAAAAGTATATGCTAATGGAAACGTGTTCAAGGTTCGATAGAATATTCAATTTCGAGGAAAATTCTTAGACTATAATACGGGCATAGTAGACAACAGCTGAGATGATTATTCTAATCATCTCAACAACATAAATCCCTTTGAGGTGCCAACGAAAAAGTTTATCGAATTTCGAATTATTAACGCCTGAATAAAATTACTGCGTTTTATTGCTGGTGATTAATATTCTATTGGTATCCAGGAAATTTATTCTTGGTCAATTTTACTCTTTTTGTTTTCTTACATTTTTTATGTCGATGAGTACTGAAAGCCGTAGATACAAGTTATATATGCGAAATCATAAAAAAAATCAGGAAGTAGGTTTATTTTCTTCTTCCTTGTAGCTCTAAAGTCACAAAATACAGCGTTGTCAGCTCTAAAAATCACCGATTATGGGAGTCCATGATAGCAATATTGCTATGACAAAATTCATAACAAACATTGCTATAACACTCGGAACAGAATGAGTAACATCATTGCCATATTGCTATAAATTAGAAAGATAGCAAATATCACTAAAATAGCAAGGTTCATAGCAATACCCAAACAGAATCGACCTGAATGTTCTGAAACGTTGAAGTCGCTAATTCGTTCCTTTTACGATGCCAACAGACAAAAGGCCAGCTGGACAGAATTGAGTCTGAATTCAGATATGAAGAAACCCTGAGTGATTCGGGACACTTCTCAGTGAAAGTTCGAAAATCACAGACATTTGGGCAAGAACAAGCACACAAAAACCAGGTTAGGCCTAAGTACTGAAGTATAATCATGGAAAAACCTTGAAAAGCACCGACTTGAAAAAAGCAGCTTTTGCGTGCATGTTCAAAGAGATGACTGATTTGGCAACGAATTTAAACACGCGAGCAAAAGCTGCTGACTTCACGTCAGGCTTTTCTAGGTTTTTTTCTGAATAATTCTGGAAAAACTTCGATACCGAGAAAAAAAAGTTTGACATATTATTTCACAATATCTAATATATAGTGTCCGAGAAAAACATTTTTTCAAAAGAATTTTGAATAATTTTATTTTTTGATTTACTGCCACATGATCGCAACAAAATTCCGCAAAAGTCGCAAATATTTATGCTCCAACCAACAGCCATGTTTCAATCCAGTCGCACGAGTAGTTCTGGAAATATCAAGTGAATAACCTCAATTCTTTGAATGGCTAGAACTCAAAAACCGTCCGACCGAGTTTGTCCTTTAACGAACTTAACCTTAGCGTGAAATTTTCAAGTGGATTGAAACCTCCGTACGTCTGCAGTCGTGCATACAGTCGGTCGGCAGGACAGTATCGATTTTTACACCGAATTCGCCATCAGTGAATCCAACATAGTTGTTTGAGATCATTTCCGACTGAAAATTCCAAAGTTAGAGACATTTAGACGAAACGATAGCAAGCTGTTCCCAGAACATGAACATGAATGAAAACTATTACGTCGCTTCAAAATATTATGTCTGCTTACAAATTGATTATTTCAATGAATAAAACTGTGCAGAAATATCAATATCAAAAATGCTCTCATGAGTATTTCCATTGTCATGTCGCCCGGTATCTTATCAGTATTACAGTCCCCAGCAAAAGTGACTCCTCCTGTACACTTCCTGCAAATAATGGCAGGACTACACTGACAAAACAAACATCGGAACTTACCGAACAATATTATTAGAACCAAGATCGTTAAACGTTTTACTGATGTCAACGACATAGGCAAATGCCTATAAATAGAGAAGCTGTGTTCGAACGTTTCTTATTGTATTGTGGCTTAGCATTTCACGACGCGATGTTTTTCAATGAAACAGAGAGAAAGTGTGTTTTTCATAACGTCTTACAGACATCTGCATAATTCGTAATAGGCATGATGACAAGTATCTATTGTAAGAATCAATCTATTCCTTTATTTATGAGAAGAATTTGTGTATACGGATAACAGAAGACTTGTTTGATTGAGAGCTAGATCTATGATATTTTAGGTGATATCAAACCACAGAACACAAAAGTTCGCCATGACAGGTTGAACGCCAATCATGAGTCATTACGTCAGAGTTTGATCCACGATTCTCAGCCGCGAGTTTCGTTTGAATTTCGACAATCTCTGTTTAACCGGTGATGGTTTTTTTCCCTTTCAGAAATGCGAGAACTAACATGTTGGTGAATCAGAAAATGTCAAGAAATTATGTCATTATGTGGTTATTGTTCGTTTTGTAATAATCTTCAAAATCACTGAAACATCTCAAAAGCTAAGAAGTTTGTGTTAGTTCTGAGATTTTGGTATTAGAGAAATCTATGACATCATTCTCCAGATTATGTTTTATGGGCGGCAATTTCGAATTCGAAATTTGAATTGCACGAGTTCCTGAACAACATTTATTCTGTATAAAGAGGATATTTTTCTTCTGACATGAGAGGTGATACTAAAAATTATAATACTGTTTTTCGAGTAGATTAGTTACTGAAATAAAGTTATATCATCAAAGCTTCTTTTTCACTTATTTGATGAGGTATTTTAAGGAAAGAGTAGTCAAAATGATGCATTAGTTTCATTAAGAATGAACTGGGTGTTACTTAATTGGAGGCACAAACGAAAGGGAGGGATTCTTTTGAAAATTGCATGAAAAAATGTCTCATATACATGGGACCTCAAACTTTTCATCCTAGAGTTACAGAGTTGAAGTTTGAATATTTTAGACTTTTTTTCCTATATTATCTGCATTCCACAAGATATTCGACTTTAATGAGATATAAATATTCAAATTTAGCGTTTACACCAGGTGACATGCCGATTTCGAACTTTTTCGGTGAACTACTGTTAGTCTGAAAAATTGAGCAAAGATGCTTCGTTAATATATTACATTTTATAATTAGATTTCATGAATATATGATCATGATATGAATATCTTGTGATGTGCTGATGCTATGAAAAAAAAAACAAAAAAAATGGGGTACTATATTCATCGGACTTTTTTCTTCGAATCATGCAATGAATCTCCTCGTCTAGTTTGTACCTCCAATATAAGAATATACAGGGTGGTCCAACGAAAACTCAACACCTCGATTTTCAGAATCAGATAGTACTCGTTAAGATCTTCAAAATAAAGTATCTCAACACCCCCCCATCCCAATTCAAAAAGTTGTGCTCATCCCCGTTAGGGGGTTGCAGTTACGGGGAAGCAAATAGTGGAAAAGTTGTTCCCCCCCCGAATCAGAAATTGATATTTTCATTTTGAATCTGGAAAATTGATCCCTCGTTTCGATGAGTCAAGTTGTGAAATTCTTCAATTATGATTTATTCGATAATAAGTTGGTTGACCAAATATTTTTAGAAGCAGATGATGCGAAATGATGACAAATATTTATGAAGGGACAACGTCACGTGACTTGAAAAGAAGCTAATTCAGATCCTCAATTGGAATTAGGATAACACTGGAATAATGATATGTCAAATGATTTATTTGACCGAACTATACCGATTCTTTCTTTCTTCTTTGAAACATGGAAAAAATGTTTAAACAACACCTAATCATTTCCGTGAACCACTGTTTTTTTGATTTCTTACTAGAGATTCTTATTCTTTAGCGTCTTCAATTCATCGAATAAAGAACAATGCGTTAAGAGCAAATAATAACTGAATATAACGGGGTGACTTTTGGAGCTCAGAGTTCGTTTTTTTCTCCGAACATTTTTGGGTGCAAATGATTCAAAAATTGTTTGAGAATGCACAATGTTGCCGCTTTCTCATACTCAAATATTTTCGGGAAAATAAAACTTAAATGGAGTGAAAAATGGGGAAATATCAATTATTGCGCATTTTCACGAAAGAATTAGGTCCATTCCAAAAAATAATCACTGAAGCCGACACCTCGTTATTAACGTCGAAATTTCTCCGAATTCTAATTTTTCTCGCGGCTATTGGCACCGTTAAAACATGCAGACCGTGGGCAGGTGCCTGACCTTGAGATATTAACGAAGTTTAATGAAACTTGAAGGTGGCTGTGTTGCCGAATTCCGCAAAGCCCTAATTAACGAACCCATGGTAGTGTTTGCTCTTAAAGACAAAATCGAATTTTGACTGTTATCTAACAGTCACAAGATATTCAAATTTGGGTAATTCTCAAACACGCAACCAAAACAATAGAAGTCGCGTTCTAAAATAACATATTCTGTCGAAAGATTTAGAAAATCGATATCTATTTATCTAGTCACTTATTTGTTCTTCTAGATTGGAACATACTTCAAAGATACCGCCAGAACCTCGAGTGAGCTCTCAATTCATGGACAGTTTAATGCGAATCTAATGTTTTCATAAATATAGGGAGGTCCTCGTCTTGATTACACAGAGTCTAAGAATATTTAAATGTTTGTCGTAAATACAACTTGAATTACACACACACACACGATTATAGATTTACTGGAACTGACATTCATGGGGCTATCTGACTGAATTAGCATTGACTAATGTCACACTAGTTCGAAAAAATTCTCAGGAGTCCACGAATAAACGGTAGGTAATGCGATACCTCATGGAAGGTTACTTGTTTAATTAATTTTAAATTTATATCAAGGTAGCATAAGTTTATAAATTATAAGTTATGAGACATGGGCATTGATGAACACAGTCCCAAGATCTGATAAAATCAGTTCACAGTTAACTGACAAAGAAACTGCAACACCAAGAAAGAACTGCTTTGGTTTAAATTTTTTTTTCTAAAAAATAGTTGGTATGGTAGTGAGTAAATATTTGAAATTTTGAGGAAAAAAAACGAAGATTTACAATAGTTTTTATCAAATCTGTTGATAATGTGTTTGTCCACTGCGGTTATCACACTCCCCAGCAAGTCTTGGCAATGATGCAAGAAGATGGTCTATTCCTTCTTGAGGGATACTACCCCAAGCTGCCTGTACTTCGTGTTTCAGAGCCACCAAAGTCCGTGGGGGCAGGGGTAAATTACCAAGCCTTCTACCCATGATGTCCCAAACATGCTCTATGGGCGAAAGATCGGGGGATCTGGGCGACCATGGTAAAAGATTCATATGGGTCGCTTCGAAAAAGTTTGAACTAACTCTGGCAACATGAGGTCGAGCATTATCTTGCTGAAATATTGGATTCTCGAGCCGGTTAAGGTAAGGGAGAACATATGGCTCCACTATTTCTTGAAGATAACGCAGCGCTGTTATACTAAAGGTGACCCACTTGCATGTGCAATAGCACCCCATACCATAACGCCTACTGTCCGGTTTACATGACGCTCAACATGAAAATGAGTGTCACGTCTTTCTCCCCGACGTCGTCTAACCCTTCTTCGGCCATCATGTGCACCTAAGGATAATCGAGATTGATCAGAAAAGACGACCTGATGCCATTCCACATTCCAATGTTGTCGTTCTCTGCACCACTGTAATCGTTGCCGGCGATGCTCAACCGTAAGGGGTAACACAAGATGGGGTCGATATTGCTGCAGTCTAAAAGACCTTATATACGGCGGTAAACCGTTCGGAAAGTTACAGGATGACCTTGTTCTCCTAACCACTCAGCAGCCAATGATCGAGTTAACGCAAATCGGTCTCTGATGGTCATAAGTCTTAGACGTCGATTATGAACTTCATTTGTGCCCCTTCGACGTACGGTGCCTACTCTTCTTCGATTTTGGGCATTATCAAACTACGGTTGACAATATTTCATAACAGTAGTTGGATTTCTGTTCGACGGTTAGCGATTTCTCGAAGTGACAACCACGCCTGCCATAGGCCAATATTCTACCTCTTTTATATTCACTTAGCTGGCGAAAAATTCCACATACAGGTGCTCTGCCTTCTGAAATTCTGAGGTTATTTCTCTTATAATTTAGGAACTTCAGTAGCGATTGGATTGAAATTCGGTTAGTTGAAACATAAGGAGGCACAACTTCTCGCAAAAATTTGTTGGGATCGTATTGTGACTTAATTAAAAGAAATTTTTTTTCAAAATTTCTTTCAGAAAAAATCTTCTTTCAAGAACCGTATTTTATATTCGAAAAAGATTCTGCTCATACCTTGAGCTCCATATTTCACAGCAGTGTACCAAATTTCAGTTTGATACGGTAATAATTCTCGGAAATTTTGGGAAAAATATTCGTTCGTATTTTTTTCCTCGGTATCATGATTTTTTCGGAATATCTCTAAAAATTACTGATTCAGTCATGATGAAGCTTGATAATTAGTTTGAAAATGCTGATGCACAGCTTCGTGCGAAATTTTGTGATGTTCATATCATTAGAACAATTTGAAAAAAAATTCATTTTTCAAATCTTCAATATTCTGCGATCTTCTGTCCATATTTTTGTCACAACACGGGTATATACTTTCAAGCTGTCATTCTTCAGTTAAACACTCGATTTTAATCTCATCTGTATTTCTGGGAATACATAATGGGAAAATAAGACGGCCGATCGTAAACACAAAAATTTCCAACAGAAACGACCTAGTAACATGCAGAAATTCTTGAGGAGAATATGATTAGAAGATCGTTGGCAACTAATTTGAATAATTTTTGTTGCAAGATTCGATTCAGATAAGAGTTTGAATTTTATTTTTATTTCCAGAGATACTGGGACAAAATATGTGAAATTTCGAATTTTTGAGTTAGTTCCATTACATTCAAGAAACTTTTTTTTAATTCTAAGGAAAAGTTATATTTTGAATTGAATAAAACCTGGATTTCAAATAGATTGATGGGGATATAATGAGACCCTATATGAATTTGAAAGAGCTCCCGATTCTGTACAACATGCTGACACCGAGCAATTAAACGTTTAACTATTTAATCTTTATAGTTCTCCGCAGATTTCAGATACAACTCCCGCTTTAAATGAATCACAACAGAAGGCGTAAATTCGCCTTTTCTTCCAATATGAATTTACAGCTTCCAGGAAACAACTGTCACACCTAATAAAACAACAAAACGCAACAGCTGTCCGCTCACTGAATTATGAAAATTAATAAACTCATTTCCACGTGCAGCCACACCAACCGAATATGCGAGTCGCTAGTAGGTTGCGTTGGCGACACTGTCCCGTCCCACGATCTAGATAAGCATGAAATATCGCATGCAATTAGCACGGACAATTATTTAATTTTCTGAATAACTATAGTACGCTCTCGCGAGGCATTTCAATAAATATCATGAAACACTCTGATAAATACTGGTATCACGCATATATGGACGCAAAACGTGGTAGAATGAGTTATTCGGAGACAGTGACTTACGACTTACCTTTTTTAGATGTTTGTTGACCCATTTAGTGAATGTTTTCTTCTGAACCGCGTCTCTTTCATCTGAAAACCGAAAAATTAATCAACTCGGGTTTTAAATTGCGAAATGAAAAGATAAAGAGGTTCTTGATATGAGTAATGGCATGAATGGTTCAAGGATCGAGTCATGTGAATATAACAATTAATAAATCTGGAAATCCATCCACTGGGGACCACATTCGGAGCTAGAAAGTTAGTATAACAAACTGACACTCAATTAGCAACACTTAGATCTGAACAGAATACATTTGAAACATATTATGTACCACACAATTCACAATTCAAGTTCTGAAAATATCGATATCAATCCTGAAATTATCAGAAACACTTGAGAAGAAATCAATGCAAATATCTATTAAAAATATCTGAAAATCAAATTTAATAAAAATCATTTTCATGGAAACTTCACTAGCGGATCGCGGAATTCAAACTATTCGGGCATAATGCATAATGAACAATATCAAAATGATGTAAAGTCCTGGGACACGAAATTATTGCAAGTGAATAATTCTGCAGAGTCAGATATAGAATCTGAAACATTACAGTTAACTCCGTTGAGGGTTCACATTATTCCCATATTGTTCATTAGGCAACATTTTCTCGAGCAACTTCCCTTGGCAAATTGACTGAATTCACAAGAGCGTTTTCTATAAAGACTAATTCTATTATCTATTTGAATTTTTGTTTTCAGATAATGGCAATGAAAACATTAAAAAACGGCATCAAGCCAGGGCCAGATGAGTGTAATGCGAACAGCGAATGCCAGAAATCACAGGGAATTTTATGGTTCCAGGCAACGCTCTTTCTAATCCGTTCTAAAGGGGGTTTCAAATTGAGCGTTCCTTTTTCAGAATAGATAAAATATAGATGGCGCACTGAATTCGTCTGGATATTTCGACACTTAGGAAGTGTGATGTATGACATTTATAAAATTGGCTTCGTACACGATACAACAACGCGTTCAAATTGTTGAAATATTTCATGAAAATCGGCGTTCTTTGGAAGGTGGTTTTTAAAATTACGTGAATTTCATGGTTTACATAATCGTCCATCTCAAAGCACCATTGGTCGTATTATTAAAAAATTTCAAGAGACCGGTTCGGTGGAAGATCAAATATGTGAAATATATAGTCGTAGCGGTCATTCACAAGAAAATACTGATTTAGTTCGTGAAAGTATTGCTGAAGACCCTTGAATGTCCATTAGACAACAAAAAGTTGGACTTAGTGGGTCCACAACACGGCGTATTTTACACAAGGATTCAGCTCTGAAGGCATAAAAGGTTCTAATAACACAGGAACTAAAGCCATTAGACCATTAAAACTGTCGTTCATTTGTCAATTTTATCAATGAACAAACAGCTGATTTTTCTCCAAAAATCATGTTCTTCAATGAGGCACATTTTCAACTTGGTGGCTTTAGTGGCTTTCCAGTAAAGTGTATGAAGCCCCTGGGGCTTGACGCACTGGGGCTTCACGCCCACGCTCTTTCGAGAACGAGACGATAAACAATCCGTCAAATTATGACAAGTTTGGGGTTTCACAGCTGTGTGTGTGAAGCCCCGCAAATTCGGGTGGTGTATCAGGGGAAAGGGGTAGGAAGTGCGAGGGTCAGACGCTCCCGCGAACTGGAACACGACTTGTCTATGCTGGCGCGCGAGGTGCATCGAGGGCGTCCCAGAGGGTAGCTGGAAAGGGGTTTTTGTTAACAAACAAAATTGTCGTATCTGGGGTGAGGAAAGTCACTGTTTGGTGTGCATTATGATCTGGTGGTGTAATTGGGCCTTACTTCTTTGAAAATGCTGCTGGTGAAGCTGTAACTGTCAATGGTGATCGATACCGTCGGATGATAATCGAATTTTTGTGGCCTGAATTAATGGATATTGATCTAGAGGACATTTGATTTCAACAAGATCACGCTACACCGCATTTTGTGTATGACACAATTGATTTATTGAGACAAAAATTTCCTGGACGAATAATCTCCAGAAACGGTGATGTCAATTGGACACCAAGATCATGTGATTTGACACCGATGGACTATTTTCTTTGGAGTTATGTGAAAAGCCAGGTCTATAAGAATAATCCACGATCGATTCCTGAACTGAAGGATGAAATTATTCGTGTCATTAGCGAGATAGAGCCTCAATAGACGACTTCGGCCCAAGTTGCCAACCCACAATTTTCTTCACAAATTTACTTCCACTGGGGCACGGGAATTTCAGAACAAATTCGACATGGTAAGGTTCACGTTAATTATAAATATCCGTAAAAGATGCCCCGGCTCCTCAAACAAGATAATTCCTTCCAAATATAGGTTTTTGTTAGTCTGAAATATAAGTTGGGATTCCTGATTTCATGTTGATAGTGTCAAGCTTATAAAGGATATGTTCCGCAAATCAACTTGTATATTTCGGTTGCCGATTTTCCGTCCTGTAAATATGAAATATTCGGTTGGTTCCTGAAAAAAAGGTTAATTACTGAATTTGATTGATCGAAAAGCAATCTATGTTAGTCACCAGAACATGGACATATGAAGTCTATGCACCAAATGACAATCGATATTTTATGGTAACATATCCATAGCATAGAACATTCTTTATTTATTTATGATGCATGGACAATACCTTGTAATTTTTCCATTGTTGATTGTTGTCTCTTCTATGTTCTATGGATCATAAAGTAAATTAAGATTGTTCTATGCTATGGATATGTTACCATAGAACATTGACTGTCATTCTGGTGACAGAAAGAATGTTTTTTCATCTATCAAATTCCGTAATTTGCCTTTTTTTCAGGAAACAACCGAATATTTCATATTTACAGAATGAAAAATCGGCATCCGATAGAACCAAGTTGATTTGCGGAACATATCCTATATAAATTTGACACTATTAACATGAAATCAGGAATCCCAACTTAAATTTCATCCAATCAGCGAAGATCTTAACAAAAATCTATATTTGGAAGGAATAATCTCATTTGAGGAGCCCAACCATCTTTTACGGATATTTATGAATGACTCGAATCTTAGCATGTCGAATTTGTTCTGAAATTCCCGTTCCCCAGTGATAGTAAATTTGTGAAGAAAATTGTGGGTTCGCAACTTGGGCCGAAGTCGTCTATTAGATCAAAATGTCATTGGAAAATTCAACAAAAGAGTGGACGTCTGTAGAGTTGCAAGAGGAGGCCATTTGACAGATATTATGTTTGGTGTAAAAATGTCATAACTGATACTTCAATTACAGATAAAAGTTTTTGAAAATGAATGCAAATTATGTGCTTTATTTATTCTTAAAAAAAAGTGCAATTTGAAAAACCCTTTATTATTCGAAGCTTAGCTCGAGTGCCGTTCACACTATTCGCCAAATCGTTTATTATCAAATTTTATTGCATTCGCTGTTCGGATTAAGCCGGGTTCAGATGAGTGCAATGCGAACATCGAATGCCATAAATCACAAGGAGTTTTACGGTCCGATGTAACGTTCCTTCTGCTCCGTCAGGACTCGGTTTTTAACTCGAACGATGTATTTTAATGTATTTTTCGAGGCTGAGCTCGAGTGCCGTCCACACTATTCGCCGAATCGTTCGTTAAATTTCATTGCATTCGCTGTTCGGATTACACTCATCTGGACCCGGCTTTGAATTCCTGAGCCTTCATAGAGTATCTGTCTGTCATCATCCTGCCATCATCCATCGATGAGTGACGACGAGTGACGACGATAGAAAACACTTGCTCTGTGTTGTTAAACATCGCAAAGTGCATCCTACCGTTCATGCAAGACACCAATTCAAAACACATTTAATAAGGCCAACAGTTCATCGGATCAACTAATTGAATACACTGGTTAAGTGGATAATTGCTAGATGAACGATCATCGGTGGTATTTGTATGTTGTGGGAAGACAGACGCGCTGATAGATTTTATCGGCATGAATACGCCAGTGAAGAATTTTCCACTTGTATCGCGTTTTTCATGCCGACTGCTGATTGGTCTCAATGGAGCCTGGATTAGCGACGACAGAACAGTCGGTACGTGTTAAAGAGTTCTGTTGAGTGTATTTATTGGATTGTTATGGGATGACTGTGGCCCCATTGTAACTCGAAAATGTGAATACCCCCATACAAGAGCAAACAATACCTCGAATATAACGAGGTGACTTCTGGAGGCCAGAGTTCGTTTTTTTGAGATTTTTTTTTGGAAACTCAATTAAAAGACACAAGTGTGGTTGATTTCTACTTTATTATAAACACATGACGCGTTTCACTACATTGTAGGTTCATCAGATGCTACTGTCTCAAAAAGTGTGTTACAGTTTTACATAAACCAATACAGGTACAGAGATATTTCCAATGGGTCAATCATGGAAAAACCAAACCGGGCTCCTAGCTGAATAGGTTTAACAATGGTGAATTTGACAGTTCCGTCTGGTCGTTTAATAAATTCCCAGAATTTCTTAAACGGTTTATCTCTAGAGCCTCCAATAAATTTAACTTCCGCCCTTTGTTCTCTATGTGTAGAATCTTGAAATTTTCGTCGAATTCGTGTTTTTCTATTATTAAATGTTCGGCGTACGTGGAGTTTAATTTATTTTTCAAAAAAGAACTTCTGTGTTCTTTCATTCTGGTGTTGAATGATCTACCCGTTTGACCTATGTAAGGGAAAATTTTATAATAGTAAAGAAGGCTTAATTATTGGTAGCCCCTTAAGCTCAATCCTAGAAGAAATATTTATGAATTACTTAGAAAAACTCATCCATAAAAATAAAATAATTTCAACGATACTATTCTGGTATCGATATGTTGATGACGTCTTCGTTTACTTCATGGGAACACTCAGATAACTCAATAGTCTTTTCAAGTTCATTAACACACTACATAAGAACATCAAATTCACAATGGAACTAGAAACCGAAGACTAATTAAACTTCTTAGACCTTACAATAACAAGAATCAACAACAAGTTCCAGTTTTCCATTTTTCATCAACCATCTCATACAGATATAACTATCCCAAAAGATTCTTTCCATCCAATTCAACACAAATTATTCGCATATCATAGTATGACCGATATTATCAATTCCTCTATCTCCAGAGAACTCCGATTACGAATTGAATCTAATTAAACAAATAGCACCCAATAACGGTTATTCACCTTCAATGATCGATAACATAATCAATAAGAAACAATATATAAATGCTATCTCGGAAGCATACCCAAAGTCGAAAATAAAAACAAAATTCAAATCTTTAACCTTTTTCGGAAACACATCACTAAAAATTAAGACCTTCCTGAGAAAATCTGACATCAACATAGCTTTCAAAACCACAAACTCTTTGGGTAGAATCTTCAAAAACTAAAAACCTAAAATTCTGAAATTCAAGCTATTAGGAGTTCATTAACTTTCCTGTGGCTCATGTCCTAAAACTTACATAGGTCAAACGGGTAGATCATTCAACACCAGAATGAAAGAACACAGAAGTTCTTTTTTGAAAAATAAATTAAACTCCACGTACGCCGAACATTTAATGATAGAAAATCACGAATTCGACGAAAATTTAAGATTCTACACATAGAGAACAAAGGGCGGAAGTTAAATTTATTGGTAAATTGATACTTCAGGTATGTTTTCCGTATCATTATTGACTGATATTGGGCTGTATATGTTAAATCTTCTATTTCCCGAGATGAACAATTTTAGTTCAATGCTGAAAATGGAAATATTCCATTCTCACGGTTATACATCGACGTAACTTTGTGATACAAGAAAGTTAATGAGATGACCGTTTTTTCTTCCGGAAATGAGTCGAACGATTGACGGACAACCAAAACATATTTGTCGTGAAAGAAAAAAATTGTCGCGCTCTTTGTTTTTTTTAAAGGGGTGGCTCTGCTTACTTAATATTAAGTTAGCAGAGCCATTCTAAAATAAACATCGAATTCGATCAGACATGTTATGAGTAATTGTCGAGTATTTATCGCAGACCATCTAGCCTGAAAAAACCAGAAAAAATAATTTTTCATTTCCGGAAGAAAAAACGGTAATCTAATTAACTTTCTTGTATCACAAAGTTACGTCGATGTATATCCGTGTGAATGGAATATTTCCATTATTCAGCATTGAAACGAAAATTGTTCATCTCGGGAAAGATTTAACATATACAACCCAATATCAGTCAATAATGATACGAAAAACATATCTGAAATATCAATTCACCAATGCAGTGTTGCCGAATCTGACACATTTCCTGAGAAACCAGAACATTTCATTAAAACCTATAAAAAAGCTACAAAAAATTATTTTTTCTGGTTTTTTCAGGTTAAATGGTCTACGACAAATATTCGAAAATTATCCATAACATTTCTGATCGAATTCGATGCATTTAATATTGAGTTAGCAGAGCCACCCCTAAAAAAAAACTAGAAGCACGACAATTTTTTTTCTTTCCCCACAAATTCTCGACAAATATACGACAATTAATGAGATGGTTTCCATTGACTTCCGTGCAAGTGGCTCTGCTAAATTTATGGACATAGGTTTTTCGAATTGACATCGCAATTGATCAGTCTGAAACGAATTATCTGTCGCTGGGATTATTCGCTATCCTTCAGTACTTTGCTCATACTGAGAAATAAAGCATTTACAAGTTCTTGTATTTTGTTAGTTCTATCGAATTTTTACATTGATCCTAATGATTCATGATTCAACTTAAAATTTAATCAAACTTTAACGACACCGAAGACATCAAAAACTCAGAATTAATTTAGTTTCAGAAATCGTACCAAGAAAATTTAAATCCGAGTAGCAATTTATTTATTCCCCTTAAGGGGCTCTCATAATATATTGGACCGGTTTCATGGAAAACCTTGAATTGAAGGATGATCGGAAAAACTCCAGATGAAACCGAACTCGAAGCTATTAGCTCCACAAGAAAATCGTGACGTTCCATTTCATCTGTACATCAAAACTAGAATAATCCTCATTCACTAGAAATAAAATTCTAAACGATATCACGTATTTTCCAAATGATTCCTTTCCTCACCGATACCTTCTGCCATCCTCATTTAGCGTATATAATTACCTTAGACTCGAGTACCTATCTCAAATGCAGAACATTTTTCCCACACATTGACCGGCCCTAAGGTGTCGATTTCGCTCGAAAGTTTGCTCTAGATTCGAAGTAAATGTGAATTGGATGGCTTAGATTTCATTCCGAACAATTACA